>OU015749.1:83571038-83585917 GCA_907169655.1 Acomys percivali
TTTTTTTTTTTTTTTTTTTTTTTTTTTTTTTTTTTTTTTTTTTTTTAGTTTTCTAGTTCAGTTTCTGGGTTTTCAATTCCACCTTCCTTTCAGCTTGTGTCCTCTTCAGTGTTTCTATCTATCATAGAATTCTGTTCTCAAGTCTGGATTGTCTTCATCATTTCCATCAGTCTTATATTTGTGTTTCCTTGGGCAATGTCCATATTTATTCTCCTTAGCTTCCCTGGGCTGTTTATTTGTGTCTTTCTACAGGAGAGGAAGGTTTTCAAGCAAAGATAATGGTTTGATGTTTCATATTGTTTGTATGTTTCTTAATATTTTACTTTGTGTATGGGTACTATACCTGCATGCATGTATGTGCACCACATGTATGCCCAGTGCCCTTGAAGGCTAAGTTAAATATGTTTGTGAACAACCATATGGGTGCTGGGAATCAAACCTGCTTCCTCTGGAAGAGCAGCCAGTGCTTTCAACCACTGAGCAATTTCTCCAGCGCCATTGCTTTGACTTTTGCAATGCGATCTGGATATATGGACTTCTTTTTGTTAGTTCCAACATGGACAGGGCAGGTTGGGGTAGA
The DNA here is from genome assembly GCA_907169655.1 of Acomys percivali. Classification (NCBI taxonomy): domain Eukaryota; kingdom Metazoa; phylum Chordata; class Mammalia; order Rodentia; family Muridae; genus Acomys; species Acomys percivali. The sequence goes on from OU015749.1 coordinate 83,571,619, forward strand.
AGAGAGAATACAGGGGCAGGTAGGTCTGAAGATTGGAAATAACATAGATGGGACAAAGTCAGGTGAACAGAAGGGACTGGGCTGGTGTCCAGAATGTGTGTCCTGGACCAAACCTGGAATGTAGAAGCAGATCTGACTGAGTGAAGAAGTTGGAAGTAGCATAGGAGGGACTTGTGTGCTGGGGGTATGGGCAAGTTGGTCATGGTGGAAGCCTAGAGCTAGATTGCAGCACAGGCAGGGATGGTCAGATGAAACTGGAGCATGGGATGTGTTAGGTTGCGTGGATGGGCGGGTCAGGAAGATTCTCCCAGCTACACCCTGGAGAAGAATATGCAGGAAATGGCTGGTTGAAAAGGTTGGGTGTCAGAAACACTTTAAAATGTATTGCTAGCCAAGAATAATCCAGACCCAAGCCACCAAGCCTGAGAGTCGTGATTTTTAATCTTTCTCTTCACCCTACCTTCTCTTGTGCTAGCCTGGTCTCTACCAGTCTGAAAGCTAGACCTTCAGTGAGAACAAGCAAGCAGTTCTGAATGTCAGTGGTTTCCTGGCTCTGCATGAATCTCGTTCTTAGTTTCAAATGACTGAGTACACTCTCTCTAACATAAACACTAAATGGATCTCTGAAAACATAGCAAGTCATTAACAGTATTTCTAGAGAGCCAGGCAGCTACTCATGAGTGTGAAACAACTGGAGTGTTGCCTGACCATGGGATGGCAGGCATCACATGCGCCTCATGCACTGAAGACTTGGTTTCCAGCTGGGAGCATTCCTAAGGGGGGTGGTCATGTCATGAAGGTGTTAATTAACACCTTATTAATTAACACCTTATTAATCTTACCTCAGGCTCAGAAATAATGAAACAGAGTGATCATGGATGAAAACTTCAGAAACCATAGCCAAGATTAGTACTTCTTCTCTGAAGTTGTTTTCCCTGTGTTTTGTCACAGTGGTGCAAAGCTGACCTGTGCACCGAGGCAACTTTGCCACCACGGAGTTCCTCCTTTCTTTTACTGCTTACCTATGACATGGCATTTGTGCAACTAGTTGCCAAAGAGCTCTGGGATTATAAGCATGTAGCTGGGGTGTTGGGAACTATTTAGAGGAAATAGAATGAATAATATGGAAACAAATGTTCAAATGATAATATCAGTGGCCACACAGAAAATGAATATCTACACACTCCAGGCCCGGCCTCCTTCAGTAAGTCCCACGCTGACATGGTGAAACTGTGGCCCATGGCACCCTTTAACTTGGTGGCTCCTAGACTGAAAACCCAGGGAAATTAAAATGATTTACCCCAAGCCAAAGAGTTTAGATGCATGAGATGTGGACTGTTTCTACCCTGTCCCGGTCTTGCCCTACAGTTATAAAGAGTTCTTCAGCCTCTCCTTATAGCAAATGGGCACCTTCACAGGCAGCCACAAGTGAACATAATGCAGAGATCAACAGACCATGGGGACCGCAGCCCCAATGGACACATCTGTATCAGAGCTCCTGTATCTAGGACTTATGGACCATCACAGAAGAGGGGGGCAGAAAGATTGTGATAGCCAGACTACCAGGAACTCTGCTGTCAGTCTCTCCTAGAAATGGCTGCATAAGCAAAACTGGAGCAATGGCAGTATCAATTGACAGGTTAATATGGAAGGGGGACATTTCTCAGGCCCCACCCCTAGAAAAAAAAACTACAGAAGATTTATGACTGCTAGAAGGAGAATTAGCTTCTCCCAGGAATGAGACTCCTTATTGGTTGTCTAATGCAGAGTGTTCAGTCCTGAAGCCATATATACACAAACAGAAAAAAAACATACTTTGCAAGTTGAACATATGTGTGTGCGCATATGTATACATACATATGTATATGTGTAGGTGATAATAGTAAACAAAGAAAAAGAGGCTATTAATTTGAGAATGGGGTGCACACCAGAGAGGTTTGAGAAAGGGTAGCTGGGAGGGGCTGGAGGGAGGAAAGTGATGTAATTCCATTTCAGGTTTTAAAAAAGATTTATTTGTAGAAACACATGTAGTCAGTGTCAAGGTCATGCATTCCACATATTGGCAAGTATATTAGCTATGCTGGCATACCCATGAACATATAGCCACTAGCTGTGCATCCTGAAATTAGGAAATACTACATAACATAACTCAGCCTAAAGATATTTTAGAAAATAGCCATACTAACAAGAGGACAAGTTCATGCCTTTGGACTTATTAGTCTTTTTAAAATATATTTTATTAATTTATTCATATTACATCTCAATTGTTATCCCATCCCTTGTATCCTCCCATTCCTCCCTCCCTCCCATTTTCCCCCTACTCCCCTCCCCTATGACTATGACTGAGGGGGACCTCCTCTTCCTCCTGTATATGCTCATAGGGTATCAAGTCTCTTCTTGGTAACCTGCTATCCTTCCTCTGAGTGCCACCAGGCCTCCCCATCCAGAGCTCAGGGAGGAAGGTGAGCAACACAGAGGATAGCCTTTCTAAAAGGACTTATTAGTCTTGGTGTATGCACCACTCAGACTTTACAGATCCATTAAGAAGGGAACATTTCTCAGTTCTGAGACTTCACACAGACACAGACCTGATAATATCAGCAGCAGCAAAATGGCACTGGCACCATGTACAGAGCACCTCCCTTGTGTCAGGCATTGGTTCAGTGATTAATTTGTTAGATAATTTGCAAGGCTTATACAAAAATCATGGCCAAGGTTGGATTGGTAAAGTGTGTGCTTAGCATTCACAAGGTCCTGGATAAAATTCCCAGCATGCCACACACACACACACACACACACACACACACACACACTCAAGTCAATGAACACATTGTTTTTTAATATTTTTATGTCAATGGGTATTTGCTTGCATGTGTATCTGTGAGCCATGTGTGTGTAATGCCCATAGAGGCCAGAAAAAGGCATTAGACCCCCAAACTGAAGTTACAGACTGTTGTTAGCTACCATATGAGTGCTTGGAGCCAAACCTGGGTCCCATGGAAAAGCAACAAGAGCTCTTAACCACTGAGCCATCTCTCTAGACCAAACGCATTTTAAGAAATGTCTAAAGACACAGAAGATCCTTAGAATTAATGTAAAATTGGCAATGTTCTTTCTAGAAGTCCCACAATTGAAATTGTGTCCTGGCCATCACTGAAAATTTAGTCATCACTTATATTACATTACATGATTAATACATTAGTGTATATTAATATATCGTATTATATTTTATATTCATTAGAAATAAATATTTTTGGATAGTATGGAGGAAGAGGGTACCAAACCTAGGTCTTGTCCATGTTAGACAAGCATTGGCTCACGGAGCTAAAGCATGCCTAGCAAAAAAAAAAAATAAATGTTTCTTAGACACTGGCATGGACATAGAACAGGCTTGGGGGTCAGAGATGGAGTACGACTCCATCCACTAAAGTTCCACTACTTCAGCCATGCCTCCTTTGTGCTGGCCAACCCTTTCCTAACGTTGACCAGAGTGCCAACCATTGATCTCATTAACATACAAAAGACATTGTCATTTACCCCCAGAGCCTTCAGAGGTCTTCTGTGACCTCTAAGCTTGGGTCTTGAGTCAAAACAAAATTGTTCCATTGGCTCTGATTACATGGAAACTCACAGGACTTCTAGAGGGGCGAGGCAAAATTTTTTTTTTACTGTGTTGCTTACTATGTGGATACTATTAAGCATATAAACATTTCTGCAGCAAACCAGTGACTGATCCTCAAGCACCATAAAGAATAAATAGACTTAGGCTTGGGCTCAGACTGGGTCTCACAGACTTCTGAAGACGGAGAACTCCCCCTAGAGGGGAGAGTGGGGGAGGGGTATGCAGGGTAAGGAGTGGGAGGAGAAGGGGGCTGCAATCAGGATGTAAAGTAAATAAATGTTTTTTTTTAAAAAAAAGAGTACCCACTGCTGATCAATGCAGATCTCTTATTGTTCTGACTTTATTTTCTTGTCCGTAAAATGGAGACGATGCTTTCTTACATCGAAAAACCAGGACATTTAATCCTGGGATTGTAGAAATTGACAAATTTTAGAAAAAAATAGATCACATAAAATAGAAGAGATTATAAATGTCCCTGCAGCCACTTGTGGAGCCTCTAAAATACAAATAATTGGCGTGATTCTCAGGCATGCTACTGCGTCCCATCTCACCCTGGAGAGGTCAGTGTCTTTGGAATTCTTCCCTTGCCGATGCCCAACCAGGCGTTGGCTGACACACTTTCAGTGCAGCGCCTCGTCTTGAGGGTAAGGAAGCCCTCGCCTTCCAGCCAGCCGAAAGAGACCCAGCTGGTGTCCACCCTTCTCAGTCCAGAAATAGCCATGCCTTCCCAGTGTGTTCTGGGTAGTGGTATGAGAATGCTGTATTTTGACTTCAGCAGCAGTTATCAGAGGAGAGCAGGCAGAGCTGCTTAATTCCCCCACTTAGCAAACACTCTCCCTTGGCTGGCTGCCTGAGTCTAGAAAGAAGAAATATTTTAGGAAAGCCAGTGAGTCATTTTGTTTTCAAAATATATGCTGACAGGGGTCTGGAAAAAAGAAACAGGAATTCAATTTGGGTCTAGGAACAAATACCATGTGATCCCCCAAACCCCCCTCACCCTACCCCCTGCTACATACCAGACACAGAGGGAGGCATGCTTCGCTTCCTCTGCCTGCCCCTCAGCCAGGAGGGAACCACTGTCCTCTGACTTTATTGCACAGGGGGAAGGGGCATTTGAAGAGGCCAAATGCTCTGCCATGGGTATGCAGGTACCAAGGAATAGGACTGGAGTCCAGAGTCACGGTGTGTGTCTGTGGCCTGTGATGCCAAGGCACTTTGCTCAGCTGAATGACCAGCCAGATGAACAAAGAACAGAAACTGTCAAATGCCAGGACTTTACATTTTTCTCTTCAATGTGTCCATGGACATGACAATGTTCTGCCTGGATGTTTAGAAAACCAGTAAAAGGAATTTCCATCTCACCATGCACAGCTTTTTAAAACTCTTTTTAAAAATAATTTATTCAGATTATATTCCAATTGTTATCCCTTCACTTGTCCCCTTCCTCCCTCTTTCACCCTATTCCCCTCCCTTTGACAGAAGGAGACCTCCTCCGCCCACCATATGACCACAGCCTATCAGGTCTCACCCGGATAGCCTGCTTCCCCTTCCTCTGAGTGCCACCAGGCCTCCCCACCAAAGGGAAATGGTCAAATAGGGGGGCACCAGAGTTCATGTCAGAGGCAGTCCCCACTCTCCCCACAACCATAGAGAATGAGCTGTCCATTGGCTAGATCTGAATAGGGGGTCTAGGTTCATTTCATGCATTGTCCTTGGTTGGTTCATCAGTTTGTGTAGGCCCCCCCCTTAGTCCAGATCCACCAGCCTTGATGGTCTTCTTGTGGGGCTCCTAGACCCTTTGCGTCCTGCTATCTCCCCATCCTTCCATACCCCTCTCACCTGGCAGGCAATCAAGAGTTGAGCAAATGTGCTTGTAGTGTGGTGGAGCATCTTTCTGGTATATGCAAAGGAGTGGAATAGCTGGGTCTTGAAGTATCCTTATTCCCAATTTTCTGAGATAGCGCCAGATAGATTTCTGAAGTGGTTTTACAAGTTTTCATTCCCACCACCAGCAATGAAGGAGTGTTCCGCTTTCTCCACATCTTTGCCAGCATGTGCTGTCACTTGAGTTTTTTTTTTTTTTTTTTTTATCTTAGCCATCCTGATGGGTGTAAGATGGCATCTCAGAGTCATTTTCATTTGCATTTCTCTGATGACCAAAGATGTTGAGCATTTCTTTAAATGTTTCTGAGCCATTTGATATTCCTCTGTTGAGAATTCTGTTTAGCTCTGAACCCCAGTTTTTAATTATGACATTTATTTTAGTGGTGTTTCATTTCTTGAATTTTTTATATAATTTGAATATTAGCCCTTTTCCAGATGTAGGGTTGGTAAAGGTACTTTCCCAGTCTGTAGGCTATTCCTTTGTTCTGTTGACAGTGTCCTTTGCCTTACAGAAGCTTTTCAGGTTCATGAGGTCCCACTTATTAATTCTTGACCTCAGAGCCTGGGCTGTTGGTGTTCTGTTCAGGAAGTTGTCTCCTGTGCCAATGAGTTCAAGGTTTCCCATTTTTTCTTCTAACAGAGTTAATGTACCTAGTTTTAAGTTGAGGATTACCACTTGGACTTGAGTTTTGTGCATGGTGATAGATATGGATCTATTTTCATTTTTCTACATGTAGACATCCATTTAGACCAGCACCATTTGTTGAAGATGCTATCCTTTTTCCATTGTGTGGATTTGGCTCCTTTGTTAAAAATCAAGTGTCCATAGGTGTGTGGATTTATTTCTGGGTCTTTGATTCAATTTCATTGATCAACCAGCCTATTTCTATGCCAATGCCATGCAGTTTTAATTACTGTTGCTCTGTAGTACATCTTAAGATCAGGGATGAAGATTTCTCTGGAATATCTTTTATTGTACAAGATTGTTTTAACTATTCTTGTTTTTTGTTTGTTTGTTTGTTTGTTTTTCCATATGAAGTTCAGAATTGATCTTTCAAGGTCTTTAAAAAATTGTGTAGGTATTTTGATAGGATTGCATACAGCTTTGAGCAAGACCTTTTAGAAACAAATACAACTATCCAACCTCCTCAATCCCATTCTGTTCTCAGTTGCTCATCTCAGCTGCTCAGCAGCTCATATGATGATGCTGAAATGTGAAAGACTGACATGTCAGGGCATGTCAGCCACTTACCAGAGGACATGTACCTGAGCCAGTGCCCAGCCTTGCTGCCCTCATAGGAAAAGGCAGGCCCTAAAAGAGCAGCCACAGGTTCAGTGGTCCTTTCCCTGCAACCTCAAATGATACCCCATCAACATTTTCCCCTGCTCAAGAAAAGTTAAATATTATTAGATGAAAGAATAATAGAGACAGAGAAAGAAGAGAATGAAACATTTTTGTAGGGAGAATGGAAACACAGGTGACAGCCAACTCCTTTTTGTAGGTAATGTTTTTGTTGTAGAATCCAAAGATTGTGTGATACAATCTTTCATTCATTCATAGATAAGATGGATAGATGGACAGAGAGGCAGACAGACAAACAGATGTCACATCATTGGGTAGATGTCACATCCTCTTGCTATATGCTAGGTACTGGTATGATGCTTCACTGGCATTATCTGGAGTGATATTCTCATTCCAATCAATACTGTCCACAAACTGATGTTTTTAGAGAGTCACAGAAAAATGAAAAAAAAATAAGAGCAAAAGAAGAAGAAGAAGAAGAAGAAGAAGAAGAAGAAGAAGAAGAAGAAGAAGAAGAAGAAGGAGAAGGAGAAGGAGAAGGAGAAGGAGAAGGAGAAGGAGAAGGAGAAGGAGAAGGAGAAGAAGGTAAGAAACCAAATTCTGTTCATGTGCATGTACATGCTCCACATATCATGGTAGGCATGCTCCAGGCACCACAGCAGTTCTTACCACAGTTGCTGTCCCGTGGATAGCAAACAGCGGCAATGATTATCCCACAGGCAAGGAAGCTGTCGCTCAGTTGTGAAACTCATCCATAGCCAACACGTTGATACTGATCAGGGGGGGAAAATAGAATTCTATGAGGGCAAAGAAGAGGATCATTAGTTTGGTCCTGGAATAACAATTTATGGGCAAAAAATTAGAGTTGTTTTATATTTCGGTGGTATCCGCCTTCATTATGAACTTTGGCATATTGGTCCCAAGGTCACATATGTGTAAATCTGTAACCAATTCACTTCTCATCTATCAGTATTTTTGAACTTTTAACTGAAGTCTAGAAAGCCAAGCCCTGAGCCTAAAGTTCAATGCATCCCCACAGTGAATGCTCCCCAAGAACAGAACAGCACCCAAATTGTAGAGCACCACACCCATTTCCTTTTAATCACTTTCTCCTCAGCCATGCTTCTGACTAAATTCTAACATAATAAAGTTTGCCTACCTCTGAACTTTGTGCAAATGAAAACAAATAATATTTTGTGTGGCTCTTTTTGATCGGTATCATTATTGATAAGATACACACATATTGCTAAATGAGTTTTAGATTATTCCTTTTCGTTTTAGCACATTATTTCACGGTGTATAGATGTCCGTCATTTGTTACTATTCAGTTGTTGTTCAATTAATACTTATTAATTCACTCTCCTGGGGATGCTGGTTGCATAGCTCCAGTTTTGAGCTATCATGCCCAGTGCTATTGTGGGCATCCTAGTGTTTCTGTAGGTGAGCCTGTGCCAGTGCCAACTCAGGAAGGCAGGTATAAGGTCAGACCCTGGCTATGCGCATGCCTCCTTCCCATACCTTTCGAATTTCCCACTCGAAAAAACCCCAGTCATTTTCACACAATCCATTTGTGGGCTGCTTGGTAAAAGAAATGGAGATAATGAAGCACTGGTTATTTGACAATCTTTAGTGCTGCCGTCCATGTCCCCTTTGAACTGCTACTTCCTTAAAAACAAATCCCAAACTTGACTGCTTATTGAAATCCTGTGTGGGAAATTAGGCCAAAATCAGTGAAGGTACAAGCTAGGCATGTGTAAATTGTGTGAAATTTGTAAAGTAAAAACAAAAGCAATCCCAAGTGATAGGCAGCCAGCCTGCCCTTGGAGGTGTGGATCCTCTTGCGGATCTGTGATGGACGACAGAGAACAGGTCTCTGGATCATTTGTGTATGGTGAGCCATCAAAGTGTAACATATATGTCTCATGTGTAACATGAATCTAATCCAAATCTAGCTTCTGAAAAAGAATATCTAGCTTCTGAACATTCTTGCCGCAGCCCTACCTGCCCCGGTACAGTGTGTGGCCTGAGAGCAGCATGCCATTCATGCTTCTCTTACCTGCTGTCTTAGAGCCAGTTAGCATTGCTGTGATGAAACACCATAAAGGGGGAAGGAATTGTTTATTTGGTTTACATATCCTGAATCACAGTTCACTGAGGGAAGTCAGGACAGGAACCCAAGCAAGGCAGGAAGCTGGAGGCAGGAGTTGATGCAGAGGCCATGAAGGGGGTGCTGCTTACTGGCTTACCCCACATGGCTTGCTCAGCCTGCTTTCTTATAAAACCCAGAACCATCAGCCCAGGGATGGCACCATTAACAATGGGCTGGACCCTCCTCCATCAGTCACTAATTCAGAAAGTGCCTTACAGCCTGATCTTATGGAGGCATTCTCTCATTTGAGGCTCTCCCCTCTTAGCTAACTTTAGCTTGTGTCACGTTGACTTGAAACTAGCCAACACACCCACCTGTGTAGTACAGATGATACATACAGCCTGTCTGTCACTCACAGTCATTTTGAGGGAAATAGACATGTTTACACTTGGCCTGGAATTCCATGAAGTGTTTTAGTAAAATGAAACAATGCAAGGCACAGAGTTTGGATGACAAAAGACATGTGCGGATTACCTCAGTTAATACCCAGATGCTAATGTTATACTGAACATAAGGTTATCCTATGGAACGGGTAAGAAGGTTCTACTTGCTTTTGTGGTTTGTCAGAGAGACCACTAATTTTAGTATGGCTTCAAAAGTAGGCAGGCCAAAGTGGTAGATGATAAAATACCAGATAAATTATAAACAATGTTGGAAATTTTTTTAAATGCTACTGAGGTACAAAAACAAACTAAAAGATTAAAACTTGAAAACAAGGGAGAATAAGCTACTAATGCACTTGACTGACATGAAAGCGGCAGGCTTCAGGCAGCCTATCTGGGACCACGTGCATGAACATGTCCTGCTTGGGGGGGGGATATCTCATAGAAACCTATAATCATGTGTGTGTCTATTATGTGTGGCATTCATGTTGAGAAGTGGAAGGCACTGTTTTGGACACACACGTCCAGATCAGGCCTGTAACACTGTTATGTAATGTTTCTTCAAATCAGCATTTCTAGTAAGTCCCTCAAGAACCAAGTCATGCAATAGACAGCCAATGGGCCTCTCTAACTAGAGGACATAACAGTTTGACAACAGTCTTTCGTCACTACCAACGAAAGAAAATGCCATTGTTGACTTCCCCATACTCATGCTCTTAAAGACATGGGGCAGGGTTTGGAGAAAGACTAGCAAATCAAGGCAGCTGAATTCTGTTTAGAAAAGGCAAAAACCTAGGGGTAAATAAGATACCAAGATAACTGCAGTGCACCGAGATAGCTTATCCATGCACTTGGCTCTCTGTACGCAGGTGTTCTACGTCCACAGCTTGGCTCAACTTCAGTTAGAAAGGATTTTTCAAATTGCATTTTAACTGAACATGTACATTTTGTCATTTTCCCTAAACAGCAGGGTGTAACTACTCTTCCTACAGAACACATAGCTGTGCTGGGCATTATAAACAGTTTAGAGATGATTTAATTTATATGAAAGGATGTTTGAGGTACATGCAAATACATTTTACATATGTAACAAACATCTGAGGATTTTTTTGTGTGTGTCCTTGAGGGAGGGGCCCTGAAAAATATATGCTTAATACTAAATATTTGTTTCTGTGAAGTTTTGTTTCCTCAGTTTGCAATTCTTATTATTTTTCTACCCTTGTCATAGTAACTATGGAACCTTCAATAATTTTGTAGGTATTTTTACTTGAGATCAATACAAACTATAAATTATGGTCAGAGGTTAACAGATCATTGCACATAATTAAGAAGACTTAAGAGCACAACCAGGTGGCCTGAATCGAAGGTTCGGCTTTCACAAGCTGCCTCTGTGATCCTCGGCAAGCCTTCTGGTCAACAGACTGCAGGGCTCCCAGGAGCTGGATTTGCCTCTTCAGGATACAGCTGTCATTAGTGCTATGGCTCTATGACACGGGCTTAGATCTATGTCACACATGGGGACCTGTGTGCTACACTTTGTTGGCTCACCATACACAAATGATCCTGAGTCCCGTTCTTTGTCACCCATCACAGATCTGGCTGGAGAGGTAGGGCTGTTTCTCAGACTCTTTAGCACTTACATGCTAGAAAATATCAAGATGGCTCCAGGAGAAACTTGCAGAAAAGGAGACTCCACTGTGTATCCTATTACTCCTTTGTTCCTCTTTTATCTTTCTGTTTATGAGGCAGCCTTGAGCCTGAAGCCACAGCCTCAGTCTTTGACTATACATCTAAGGACTAAGGCTAATATATAATCTTCTATGAAAGAATAGAAGAAATGAAAAATGCTGAACATGCAAATACCTCACTGGGCCATCCTCCCAGATCTGTTACTCTAAGCAAATGAAACTTTGTCTATTGGAAGCACTGTTGTAGGCTTTTATAGGATCTGCAAATGAAGGCAACTCTGATAAACCACAAAGCCAGTGAGTTTTCTGGGACAGTAATGATTTTCAAACATATTTTATTACCTTTCTTGCCACGTCCAACCTGCACCCTGTGGCTCATGAGCAGCCCAACATGGCCATGAACGCTGCTCAACACAAAATTCTAAAATTATTTAAAATGTTAGGAAAGTTGGGGGAGGAGTAACTCTTGTGCAGGTCTCAGGGGCAAATTTCACTGTTGACAGTATCATGAAGTGGCTGCCAACTCAAAAGGTTAGCCAGGCCTGCAGGTTTAGAATGGATGCTCTTCTAGGACACAGTCTCCATTGTGAGAGATTCCCCTTTGTTTAGAGGCCCTGTAACTCCCACTCAGCCCTCAGGACCCTGATCAGCCCTGCTCCTGTTGGCCTTTCCAAGCAGAGCCCACAGCACCTCCCTCCGGGCACTGTTTGCTTCTGACTCTGGTCCCTTAGCACTATTACCTTGTCTTGCATTCTCTCTTATCAAGCCTCCAGAGGATGGTCACAGTGTCTTCTCCATTTTGTTTACATCACATGTATCTTTGAGCCTGGCACATATAGTCAGTACATTGTAGTTTAATTTTAATTAGTTCATTGTGGATAGACACAATTTATTATAGTATCTTAACCATTTGGTCAACTTAACGTGAAAGTGGCTATAAATTCAAGCCCATGCCGACTGGCCTGTCCGCGGGCTGTCATGCTGCATAGATCTATACACGCTGCATAATGACCAGGCACCCTCACACCCATTACACACTTACTTCCACAAGCTGTTTCTTTCTAACATAAAAATCCTTGTGGAACTCAGCGTTCCTCCCACCTTTTATGATGTGTGAAATGGCAGTAGAGTTGGTCCTGGATTTGTTTGTTAATTTAAGGGAAATAGAAGGTGTTAAGATACTAAAAGTTAAGGGAATGGGAAAATGTGGAGCTTTTCACAACCGATTCTTGATAAACATTTATTGCACCCAAGAGGCATGCGTTTATGCCTTCCTGAGACAGCAGGCACCACCAGTGGAAGATAGAGTGGGATATTAATTCATCCCGATCAATTGATTTCCTCGGCACAACACAGGAAGAAGACATTCAGAGCTGCAGATCCTGTGTGTTTTTAAGGCAAAAACTATCCTGAAAGGGTCAAAAAAGTAATTGAGATGTAATATGATTGCATGAGATTACATTAGAGGCCACAATTATTCAGTTTATTACATTTTCCTATGAACCACTAAACTGCGCATCTATCTGGCAAATTGAAGCGTATTCACTTATGGTTAAGAATGTGCAGAATATTCCCATGTTAATGACCCTCACTCCCTGATGTTATGGTAAGTTTGCTTTCTCGAGGTCAGTGGTCCTGCCTTCAGACAGGAAGTGTGGTTGAGACAGAGTCTGGAAGAGCTCCGTAAGGAATTCAGACCTTTCCCCACACACCGAAATTAAACTGGCTGCCTTTCTCTTGGAAGTTTAGTCTCCCTTTTCATTTAATACTTATGTAAATTTGCTTTAAAGAGAACTTCCTGCCATTAAAAAGTGTGTGTGTGTGTGTGTGTGTGTGTGTGTGTGTGTGTGTGTGTGTCCTGCAAGGCACTAAGGCCAGTGCTTGATCTTGAATTTTTAAGAACTGAGACATTTTTTAAGGATGGGGACCTAGCTCAGTTGTAAATGATATGCCCTACCTTCTTGATCTCCTGGATGCAGTAATCACGTGACAACAAACAAAACAAAAGCCATTAAAAACTATAAAGTCCTGGAAAATACTAACATGAGGATTTTTGTTGTTAATAGTGATAACTGTGATGAAAATGATCTTGTCAGGTGTCTATGTACCAAATTAGGTCCTTTTAAATAACATAGGGTATAACTCCCACACCCCCACAGCTCAGCAATAATGAACATAATACAAAGGAACAGGTTTCAGAGTTAGACTGGGCTGGGTACAAACTGCAGGGTTCCCACTTGTAACTTCTGTCATCCTTTTGTGCTTCTCTCTCTTCAGCCAGAAAGTTTCCAAGTGTCACAAGGGTGTACTATTAATACAAGTATTGGGATTTTCTAAAGCTTACTATACTGTGAAGATGTCAATAGTCTATTCTGAAATGTTATTGGGTGGTTTTACATGTCAACTTGGCTAAGCTGAAGATGTCTTCCAAACCCTTCCGACTCAGGGTGTCCCAGGAGATTTTGTGTGAGAAGCAAGAATGGAGCAACAGACATTTGATCTTCACAGTCAGGCTGTTGTCATAAGAACGTCACAGTAAAAGACTCTAAAAGCCCATCCACCCATGAAAATAGTAATCCAAAAGCCCTCGGAGGGAATGCAGAGATAAGTGCCCACAGAAGAGGTAGGGGTGCCAACTCCCATTCAACTCACTGGCTTGTGCCGTGTGCATCCTGGGTTTCCTGCGGTGTTGTCCTCAGATAAGAGCTCTGCATGGCCGTGTGTTGTCTTGTGACTACTATTCAGCCTACCTGAGGCCCTGAGTTGCATTCTTTGGGAAGAGAGTAAGTTCCCTTGATGATGTCCTGACAGTTGGTGGCTTCCTTTCAACTCTTAGGAACCAGTAGATTTCTGATTGGGTTTTTTTTCTCCTGAGTGAAATTTCCACGCATTTTTCCCCAAAAATTTATTAGCTAGTTTTCAACTAGTACAATCTCACAATATAGTAAATCCAAGGGTCAGGCACAATTATATATACTCAAATGTCAATTAATAGTTTTTATCATTAGGGAAAATCATTCCTCTGGGTTTTTGTTTTTTTGTTTTGTTTTTTGGAGACAGGGTTTGTAGACCAGGTTGGCCTCAAACTCACAGCAATCTGACTGCCTCTGCCTTTGAAGTGCTGGGGTTAAAGGCATGCACCACCACACACCACACCCAGCTTACTTATCCATTTCTTAAAAGATTTATTTGTATGTGTGTGTGCATGTGTGTGTGTGTGTGTGAGAGAGAGAGAGAGAGAGAGAGAGAGAGAGAGAGAGAGAGAGAGAG
>OU015749.1:83589178-83608488 GCA_907169655.1 Acomys percivali
GTGTGTGTGTGTGTGTGTGTGTGTGTGTGTGTGTGTGTGTGTGTGTGTGTACACAAAGAGGACCTGGTGCAGACCCCTGTAGGCCCTGTGCTTGCTGTATCAGTCTCTATGAGTTCATATGAGCTTTGCTCAGCTGATTTAGAGGTTGTGGTTGTTTGAATAGGTTTGCCCCCACACACTAGACTCATGTGTTTGAATGTTTAGCCCATAGGAAGTAGCACTATTAGGAGGTGTGGCCTTTTTGGGGGAGGTATGGCCTTGCTGGAGGAAGTGTGTCACAGTGGGGGTGGGTAATAAGGTCTCAGATACTCAAGATGTGACCAGTGTGGCACCACAATCTCCTTCTGCTTGCCTGCTGATCAAGAGGTAGAACTCTCAGCTCTTTTCTCCAGCACCATGCTTGCCTGGATGCTGCCATGCCTCCCACCATGATGATTATGGACAAAAATCTCTGAAACTGTAAGCCAGCCCAGTTAAATGTTTTTCTTTATGAGAATTGCTGTGGTCGTGGTGTCTCCTCGTAGAAATAAAACTCTACGACAGAGGGCCATGTTCTCTTGATGTCTTCCATCCTCTCTGGTTCCCATATTCCTTCTGATTCCTATGCCACTGGGTTCCCCCGAGCCCCAGCCAGGGTCTCCTCCTCCTCCTCCTCCTCCTCCTCCTCCTCCTCTTCCTTCTCTCTCTCTCTCTCTCTCTCTCTCTCTCTCTCTCTCTCTCTCTCTCTCTCTCTGTGTCTCTCTCTCCATCTCTCTCTTTCTGTCTCTCTCTTTCTGTCTCTCTCTGTCTCTGTCTCTCTGTCTCTGTCTCTCTGTCTCTCTCTCTCTCTCTGTGTATGTGTGTGTGTGTGTGTGTGTGTGTGTGTGTGTGTGATGACTGGCTGTGGGTCTTTGTACTTGTTCCCATCTGCAACAGGAGGAAGCCTTTCTAATAATAAATGAATAAGTGAATAAGGCACCAATTTATGAGTATAGCAGAATACCATTAGGAGTCATTTTATTGTTACAATTTTTTAGACCAGTAGTATTTAGTTTTACCCTAGGTCTCTGAACATCTAGTCTCTGGTTCATGGTCACCAAAGCAATGTCAGCTATAAGTTCTTATGGTGCCTTCTGCCCTCCTGTGGCATATAGTTTTGAGATGAAGATCTCTCTGCCTATGGTGGATGCTGGTACCTCCCCAGCTAAAAGCTCAGCATGAAGCAGCTGACCTTTGTTCTTTACCTCTTGGGCCATGGCAGTCTAGCTGTTAACTCTGCTCCTTTACTATACTAAAGGTGTTGCAGGATTCTTCAGTCCCTAACAGAGCAAAGGTGCCCCCCTTCTGTACAAGTGTCTCTTTCAGCATGGTTCCTGGTTGGTGTGATGGCCTCTGATCCCTAGTCCAGCTGTGACACTTCCTGAGTTCCCACTAAGACAGCCAGATGCTGTCCTAGGAGACCCTGGATGCAAGAGTAGACCGAAGCTTCACATTAGTTCAATAAGCATCTCTTAAGAACCCTCAGAGACAATGCTGCATGTGATGCCTTCCCATGAAACCACCTTAGATCTCTAACTCTACACTGTGATTCCATCTCATATTAAAAATCTCAACATGACACCAATTTCTGGTGTTTTCTTTTAACGACAGACAAGGCATGGGGCTTAAGACACCAAAGTTTCATAAAAACCAAGTAATGCCTGACTTTTACATTATTGTAAATGGACAGAGTTGGCATCCACTTCCCATGGGACACAAAATGCCACAGCTTGCACAAATCTTGTTATTTCACAGAGGCTCCTCCTATTCTCACACCCAATTGAATTATTATAGAATTCTAGACTAAATGCCTAAGCCTTTCACAAACCTCTGCCAACCTGCTTCCATCTAGCCACACTGCCCCACCATCTACCAATGCACAGACAGCTGTCCAGGCAAGTCACTGGAGGTTTTCATTCAGAGTATAATTTATGTGCCAACTCATAACATCTATCTTGAAAATATTTAAAAAGTCAATATAGCGAAAAGCTTTCCCTTGTCTCCTTCTTGAAACTCTTCTCCTGCTTAACCCAATTTTCTAAGTCACTTAGAGGCCTTTAAACAAAATGAAATCTTAATGATGGCTCTGCCATGAATAATTAATTGTTGGTGTACTATCGTCTCAACAAAATCCATTCTCATTAGATTAGAAGTTTCCCCAAGATGCATGAGTTCATTATGGGCATTTTTACATCTTTCTTGTATCTTCTCTTCTTTCTTTTTCTTGCCTGTGTTTATGATCTGTGATTCCATCACCCTGACAGCTTCTAAAGAGAAACAATTATAAGACAAAGACCTTGGGGAAGTGGGGAGTGCATTCCTACTTTGAAATATGGTGGCTTAGAGTAAACATGGAGGAAAGCTTAACTTGCTGTGGTAGGGGGTGGTGGTTTGTTCTTTCAGGAGCAGCACCAAAGTATGTACAAACTGATTTGTTCACCCATTGGACCCCACACCCCATGTCTTCTGTCCTCTTGAGCAGAAAATTCTGCATATAAGAGAACACTATAAGAACAGAAGTTCTTGAGAGTTCTTTTCAGATGACTCGGTGCAACATTACAGACATGGCGTGAGATACTAGAGGTCATTTCCCACCCACTGAGCGGAGAGCTAGGAAGCTTAGCTGTGGTGGCACCACTGTCCACTTCCCTTAGCGACAGTGCCCTCACATTCCGCCTCAGTTCTTATAAGTAGGTTCAGATGTTCCCATAGATTGCAGAATTGAATCCTATTAAATCTGTGTTTTAAATTTTAAAAAGCTAATCTAGAAGAAGAAAGGTCTCGTATAAAACTTGAAGCACATGTTTACATTTTTCTTTCTAAACGTGTTGTATGGCTTTCCTTGGAGACATGTAAGCTTCTACTCACACCACACAAGCCATTAACAACAGAACAAATAAATGATTCCACCCAAGGCCAGCATGGTAAGCTAATAAGTGAATTTTGCTTACTCGCAGAAGCATGCAGCTACATGCCGGAAAAGCCCACCCCAGCAAGGGTGACCACTGAGAGAAGCTGTAAAGTAAGTTCCTTACCCAAATTGCAGTCAATTCCACTTAAGAGTCACATCTCCATAGTGTGTATCACCTTGGAGAGGGACTTATGAATCTTGAATTTTCCATACTTCCTGGGCTTCCTAAGTTTTCTTAGCTTCCTAGGTCTTCTGAGTCTTCCTTCCCACTCCAGGAGGAAGTAATTCAATTCAGAGGAAGTAGTTACACAGTAAGGCATTTACATCAGAGTATAACTAGATCACTGTTGTTTTTAAAAGTAATAGTATAGAGAACATCCAATATGGACTGAATGTGGCAATGTTGAAGGTTTTTGCTTCATCGTGTAGCTATTATCCTCTTACAGACACAATTTTGCATAGTTTTTCCTCATTTAGGCTCATTGTCATCTTTGAGGTTACATCATAATTTGTTTGAAAAGCTGCCTGACATCCCATGTGTAGGTGCACTCCAGCAACCACCTTCCTCTCTCCACTTCTCACCACTGTTGGTTATGTTGTAGGTGAACATCATTCTGCATGACCTTTTTTATCCAGGCTTATGTTCCTAGGTTCAACTACCAAAACCAAAACTACACTATCAAAAGAGAGTGCTTCTTGTCATAGCTTATAAAATAGTTTCCCCCAAAACACTGTCCTAATGTGTGCTCCCACACATTTGTAGATGCACCAAGATAAAATAGGTCAACTAATTCAATTCTATATACAGAAGAGAGTAGACGTAAGTGGGGTTTTGTTGTTGTTGTTGTTTTGTTTTGTTTTTTGGGTTTTTTGTTTTTTTGTTTTTTTTGTTTTGTAAAATGTGTGGAGGAATGCTGAGTGGATGTAACATCTATCAATAAAGTGCTGTTTAGCCAATCAGCCGGGCAGAAGGCAGGAAGTGGAAGGCAAGGCTTCCTGGAGAGGAGGAGGTTTGGCAGTTGGAGGAGACAGTTAACTGGGGAAGACGAAGAGAAGGATGGCCTCTGGAGCATCCTAGTAGCAAAGGCTTGGGGTATATGTATTACATATCAGTTTAGAGTCGTTTGTTTACCATAGTTTAGGAATAGATTTGTATTAGTATAGTTTCTGCCCGGAGCATTGTGCTGACAGCTTTAAAGTATGCTTCAGACTCTGTCTTTATTTAGCATCTTAGGCTGAACCAATACATTTTTAATGTAACAAAAATGCACAAGACAAATGAGTGTTTGAAATGTAAAAAAATCTAAAGGATAGAAAAATTATACCCATGTGTACATCGCTCAGTTTAATAAAAATGCCTAGCACAACTACCTCAGGAGATCATCATGTACATGCCTTGCCATAGTGTGGCAGTCACAGACACATCATACAATCTCCTTGACTTAAAACACATACAAAGAACAAAATGTCATAATGAACCGATTACTGTGTAAAAGCAATGCATGCTAATAATTTAAAAGTGCATGCAAACATTTATGCATCTCCTTTGAATGTGGGAGGCACTTTCCCAGAATGAGAATCAGAGAGATGTGTTTATGGGCTAGACAAAAGGGACTGTATTATCTCTGGAATGTGCATGGTTTATCTTAAGATAATACGTAAAGGGGAAATACATCCGTGCAGTGAGGGCATGATGGTAAAGACCTACGTTGGACTCCGAGGACTTGCATAAGGCTTTGTCTAGTGGTCTGCTGCACAAGTATGTAGGCTAGAACTATTCAAGGGCAATCCTGGTAGCTATGACTCAAGAAGACTGTGGTCATGTCAAGCTGCATTTACATGACTAATAAAACAAAGCGAGTATCATAATACCCTGCAATGAAAGTTCTATGGCTGTGCTTGCTCAGGATGTCCCGTGCTTGCCATGCCTGGTGTGCTGATGTGTGCTGATGCACCATCTGCGTGATGAGATGATGCAGGAAGCACGGCAACAGGCGCTGTGAGGGCCCGTTAGGCTGTCACGTAAGGGTCACTTGAACACTAGCACTGCAATAACAAAACAGAGCAGTGCACAGCTTAAAACTTATGTTTTGCTCTCCTGGGGACTCTTCCATTTAATATTTTCAGTGTACAGTAACCCAAACCACAAAAGGTAGAACACAGTCCATACAGGCTTGCCTTCACACCCCCAGAAGTAACTCAAGACCCTGACTCACTTCCATCTTATAATACTACCACCTTGGAGGGTTTTTTTTTTTTCTATCAAAATATGACAAATAAGAAAGGGCAAAGAGAACTTATACCAATCTAATTGCCTTTTTCAAAATGGACACATCACTGCTTTATTGGGAAGAAATGTTACAAGCTGTCACTTTTACCCTAAAGAAGCTGAAAGTGCGGCCCTCCCCTTGCACAGGACTTCCCATCACACACAAGCACTGTCACCGTGCCCCATGTCCCTAAGACATAACTCATTCCTGCATCTTGTGTTAGGGCTCCCTAGCTTGCCTGCACAGTTTGTAAAAATATGGCCAAGAAGCACATATCTATGTAATAAAGAAATATTAGCACTATTATAAAAGTGTGCCTCCCAAAACGTAAGATAACAAGTTGTTTGAGAAGCCTGGCTTCGTTTTCCTGAAGATTTACAAACCCTTTCAGTGCTATCACTGGGCAAGGCCATGGGTGAGCCTTGGAAACCATAGGCATCAACATGGGTCACTTAACACAAGAGTAATTTGGGCAATTGGACTGCATATCCATCAGCAGGAAGAAAACACTTTGTATTTTCTTATAAATTCACAGAAAATCCTGTCAGCCCTCAGAAGCTATCCAAAATGGATCCAAGCACCAAGGAGGAAGTAAGGATTTTAATAGTACATCTTCCATAAGTCAAGTGCTGGGAACATGGACTAGTTTCATGAAATCATTTCATCCCCGTGTATAAGTGTGGTCCTGAGACAGCATGTTGGAGTGGACAAGACTTAGTGTGCAGTCTTCTGTATCAGCTGCTGACAGTCGTCCTATCACCATGGGGAATCCTTTCAACTCTTCCCCCATATAAATCTCCTGGTCCAGCCACTATGGAAATCATTATAGTGGTTCTTCAGGAAGCTAAGAATTGATCTACCTTAAGAACTGGCTACACCATTCTTGAACATTCACCCCGCAGGCTCTACGTCCTACTATAGAGATGCTCGTTCATCCGTGCTCACTGCTGCTCTATTCACAACAGCCAGAAACTGGAAATAGCCTACATGCTCACCAACTGACGAATGAGTAATGAAAATGTGGTGGTACAATTACACGATGGGATATTATTCATCTGTTAATAAAAATGAAATTATGAAATTCACAGATAAATTGAAGTTTAAAAAAAAAACCTTCCTTACTGAGGTAACACAGGCTCAAAAAGGCAAATGCTGCATGTTTTATATGTAGCTGTTAGCATCTAAGTTTTAGCTATGTGTGCTGCAATCTGCATAACTACAGAGGGTAGGTATCTAGTAAGGGGCCGGTGTGAGAAGAGGCTGTCTCAAGGAAGAAGAAATAGAATATGAGGATTAAATGGGAAGGGGATGTGTCTTTGTTAGGGTTCCTATTGCTGCAATGAAACACCAGGACCAAAAAACTTATACTTGTATGTCAATGTTCATTATCAAAGTAAGTCAGGGCAGGAACTCAAACGGGGCAGGAACCTGGAGGCAGAAGCTGATGCAGAGGCCATGGAGGAGTGTTTCTTACTGGCTTGCTTTCTGTTACTTAACTCAGCCTGCTTTCTTATAGAAGCCAGGACCATGAGCGCAGAGATGGAATCACCTACAGTGCAGCAGGCCCTCCCCTCCCTCATCAATAACTAAGAAAATGCCTTACAGCCAGACCTATGGAAGCATTTTCTCAATTACAGTTCCCTCCTTTCAGAAAACTCCAGTTTGTGGGTAAAGCTGACAGAAGACCAGCCAGCACAAGGTGGGAGAGCAAAGTAAAGGAGAAAATACAACGGGAGGTCGGTGGGGGGGAGGGGGAGGACAAGTAACACTAAGGGCTTTTTGAAGAAAACTTGCTACATTAGAAACTCCTTAAATACATATATTAAAGAAATATAAATAAAATAATAGGAGAGACAATACCCCAACTAGACATCCTATGCTACCAAGTAAAACCTTCAGTTGAGTCATTGGCCAAAGGTGTTCCATGAATCTTCCTGCCAAATATCACAGGCTATTGCCAAGGCTCTTGGTTGCTCTCCACAACCTGATTGTAAGTCCCTATTTCTGAAGACAACCCTTACATCATTGAACAAGGAGCACTCATGTCCTGCAAGGTACTCTGCACATCACTAGAGAAGAAAAATAATCTTCAGTATCACCCAACTATAAACACTGAACCCTACCTGCCTGCCTGCCTGCAAGATACATTGGTACATTAGTGGCACAAATGTTATGGGAGTAACCAACCACTTTGTTTTATTGGATTTAAGGCCCACTACATGAAATGAAACCCATACCTGAATTGCTAAACCTGAAACTAGACAGATCATAGGCCTATCAGAATGTCTAATACTATTATTCTGCCAAAGGAACATAGCAGGAGGAAAATGACTCCTAATGACATATCTTTATGGCATAGACCAGTGCCTCACTCAATCCACATAAGAGATCCTTGCAAGTAAACAGGAATTAACACAGGGACTGACATTAGGACAGCGTGCAGAGAGAGAGAGATTGGAGTACTCAGTCCTAAATGAGATGTCTTCATCAAACCCGTTCCCTCAGTGGCCAACGGTCTATGCAGAAGAGGAAGTAGAAAGATTCTAAGAGCCATAAGTAATGAATGACGCCAAATAGTCTTCCAGACACAACAGGGGTGATACAACACGTGAACTCACAGAGGCTGTGGAGACATGCACAAGAACTGCACAGGTTCAAGCTAGAGAGGGTCCTAGCACTGAGAGGGGGGAAGTGGACATAGGGTCCCACCCTAGGCAAGAAGCTATTCACAATTGATACCCACCAGTAAAGATAAATCAATTTTCTCCAGTGAAGTTTCACTGGGTATATCAACCACAGTCCAGGGCAGGCCCCCATGGTGAGGAGCAGTTGGCCAACACAAAATGAACTCAGTGGTGTTTTGGACTTCTTCATCTCATTTTGCTTCATATATATACTTTTTTTGTTTCATTGGTCTTTTGCTTTGATTTCCATTTTTGTGGGGTTTTTGTGGGAGGTTTTTTGTTTCTTGGAGGGTTTTGTTTTTGTCTCTTGTGCTCTTACTTTGTTTTCTGAGAAACAGAACATAAAATGGGGCAGAGAGGAAGGTAGAGAGGATCTGGGAGGAGTTGAAAGAAGAAGAAAACATAATCAAAATATATTGTATGAAAGATTTTCCCTAAAATACAATAAAAGAGAAAACTAACACCCTCCCAAAAAAAACATGACACATAGTAAAACTGAAGAGTGTATCTTTGAACGCACAAAAAACCTCACACTCATTGTAAATAGTCTGTTTACAGATTTAATTTTCAGATATATTTCTTCTTTTTCTTTCTTCTTCTTCTTCTTTCTCCTCCTCCTCCTCCTTCTTCTTCATATATATATAATGTACACAGTGTTCTGCCTGCATGTAATGCCTGCAGGGCAGAAAATGGCACCAGATCTCATTATAGACTGTTGTGAGCCATCATCTGGTTGCTGGAAATTAAACTCAGGACCTTAAGAAGAACAGTTAGTGCTCTGAGCCAACTCTCCAGCCCTTCTTCTGTATTTTAAGACAGGGTTTCCCTGTGTAGCCCTGGCTATGTTGGAACTCACTGTGTAGACCAGACTGGCCTTGAACTCAGAGAGTTGCCTTCCTCTGCCTCCTAAGTGCTGGAATTAAAGACATGTACCACCACTGCCCAGCTGACATTCCTTTTATTCATTGCATTTTACATTATAGCTTCTTATATGCAAAATACAAAAGAAAAGATACCATTTTCATATCACAAAAATGCTTGACTTTTCAGTGTGAGACCATTACAAATTTTCCTCAAAAAAAAAAAAAAAAAGACATCCTCACTATAATAAAGGGGGCCTTTCTCCCCCAGCTCACTGCAGAAATGGCCAATCATAGTACTGCCAGAGAACACACAGATGATGCTGAAGCATTAGGGCATGAGGAAGTGCCCAGAAGAAAAAGCCCAGTGGTGGAGTACCCCAGGGGATGCAGGAGCCCTTTGAAAGATTTCCTACTGGGGAAAGGAATCAGGTTAAAACCCAAAGTATAAAATGAATAGAATGAGCTCCAGTTAAAGAGAGACAAGCTCCACGTAGAAGAAAGTCTAATGTTCTAGGTAGACACACGACTCAGAGTAGGGCAAACCTACCTAGTTCGCTGCACAAAGCGCCCCTGTAGAAGGATGGGGGTGGGGTGGGGTGGGGTGGGGGCTTCCCAGGTAAGAAACTGACTTCTTCAGTGAAGTAGTCAAAGTCAATATCAATAGTGCTAAGCTGTGCTGATGACATGTGCCTCAAAATATGATGAAAGTAGCACTTTATTTCGGTAGTCTCCCTAAAGGCACACAGCCCCAGTTAGTCATGGGGAAAATATCAGCCCAATTCAGAATGGAGGGATAATTCATAAAATATCTTGCCCATAGCCCTGAACATGGACAAGTTCTTCCAAAATAAAATGGTCTAAGAGAGTTTTGAAGCTGTGAATAGACTGACTCATCAGGAAGAGGCAAACTTACCCAAACATGGAGAGGATTCTGGAACAAAAGGGGACATCTGTTCACGACAAAGGGTGTCTAAGAATAACTATAGTTTTAAAATAATTTATCAAAATTGGTTTATTAGCTTCAACAAATGTCCCAAACTAAGGAAAGCTGGGGACAACAGGAGAAATGCTGAGTGGGTCACATGGGACTCCGTGTTAGTTCTTTAACTTCATTGTAACATTTCTAAAACTTCTAAATGTGTGAGTGCAGATCTTAAGAGCTAAATAATGTCGCCCAAGACACCACTTAGCTATGAGACCATCTTGATTTAGATCTTTTAGTTTTAGGTAGTAATGATTACACCCTTGTATTATGAAATTCAGAAAAAGATAAGCATCTCCCTAGAGAACAGCTAAGTGGGGCATAAGGGACAGGATGGCGTCTCATTAAGCAAATGCTTAGCCTGTGATTAGATGTGTGTTATTGCAGATCTGTCTATATTTAAATGACTCTTGCCTGGAAAACAGTGGTTCAGGTCCACCACCAGGAGCTGACTTTGGAGGTAAAGAGGTACTCAGATAGCTTCAGTGAGTAGCTAACTCCACAGAAAACATTTCATTTCTGGTGTGTCCCCTCTCCCAACCAGCACCTTTGAGTCACCTGTATAAGGGTCATCCCTATTTTCTCCTTATTTTTATGTTTATTTAAAATATTACATAATCATGGAAATATAAATTTTTATTATATTTATGTTACTTTCAAGTTCGAAATAATTTCAAAATTTACAAAATATTACAAACAGTATTGAAAAAATTCCTGTTTATCATTTACCTATCTTTTCAAAATGCTAATATTGAAGATGCCCATAGTACAATTATCAAAACCATGACAGGACCATTGAAGTGTTACTATTGGCTAAGCTATGGGCTATATTCAGTTGCTGAGTTGTCACACAAACATCCTTCATCTGAAGTCCTGGTGCACTTAGCTGCCCTGGCTCCTTCCTCTCTCCAGTCACTCACTGACAGGACAGCTCCCCAGCTTTTGTCTTTCATGACTTTGATTCCTCTAAACCAGGGAAACCCCCAGAGTAGCTTCATTGAGTGGCCTTTGCAGTTAGTTCCCAGGGCGACTGGAAGGGGCCTGATTCTTGCAGGAAGTATCTATAATCAACACCAAGCCCTAGAGCAGATGCAGAGTGGGAAAATGGTTGGTAGGATCAGGCCTGCACCACCCTAAGCTACCCCGCACCCCCTTACCCCACCCAACCCCTACCCTTGGCTGGCAGATAAAGGGACTTCTTAAAATCTCTCCTCTTTGAATATATTCCACAGTGCCAAGCTTCTAGTCACCTAGATATTCCACTTTATTTACAAAACTCACTCGGGGTGAATGTCTAAGTTGACTCATCAGGGCTGGTTAGGACCAGGAGTAACTAACAACCATGGTCTCCAGCCTTGTAGTTTCACATCAAGACCACATTATCAAGGTCAAGAGTTTTCTCTCTTGCATGCTTTTTCATGCTAAGGTAAGGTAGCAGCCTCCTCATCAAGATCCCCAAGAGCTGAAGAAAACTATCAACAGTACCGATCATGTGTTGCTACATCACCACCTAGTGCTCAAAGTAACACAGTGCAACCATCAACTCCGCTGTTCTGCGCATGCCTGGGAGTAACAGGTTCACAGTCTTCAAGAAGCAAACAGGTTTTTTCTAATTTTCCAGTGTGACAAACCAGATTCACCAGGGAAAAGCTCTGGAGTCTGCAGACTCCTCCTTTCCTTTCAGTATGCTTAACACTTCATTTTCTACACATGCATGAGTGCTAAATCCATAGGTAGATATCCCCTTTTCAGACAAGACACCAGTGGCTCTCAACCTATGCGTCACGACCCCACATGGTGGTACAGCAAATGTTTTGCACCTCAGATATTTACATTACAATTTGTAATAGTGGCAACATTATAGCTATGAAGTAGCAGCAAAATAATTTTGTATCGGGGGTCATCACAGCATGAGGAACTGAATTAAAGGGCCATAGCATGAGGAAGATCGAGAAACATTGTTCTATATTTAGTTTTGGTGAAGGAAACCCTCCATGCCAACCTGAAACAATCAGAGGACAGTTCATGAAAGGTATGAGATTTAGCAAAATTAGCCTATTTGATTTCCGGAGGCCACACTGTAAGTAGGAGCAGGAACTCTGACACCAATTGCCTCATTTTTGAACACTAGCTCCTTCATCCTCATCCTCTCCTTTCTTCCACATACTGTTGAGTCTGGCTCCTCTGACAACCCCCCCCCCCCCCCCCAGGTCAGACAGAACCCTAATATCTTCAAAAGCAGGCCAGTTACCTAAGCAGGCTTTATGGTCTTAGCTGCTTCTTAGCAGAAAGCCTTCTTGTGTGCTGAGCAAACCAGCTGCTGCTCAGTTCTTCCTTGACTAATAGGTCTTCCTGGTTAGTGTTTTGTCAACTTGATACAAGCTAGTAATCTGGGAAGAGAAATCTCAACTGAGAAAATGCCTCAATCAGGCAAGTCTGTAGGCTGTTTTCTTGATTAGTGATGTATTTGGGAGCGCCTAGAAAATTGTGGGCAGTGCCACCCCTGGGCAGGTGACTTCGGGTGATATGAAAAAAGCAAACTAGGACTGGAGAGATGGCTCAAAGGTTAAGAGCACAATCTGTTCTTCCAAAGGTTCTGAGTTCAATTCCCAGCAACCACATGGTGGTTCACAAGCATCCATAATGAGCTCTGGTGCCCTCTTCTGGCCTACAGGCATACATGTGGGCAGAATACTGTATAAATAATAAATAAATCTTTTTTAAAAAAGAAAGAAAACAAACTAAGCAAGCCATGGGGAGCAAGCCAGTAGGCAGAACTCCACCAGGATCCCGGCTTCAGTTCCTGATTCCAGCCTTAAGTTCCTGCCCTGTCTTCCCCTCATGATGGACTATTGTGGAGGAATGTCTTGAGCGGATGCAACAACTGTCAATAAGTGCTGTTTAGCCAATCAACTGGGCAGAAGGACAGGAAGTGGAAGGCGGGACTTCCTGGAGAGTGGGAGGAGCCGAGAGTTAACAGTTAACAGAAGACAGAGAGTTGGAGGAGAGAAGTCACCAAAGTACCATCAGATTGGCAAGTGCTTGGCATATATGTTGGCTATGAGGATTAGTGTACTTTATTTTATTGTTAGATTAGTAGCAATTTAGATTTTGTCCAGCGTAGTGCTTACAGCCTTGAATTACATTTCAGTCTCTTTGTGTCAGTTACTGACTTCCTAGGCTGAACAGATACAATTTATTATAACAGACTATCATGGACTGGAAGTTTTATGACAATATATATCCTTTCCTCCCCAAGCTGCTTTTAGTCACGAATCTTATCACAATAAAAACATAACTAGGGCAGCAAAAATGTGATGTATGTTTGAACATCAGAACTGGTTTAAAAGTATTCTAGCTAATTATTTTTACTGTTATGTAACTTGGCAAGGTGGCCCCATAACAGCCTTTTCTGTGCTTCTTCTGTGAGAACGGCGATTGGTGAAGACCATGTGTGTCCACTGTTTTCCCGCCAGCCTTGGCTCACTCAGAAGAGGTTTGAGCTGCTATACACATTCCATGGGTCAGTGTGTGCGGGCGTCGGCATGCTAATTTTGTAGAGCGGATAACTTAGAAAGAGTCTGAATTCAGCAGTAGGACCGGGAAGTAAGTGTTGACAAGATGACTTCCAAACTGTCCCCAAGACTGTGACCTCCAGGATATACTCGTCATGTGCAGAACAAGAACGGCTACAACCTTGGGGAGTTGCTATAGGAAGAGACAGGTCTTCAGTAGGGCTGAAACCTCACTGTGGGGCAAAGCTTCTCTTTCCTAAGAGTTCTGGCTAGGAAAGAAGTCTGGTAGTTCAACCACAGGACCCCCAAGTGAAGGCTCTGGGCTCTCTTGAAGAGGGCAACTCTGAGCAGGCGCCACAGAGGCCTTTAAGAAAAGGCTTGCACTGCTCTGTAACGGGAAGCACTGTCACGGATTCCTGTTCCATATAAATGTTCCTAAGCATTTGAATATGGAACATCCAAGGTGTAATGAATGTGTGAGAAATGAGACACAATAAATATGCTTTGTACCAGCCATACAGAAGGCTGCCACCACTTTGAGATTGCAAGGCTGGACCTTCCACCAGTGGAGATGAGCTAGCTAGCCCCCACTGGCTTCCCAGAGAACTTGCTAGTAAAGAACTCACTTGCCAGAGCCTAGCCTGGTTCTACAGCTCCAATGCCCCCATTCCAGATTCAACTGATACAAGGCTGCCTCACCACAGTCTACTAAAATGTGAGGTGGAAATCAAGTCTTAACTATGAGGCAAAATTCAAAACAATAAAAATAAAAGGCACTACCATTGGACTACACAGCTGTGGCTCCAAAAATGGTCAATATCCCACTACCCTGATGTGTCTAATTTTAGTAATGACAGTGGAAGAGCCAGAGAAACTATTTAGTATACTGAGCTATGGCATCACACTATGAACCAAATGTCTTCAACTCTCCAGCCCTTCAACACTCTTTCCTTTTGCCTACACACACAAAATCTTTCACTGGAGAACACCGAATCCTATCTGTCAAGTGTAAGTAATATAAAAAGTCCTTAGAAGCATCCTAGAAAACTTTATCCTGGTTGTCACTAGTTATCACTTGGCCTTTAGACCAATCTCTGAGCTTCTGTGTACTCTCTTTTGCTTTCTGAAAACCTTCTTAAGCACCACAACTGTTTGGCACCAGATAGGCCCCTCCAAGACACAGCTGACACCTGACTAGTTTTTCTTTTGTTTTGTTCTTTTTATTGTTGTTGTTGTTGTTTTTTAACCAAGACCCACTGAAAGTAAGGCTGATATTAAGAAAATCAACTACATGGAGATAATAATTAAAAACAATAGCATACTTACAATTCCTAGAACCCATAGCTGTACCGCTCTCAAGGAAAATATGGACAGCATCTTCCTTCTGAGGCTCTGCCTGGGCTGAGACAAGGTGGCTGCTCATTTCCTCCTGTAACACCCCCACAATAGTGCCCCCAAAACGTTGTCTCCAGCTCTCAACCGATGGAGATAAACTTATCTAGAATTTCAGTATCTCTACACTCTTCTGCCACTACCCTGTAGGTGCCCCAGGTTCCAACCCAATGAGCATTTCTGCCAGTGTCAGGTGGCCTGAAAACTAAGAGATACCCTTTAGAATGGAAAAAGGCCAAAATGACCTGAAAGACAATCCTCCCAAAAACTTAAACATACTTTTGTAGGTAAATTAGTATTGAAGAGCTTGAATAAATATCGCATAAGGCTGTTTATCATAATTGATTTATTTAAAAAATTACAGGGAGCAATTTCCAGCATATTTTATAAAAGTACTGCCATATCAAACATTTTGTATCACTTAATTCCAATGAAGAGCTGCCCTTTTTTTTTTTTTTTTTTCCTTTAAGGTACTAATTCCAACTGATGGGACATGTGTCCTTAAAATAGAAAGTTTCCATCATTTATTCAAATGTCAAAATTAAGATTTTTGAGAAGTTTATTGCTTTATGGGTGGGCAAGATGCTACTAGCACATTTTAGGTAAATAGACTTTATTAAAAACTATGAGGTTGTTTCCATTTAAAACTTTCAGGATAATTCACAGAAAATAGAGATATTTATTCAAAGTACACATTGAAGGGCTGGCCATCTAGCTATGAACATTTAAAGGTGTAGCAGCTCTTTAAAGAAACAACACACAGTGGTTCCGCTTGGCGCACTACACATAATTGAAATGAATAAAACTGGAAGACCAGTACTGTTATTTTATGTTGTTAGGATCTTTAAACAAACAAAACAAAAAAAATCACACACTTAGTAGTCCATTTGTGCTTAAAATATTCATATGCGTGAGAAGCTTAAAGAAAAGACCTCTGTACATGATCATCAAAACAAAGTTATACTTTTTTTTTTTTTTTGAAATTGCACTGTTATTTAAAACATTTTCCTAAAGTCAAACCCTCCTTTGCAGCTGGCACAGTTTTTCAGGTCTAATTGGCAACTTGGGGAGGCCCCTCTGGTATTAGTGAAGTAAAAAAGGTGGTAATAAAAGACCAAGCCGAAGCCATTAACCCAGGCCTCTGAACTGCGCTGGCATCTTCACCTGCATCTTCCGCACTTTCATCTTCAAGTCCATCATCCATAAGGCGCTCCTTTCAAACAACATAAACACAGCCCTGAGTAATCAGTACGACACACACCAACCTATCATAGCAGAGGGGACAGCTAAATACGTTCTGTAGCAAGGACTCTACGTGTGTAGGTCTAATGGTAGATCCAGGGCCATCTGAAATCTTTGTGATGTCTAAAATTCATAAATAATTCTGCAGTGTGCAAATAACTGCCAACACAGTAAATTCTCACCACAGGCATAATTTTGTTTCTGGATTACTTTTAGAGGCTAATCCTTCCTGCTTATTCCAACATATGCTATGACTGACCCAGTATTTCATGCTAAGTCCCGCAGATGAAAATACCACCGTTGCCACACTAGCTTTTCATTGTGGGCCTTCCACAGCTATCTATGGAACACTTAAGAGTCCATCACTGTTTCTGTCCCATATATGCCTAAGCTCTATGTACCATTAAAATCTACACAAATTTCAATAACCTACCATTTCTTCAAGTTCTAGATTGTTTGCATTTTGCCCATCATTGTTAACTTCAACATTGTTCGGAGCCTGTTGCTGACCGCCTTCTTGCCTGAAAGGAAACCATCCAGCTTGGTGTCTGTTTGGTAAAAGAAAAAAGAAAAGAAACACAAACACTTGTATTTGTAACAATAAAATAATGTCCCTCATTAAAATAAATAAATATATAAAAACTATTGGAGCTATTATAAATGATAAAAACAAGTATCTTCCTTCAAGCCAGGGAATTTCTCAAGGTAATAACGCAAAACAACTCAAATCTAAAAGCTTATCTTGGACATAACTGGCTCAATGTGACACATTAAATCACAAATCTTTTGGAGCTTTTTAAAAAATGAAACAAGACAGGTGTGGTGGCGCATGCCTATAATCCCAGCACTCGGGAGGCAGGGGCAGGTGGATCGCTGTGAGTTCGAGGCCAGCCTGGTCTACAAAGCGAGTCCAGGACAGCCAAGGCTACACAGAGAAACCTTGTCTCGAAAAACCAAAAATAAAAATAAAAATAAAAAAATAAAATAAAAAATAAAAAATGAAACATAACTAGGTATATTTCTTTGCATCTTAGAGAGAAGGAAATGCCAGGAAAAACATCAATCTACTTATGAAAAGAGTGTGACCTATGTTTAAAGGATTTATTATAGATAAATATAACTTAAAAGAACACCCTTATGAAAGCATTTATCATATACTTGAGTTCTAAATAATTGGAAGTCTATGAATCATTGAATTAAAAACCTATATAAAATACTCTGTTTTTCAACAATTCTGATCAGTGTTCTTACATGATAACTCCTGCCGTTGCTTTTGGTCAGCATCAACATGATGGATACCTAAAGGCCAATATTAAAAATCCTTCCTTCAACATTTCTAATTGACTTTGCTATGCCAGCGTCTGTGATAAACAGTCTCAAAAGGTGATTAAAAGAAACCGCAAACAGTTAATACCCATCACTCACAAATAAACCAGCAGCATGGCTCCCACTACCATGATGAACCGACTAAAGGAGGAGTAGAAGTACACGATGCTGAGGAGAACTGCGGCTCGCGAGAACGTGTACACCCAGTCTAGCCAGTCACGGTTGAAGTCGTCTTCGTTTAGCGCTGGGCCCCCCTGTGCATTCATTTGAACATTCTCATTCATGGGCCCGTTTTCTTGGGCCACTAAGTTTGGGGCTGGTGGGGGTTCTTCTCCAGGAACATGTGCCACATTCAGAGGCGGTGATGCAGCAGGCTGGTCTGCGCTGGCATGTGGTGTGGCCTGAGCTGTAACTGCAGCTTGACTGAAATAGTCACCAAAATATTTTTAAAACAACAAAAACAAACTTTTAACATACTATGAATTTTTTAATGTTTTAGTTATTATAAAATTTTGGTAATCATTATCTCAAGTACTGCACTCTTGCTCTGAATTTCTTAGGAAGCAGTTTCCGGTGCATCTACAGAAAGGGAGTTCTGTTAGCCTGCCCATCAAAGCCCACATCAGAGAAGGGGAAGGAATACAAATAACCAAATCTTTTAATTATTGACTTTTTTATTATTCTACACGGGATGAACATGTCAGAGCTACCAAATTCCTCTCAGCCCCCACTTTGACATACTTGTCTAAATATGGGTTTAAATATCAAATCAATCTTGGAAAAAAAATACTCCTTAATCCCACCCCTGGTTTTTGGGCACAACCATTTGAGGATCACTGGTTTCTCAACCTGAGGAAGACTCGTGACCTGAAAAGTGGTGATAATGTGAATGTCTAAGTCAGAACAGCTGACAAGATGACCGCCACAGTGTGATCCCTGGAACTCACATGATGGAAGGACGGAAACAATCCTACAAGCTGCCCTCTGCTTCCACATGTGTGATATAGTGTGCATGCACACACACAAGTAAAAATAAAATGTAATTTTAAGAATTTTTTTTTTTTTTTAGTAAGAAGAAGGGCTGGGTCTGTAACTCAGTTGGTACAGTGCCAACCTAGCATGCATAAAAGCCCAGAGCCCCATGCCTAGCACCACATAAAGCTGGCATGGTAGCACACACATGCCTACAGTCCCAGCACTAGGGAAGCAGGAGCACTATGAGCAACGGCTCAAGGTCATCTTTGGCAAAAAAGCCATTTGAGGCCAACCCTGGCTACGTGAGACCCTGTCTCACAAAGAAAAATAAGGTTAGAATTAGTCTGTATATTACAGGTCTCCCCCCCCCCACCACCACCAATAGTAACATGGCTGGGATTTGCTTTTAAATTATAATAAGAAAGGGGGAAGTTGTAGAATAAGACTGACATGATTTTGTAAATACTGAAGCTGAAACATGGGTACACAGGGATTTGTTTTACTATTTTGATTATGTATTTGTTTTATTATTAAGTATTTTAAATGCTTAAATTGCTAATAAAGTTAGTCAAGATAGCTAAAGAAAATTAAGGAAGTGATGTTCCACAGGCTATAAATTCCTATTTAAACAAATGTCCTAGAAACTTTGTTTCTAAATAATGCCTTTTGATTTTAAAACATTTCTCATCCTGTGACCCCTCTGATACATACCTATTTCAAAGGTAAGAACCTGAGACTTAAAAAATTAGATGGCACACACAGACACAGACATAAACACGCACACTGTACACAGTAACTTGATTCAACAGTAAGCTACAGGAAAGCCTCACTCATTTCACATGGTTCTCATGGAGGTCACAAACAGAACAAAAGGTGTAAAGCAGAGTACTAGGCACAAAGCCATCACTGAAAGATAGCTGTCACTATGACAACACAAAAGGTACAAATATCCTCCCTGAAGCCAGTTGTTATAAATGAACACTAGCATAAGAGGTTCTTAAAGCAGATAAGCTTTGTAGAGGTATATATACATCTACATTTCCTCCTTTAGGCTGGAGGAAAGAAAGTCAGTAGACATTTGAAGCAGAAAGAAAGAAAGAAAGAAAGAAAGAAAGAAAGAAAGAAAGAAAGA
>OU015749.1:83608498-83639598 GCA_907169655.1 Acomys percivali
GAAAGAAAGAAAGAAAGAAAGAAAGAAAGAAAGAAAGAAAGAAAGAATTTGAGACTACTCTGGTCTACAAAGCAAGTCCAGGACAGCCAAGGAGTCCTGTCTTGAAAAACAAAATAAAAACAAACACAAAGTATCTGGCTACTGCTACATGAAATCAGGGGCCAGAAGAAGGGGCTAAGAGCAGGCTTTAACTGATGTGAAACTGGAGGGGGTGCCTCTTCCAT
Organism: Acomys percivali; assembly: GCA_907169655.1. Taxonomy (NCBI): domain Eukaryota; kingdom Metazoa; phylum Chordata; class Mammalia; order Rodentia; family Muridae; genus Acomys; species Acomys percivali. Next base: position 83,608,723 of record OU015749.1, read on the forward strand.
TCACCAAGTAATTTAAAGTATCTTCTGAGTTTATAAATTCATACTCAATAATTTTGAACTAACCAAGTAATGATAACAACAAATTCAATCCCAAATCAACCTAGTGTAAGAGAGAAAACAACGAACTCAGATAGACTTACTATTGCATATAATACTGATGAGCATACATCTGCTGCCACCACAGCATCTGCAGTGGGCTGAGCGCAGGGTACACTGGGAACCCAGGTGGCACACCTTGCCCAGGAAACTGGTGGTCCATATTTCTGCAATAAAGAATAAATGAAGTCCTTTTGATGTGTCAAAACTAAAAGAGGAAAAAAAATCCTTTGAACTGATTTGTGATCTGTAAGTCAACCACTGACAGAGTATTTTTCAGTTTTACTGAAAACATACTGATTTTCAATATTCTTCAGATAAAACACTACATCTTAGCTAAGTTGGCCCTGGGCCCAAGTATATAGACAAAATAAGTCATGCACAAAATATGTAGCAAACATGAACAAAGCCAAGAATATCATGATTTTCAAGTATATTCTCTTTAAAAAGCAAAGCTATAAAATAAACTTCATCACATATTGTTTTGATAAATAAGTCATAGCCAAGTAATGAAATTTTATTAAAAATACAGCAGCTAAATAATTTAAAATACAAACATTTCAAGTGTAAAATGACCTTTAAAGAACCAAGGGTGAAGAACATACCTCTGAATTTTTTTTAAGTTAAAATTCTATTAATTCAATAAAACCTGTAGAAAGTCATCATTTACTTTATGCTTCAGTGTCCCTAATTCTGAAATGGAATTTTCTTCACAACGTTGTCACTCTGTATTCAGTAAACACTAGTGTTGTGATCTGAATGTAATTTGGCCCTTAGCTGGTGATGTTGTTTTAGAACATCGTGGGACCCTTAGAAGATGCAACTTGCTGGGAAAAGTGAGTCAAGGGCAGAGGGGCAGACCTTAACTAGCCCAGCCGCACTTCCTGTACTTCTGTGCTTCCAGACCCACTGCAGCCAGCTATCTCACACTTCCACCACCGTGCCTTCCTCACCATGGACTGTATGCCCTCGAACCAAGAGCCAACTAAACCCTTCCTCCCTCAAAGTTGCTTGCCAAATATTTGATCATAACCAAAAGTTACAGTTAATCACTTCACTTTTATTCCCTAGCCCTTAAATAAGACTGTGACTCCAAAATATTTAATATAGGACAGCAATAAAAAGACTCCTAATGCCATTCTGCTGTACTCATAGATCAGTGCCTTGTTCAACCATCTTCAGAGCTTCCCCTGGCAAAGTAGATGGGAACAAAGAGAGACCCACAACAAACTGGAGAGTGAGAGACCGTGGAGCACTCCATCCTAAATGGGATGTCTCCATCCGATCCCTCCCCTCAGAGCTCAGGGGACCTTAGGAAAAAGGAGGTAGAGACACTGTAAAAGCTAGTGGCGATGGAGCATACAAGGAAACATACCAGGACTGACACATGTATGAATTCACACAGACTATGGCAGCAGGCACAGTCCCTATACGGTTCTAACACAAATGGACTTTAAAAAATAATAATAATAAAATAAAGAATCCTCCTCACCCTAGAATGAATGGCCAGCATTACAGAGACACACAGTATGACAATAAATGCTGGCATAGATTTGGTGACAGGGAAACACATATTTGTGGGAACACAGACCAGTGCAGCCACTTTGGAAATCTGTCTAGCAGTCCACAAAAGAAAGAAAGAAAAGAAAAAAGGAAGGAAGGAAGGAAGGAAGGAAGAAAAAAAGAAAGAAAGAAGTAGAACTGCCCTATGGCCCAGCTACACTACTCATGGGCTTATACCCAAAGAACTTCATATCCTACTATTGAGACTCTTACACAAAGTACAACTTTAAAAAAGAAGAATTCAAATGGAACTACTCTGCAAGGATAGACAATGTCACTCACAGAAGACACGGGTTATTAAATGAACTTTTCAACATAAACCATGAGATACCTCCCTATGAGTTATTAGTCATCTCCAAAACAACTCAAGTTATTGTCAATGCTCTTAATTATCCACCGTAACTACGTACAAGGCCTTATTGTTTGAAGATACCACATAACTTGATTGCAGCACATACCGAAATCAATCTAAACTAACCAGGAGACTTCATTCCTGCTTGGCTAACTTCGAGAAGGCACTATGCAGGCTGCTGCCCTGGACCCTGAATGCTACAACAGAGACCTGCCAGACAATCTACATATATGGGCACAATGAAGGCATGACTGTTATGGGGTAACTAACTGCCTTCTTATTGGACTTGAGACCTGTTTCATAGGAGGGAAGTCAGGCCCTTGAGTAGAACTTGCTATGGTTTGATTGTTTGTTTGTTTTTGGATCACGCTGTCAAATTGCCTTCTGTGGTAGTTTGAATGAAAATAGTCCTCATAGGAGCATGTGTTTAAATGCTTAGCCATAGAGAGTGGCACTATTAGGAGGTATGGCCTTGTTAGAGGAGGTGTGTCACTGAGCTTTGAGTTCTCCTATGTTCAATCTCCACCCAGTGTGGAATCCAGTCCCCTTCTGCTCCCTGTGGATCAAGATGCAGAACTCTGGGCTCCTCCAGCACCATGTCTGCCTGAACGCTGCCATGCTAATTTTCTTTTACAAGCATTACTTTGATCAGGGTGTCTCTTCACAGCAATAAAATTCTAACTTAGAAACCTTCTAAGTATTTATGTTTGTGTCCATATGCCTGGGCCACTCTTAACCATTTCTCTTTTCAGTCAATACAGTCAAAGGAGAGATGGACAGCTGGTCCAAGTGCTGAGAGAGTACAGCCCGACAGCTTCACTCTAGTTGATACATTCATATTAACACAACACCAAGGCTCCAGGGACATCTTGAGAGAGGAGGTAGAAGGAATGTGAGAGCTGGGTGACATCTGGGGCTACTGTAAAATAATCTTCCGGACGTGACACAGCTATAGTAATCGTGATCTCACTGCAGCTGTGTTACTTGCACAAGACCAAGACTTTCACAAGAGCAACCCAACCAAAAGATCTCTAAGCGACACCCCTTAGAAGCTCCTGACAGTGAGAGTTGCTGAGGGGAGGGAAACCATTCTTTCTTAAGGATGTAGTCACTGCTGGGCTTCCCTTGCTGTAGTGGATGGCCCTATACCCATGCATATATGGGCAGCACAAACTGAACTTGGTGAATTTTTCAAAAAGCGGAACAAATATATACATAAAGCTGTGGAAGAGGGGGTGCTGGGGAACATGAGGGTAAGTTACAGGAGACAAATTTTTATGTATGAAATTTTGAAAAATAAAAAAAATTTAAAATAACTTATCTATTCATTTAATCTATTACATATTATTGTTACATAATATACTTAGCATTTAATATTCTTTGCTACTTTCTGTAGGTGTTTTGTTGCTTTTTTTCAGGTTTTCACTTTCAGTAATTGCCTAATTTTATTTCTAGTTCATCTCTTTGTAAATAAAGCATGTGAAAATACTTGAAAAATAAGTGAGTTTCAAATGTAGTTTAATAATAAAAAATATGCTATTATGAAAAAATCAAAAGTAAATGGTTTTGATGACTTTCAGAGGGCCCTAACTATGACCCATATTTTCACTTACCCTTGGATTACATATGGCAACTGATGACTCTGGGCTGGGTCAGCCTGTGCTTGTGGAAGGGTACGCTGCCTCAATCCTTCTGAAGAACCAGCAACTAATGACAGACTCTCTTGACTGGGTGATGGGATTGTTGAATCTGAATGATCTGAATTCTACAAACAAGCAAGCAAGAAAAAAAAGTAATTACGTCTTCCTAAATATGTATTTATAAAATCCTTTTACAGAGGGAACTGGGGTCACTTAGATTTAAATAACTTAAATCATATTAAATATGTTTTATACCTTAATATTTTTTAAAACTTCACTAGCCTAAAGATCCACATCATAATATATATATATGTGTATGTATATATGTATATATAAAACATATTCATATAACCACATCAATATTCTGTTTCCAGAGTATTTATTGCTGACCTGACCATTCAACAAATTATGTAACTCATGGTGAACACAGGCTTCAAAGTAAACTAACATTGTGTACCTAAATGAATGTTAAATGTTATATTCTAACCTTCCCACACAATCTCACTGAGCCTGGCCACACAGGCTTCTGATCACAGGAACTGGGAAGTAAAAGCAAGTGGATCAGCAGTTCAGGGCCAGCCTCAGCTATACAATGAATTCAAGACCAGCCAAAGTTACCGGAGACCTTCTATCTAAGTTTGTGTTTGTCCTTTGTTGTGGTTAAGTATTGAACACACAGCCTCACATTTGCTAAGCAAGTGCTGTCCTATGGAAGCACACCCTAGCCCTCCATTTAGATTTTAGAGCAGAAAAAGAAAATCAGAAAAGTTCAGTGTTTACTCCTCTCAGAATAACTCACAGAATTGGTGCTGGATGCCAGTGCTTCACGACGTTCTCTACGGCTGCTAGACTGTGGGGAGCTGGGAGGACTCCGGGAAGTACACACTAGATGAACCATATGATACTCATCTTGCTAAAAGTAAAGAAGATCATATATAAAGAAAAATGTATAGTTCAAAAAGTCACTAGCTAAGCTGAAATACTTAAGACTGACATTCCTTTCCTTTCTAGCTTAGCCATTTGTTAGTAATAAATTGTTCTAGTATTTGGAGATAAGTTTGCCATTTTACTACTTTGTGGCCTTCTTAATTCAATATTTTCTCCCCATACTTAAAGAATGGTTAAAATAACCAATAATTATTATGTTAACAGTAGTTGGCATACATAAAATAGGCTTGAAGCAACAAAGAGTACAAAATTTTATCAATACGTTCAAGTAACCAAAATATTTCACTATTCAATATTCCGAAAGTTCAACGTGACTCTATATTCTGTTATTAAGACACTTTTATATTGAAGTAATAGTTTGTATTGATAAAAGAAACTCAATCTCATTTGCTTTAATTTTAGCAAGGTAAAGTACAGCTTTGTACTGCTTTCCAAATTAAGCCAACATTTTTATCTATAACATTTATAAACAGATATAGAGCATACACTTGAATTCTATCTTCTATATATTCTATAAATATTACATATTATTTCCACAAATTTACAACTACAGATGAGAGAAGACATGTTAAATAATGACTCAGTGGGCCTTGAGGATTTAGGGAGAGTACACACACATTTACATAAAGCTAGTAAGCTAGAAAGCAACTAACAGCAGCAGCAGAGTGGCAGGGGTGGGTGAGCAGGAGTCAAGGAAGATGCCTGCTGTGAGAAAGAGAGAACTTGATCAACCACAGGAAACCCAGGCTCGTGCTCAATTCTGAGATGAATCCAAGAAAGCAAGGGCAGCCTTAAAGACACTTAAGATATCATTAACAGACCAAAGCAGTGGAAGGTGTACAATGCCAGACATACATGAAAGGCTTTCACATAAAACTGAAAAAAATAAACTACAACTCCCCAAGGAGTCTAGAGGATGACATTCTGGGGCTGTGCTGCTTCAGGCAAGGCTTCAGACAGACAGCATGAGGTGGTTTCTCTTGATAAGAGAGGATCTCTCGGCTTTGGGGCAGAGAATACTAAAAACATCCATCGTGTATCCCTATAAATCCAGTGCCAAAAGATCATACTAATAATGGTTAATCACAGCATCCATTCACCTTCAGGGACACAACTAAAGAACATTTTATAACTGAACAGCTTATAGAGCCAATAGCAACATTTTCAGACAAGAAACCACCTTTAACAGTAACAATTCAAAGAAGTATTTGACATACAGTCAACAACAATCTTTTGAGAGTATTCATGTGCAGGTTTCAAGCTGTTGTTTGGAAAACAATGAACAATAAATGCTTCTGTATTTCAAAGACAGCATAACAGTTTTAAACAGGAGAACAAAGCAATATTAGGGATAGGCTCACTGGTAGAGTTCTTGCCTAGTATGTGCCAAACCCTGGGGATAATCCCAACTCTACAAAAACAAACAAACAGTGAAAAAAATGAAAAAGTAAGCATAGTTTATAACTATTCTGTATGATACCATAATGGTGCAAACATGTAATTAGACATTCATCAAAATCCATAGAGGCTGCATCACCTAGAGTGATAACTTTAGTATTCTGAGTGATGGTGTTCACTGACCACAACAGATGAACAACTAAAGCAGGGTTACAACAGTGGGGTAAGACTATGCATTAGGGGGAAAGTAGATGAGAAATCTTTGTCCTATAAACTGCAATATTTTTGAGGTGAGCAGATGGTAAAACACTATAGCTTTTTGAAGTCATGCAACTGAACAGCCAAAGCCACACTGGCAAAGCTAAAATGTCACGTAAGTAGAAGAAACATACTGACATATTTTAAGTTTCCCAGGCTAGAGAGATGGCTCAGCCATTAAAGGCTAGGCTCACAACCAAAACATTTTATGTTTCCCACAGGTGATCATAAACAGAATAAGACACATCAGAAACACCTTTGTTTAGAGTTAAGGTACATCAGGTAATTAGTTTTATCCCTTCTCAAGTCTCTGATGGGGTTGAAGACCAGATAGTTTAGTTTTACAATTAAGTTTAGTTGTTTAGGGGGTAAGTTGTTTTTAGGTCTAGATAGATATTTTAAGTTGATAGAGATGAGATATGATAGATATTGATTTGCATTCAGAATTTTAAACTCACCAAGGTAGGAAAATGTTCTTCAAGGTTGCCAAATATAAATAGCCAAAACACTATGAATGTAACATTTACATAATTCCTGATTGTTTCGTGGTTCTCTTTGCTGTATGTAGTTTATTTTATATATGTGTAATAATATAAATATTTATGTAAACAAAATTTTTAAAGTTAAGATACAAAGCCAAATACAAAGTATAAAGCTATTCAGTTTTGCTTTATTCACAAACAAAAAGTAGATATCAAGAGTAAAAGGTTATAAAAGTAAAAACTTCGCAAAGGACATCAAAATCAAGTTGACTGAAGAAAGCTACACTGAAGCACACTTGCCTCTGCCTGGTGCCTTTACATTCTGGTAACAGATACGCCACTTAGTCGTCATCCTATCCCCTTTCCTGAAATTAAATTCCTAACTCACACAATTTTTATTAAAATGTCACAGAGCCTGGTTGAAAATGGGTTTAAAGAGATGTTATCAATCTTTCCCCCCGGAGTACTGACAGGTCAATATTTTCTTCTAAAAGATAAAAAATATATGAACACAAATGTCACCCCACTTCAGGTTTACCTCAGGTGGACATGCAAAATTGTTAGCCAAACTACCTCTATGCTCTGTCATGACTTATTTTTATTGGTTTTGCTACCCACAGGGGTTGATGAACTTCTCTGGCTAGAGAAAACTTGAGACGTGGCTTCTATCACTCGTCTAAGATAGAAGGAGAGCTTACTTTTCTGAGGATGTCCTTCAGCTGCACATGGTCAGGAAGCAGTCTGCCCGAATACACCAGTCTCTGGTCCTTCGTCAACTAGAAGTGGGATAGAAGAAAGAATTCAGCTTTTTTTATATAAATTTAAGGCGGAGGAACATGAGTAAATATGGATAAAACTAAACTCTCTTTGAGGATATATATTTTAAGAATATTTTTGTCCCAAGTTCTGCGGAAGGCATCTAAAAGCTAAACAAATGGCAGCATATCTATAATCATATAAAATATAGATCATATACCATAAAGTGTGACAAAAACGGTAAACTGGAGGTTTGTTTTATCAGCTGTAATGTAGTGCTCTTCACTAAAAGTCTTTAAGTTCATATAAATGAAAAAGCAAAAGGCTTTCTATCATTGATCAATAGAAGACAAATTTTCAAGATCACCAGCTTTTTTGAATTGTTTTGTCAGTATTTTTTAATATGAAGTATATACAGATTTATTTTCATCCTTCCAAACAAGAAGAATTTACTGGTCTTAATTTGAAAGTCATTTGGATTTAAAAGCAAGTTTCATAAACTAGTCCAGCTTTAACTATTCCTGCCACTCACAACTGTCTACACATGTTCAAAACACCAAGACCGAAGAAAAATTAACCCAAGTCCGTGGAGATTCAGTTGTCACCTCTACATCTAACACATAATAGAAATGTTCTGGTTGGCTCTGTTACACTTTGTTCTTCATGATAAATCTTCTAAAGTTCACATTGTTAGCATTATTTAGAATTAGTGTCTTTGTAGTCCCCATAAGGTCTATTTGCAAACATTCCTTTCCATGAACATTTATTAGCCAAAGCAAATGTTAAATCCAAAATCTAATCCAAGCTATAAATACAATTTTAATTTTCAGCATGACTATGGCAAGAGTCATAAATCTAAAAGTCATAATAGATGTCATGGTGAGTGAACCCTATAGTTCAGGCATTCTTAGGCATCAAAGACACTAGGGAAATGCAGTTATCCTTCCAAAATGCTTAAATGATAGACATGATTTTAACATGCTATTTCTAAAATGCAACGTGTAAATTCCTGTATTAAAAAATATATACAATTTTTCTTGGTGCCAAGACTTAAAAACCCAAACCAGCACATAAAAAATTAACAGAGCTCTATGGCATAGGAAAGACACACTGTGTTTGGCCTTCATCTCATTTCTTGTCATTTAACCTCGCTCCCTAAACTCCTTATACTCTAGAACAGTGGTTCTCAACCTCCCTAATGCTTTGTCCCTTTCATACAGTGCCTCATGTTTTATTGACCCCTAACCATAAAATTATTTTCTTTGCTACTTCATAACTGTAATTTTTCTGTTGTGAATCATCGCTGATATGACATGCAAACCCTGTGAAAGAGTGGTTCAACTCCTAAAAGGGTTGCAACCCACAGGTTGAGAACTGCTGCTCTAGATTTTGTTGGTTAATAACTAGTATCTAGAGAGCAATAAATGGTCTTGGGATAGGGCTTGGTTTCCAGGGGACCCAGCCCTGTGATTAGAGTTGTCAGTTCCTGTCTCAATCTCCAGAAAGAACGTCCAGTTTGAGTTAACAAATGGTCAGGGATTTAATCAATCATACCTATTTTTATAAAAGTCCAAAACAACTGAGTGCCAAAAGTTTCTGGGCAGCTAACAGGGAAGCAAGGAGAGAGGCTGTGGCCTGGCTAGAGAAGACCTTAAATGTCTCTACCATCCCCTTCCTGTACACACTTCCCCTACGCAGCATGCCAAGCTGGCTATCCAGCTCGATCCTTTATCCCCTATGGCAAATAAGTATGAGAGTTTAAGGCCCATCAAAGAATACTTTGAGCAGCACAATGTGGTCTTGAAGGGCTTAAAAAAAATAAAAGGACACAGAGGGTAGGTAAAGGAAGAGGGAAGTGGATCTGGAAAGAAATGTGTTAAATATTATCAAAGCACATGAGACTTAAAATTTAAAAACTAATAAAATTTCTTTTAAAAAAAAAGTTTTTTGTTGTTGTTCCTTTTCTGTCCATTGGTATTTTACCCCCCTGGATTTCTGAGAGAGTGCATGCACTGACTCCGGGCTTAGAGATCCTTGTGAGGAGCCACAGGGGACACTGGGAACGAAACTCGGGTTGTCGGGTTCTCTGCTAGAACAAGCCATGTTTATAACCGCTGAGCCATCTCTCCAGCAAGCCGGGCGTGGAGGCGCATGCCTTTAATCCCAGCACTCAGGAGGCAGAGGCAGGCGCATCGCAGTGAGTTCGAGGTCAGCCTGGTCTACAACGTGAGTCCAGGATAGCCAAGGCTAACACAGAGAAACCCTGTCTCGAAAAAACAAAAATTTAAAAAAATTAAAAGAAAGAAAAAAGAAAGTAAGAGTGCATAGGAACTCATCACCGCCCCTTCTCTCACACTTCACTCTATGCAGCTCTGGCCACTAGCTATCCAACTGAACTTTATCCTCTGAGTGAGTCTAAGGAAAGTGTTGCCCTGAGTTCTGTGGCCCACTCTACCACATTAATCAAACCCAAGGAGGGAGTCTTAAGGAGATCAATCAATTTAGAGTCAGTTGGTCAGAAGCAGAGGTGCAAACTGTTTAAGAACCCCTTTCTGAAGGAAGGAGAAGGGCAGACTTATGGGACTTAGAGATAGGATCTGACAGTACATCTTCAGAAGTAAAGTGAGTTAGATGGCACTCCGCTGGTGTCTTCAGAGAAATTTTCACACATTTTGGTGACTAGAAGTCAAGTATTGAATGCTAATACTACGAGAAAGCAAGAGTTTCTTAACTGCAACCTACAGGCAGTGAAGGTAAATTATATATGCACATGTTAATGCTAAGTAATGAGGCAACACCTGACCAAATGACCCTAAAGAAATGCGTTTTATAAGTATTATACAATCATAATCTATCATTTTTCTACCAGACTAAGCATTTAATAAATATTAGTATTGTACCATCACTTGACCTAAGAGCAACCCTTTTGCAAGATCGTTTTTCTTTCTTTTTTAATAATTTATTTAATTTTATTTTATGTGCATTAGTGTGAAGGTGTTAGATCCCTTGGAAGCAGAGTTACAGACAGTTGTGAGCTGCCATGTAGGTGCTGGGAATTGAACCCGGGTCCTTTGGAAGAGCAGACAGTGCTCTTAACCACTGAGCCTTCGCTACAGCCCCAACATCATCTTTCTTTACTTCAATATAAACATTCTCTAACATATGAGTAGATGGAATGAAAAGAACCACTACCATGTTTAAAAAAAAAAAAAAAAAAAAAAAAAAAAACAAAAACCTCTCAGGTATTCGTGAACAACTGACATTCTACAATTCTTAATCTATCCTTTCCTCCCTGCCCCCTCCAAACCTCACTTCTAGAAGAGTACATTAAAGCAAATGCACTTCTCTTTTCACTTGATTTGACTCAATCTCTACACTATTGTCTTTGCTTTGTTTTGTTGTTTTTCGAGACAGGGTTTCTCTGTATGGCCCTGGCTGTCCTAGACTCACTTGTGGACCAGGCTGGCCTTGATCTCACAGTAGTACACCTACCTCTGCCTCCCAAATTCTGGGATTAAAGGCATGTGCCACCACACCCAGATTTTGGTTTTGCTTTTTAACAACTACAAGATTGCCACATCTAACCATGCAGCTAAAATTTTCTCAGCACTCTAAAATTTCTTAGAGATGTTTTAACTAAAATTCAAACAAGAGTCACATACAAGATTGAGTTATGTCTCTAATCTTTTTATTTTTATTGATTTCTTAGTTGGATGTGGGCCCACTCCATAGTAATAATGAATGCCTGGTACTGTAAACCTGGTGATAAGACTTACAGCTAAGAAAGCCATAGGCCCTACAAGGGGCTACTACTGTTGTTTTGCTGAATGTATAGGGTATCAAACTTACTTTTAAGTATTTATATTTAAACCAAATTAGTGTTGTTCTCAGTCTTAGTCAGAGAAACCTCTGTCTGCAGTGGGAAACAGTGGTTTTTAGATCCATAATTGGTCAGGGCTGAGAATGCAGTATTGCTGAGAGTTCAGTCTGAAACAGGACACTTGTATCACCTTCCCCACAAGCCTCAGGAAACCATTGGAAGAAGGGTGCAAAGAATGGAAAAGCTGGAGAACAGAAAGACTATCTCTGGGCACGACGTGGCTGGACAAGCACAAATTCACATCAGCAGAGGCCGTCTGCACAAGACGGGGCCCAGGAAGGGGCACACTGGCCCACTCTTCCCTGAGGAGCTATGGGCAGTTAATGGATGCTGGGGAGCGGGCATCACATTCCTCAGTAGGCTAAGCATTTGTAAGTGACCCTTGTTCAAGCACATAACCTTTCCTTCCCCCTATAATTTTGTATACCTTCTCATTGTAAGAATACAAATGCATAGTTCTCTTCCTTCTTACATAAAAGGCAGGAAACTATGCTTGCTTTCTGATGCCATGCTTTCGCAGTATATCCTGTAGATAATACCTTAGGCATTCACAAATAGCTTCTTACTTCTTTTTGACAAATGCATAACATTCTATTGTATCTGAGTACCAGTAAATTTATTTATACTTATTTGTATGTTTCCAGGCTTCTGATATACAGGGACCTTCTCCCATATTATTCTATTTATCTTTGCATTTTACACAAAGCACCCTATAAAAAGATCACCAGTAATGCTGATGAAAACAATCTTAGTATAGCAACAGATATAATAAACAAACACCCACCAAAAAAACCTACTGGAACAGACTCAAGAGAAAAGAGCAATGTAGCAGCAATGTAATCAGAAACAGTAAATATATAAAACAGGGCATTTTGTCCCCCAGGAGAGAAGACACATTACAAGACAAGTGGAATCTACAGAAGGTATGTAGTATTCTTTGGCTCTCTCTTTCTTTTCTTTTTCTTTCTTTCTTCCTTTCTTTCTTTTAGAAGAAAGAAGTAACATCTGTATGCCAGAAGGAATAGTCAACAGAAAGAAAAACTGACCATGCAGTATAGAAAAAATATAGAATATCAAGAGCAACATCATAGATTTGCAGCTAGTGACCGGGGAATGGGGGTCTTGAGTGTAGGAGCTGAACTCACAGAATAGGAAACACACACACACACTCACTCACACTCACACACACACACACACACACACAAACACACACCTAGGTATATACCAGAAAGAGCTGAAGTCAAATGTCCACATCAACACTTATATAAGAATGTTTGTACCTTCATCATTGATAACGGCCAAAACATGGACAGAACCCAAATGTTCATCTACTGCTGAGTGAAGACATAACGTACAAGCATGCACATACAGTGACTTATTCAGCCATAAGAAGTGTTCTGACACATGTTATGACACAGATGACTGGTATGTAAGTGAAAGATACCAGGTACAAATGGCATATAGCTATGTTCCACTTACATAAAATGTCCTAAAGAGATAAATCCAGAGACAAGATTAGTGGTTACCAATAGCTCAGAGACAAAGAATAGGGAGTGACTATTAATTGGGTAAGGCATATATCTGGGAGGTGATGAAAATGTGCTGCAAGCAGGCAATAGTGGTAACTATGAAAATACAAAATGCCACTGCTGTATAATTTAAATGACAAACCTTACAGTATATGAATTATAATTTAGTATAATATTTTTGCTCTTAACTGAATATTCAAATGTATTCTGATCATCCTAAATTTTAAAAAAATTGTGATTTGAAAACAGAAAAAAGAGTTTTTCATATGCCTAACTTGGGTAAGTGAGATTTAACACTTTTCCTTGTTAAAAAAAAAAAAAATCATGTCAACTTAAGTACCAATGAAATGAAATATGAGGCAAGCCAAGTGACAATACCTTTATGTGCTACTAGTTGCTCTGGCATAATCTACCGCATTAGAAAAAATACACAATTTGAGATCATAATCCAAGTTTAATTTGAACTATGACTTCATTTCATTATCTTTTTCCTTGACTGAAAACCCCTATGATCAAAACACATTGTATGAAATTCTCAAAGAACAAATTAAAATTGGGGAACGGGAGAAACACACTTCTCTACTAGTAAAAACTAGTGACCCAGCATCTATAACAACCCCCCCCCCGCCCCGATCTCAGTAGCTTAACACACTGAAAAAAGAATTTTGCACTTTAAATGTAAGAATTAAGAAGACTCAGTATTAGCTAGTTAGAAGTACTGAACTGTTCCTGTGGCTCTGTAGCCAAAATCAATAAAACGATCACTGTTAGTAACATTATTCTTCTTGGCTCTCATGTCTACAGCCAACAGGCAGCCAATCGCAGCAGTAAACTTCTTCCCTGAGTCTTCCCTAGATAAAGCGCTCAAGTATGGTAGGGCAGGGTTAGCTAACTAACAAGCTGGACACATCCTGATGGATCTCTCAGGAACCTTGAGGCAGAGCTCTTCTACTCAAACATCTACTTAACCAGCTGGCAAAAAAACAAAAAACAAAAAAAACACTGCAGATAAAACCAAAACAAAGAGCCTGACAGAATATTAAAAATAAATACTACTGTGGAAGTTTGAGCAGAAATAGCTCTGAACCACAGCCCAACTATACAAGACAGAAGAAGTTCCTTAGCTCAGTATGCTGGACCTCATCCTATCACTCATACTGGACTTGGTTAGACTGACTGACAGGTAATTCTAGGAATCGCCCTACCTCCGCCTCCCCACAGCTAAGACTGAGAAACATCCCCTGAAGATCCATGCACTGGACTCGTTGTCAACCAATGGGGTTTTTAGGATTGTGAAGATTCTGATAGACTAATCCACTGACAGATTCAAATTGATGCCTTTCTTGGGACACAATGCAAAGTTAGATGTGGGGCCTCACTTAGACAAAGGTCTCTCAGGGTGTGTACCCTGGAATGGCGTGTATCTGACGGTCTTTCCTGATGTTCTTGGGCACCAGGTACACATACGGTACACATATACACATTAGGGAAAACACCCATACATAAAAATCTAGAAAAAATGTAAACAAACTATTCACAACAAGCTGACACATGAATTTTCATACTTGAAAAGATTCACTAGTATGAAAAGACTAAAGTGTGTGTGTGTGTGTGTGTGTGTGTGTGTGTGTAGACAGACAGACAGATAGATAGATAGATAGATAGATAGATAGATAGACAGATAGATAGTCAGACAGACCGACCGACCAAGTACTAAATCTGTCTCTCATATAGGACTTTTAAAAATCATGTCAAACTCAGAAGCAAAGTCTCCACACATTTGCCCTCATGTGTGTATGCTAGCCTGTAATGTATATATGTATATATACATGCAAGTATACAGGTATCACTATAGGTATAGTATAAAATTTTAAAAGGAGACCAAGTAAGGAATGATAGAATATAGACAATAGAATGTCCATTTTAACTGTATAGTAGTTTACTGAGATGTAGAGAGTTTGTGAGTGGGCAAGTGTATGAGTAATTTCTTACTCATTGATATGATCCTTCTATTTGCAAGCTAATCAGAATAAACTAATTTAAAAAATCTGTCTCAAAAATAAAGAAAAAGAAGAGACAAAAAAGCCCTCTCTACTAAAAAGTCATACCCCCATTATGCTCAACGTTAGCATAATCAAATTAGGCATAATTTCAGATTAATTTAGAGCTTATAATATGTAGATTTTTAAAAATATATCCTGATCCAATGAAAATGATTTTCAACTGACTGGTTAGTTCTAATAACTAGTACACATATACTTTAAAAATAGAAACTGTAACATTTCAGTTCCCATACAAAGCTCACTCACGACTGTCAAATAGCTTTAAAAAGCTAAATACAAGGAGGCATACAAAATATAGATTCTGTGAAAAAATAAATTTTGTAAACTTTTAAACATGTCTCTCCAATTATATTCACTCAGACTAAAGCCCTGAGTGATTCAGAAATACTGTAAATGGAAACACGGTTGCCCAAACAGCCTCGACCTCCATCTCTCTGCAGCAACAAAGCATTCAGAATCTCCAGAAAACACAGCATCTGGAATTCCAAAAAAATATGCCCTGATTAAAGGTTCCTCCTCACAAGCCATTCAATCACATGTCAGATGTATATACAATAATGCCAAAGTACAGAAATTAATACACTATGAGGAGACAGACCAAATTAACATGTCCTGCAGTCTAAAAATACTATATTCCCACATTTTTCCCTATAGCTTATCAGAATAAATATTAATAACCACACAGAAGTTGATTAGGTGCTAGCACAATAAAGGCTATGTCACTCACTAAACTATGTAGCTCTTAGGTGTCACAGCATTCAGATGTATATATTTTTCTTATTTAAAAAAAAAAAACTTGCCAGGCGTGGTGGTGCACACTTTTAATTCCAGCACTCAGGAGGCAGAGGCAGGTGGATTGCTGTGAGTTCGAGGCCAGCCTGGTCTACAAAGCAAGTCCAGGACAGCCAAGACTACACAGAGAAACCCTGTCTTGAAAAACAAACAAACAAACAAACAAATAAATAAATAAATAAATCCTTTACCGTTGTATGGGTACTCTGCCTTCACAGCGGCCAGAAGAGGGTATCAGATCTCCTGGAACTGGAGTTTGAGACATTTGTGAGCTGCAATGTTGGTGCTGCCACTCAAACCCTGGCCCTCTGCAAGATCAATGAGTACTCTTAACTGCTGAACCATCTCTCTAGGCCCAAACATCTTTTAATAGTTCAATTCTTTGTTTTCTCTTTATAGGTATATAATTGATACAGTAAAGTCACTAATGCCAGCCTTCATCTCATTGTTTATAGTCATATGTGTGTGTTGGGAGGTGGAGGAGTGTGCATGGAGGAGTGTGCATGCATGCATGTGTGCATGCGTCTAAGGACCTTACCTTTCAAGTCAGAC
Source organism: Acomys percivali (assembly GCA_907169655.1). Classification (NCBI taxonomy): domain Eukaryota; kingdom Metazoa; phylum Chordata; class Mammalia; order Rodentia; family Muridae; genus Acomys; species Acomys percivali. The sequence goes on from OU015749.1 coordinate 83,625,032, forward strand.
CAACTTGGGTTCAAATCCAAATTCTACTTCAGTTCTACGACCTTAAGCAAAATCATCAAGTCTGTCTCCCCTTCTATAAAGAGCTAATTTCACAAGATGTCTACCACAGATAAACATTACACAGCACATCAAGTGTTTAGTAGAAGGCTTGGTTTAAACGGCAGTTTAAAATGAGACCGATTAAACAAAACCATGTTTGACAAATCAGTATTACATAAAGAAAAATTTAAACTAAAAGCTCTAGAACTCCCCAAAAGCACTAATAAACAGATTTTATTTTTCCAAGAAAAAGACATGAGGATAAGACTACAAAATACTGAAGTGAAATTTAATCAGCAGTCATTAAAAACGTCAAACTTCTATTTTTCTTCTTTACATTAATTTTGACAGTACCATTTGTTCACAAAATGTTTTTTTAAAAATTTGACCCACACTGCTGGATTTAAGCTCTCTTAAATTTGTTAAAATTATGTAAGACAACTGTACAAAGTATTCATGTATATGTATTCTACTGCCTGGAAATCAACAGTCCCGAAGTGGTCAAGTTACATTTTTTAAAATGTGCTAAGTAAGGAAATAGGGAACTATAAAAAAGCAAATAAAAAGTTCCAAAAGCTGAAAGACACTATTTCCACTAAAGAAAACTTCCTTCCTTCTGGATTGCAGAGTGTTATATCCTCAGAACAGAACCTGTTCACTTGGTTCTAGCCTTCCTTCCCTATCCCCAATGGAACATTAAAGTAAAAGAACCGCTTGAAAAGACAGCATTAGCCTCAAGCAGGGAAGAAAGAACATCTAAGTACTAAACGTGATTGCTTAGTTTTTAATCACCATAAACAGCAAGGACAGAGGTATAAGACACACAATCACAAGCATTTTGACGGCAGGCACCAGAAAGGTTTGCCTTCAACATCAAATCCAAAGTAGGTCAACTCCATCTCTAGCCACCATTTGAAATTAGAACAAATAGTAAGCAAGGAGAGATGGGAAAGTGCCTAAGCAGACTTAGACGAAATTCACATATTTTTAACTTCTGTTGGATAGTATATTCTACTAAATAATTCAAAGTTCAACCATTTTCATATTTACATCTCTGATAACTATGTCCAAGTTCAGACCAGAACCCAACACTCATGAAAAAGTGGCTTTTTGACAGGTATCTTCAACATCCTGAAGCAATTACTGAAATTTAAGAATGATTATTTCACACTTCAGGCCAATTTCAGGATTGAAAAACTAACTCCATCAATAATAACAAATGTCCTATATACATTATAATGACCTAAAACACTATGAACATGAACTGGTACTGGTAAGTTTCCCAATTCCTAAACCAATTACAGGCTCTTTAGAAGTTAACTGAACTCCAAGAGCTCAATTCCACATAGGAAGTTTTTAGTGATTTATAAACACTTTTCACATATATATGACAAACGTCTAAATATAGGAAGTTTTTAGTGATTTATAAACACTTTTCATATATATATGACAAATGTCTAAATTCTTAACTAGAAAATACCTCCTCCTCCATACCTAGTAAAATATCATCTTTTTACTTAAAACTATATCGCTAATTATTTTAATAATACAAAATGTAGGGTCATCAGTGCAACATTAACTCTGAAAGATTGGTAGTTGAGGGGAGGAGAAGGAGGAGGAGGAAGAGTCATGTACACCTATAGTCCCATAATTTGGGAAGCTGAGATGGGAGAATCACGTGAGGCCAGGAATTTATGATCATGCTGTGCAACACAGGAAGAAAGATCTTGTCTCAGATTGAGGTAAAGCACGCGCACACATGTGCACACACACGTAGGATACAACACATAAAACATTTAAACAACCAATGTGAATCACTGTGGGCAATTATATGAATCTAAATTCGTGTTATAATCTTAACTATAAAATGTTTTGGATTCTAAGTAACCTTACAAAGATAACTTTAATGACTCCAGTTTCTAGAGTTGCTGTCTTCTATAGCTACAGGGTACCACTACTATAATTATACAACAACTGTGACATTTCAAAGTAATTTCAAGTGATAAGTCAGAACAGAAACTCTAAGTTTTGAACCTAGAAATGGACTTGACAGGACATTACAATCCACTCGGAAAACTAGCTGGAGAAATGTTACAAGGTTAAGTCATTAATGATAGTATGTGGTGCAGCCTCCAAAAGAATCTCCAGAGTGTCTATGAGGCAGGCAAGTCAGCAAAGACAGTCAGCAAACGACCTCCTCCTCAGGTGTGAGTATTCAGCAGCACCAACACTCCCCCACTACTGACTAGCTGTGCAAAGGCAAACCTCTAGCCTCAGGCGGACTTATCCCAGGGCAGATAAGACAAACAGGCTTCACGTTTCTCTCACATAGATTTTTGTTGTTTTGTTTTTATAAGAGAAAATTTTTAGAATACTAATAATTTGTTTTGGTTTGGAAGACAGGATCACACTAGCTTCAAACTCACTATGCAGCTAAGACTGACCCTGAAATGCTGACCCTCCAGCTTGCAGTTCCTCAAGTGTTAAGATTACACCCCTGTAGGCTTAATGCAAACCCTCATCCACACACTGCAGACCAAGTCCCTTAACTGTGTAATATAGTACAACACATAGATTTCACCCACATACATACCATACCTAGATGTATTTAGGTTTAAGAATATACTTTAAAATAGCATTTTTATGGTCTATATATATCTTGTATGGTATATACATTATATACACACACATACATACATACAAATACATATAAGATGTATAAAGACTTAATGTAGTTTAAATTTTGGGGCTGTCTTATGAACAGTACTGTGGAAATGTATGCCTTTCAATTAGAACTATTCTCACAATGTGCTTTCTATTTTTAAAATGTAGGAAATCGGGCTGGAGAGATGGCTCAGAGGTTAAGAGCACTGGCTGCTCTTCCAGAGGACCTGAGTTCAACTCCCAGCAACCACATGGTGGCTCACAACCATCTATGATGAGATCAAGTGCCCTCTTCTTGTATGCGGGTGTACATGAAGGCAGAACATTGTATACATAATAAATAAATCTTTTTTTAATGTAGGAAATCAACAATATGTAATAAAAAAATTCTTACAAATCCTAATTTATCAGCGAATTGTTATCTTCATTGTGTAACTCTTAACTTTCAAACTTGAGCTTTAAATAAGCAAAAGCTCTAACTTTTTCAGTACTTTGTTCCGACTACTTAAGTAACTTAGTGTTCCCCACATACTGGAAATATTTGTGTCATAAATACAGCTAATGCCAAATGAGTTTTTTTTTTTAAATCATTCTCCAGCTTTTGCAATAAACCTAGTTAGTGGCTAGTCCAGAAGTCCAAATCTTAATAACAGCAGTAAACACAGTTCCAGCTCACAAATACCTTAACACTGATCAAGCACCTTCCAAACTCAGAAGCACGAAAGAGGCCTAAAAAGCAGTTGCTTTCCAATTGGCTGGTGATAAATATGCCAAAACATTCCCCATCCTAAGATACAAGCCTCTTTATTATTTAAACATAAGATTTAGTAGTTGAATACTAGATATTCAAGAATGAAAAAGTTATACAATCGAGAATCTGAAAGCCTAATTTTAATACATTCTATATGACACACTTCTCTACAGTAGACTAAGACTTACCAATTACATCCCTTCAAATCTGAATTAAGGCACCATTCTGTTTATCTTTCCAATACCAAGAAATAGTTAAGAATGGGAAACAAGGGCATTCTGCCATGAGCGAAACAGATGATACAAGAGACTAAAACAGGCATCGAATGACTGGGTTATGTGAAAGGACTTTAGTTGTCTCAATGTCTGTATCCGCTTCACGAGAAATGTGGGACAGGATGTGGTAAACAACGTGAGTTTGCAACTTACAACCAGTGCAATGGAGTGATGGTTAACGTATAATTTTCACTAAGTCACATACTTATTCCAAGAGAAAAGAAAACTTTCTCTTCACTATGAACAAACTCCTTAGCCTAGAAAGCAATGAAAGTTGTAATATGGACAGTGATTCTTTATCTGAAAAACAAAAATAGCATCTGACATTCACATTAGATGACTTTAAGTTCCATGGAAGATGGTCCCTTTTTCGTAACTGCAAATTCTTGTCTCTTGGTATTTCTGTATACTAATTAACTGAACCTCATTAGGAAGATGATAATGATGGTTCACTCAGGAGACACCCGCAACCTCGGAATCTCAGGTTTCGAATGGAGACCTATTTGGCGAGGAAGGGGCAAGCTGGGAGAAGGGAGGTAGCGAGGTAGCAGGCACACCGGGCAGCAAGTCAGAGCAGCTGCGTCCAGTTACACACTTACTGGTTTGCTAGGGTACACGTTAGATAGATGCGTTTTTAGTTTCCCCACGGTCCAGTTCAAGAAGCAGCTAATAGTCTGGTCACTGTATTTCTGATTCGGTGCTTTAATGATGAGAGTTACAGGAATCTCCATCCCACTTTGGTCCATGGTGTTCTCAAAGTCGGACAGTCTAGCGGCGCTGCAGCTAAGCCCTAACTGGGCGAGCAGAGCTTGGGATGGGGACAAAAGTCAGTTCTCAATATTCTGGATCCAAATCAGTCACAAGCACATCGGGCGATACGAAGGCCATTGCCGGTACCAACGATGGACGGTGGTGGTGGTGGTGGTGGTGGTAGTGACGGCAGGCTCTGGGTGCCGGGCCGGGGGCGCAGCTGTCCCCGCCAGGTCTGGATTCCGCCTGGCTCCCGACTGCGGAGGAAGGTGGGCAGGTGACCCAGGGAGGACACGATGGGGAGGCCTCGGCGGACCGCTCAGCGCCCCGCCCCTGCGACGATCCCCGAGCTGAAACGCAACAAGGCCCCACGCGAGCACCCGCGCGGCCTGGGCAGCTGACGGCGGCGGCCGGAGAGCGAGCCTGGAGGAAGGAAGGCCGCCGCGGCCGAGGGCGAGCCTGGAGGACAGCAAGGCTGCGGCTGGGAGCAGAGCGAGCCGGAGGGAAGGAAGGCCTCCCAGCGCCGCCGCGGCTCCTCCGGCCGCCGCTCCCTTCCTGCTCCGCGGCGCTCGCCCTCCTTCGTCGTCTAGCGGGGCGGCTCGGTGGCAGTGGGCGACGCGGCCGGCCCTCCTGAATACCGCTAGGCGGTCCGGGCAGGCGCGACCCGGTGGCAGGTGGCAGGCAGGAGGAGGGCGGGGACGGGGCCGCGCGAGCGCCCGAGAATGTTGTTGTCAGGAGGGTCCCAGTCCCCGGTAAGCCGGAAGTCGCAAGGCGGAAGTGCGTCACTCGGGGCACTCCCTTTCGCCTAGTTGGGTCAGCCCCACCCACGAGACCCTCTGGCCCGCTGAGTGGCCGGCGGGGATAAGGCGGGACCACTGGCGTGGCTGACATCAGTGTACCCCGCCTTCACCACACCCCCGAAAGTGTTGGAAGTGCTCCGCCCTATGCGCTGGCTCGGCAAAGTTATAATCGCTTATCCGTCCTGGTGATGAGTCAAACCTAGGCTCTAATTTTCCTGAGTGTCAGCTGCCTGCAAAACAGTGCCACGTGTTCTGTAAAGATAGCCGATTGCTGCCGGCCCCACTGCATGCCAATGAGTAAGTGGCTGTGAGTGTAAAGCCAGGCATATGGAGTATGGATGTCTCTCAAACCTCAGTTTAGCCCAGTCCCTCCGAATTCTCATAAAATTTGTCAAGTTCTTCGGTCAACTGTTGTGTTCAGCACAGTGGGGCGTGACGGTGCATGGTAATGTTCATTTTCTACCTTGCAGTTAACACAAGGCGATGCAAGGGTGGGCCCACTGTTGCACCCTGCCCTGTGAATTTTTACACTGGTTTAAGGATCCATAATATGAATTAAAGTTTGTTAGATGAGCGTTTTCACAGCTCTAGGTTTCCACTTAGAGGGAGGGCTTTTCGGGAACTGGTCTCTTCTGTTGTTTTAATTGAAAATCCGTGATCATTCTATTTTATCAATAAAGACTCAGGAGCCAAATGCAGTGGTGAAAACCCTGCTAGCTCAGAAAGGCAGAGAAAGCACCCAGCTGACCTTCCTACTCAGATCAGTCCTAATGGAAAATGCTCGAAGGCTCACTAGCTCAGCTGACAGCCCAGGAGGAAAAGCGCCCCCCCCCCCAAAAAAACCAAGATCAAAGGCTTGTCAGCTCAAAGCCCAAAAAGCCAAAGGCCAAAGATCTGAGGCGCTCAAGAGCTAGAGAGCTAAGAGCCAAAGGGCTGAAGCTAAAATCCCAAAAGCAAAGCCCAAGAGCTGAAAGCACCAATGACCCCTTCTACTGCTACCTGCTGTCTTAAATACCCCTCAACTCAAAGTCCCTCCTACTCTTTAATCCCTGTCAGCAGGTTTCTTGCTCCACCTCTTGACCTAGGGTTAATTTCATTAAATCCTGTGTACAGATAGCTTTTGGATTAAAGCTGTGTGCGTAAGGCTGGCTGACCCACACCTTAATCACCTGTGTACAAGAAACAAAGTTCTCAACCACAGAAACAGGGATTTACAGTCCAGTCTCAGGGATCACAATGGGATAAAAAATAGATTTTTTTACACTTCACAATCTCATGGATTGCATTGAAATCAAATATCCTGCAACACTCTTCCTTTGCCCTTTGGAAGAACTTCAAGCTACCACTGAATTCGTGGCCAAGGGGAAATTTTTCTCACTAGTTAAGAGGGGGCAAAAAAAAAAGCCCCCACACCAGTGGTTCTCAAACTTTGGTCTTGACCCCTTCCGCAGGCTTTGCATATCAGATATTTACATCATAACTAGCAAAATTACAGTTATGAAGTAGCAACAATAATTTTATGGTGTGTATTGTCGGGGAGGAGGGAGTCACTGCCCCATGAGAAACTGTATTAGAAGTTGGCAGCTTTAGGAAGGTTGAGAAATCCTGCCATACATCTTCCGTCTTGTACTACATTGTATTTATGATAGGAGACCCAAGAAGCCATAACTTATGGTCTCAAATTCTATTCTGTAGTAAGAGTGAGGTCCCCATTCCCAATCACTGCAACTACAGGCCCCTAGACTCAAGGTCTTTATTTACAGTCACTCTCATGGGACCCTAATTCTAGATTTAAAAAAACAAAAACAAAAAACCCTTTCAGACTTCCTTAAAGCTAGTGGCTATTTGACTTTAAATGGCTTATATGTTCATGAGGGACATGAAGCAACAGACAAAAAGGAAAAGAGAAAATGGCAGAATAAATAAAAGAGGCTGGGTCTTTTTTCATTAGTTAGTTAATTTGTGTTACATCCCAGCAGCTTCCCCTCCCTTCCCTCCTCCCAGCCCTCCCTCTCACCTCACCTTCACCCCATTCCCCCATCCCTTTCTCCTCAAAGAAAGGGAAGAGGAGGCTGGATCTTTAAAGACATTGTGATCTGTCTTCACAAGATTGTTTCATGTCAGAAAACTGTCTCACCCAGGAACTCCTTATAATCCCCACCAGCCTATACTGCAGCCCCCGTCATGCGGGCTTGTGACTCAGGCTTCCAGGAATCCTTTGGAGTTGATGTAACCTTCTCATGCAGCATTGTAAAATGTACATTAACCACAAAATGTGCCTAATTATTAAGACATTAAAACATTTCACAGTGGTAAGTAGAGTCCATCAAAGCTTTACTAGCATAGACAAAAATATTAAAACAAAATGATCAAGAAATTAAAATATGTTACCTGGGTTGATATTAAACCTTACAACCTCTTGTATTAGAAGGGTTCCTAAACATTAATTTTGCTCCTGTTAAACTGGGTCACATTAGCAACATTATGGGTTTTTTTGTTTTGTTTTGTTGGTTTTTGTTTCATTTTGGTTTTGGCTTGGTACAGTTAGGGTTAGGGTGAGGGTTTTGGTTTTTTGAGACAGGGTTTCTCTGTATAGCCTTGGTTGTCCTGGGTTCCCTTTGTAGATCAGGCTAGCCTCGAACTCACAGTGATCTACCTGCCTTTGTCTCCTTGAATGCTGGGATTACAGGCCTGCCAAGCCCAGTTTATTATGTACCTTATGTAAATATTCCCTTTTATTAAAATGTGTAGGTATAGAATAATATTGGAAATTATGGCTGTTTTATTATATGTAAGGAATCACACATTATGCAACAGGTCTGGTACAAGAAGGTTTATTTGTGGGGGAAAGGAAGGGATGAGGAGTTAGAGCCTAAGTGAGCCATGAGGGCAGAGAGAGAAAGAGACAGAAAGACAGACAGACAGACCAAGAGAAACAGACAATGAGACACAGAGGTGAAGAGGGGGGTGGGTGGCAGGCAAGTCCCTTTCATCTGGCATCAGAAGGTGATGACATCAGAAGTTGCTAGGCCCCTAAAAGGCAGGCTAGTGTGCCGGAGTTCAGCTCCGGATGAGGGTCCAGCCCCCGAAGAAGGGTGAATATAAGAGCAATGAGGGAAAAAAGAATCAGACGCAGGACGCCACTCAATTTCTTTTGATGAGAGACAGGACAGAGAGGAAGCCTCAGTGGCTTTACCTGCTCTGACAACTTGTGTCTCTTGTAAGCTTTATTTATACACAAAATCATTTCCTAGGAGACTTTAATCATTGATTACACAGCTTGAAATATTTTGTTGTTGTTGTTGTTGTTGTTGCATAAGTATATAGGAACAAGGGGAACGAAGCAAGCAAACAGCAAATTTCCTGAGAACTAAAAATTAGCTAGGATAAAATCAGTTTTCTTTTAATTCAAAGCTATCTTCCTTGTGATTGGTATCATAAAGCCTTGCGGTTACAAAAGATGTTAAACAAAGTGACTCTTTGATTTTGTTTTAAGTCTGTATATAGTTAATAGATCAAAGACCAATCCCTCCACCTAATACCCCAAACTTGTCTTCCTGACCCTTAGTTGATCCTTTCTTTTCCTTTTTTATATTTAAAATAAAACTATCATTTAAAAATATTATGTAGCCTTTTTACTTAGCGGCAGCTTGTCCTTTTGTCTTTCCATAACATCAGAAAAGTCCTGGCCTGTCAAGTTTATTCAGAAGGGCAGACAGTTCACTGAGCCAACATGCCTTTCTCTGTGACTTTGTCTTGAACTCCTATATCAATACAATTTCTATCTTTACTGTAGTTTTTAAAGAATAGAAAACTATTAGAACTTTAGGACTGTTTCCACTGTCTTCCTTTAACCCCATCATGAACTTTTACTTCAGTACAACTTCTATCTTTACTATAATCCTGTAAAGGAACATTAGAATTTTAAAACTGTTTTCTTTTGCTTTTAAGCAGGCACAAAGATCTGTTGATAATGGCATGATCAGGATCTCTTTCTTTCTAAACTAGTTCCTAGTTTCCAAAGCTGAGCATAAAGACCTAGTGATTTTAATTACAGTTTGTCAGCTTTCAAAGTTTCCCCTAAATTTTTCTTCTTTATTAATTCTTCTAAAATCCTCTAAATCATTTACCAAAATCATTTATTAATAATCTAACAGTGAATCTGAATAAATCCTATAAAGGACTCAATTTTCTGCATAGCTGTATTTTCCCAGGGAATCACCAATTACTTTATTAGTTTTTATTAGCATCAGCTTTTACTAATTTCCAATTCTAGCCTTTGGAGAGAGGCCTCTAACAGGAATTTCTGCAGTAAAGAGTCAATCCGAGGCATCCAGGCACTGGAACTTTATCAGGCAGGGCTTAAGGACACCTGGTTGCCGGGGCACTAGAACTTTGTCAAGCAGTGCCCTCAGGGAGCATGGCAGAGGCGCTCAGTAGTCTGGCACTGGAACTTTGTCAAGCAGTGCTCCCAGAATTCTTGGCCTCACCACTAGTGGGACCACTAACTGTATGCTAACAGTGGTCCTCCAGAATACTGATACTGTTTGGCTTTGAATTTAGCATGAGTTTAGGATAACCAAATGGTAGCAGCTGGTTAGGGGTTTCTGTTGGGGCCTGGTCTGGTGCACAGTGTATTCAGATGCTAATTTCTGTGCCCCGAGATCTAATTCCAGTCTGGGCATGGGCTTTGTGCTGATTATTAAAAAGTCCCCTATATCAGTGTTGTGTAAAGGATGCTCCCTCTAAACCTCTGATTGGTTAATAAGGAAGCTCTGCAGCCTAGAGCTGGGTGAGAAAGGACAGGAGGCAGCACTTCTGTTCCCAGCCTAGGGTTCACGAGGTAAAAGAGAGAGAAGAAAGAAGGGGTAGAGAAAGGACATGATCCTGAGGATTGACCTGATGGAGCAGAAGTAGCCCAGGCTGGGCCAATATGGCGAGTAACTCATGGCATGCCACTGGGAAGTGGGCAGAGTGGTACAGAGGGTTAGAATAGATGCTTATCTGCCCAGCTCTAGTGCCTTAAAGCTTGTTGAATAAATCTTCACGCCTCCATCTAATTATTTGGGAATTAGAATGAATAATTAGAAAAGGCCCCCCAAAATTATTACCTATCTCTACGTGTTTTCATGGCACTAGCATGCCTGTCTAAATCTTTCTACATGTGGCAGATAAAATTTGGAAATGCAAAAGTACAGCTGTTTGTATCAGTTATAATTTGTTACAAAAGATAGATTCTAAGAAAAATGCATGCCTTTCATTTGGTTTTGGTGGGCTTGGTTTTTATTGTCCCCATTGCTCTCTTAAGAGAACAATAGCAAAAAAAAAAATGTGATTGTTGATGAATCTTATTTAGCCATATTAGCTTTTGTGTATACATAAGAAAATCAGGGTTCATTTCTGTCCATGGGGTAGCACTCATTTTTTTTAAAAAGCAAAAGAAATTAAGAAAATATTTTTTAAATAACAAAAAGCAATTTCCAGTATTTGTGGAATGCTTACTTCTGGTTCATTTAATAATCAAGGTGGTTGGGGAAGACAGCTAAAAAAGCATATACCAATTCATTCTGTGAGATTCTAGCTTCTTAAAATTCAACGAAAGTCTAGGCATTTTATCTGAAATGTGAAGTACCTTCTAGGAAGGTTTGTTGGTATATGCTTGTTTATTGTGTGGGTGGTTGGTTGAACCACCTGGCTTCTGATTTCTTCCATTTTCTCTTTCACCACCTCTGACATGTTTTATGATGCTGTACAATAAAATATCTAATCAAGTCTCAATGAAGTGTAGTGCTATTTTCTAAAAATTGAACACCTATGCTGGAAGCCTATGAAAATTAGCTCATTTCAGCATTGTTTTTTAAAATCCTAATTGGTCTCAGGTGTTTGACTATAAACCATCTTGTAGACAATGGAAAGCAGCTGCCCCTGTGGTGCGTCCCTACAGTCCCAGCTATGGAGCTGAGATTGAAACAGAAGAGCTCAAGAGTTCAAGTTGAGCAAGGCCCACCCTCCCGGACGGAAGAAATGTATGAACAAGAAGTTATCGCTGAAGTTAAATGGTGGCAGACACGTACAAGGAATGCTGTGGGGCTTTGATCCCTTTATGAAGCTTGCGATTGATGAGGGTGCCAAGAGAGCAACAAGTGGGCAAGAGGATAACATCGGAATGGTGTCATGCAAGGGAACAGCAGCATCATGTCAGAAGCCTTGGAAAGAGTCTAAACAGTGTCAGTTCAGCAGAGGCTCCCTCACCCCTCTGCAAAGAGCCTATTTGGTTGTGATGTAGAATTGGGTCATGCACGTTTTCATATGAAACTTTTTGCTTTAAAAAAAAAAAATGAATTAAAGACCAGCCTGGGCAACTTGACACCATCTCAAAAAAAAAAAAAAAAAGAAAAGAAAAGAAAAAATTCATGGATAAGAAAGCACATCATAAGAAGAGCTTTTCAGAAATGTGTTAAAGGCAGCTGGATCAGCCTTCCAAATACCACAGTCACCCTTCCCATTTTCTGAAGGGCTAGGGAACATTTGCAGAATAAGGAGAATCCTAGCATGGCCAGCTGTATAAACATCCACAGCTGTTAGAAATGAGTTAAAAGGCTGAAGTTTCAGCATTCATTGTTAGGCCCACCTTCCCCTTTGATTACCTCAGAATATGTTTACTCTTGCTTTCTATCAGTGCTACGGATTGAATGCAGGGTCTCATGAGTGGTGGGCAGGCACCCTGCCACTGAGCTACATCCTCAGCACAAAACCTAAAAACTGTGTCTATTCTTTTAAAATTCCTTTTACTGTTGTTGTCGTTGTTGTTGTTTTGAAACAGGGTCTCTCTGTGTAGCCCTGGCTGCCCTGAACTCACTTTATAGACCAGGCTGGCCTCAAACTCACAGTGAGCCACTGCCTCTGCCTCTGCCTCCCAAGTGCTGGGAATAAAGGCGTGCACCTGTGTGTGTGTGTGTGTGGGTGGGTGCGTGTGTGTGCAGATTCCGTTCTCAGAGATTATTGATCTATAAACAAACATCTACTTATTAGAAAACAAAATACCTTCCAAACACTGTGGGTTAGAAATTTGTGAGCTGTTTTGTGGTTCTGGTTTGAGATTCTTAATGGCGTTTCATCATGCTTTCAGCTAATACTCAGTCACCTAAAAATTCAATAAGGAATGGAGGACCTACTTTGAAAGTTTCTACCTCATATGGCTAGTAAGCTGTACTCATTTAGTGGTTGATGTCTAAGGTCTTCTGTTTAGGCCCCTTTACAGGACTGCTTCAGCACCCCACACATGACAGCTAGGTTGCCCAGAATAAACTGTCCAAGAGACCACGTCAGAAGCCATCATGCCTGTTATGGCAGTCATGGAAATCATTTGATCACCTCTGCTGTGCAGTACAGGTCACACTGAGTACCCTGAGAAGATGTAGGAGAACCAGGAAGTGGAGTGTATTCGTCTCATTCCAGGCAAGCTACCATAATATACATATGTACCACAGGGTACATAATGTACCATAATGTACGTACTAGCTACAGCCCAGCAGATCCTCTTCTACGTGGGTGGCTGACTGTCCAAGCACAAATCCCAGTGGCTCACAACTGTTTACCCTCCTGCTGATAGGCTTTCAGATGTCTCATTGATTTCCTAGCCCTACTCTTAGAACTATTGATTCTTTCTCAAATGTCTGTTATCTATGTTGCTGAGCAGCAACCTTCAAATAAAATTAAGACTATGGCATTAAATGTAAACAAAGCTGAAGAAGAATTATCTGCCTAACCAGCAGCAGGGTGGTAGTTCTTATTTGGTTTGGTTTGGTTTGGTTTTTCTAGACGGGGTTTCTCTGTGTAGCCTTGGCTGTCCTGGTCTAGCTTTGTAGACCAGGCTGGCCTCGAACTCACAGCGATCTGCCTGCTTCTGCCTCCCAAGTGCTGGGATTAAAGGCGTGCACCACCACTGCCCGGCCAGGGAGGTAGTTCTTAATCTACCTTTGGAGATAGGCATGCAGGGTGCATATACCCCCCCGAATCATCTAGAGGTTTGTGTTCATGCATGTATTTGCATACAGCCATTTATCTACATGGAGAGTGCTGGTGCATTTGCAACGCTTGTCAGAGGCCCAGTGAAATACAGGTGTCACTATAAGATTTACTTCCAATGAAAGGAAAAGGCCAGTTAACATTATTCCTGTAAGATTTCAAATATATCCTCCATTGCTTGGTTTAAGAGTCAAATCATGTTACTTTTGCTAGCTGGCATGAACTTAAGCTGTCAGTAGAGGGCACTGCAGAGACAGTGGAGGAGAAGCTCTACTTGGTAGTATATTTTTGTTTCTTTTTCTTTTCTTCTTTTTTTTTTTTTTAAAAAAAAGACTTATTTATATATCTATGTAAGTGTTCTGCATGCAGTTTTGAATGTGCATGGTGTATATCACATAGGTGTCTGAGGAGTTCAGAAGATGGTTGCCCCTGGAATTTTTGGATGGTTTTGAGCCACCATGTTTTGAGCCTCCTGCAAGAGACTCTTAGCCCCTCAGACATCTCTCCCATTCCACACATATGTTTCTTTTAGTGGGAGTGACCAGTGATCCACCACACCTCTCTTGCACAGCTATCTATACAAGAGCTCCCAGAGGCAAATTTCCAGGCAACTCCACAGCTTCCTTGGTCTCCTTCACCTAGTTTCTTAGTAGAACACCATGAGTGCACCTCCACGAACAGCAGCCCCCTTCACTGATTTTCACAGTCATAGAACCTCTGAAATCCAGTGGGCCATACTCATCTGGGGCTCCACGCAACTGAGTCATAGTCCTGAGGGGAGTGACCCCCTCCCTCTATATATTATTCCTGTATTCTTTAGGATTTTGTTTGTTCCTTTCTAGCCATCCCCTTGCTTCTCTCTGTCCTTGTGATAAGTAACAGTTCTCTAAATTGGATTCTTATGTTCAAAATATTTTATGATTTGTCTTTTTTTTAATTCAGCCTGGTCTAACATAGAATTTCGGTTTCAGGGATGACCCCAGGGGATGGACACACAAAGACAAACTGTCATATCCTTTCCCTGAGCCCTTTCCCAGTACGATGTAATACTGGACATTTATGGTATACAGGGGTATTGCAATTAGAGTTCCTTCACAGTGTGATGGTGAGACTAAGGAAGTGGTCACATGGCTGGGTGTTGCACTTGACCATTACACCCGTTATAAAGACTGTAAGATAACATGAGATAGACTCTTGTGCTCTTGAGCAGCCCGAGAGAGAGAGAGAGAGAGAGAGAGAGAGAGAGAGAGAGAGAGAGAG
>OU015749.1:83645281-83661180 GCA_907169655.1 Acomys percivali
CCCCCCCCCCCCCCCCCCCCCCCCCCCCCCCCCCCCCCCCCCCACCCCCCCCCCCCCCCCCCCCCCCCCCCCCCCCCCCCCCCCCCCCCCCCGCCCCCCCCCCCCCCCCCCCCCCCCCCCCCCCCCCCCCCCCCCCCCCCCGCCCCGGCATCTTAGTGAGGCTGAAGTGGTCATCACCACTCTCTGAGCTTCACCATGCCACCCAAGGACAACAAGAAAAAGAAAGATGCCTGAAAGTCAACCAAAAGAGACGAAGACCCAGTAAATAAGTCTGGTGGCAAGGCCAAAAAGAAGTAGTCCAAAGGAAAAGTTCGGGACAAGCTCAACAATCTAGTCCTGTTTGACAAAGCCACATACGACAAACTCTGCAAGGAAGTCCCAACTATAAGCTTATTACTCCAGCTGTGGTCTCTGAGACACTGAAGATTTGAAGTTCCTTGGCCAGGGCAGCCCTTCAGGAGCTACTTAGTAAAGGACTTATCAAGCTAATTTCAAAGCACAGAGTCCAAGTAATTTACACAAGAAACAAAGAGAGTGGAGATGTCCCAGCTGCTGGTGAAAATGCATGAGCAGGTTAAATCAGCTGTACATTTGGGGAAATAAAACTTTATTAAATCAAGAGAGAGAGAGAGAGAGAGAGAGAGAGAGAGAGAGAGAGAGAGAGAGAGAGAGAGTGCTTGCTTCGCATACAGGAGGCCCTGGGTTCAATCCCAAATATCAAAGTTTTTTAATTGGTTAAATAAAGCATCCTATACCTATATAGGGGGAATTTATATCTTTTTAAATTATGTATAGACAAATGTATACTAAGGGCTTCGTCATAATGTGAAGAGGAAAAATTATAAAAACTATGTTTCCACCTCACATTATTATAACCAAATATTGTATAATCGTAAAAAGGAAGGAAGGTTAATTTGGCTCATACTTAAGTCTCTGGGTGTTGCTCCTTGCTCTGGGCCTGCCATAGTGAGGTACCTCCTGGTGAATGCTTGTGCAGAGGAGAGCACATTTGCTTCACTGCCAGGATGTGGAAGGAAAAGAAGATGGAGTTGCTGTGGTGTCCAGCATTCACTGCAGGCCATGCTGTGGCTGACTCTCAGGCCACGGTGGGCCCCGCCTCTTCCATCACTGAGAAGCAAGCCTGGGAAACATGATCTAAACTCTGCATTCGGTCATAAGTTCCTCATTTCCTAGGGAATTTGCTGTATGAGGAAATGCATGCAGATGCATATATGTGTGAGTGTATATATGTATACAGCATATATGTATGTATTAAGGTAGGAATGAATGGACATACTGCTTCTTTTTTTCCAGTGTTTTCTCATTTTTTTTTTATACCAAGCCTTGACCTTTATTACTTAAAAAAGCTACATATTCATTTTGCTTTCTGACTCTGTGCTTGTGCCTTCAACACTTTCACAACGATTTTCTGCTCCTCAATAAGGAAAGCCCGCTTGATCCTGTCTCGGACACACTTGGCACACATGGAGCCACCGTAGGCCCTGCTGACATGCTTCTTTGTCTTGGACAGCCTCATCAGGACTTAAGGCCTCACAGCACGAACCCTGCGCAGTCGGCCTGGGTACACACCGCATGCCGATTTAGGTGCTTTCCCAACCTTCTTGGTGTACAGGTAAACAATCCTGTTGCCAGGGGTTCGAGACAGCCTAGTTTTGTTAGAGGCTGTGTTGTAGGAGAGTCTACTACGGTATGTCAAACGTTGGACCATTTTGAGTGCCTCTTAGCACCGTCCCGGGAAGAGGAAAAGGTTTTCTCATTCTTTTAAATGAACTTATGAACTTTTGTTATGATAAAAGTTATTTTGTAAACTAAGCCCATTTATTTCTTCACTAAGAAGCAATTTTTTAGTATCCTATTTAGTGTGTGTGTGTATGTGTGTGTGTGTGTGCGTGTGTGTGTGTGTGTGTGTGTGTGTGTGTGTGTGACATACATGTGCAGGCACACGTGTGGAGGTCAGAGGACAACCCTTAGAAGTTAGTTCTCCTGTGAGATCTGGAGATGAATCTTAAGTTCTGGGCTTGCACATCAAGAGCTTTTACCACTGAGCCATCTCACTGGCTCTCTCTTTTTATTTTCTTCTTAAAAAAAAATGTATTTTACAAATAAAATAAGTGTACATTACAAAAACAAGTTTTTTACAGTCTTTACATTTTAATATATTAATATATTTCATGTGTGGACAATTTCAGTGGCGTTACAGAGACATTTTCAAGTTTTAAGTATTTTGTGTCTGAATATACAGGGGAGTATGTATACATGTTATGATGGTATATAGGAACACATGTGTTTGCAGGTACATGTATACATGTGTATATGCATGCAGGCAGACCCCAGATGTGAACTTCAGATATAATTCCTCAGGGCCATTCACCTTTGGAGATTATTTGTTTAGTTTTGTTTTTAAATTTTTATATGTATGAGTGTTTTATCTGCATGCATGTGTGTACAGCACGCGCATGCCTGTTATGTGTGGAAGTCAAAAGATGCTGACCAAGTTCCTGGAACTAGAGTCACAGATGGTGTGAGCCATTGTGTGGCTTCTGAGAACAACCCAGGTCCAGTGCTCTTCAAGAGCAACAGGTGCTTCCACCCCCTGAGCCTTCTCTGAAGCCCCAAACACCTAATTCTTTTTGAAATAGAGACTTGAACATAAGGCTTGTCAGTTAAATGAGGCTGTCTGGGCAGCAGGGCCGGTGGATGGGCACGCCTCTCCTCCCTGGGGTGAGGATTACAAGAGTTGCCACCCATGGCTTGTTAAGGACCTTGTGCTTGTATGCCAAGCACTTCACCACCTCCTCAGCCCTCACAAGGTTTAAGTTTTAGTTTCAGGTTTCAGATATTAATCTTTTTAGTTCTTACCTAAATTACAATTAATGATGAAAAGGGAAATCTATATTCATGTTTAAAATATATTTTTCCATCTTTCAGGTGAAGGCCTAGTTTTTAATGACGTTAAATTCATAGGTTTATTATGCTGTCGTTGAATTTCATCTTTGGTATACTTAATGTCTATTTTCAAGAGGAAATGTACACACAGAAAACAGGAAGCCAACATGGTGAAATGTGTTGTTGCTGCATTAACCATATCAGCCACTAGGTGTCTCCATTGCATCACCCCACTCACTATCTCTGATGGAAATTTCCAATCAAAGAGATGGAGAGCAAAGCTTTATTCACAGAATTCTTTCCTTATACTTCAAATTTTTTTTCAGCCTGCTGAGGTAGCACACAACTGTAATCCCGGCACTCAGGGAGGCAGAAGCAGGTAGGTCTCTGTGAATTTGAGGCCAGCCAGGTCTACAAAGGGAGTCCAGGACAGCCAGGAATACACAGAGCAACCCTGTCTCAAATTTTTCAAAAAAAAAAAAAAAAAAAAATTCACACATATGAGTGTTTTGCTTACCCGTATTTGTGCCATGTGCATGCCTGGTGTCCAGAAAGATCAGAAGAAAACATCAAATCTCCTGAAACTCGAGTTAGGGACAATAGTGAGCCTCCGTATGGGTGCTGGGAACCAGAGTGTTCTTAACTGTGCAGCTATCTCTAGTGACGTCACAGAATTCTTAAGTAAGACCCAGCGTCTTCCTGTCAGACACCCTACTGAGGAACAGTTCTCCCCGTTTGTGCTGTGTCTTCTTTCATTTTTGATAACTGAACACTTCGTTGGGCCAAGGAGGGGGAACCTTTATTGCATCCATTTTGCAATCGTATTTTAATAGCTATCATTTTCAAAGTCTAACAATCAAATAAAACCATGAGGAGCACATGCAGTCCTTTTAGAGCGCTGGAGGTCTGCTCTCCCTCACACAGTGAGTGGCATCCAGTCAGCAGCGCTCTGCACCGAAGAAAGCGCCAGCAGCTACAGAGATGGCCTCTGGTGAGGGATCCTCACGATCACACAGGAAGCACCTGGTGACATCAACTGCCTGAAAAGGCCCCCTTTCCCTTTTCTGTCTTCTCTTTGCTGCCCTTTCTATGCTAGGCTAGGTAGACATTTTTTAAAGAAAATTAATGTTTAAAATAGTTGTACTTTAACCCTGAATCATTCCATTACAAAAAAAGACATCTCTAGAAATTACATAAATGCTGACAGTTTGAAGTACTCCTAACTCTGAATACTTGCATTAGTGTTGACTGTAATTTAGCATTGGCTACAAACTGAGTTACCTCTCTGGCCAGGGAAACTAATGGATGGTGAAATCAGATGAGAAGAATTTTAATTGAAACAGCAGTGAGAGCAGAATTCGATTTTCATTTTACAAACTAGAAATAGAGGAACCGTGTGTGTGTATGTGTGTGTGTGTGTGTGTGTGTGTGTGTGTGTGTGTGTGTGTTCCTAAACAAAATGTATGAATGTCATTGTTTTCACTATTTTGGAGTGGGGGTGGTATGGTGCTGGGGAATGAACTTGGGGCTTCATGAACTCTAAGCACATACTATATACAAATGACCTACAGCCCCAGTGCTCTGAAATGTGTTTTTTTTTTTCCTTTTTAATATTGTCTTTTTAATATCTAACCATTATACTACAATCATTAATATTGCTTTCTCTTAGCTCCAGTGCTCCATTTTCTCTGTGTTTTCTTATTCACTGGACAGTTTAGACATGCAAAAAAGTGTCATCTAGTGGAAAGAATGAAGGATTGCATATACTTTTTGGAACCAGGATGTTTTGTTGTTGTTATTGTTGTTTCTTTGTTTGTTTTTTAAATTCACTTTAAACCCTGGTCATAGCCCCATCCCTCCTCTTTTCCCAGGCCCACCTTCCCTCCTTCCCCCTCCCCTATTCCTCAGAAAAGGGGAGCTCCCGCCTTCCCATCAATCCCAGCTCATCAAGTCACATCAGGACTGAGCAACCGAGTGCACCTTCTTCCCCTGTGGCCTGGCAAGGTAGTCCTGCCAGAAGGAAGTGATCAAAAGGCAGGCAGCATAGTCCATGTCAGAGACAGCCCCTACTCCCCTTACTAGGGGACCCACATGAAGTCTGGGCTGCCTGTTGGCTACATCTGAGTAGGGGGCCTAGGTCCAGTCCATGCATGGTCCTTGGTTGGTGCTTCAGTGTCCACAAGCCCCTCTGGGCCCTGGTTAGTTGGCTCTGTTGGTCATCTTTTGGGGCTCCTGTCACCTCCAGTTCCTTTTCTTCCCCCACCCCACTTTTCCACAAGACTCCCTACATACCACCCAATATTTGGCTGTGAGTCTCAGCGTCTGTTTCAAACTGGGTGGAACCTCTCAGAGGACAGCTCTGTTAGGCTGAAAGTATAGCAGGGTATCGTTAATTCAATCTCATCTGTTTGCTATGATGAAACTGATTAAGAAAAAAAAAACGTATTTTCAGACTTTACCACCAGATTTTAAAAGTTTTCTGAGCTATTTAAGTATTTCCCAAAAAGTTTTGTTTGTTTGTTTGTTGTTTCAGGACAAGGTTTCTCTGTATAGCTTTGGCTGTCCTGGACTCACTTTGTAGATCAGGCTGGCCTCGAACTCACAATGGTTGGCCTACCTCTGCCTCTGAAGCACGCAGATTAAAGACATGTGTCACCACAGCTAGCACATTTTGTTTGTTTGTTTGTTTTTAATGTATAATGAAGATCAGTGAATAAGAGTTGTATGGGAAGCATTATATGCTTTTATACTTTATTTATTTATTTATCAGCATTTATAATTCCTGAGTGAAATTTTATTTATTTATTTATCAGCATTTATAATTCCTGAGTGAAAACGTATTGTTGACATGGGCATAGCCATGTCACAGACCCCAATGTCTCAGACCCAGTGGAAATGGGAAAGCATTCCCAAGTAAGGCTCTAAGAAATGACAAAACTTTCCTCTGGCCCAAGTAGGAGCGATGATGAAGAGATGACCTTTAGCTAAAACCAGTGGACATAAGACATAAGACATTGACTGCAAGCTGGGCAGGCAATGGTGGTGCATGCCTTTAATCCCAGCACTTGGGAGGCAGAGGCAGGTGCATCTCTGTGAGTTGGAGGCCAGCCTGGTCTACAAAGTGAGTCCAGGACAGCCAAGGCTACCTCCTTCCTGAGAATGCTCCCCCAAGGAGCAAAGCACCCACCCCCTCCTCTCTCTGCTGTGCATAATAAAGCCTCTGAGTTGGTTGCTGGTTACATAACAATTGTCCCCCATCAGAGCCAGCACAGCCTACCCAATGCCAGATTTTTTTTTTTTTACATGTATCTATAATTTCTTCACTCCTGAGTCACCCCAGTCAGATTTCCAAGACCAAACCTTTTAGGACACAGCATACCTGAGAAGATGGGTTAGTCAATAAAGTGCAGATACGCAGACCTGCGTTCCATTTCCAGGATCCACTAAAACCAGGTGTGGTAGCACACACTTGAAATACGAGCCCTTGGGAGGAAGATGCTGCCCAGCCTATTTAGCAAGCCCCAGCTACCAGGAGAGATGCTGGCTCAAAAAACAGCGTTGACCCCCTGACCTTCACAAACAGTCACAAAAACACATAACACACACACCCAGATCAGTAAGTTTATTTTTAATCTTCAGACTATGAGATGGGGTAGAAGATCTCACATGAGGATTTAGGGATCCTGTGTTCGGGTCCTGGCATTGCTACCTTGGCAATTTAATTAATTCAGTTGATCTTCTTTCTTTCTTCAGCTCTAAAATGAATCAGCTGGACCAGAATTTTTTTTTACAATAATTAGCATTGATCTCTGAAATGAATAAATTGTAAAGCCCAAAATATATATTTAGGTCATGTACTTTAGTAGAATTTTGCTTTCTGTGTAAAGTAACTTTTTTTTTTTTTTTTTTTTTTTGGAGACAGGGTTTCTCTGTGTAGCCTTGGCTGTCATGGACTCCCTTTGTAGCCCAGGCTGCCCTTGAACTCACAACGATCCACTTGCTTCTGCCTCCCATGTGTTGGGATTAAAGGTGTACGCCACCACACCCAGCCCATAAAGTAACTTTTTATCAGAATATTTTTATAAGAAAATTGTATGATATAATGTACATTTTTCTAGGACAGAGTAAACATGACTACTTAAATTATCATATGTTTGTTATTTTGTCTTCTGTACATATTTCAATCACAGCTATATTCTGTTTACTTCTGAGTCCTTAGAGTTAATATCTCCTCTGATTATGACATCATTCGTGTCGACAAGGGTCCAGTTCCACGATCTACTTAATTGCATAGGTTCACATTTGTAGGGGTTCAGTGTGGACAAACTGTAAGGAGCACCACTGAAAAAAGGTAAAAGTCACCTTGCAAAGCCAGACATGTTGATCCATGCTTTTGGTCCCAGCACCAAAAAGGAGGCAGCGCAGACAGATGTCTGTGAATTTGAGGCCAGCCTGATCTACATAAGGAGTGCTTGGCCAGCCAAGGCTATATATCGAGATCTGGTCTCCAAAAATAATACATAAACAAATGTATAAATAAATGAAAACTACCTGCCACTGATTTGGCCATTTCCTTTACTGTTTCTTACTCTTTCATTGCAAAGACAGGGCTCTATTTTTAAAGCCACAACCCACAGAATCCCCCCTAAATCCTGTCTCAAAAACTAAAATATCAGTCATTTTAGAGAATTTTTAATTTTATAATTATACCATTATTAGTTTCAAAGTAGTTGAGCATAATAAAAAGTGCAATAGTACATCCAGGCACAGTGGTATACCTTCTCAGTCTTGGCTCTTGGGGTGCAGGTAGGGAGATCAGAAAGACAAGGTCATCTTTAACTATACAGTGAGTTTGAGGCTTGCCTGGGTGACATAAACCCTGTCTAAAGCAGGGAGATATATACTGGATATAGCCCAGTGGTAAAGCGCTTTCCCAGCACTCACTAGGCCCTTTGTTCAATTCCCAGCATCTCAAAAAAATAAAGATGAGGAAAGACAGGGAAGAGGAGAGATGTAGAAGGTGTTCCCAAGCACTAGAGGCTCTATAGCAATCCCAAGCCGACTCTTCTCCCACAAAAATCCCACTAGTACCCATAATCTCAACAGAAAATCTTTAAACCATTACTTTCCTTAAATTTAAAAGTATAATCAGAGATATAGACAGGTGTTTAACCTATATGAAAATAAATGTTGATGATTATCCAAACATCTGATATCTCTTTTGGCCAATGCTGGGTATGAAAAATGGTTTTTATGAAAACACTGATTATCATGATGGTCTGCCTCAACCTCCCCTCCCACCCACACACACCTTTTCTCAAGGAAGAAAACCCTAATGCAATGCGTGGAAGAATTGTTCTACCTTGCCTTATGTACAAAGCAAACACAGTACCTTCTTGCACACTGTCCCCATCATGTGGTCATTAAGCACTTGGCTTCTCAAAACACTTAAATTCATTAAAGCCAGTGACATCACCTACTGAGAGGTATGGTAAATTCATGTTTAGAACACATTAAAATTATGAGTTTCCTTTACTGTTCCGTGTATCTACCTTACACCCATGGGCCACTTAAAGGAATCGGAGAGCGTTCTTAGTTCAAGTCTCATTAATACCTCTAGAATACTTACTACCCATTAGCTAGAGTGGGTCATTAGGCCATGTCTTTTGACAATACAAGGCATTTCACCAGTCAAATGTTAAGGCTCTGCATAGGAAGGACTTAGTTGTTGCTTACTTTTATCTTAATACATCTTGTTCCTACACATCTTCTTCTCCAGCCTTCTTTTCATGTCTCTTCATTATTCTACTAATAATACCCTTAGGTTCTCTCATCTCATCTCCCTTCCTTTATTCTTTTCCTCATCAGTTCTATTTTCTGCAGTTACGTTTAGTAAGTAACATTTACTCTCATCTGTGGACCTTCTGTGTGATACCCCAAGCAGTCAGAGTAGAAGCTTCACAGTCAGCCTGTCCAAAAAAAATGACGCAATCATGGAGAGAAGACAGACAGTTGGTAACAAGAGCATCCAGGCAAATCTGGGTCAGGCTGGGAGTCAGCTGAGCGAGCCTGGCTCTGTAACAATAACAAAAGAGGGAGCATGAGGTGAGAAGCATTGTTTACTGTGAACCTCAAAAGAAAAAAAAAGGGGGCGGGGAGGAAGTGCTCCCTGAATCCCTGAGTTTAGAAACAGGGAAGGAGTACAGAGAAGAAAGCCAAGACTGGACTTCCAGGAGGATCAAGTATCAGTGACATGTTCCAAAGGGTCAGAGAAGGAGCCAGCATCCATGTGAGAGAGCCTAGAGCTTACCCTGGGCTTGGCTTTAGCAGTGTGTGCTGAGTATGAGTGTGAGGATAAGCCAGGAGCTAGCAGCTGTCATGAGTAGGTACAAGAGGAGCACAGGAGCATTACTGGTCTGGGCTCTAGGAGTGGTAAAAGGAGGTGACAGAAAAACGACACCATAGGAGTTGAGGACTCGTGAAGTAGGTGGCAGAACTGGCGGGGGCTGTTACGCCTGCTTGGGCATCATGAATGACAGAGAAAGCTGGCAAGGATTAGCAGGAGCTGCTGGACAGGACAGACTAGGCCGACTGGTCCAGTGGCAGATACCATGCTGTGCTCTGACTGAAGAATGTAGAAGCAATTATGAGAGGAAAAAGCAGACAACCAGGTAGGCCAAGGACAGGGCAAGCCAAATGGTAGTGTCAGTGTGTCCAAGTGTCTAGCAGCACTCAACCTTTCTATCTTCTGCTTTGCATAGGTTTGTGTGTGTAGGTGCACGCGTGTGCTGAAGTACGCATGGCCACATATACACGTGTGGAGGCCTGAGGCTGATGGCAGGGATCTTCTTCAGCTGGGCTAAACCTTATTCCTCTGATGCAGGGTCTCTTAATCAAACCCAGAACTCACCCATACTGCAGTCTCTCAAGGCAATTTACTCTGGCTAACCCCTGCCTCACCTTCCAAGGCTGGATTAGAGGTGGGTTATCATTCCGCCTTGCATGTGCATGTGTTCTACGATCCTAACTGGGGTCCTCTCCTGGCCTAGCAAGCTCTTCGGAGGTTGAGCCATCTCCCAGTCCCCAAATTCGAAAAACAAAACATAAGTCAATATGAGCCAAAGTGGATTTTTGTTTGTCTTATTTTGTTTTGTTTTTTAGGCAAGACCTCACTATGTAGCCTTAACTGACATGGAATTTACCCTGGAGCCCAGACTAGCCATGAACTCTCAATGATGCTCCTGCCTCCACTTCTCAAATGCTGGAACTACAGGCATGTGCTATCATCAGCAGCAATGGCGGTCTTAATCCTATCCTTCCCTGGTGATTGAAGATCAACAGTGGTATCACCGGTGCCCTCTGCTCACTCTGGAATAAGGGTAATTGTAGTCTTTAATGTTGGTCTGGGCACGTGCAAGGAAAAACCATCCACTTTATTTAAACACGTGGCATTACTAAGACCTAGCTCTTGAGGACAGTTAGCTAGGAATATTGAGATTTCTATAACTCTGTGTTGGACACTCACTTTCTAGAAATAGGTTATCTTAGCTAACCATGTTTTTATTATCTGCTGAAGTAACTTTGTTTTATTGCAACTAACTATTTAAGTATTAATGTTTTCTTAAGTCAAAAATTTTTAAGAGCTTGTGTGTACACTTATAAGTGCTAAGACTAAAATTTAAGCATGGGTAGTTAAGCCTTGGCTAAAAAACAACTGTCTACTTCATAAATTAAAATTTGTAATTCCATTGTAAAGCTGACTTCTATGCTAGTTTAAGTAAGACTCTGAGTCCCGGCACATAAGAAGTTAAGTCTGCTCAACTGTAGCTAGGGATTTCAAATCTGGTGTCGTTTCCAATTTTTGCCGACAGAAAACTTATGGACTTGACTGAAAGCAGATGTTTAGAATGGGATGGAAGCACAAGCACAGCCCTGGTTGATAAATATCCTGTTGTACTTCTTTGATATGATACTAACAAATATTCAGCTATCTGTAAGTTGATCTTAAGACTATTTAACGTTATCGTGAAAGCATAATTTCTTAAATGATTTGTTCAAAGTTTCTATCAATCTACCCTGGCAGCAGAGCCACATGTTAAAGTTATTGCTGTCTGAGTTGCAACAGCTGCCCTGGGAGTCTTGTCTGAACAGCAAGCTAACTGCTGTTCACAGTAATATCTGGTCTTTCCCACCCCAAAATATACACAAAGGATTTTTGTCATTCTTGGCCCTGGGCAGCAGAAGGAGCAGAGCATGCCAGAAGAGCTCTACAGGCAGAATGTCCTTCCACCTGTTTTATGCTGTAAGACAGGCTCCCGAATGCGAGGCGGTGTGGAGGCCTGTTTCTTTGAATGGCAGCTGAATGCACCAGCGGGATCCTTGGCAGTGATGCCTAGGCACTGAAGCTGGCATTCAGGGGAGCTAAATAGAGAAAGGAAACTTGAGCAGACCACTTCCTGGAACACTGAGATCCTGAATGAGGAACTTAGAAGCAGCAGATTCTCTCTATTCTTATACCAGCCAAGGTCAGATTTCCAAGCTCCCGTTCATTCGAAGCTTTCCCTTTCATCGTACTGTGGCAGTGGATGATGGTAATAAAAATACTTCCTTTTCTTTCAGAAGGCATTAAAATTTACTGTTTTGTTGTGCTCCTGTTTGAGGTTTTCTTTACACCCTAAAGTGATAGCTACACCACAAATCAAGCAGAATCATAGTGGAAAGAGTGACTTGTTTCACATCTCCAGGGACAGGTCTTAAAGGGCAGGTGTCCCCATGCCAGCTTGCTTGTTGCATCTTTTAATTTCTGTTAACAGACCTGGGACTAACTGTGCCTTGGAGAAGAGAGCTTGAAGCTAGGATATTGCCACAGCTGAGTACTCCGTACCAGTGAGGAAGGTAAATTGACAGCAAAGATCTAGCTCTGTTGCCCACCTGTGGTCTCTGCACTGAGGAGAAGCCTGAGTCACAGGCTGGAGTCACAGGCTTTTACTAACTCCATGTTCTCTGCCTGGTGCCTCCTGGAACGATAGTTTCATTTCTTTTTTTATTGAATAATTTATTGCTAATTATTGTTAGTTTTGTGCTTTTTGAGACAAAATATCGTTCTGCAGCCAAGACACGCTTCCAAATCATGGCCGTCCTACTGTCTCAGCTTCTTGAGTGCAGGATTATAGGCACGTGCCACCAAACCCTGCTGCTACTTTCAAATCTAGACACTACTCAGAATCCTAGCAGTTGAGAAGGCCAATGACCAGTGTCTGAGGGGGTGGGGTAGGCAGAGGCCAAGGATTCCTTTAGTTATTTTCAGTTTCTCAGGAAGCTTAAAATAGTTTACTCAAAATACAGCCTCTGTGTTTTTTGTGTTTGTTTGAGACCGGCTCTCACGTAGCCCATGCTGGCTTTGAACTCGCTCTGCAGGAGAGGATGACCTTGAACTCCTGATCTTCCTGCCTCTGCTTCCAGAGTGCTGTGATGACAGGCATAAGCCACCATGCCAGGCTCCGATTAGTTACACAAAAGAAATCTCAACCGCCTTGGTTCTTTCTTGGGAAGATGAAACTCCTTAGTATTTAATGAAGACATTTGCTCAGAAAGAAAGGCCTTGTTGGAGAGCTGGGCCTGCACTAACTGACACACCAACCGAGGAGGATGCACGCAGAGAACACAGACGCCGTGTTCAGATCTAGCCAATGGACAGCTCGTTCCCCAAGGCTGAGGGGAGAGTGGGGGACTGCCTCGGACATGAACTCTCGTGCCAGAGCTTTGATCACTTCCCTTTGGCAGGGAGGCCCTGCGGCACACACAGGAAAGGGATGCAGGCTATCTACATGAGACCTGGTAGACTGTGGTCAGACGATGGAGGAGAAAGGTCACCCCTGTCAGAAGTCTGTCAGAGGGGACTAGATTAGAAAAGGAAGGGAGGGTGGGAATGGGAAGATATTAGCAAGAGCATAACAATTGGGATGTAACATGAATAAATTATAATCAATAGATAAATTAAAATAAGTAGAGGGGAAAAAAGGTTTTGGTGTGAGTTAGAACAAAACTGTGTGAGAGATGAAATTTTCAATTTTTTTTTTTTTCACAGAAATTTACAAACAACGGCAGGCTGTGGCTATACTCCCTAGCTGAGCCTAAGTCCTACAAGTTTTAAAAGGCTGTTTTGAGCCAGGCATGGTGGCCTTTAATCCCAGCACTCAGGAGGCAGAGGCAGGCAGATTGATGTGAGTTCGAGGCCAACCTGGTCTACAAAGTGAGCCTAGGACAATCAAGGCTACACAGAGAAACCCTGTTTTGAAAACCAAAAAAAAAAAAAAAAAGGCTGTTCTGATGGCACTATGAGGTGTAGACAGCCAGCTGTTCCTGGGCTGCCCCACTGCTGTGGTAAGAAACTCCTCAGGCATGAGTTGTCAGAGCTTTGAGGGAAGGATTAGGATTCAATAGCAGGAGGCCATGCTGGACCTAGGGAGCCTTCTCTTAGGGCTGTAGAGCCTTCAAAGAGCTTTAGCCAAAGCAAAGACAATGTACACGAATTTCCCCAGATCCAAGGAAGGTGGGAGAGAAGGACTTTGGTTGCTCGTGTTCCAGGAGCAATGGCAATTGACGTATAACTACACCATTCATTCATTAAATTACCTGACACCGTTCATGCCGCGTTCTAGGACTGTAAAAGGGAATGTAAGACTCATGGTGTCAGGTAAGACTGTCAACACTTGCAGGTCTCATCTATTTTGCCTGGACAGCAGGTCACTAATACCACACTCAGACTGTCCCCTGGGCTGATTTGTTTCTACCACAGATACTCCCCCCCCCCCCCCCAAGGTCTTCAGGTGCTAGGCAGCAGACTTCCCCAAACAACTGCTATAAAGCCTGATCATCTCCCATCCACCAGGCGTTGTCATTCTCATCCTGTAGGAGAAAGCAGCAAAGGAAACAGTCCTTCCCCTGGAATGCCCAACCACCATCTGTCCAGCAAATACTCTTGGCCCATTCTCCACTTTTGCTGTTTATTTTGGCTTTGCAAAATTTCTTCCAGTAAATCCCATGAGATTTTGTGGAATTCCTCCTCAAATCGTAAGTCTTGTTTGAGGACAGATGCTGAGCCCTGAGGGTGCTGTGCTCCAAATGCCGGATGTTACCACTGTGGGAAAGTGGGTGACACTACACCAGACCTCTCTATCTTCCTATAGCTGCATGGAAAGCTACGATTATCTCAAAATAAAAAGTCTAAATAAGAGTAGGCAAATGTGTCCATAGTGTGAATTTATTACTATATCATGTTCTTCCACACGAAACTGCAGAGCAGTCAATCAAAACCCACACAGGACTGCCAGCTCCAATTCTTTGGCTCCCACATACATAAGCATAGGAAGGCACAGCAGAGCTTCCAGTGTAAGAAAATTGCTGGTTTAACTGATGTGAGCAGTAGGAAAATATGCTATATTTCCTACTATTAAAATAGATAAAAGAAGGCTTGAGAATGATAATCTCATGGCGCACTGATTGGAGCGCTCAGCATTCGCGGATGGACTCCACACCCAAGCTCCATGCTTAGCCTTCCTCAGCACACGGGAGAGCTCAGCATTCGCAGACAGACTCCACGCCCAAGCTCCGTGCTTAGCTTTCCTGAGCACATGGGAGAGCTCAGCTATACAGCAGCTCTCCCGTCATGTATGCTTCCTGGGTAGCTGTGGACAGTATCATTTATGGTTCCTGGTTTGGGGGAGTTTCTTGGAGGGGGTTGGTTTTTTCTTTGGTTTGGTTTTTGTGTTTTTGGTTTTTCAAGACAAGGTTTCTCTGTGTAGCCTTGGCTGTCCTGGACTCACTTAGGCTGGCCTCAAATTCACAGAGACTGCCTGCCTCTGCCTACCAAGTTGCTGGGATTAAAGATGTGGGACACCACATGCAGCTGTTTTAACAGTAGGAAATATCTGCAGGTCTTCCTGTTGTTACTCTCCTTGTCTGTGTTGTGATGGTTTGTTTGCTGTTGTTTTTTTTTTTTTGTTTGTTTTGTTTTGTTTTGTTTGAGACAGGGTTACACTGTGCAGCCCTTGCTGCCCTGAAACTCACAGCGACCCACTTTAGGTTTTGCGACAGAGTCCCTCACTGAATTTGGAGTTTACCTTGTGGCTAGACTGGCTGGCCTGGTTCAGCCTTGCTACAGAGGCCATGGATCCAACTGAGAGAGTGCTTGCACAGAAAGCAGGGCAGCAACTGAGCCATCTCCCCAAGCCCCCACTTAGTTGTTGCTTTTTTCTTTTTCTTTTTTTCTTTTTTTTCTTTTTTTTTTAGTTGGCCCAGATCAAGTCACAAGGATCTCCCCAAATAGGTCCCAGGGATTGCCACTGACCTTAAATGGAGTCCCAGAGAGAGGGAGATAATTATAACTGAGTTGGGGGCAAATACTCTGCTGGTGGGATCAGCGACAGGAGACAGGTGGGTGAGCCATTAGCCAGGAATCGTGGTAAAGCCTGAAGCCCACTCAGAGGCAATAAAGACGGGGCAGGCATGGATAACCAGAGCGGCGGGGAGGCACAAACATGTAGAGCCTGCTCCTGAACACACAGTGCAGAGCATGGTGGTCCAGCCTGGCAAGAAAGCCTGGGAATGCTCCCCTCCGAAGTGCAAGGGGGAGAGATTGTCATAGCTGAAACCCAGAAAGCACAAACCCAGCAGGAATAAAACCTTAGCCTGAGAAGCTGCAGGGGCAGGGCCTGTTATAAACTTACTCTCTTCTGGAAATTTGTTTCATTTTGATTTGCACGGCTAGCATGAGGTTAGGGTAAAGTGAAATACGTTTATTGTTTATGGTGGTTTGGAAGCGGATGGCCCCCAAAGGCTTGGCCCTTAGTTGGTGGAACTGTTTGGGGAAGAATTAGGAGGTGTGGCCTTTTTAGAGGAGGTGCATCACTGGAGGTTGGCTTTAAAGTTTGAAAATCCAAAAAAAAAAAAAAAAAAAAAGTTTGAAAATCCTGTGTCAAGCCCAGTCTCTC
>OU015749.1:83661190-83695567 GCA_907169655.1 Acomys percivali
ACACACACACACACACACACACACACACACACACACACACACACACAGCCTCAATATAAATATATAGGATATATATCCAAGGATGACCTTGAATTCCTGAGCCTCCTGTCTCAGCCTACCAATTACTAAGATAACAGGCACAAGCTACCGTGGTGGTTTGAATGAGAGATATCCTCCAAAGGCTCAGGTATTTGAATGCTTGATCCCCAGTTGGTGGCACTGTTAGGAAGTGTTGCATAACCTTTAGGAATTGGAACTTTGCTGGAGGAAGTACATCACCAGAGCAGACTTTGAGAATGTGTAGCCTTGCCCCCTTTCCAGCTCACCCACCCTCTTCCTGTGTAACTGAAAGTGTGATCTCCTGGTTTCCTGCTCCAGCTGTCTGCCACATGTCTCTCCTTCCATTGTTAAACTTCTATCTGGAACTGCAAGCCAAAACCCCTATTTCTTCTCTACGTTGTTTTTGGTCATGGTGTTTTATGACAACCCAAGTACCTAATATAGGGGTTCTAGATGTGGCTCAGTGGGTAAGAGCATTGGCTGCTCTTGCACAAGACCCAAGTTCAAATCCCAGCACCCACGTGGGGGTTCACAACAATCTGTTACTCCAGTTCCTGGGAGGTCAGTGCCCTCTTCCTGGCTACTCTGGGCACTGCATGCATGTGGCATCCTCAAGTGCCATCCATCTTGATTTGAGCACACAGAATTTTCACAAGAACCTAGGGTTCACAAAATAAGATCGGGCAGTGAGTCACAGGATCTTCTGTGTCTTGCCACCCCCCCCAGTGCTAGGAGTACTGTTACCTACAACTACACTCAGATATAATATATTCTGACTACTCTCACCCCTACACACACACACACACACACACACACACACACACACACTCATCTCTCTTCCATCTCTATCATCTTCTCTTCTTACCAATCCCTTTCTCTAATTGATCCTTTTGTTTTGTTTTGCGGCCTACTCTGTTTAACCAGGGTTTGGAACTATCCACTGGAGCTTGATGCGATCATCATGGGTCTATAACTAAAGGCAATGATTTCCCCTTGTCCAGATGCTATCAGTAGTCAATAGCCTCCTGAGCCTCTTCCCCTTCCAAGACTGAGTGCTGACAGGCCTGTTCTTGTGCAGGCACAGAGTAAGCAACTATCCTGCCTAAAAGATGGTGTCTGGCCAGACACGGTGTTGCACGCCTTTGATTCCAAAACTTGGGGAGGCAGAGGCAGGTGGATCTCTGTGAGTTCAAGGCCAGCCTGGTTGACAAAGTGAGTCCAGGATATCCAAGGCTACACAGAGAAACCCTGTCTCAAAAAACCAAGAAGAAGAAAAAAAAAAGAAAGAAAGAAAGAAAGAAAGAAAGAAAGAAAGAAAAAGAAAATTTGAATGTTAAATACATAGACATTTCCTGTTCTGTTTTCTCTTTCCCTCACGACACATTAAACTTACATGATATTAGTGTGGGGTTTTATTAGGAAGGAGGATGCTTTATTGTTTTTGTTTTGTTTTGTTTTGTTTTGTTTTGTTTTCCAGACAGAGTTTCTCTGTGAAATGGCCTTGGCTGTACTGGAACTCTCTTTGTAAGTCATGCTGGCCTCAAACTCACAGAGATCCACCTGCCTCTGCCTATCCCCACCCCCATGCCCACCCTGAGGGCTTGGATTAAAGGTATGTGCCACCAAACTCCGCAAGGATGCTTTTTCTTTAACATAAATGCAAACATTTGACAAGTGAACGAAGGAAATAAGTCGTGTGATGTTGGCCCTAAATGAGGTTGGCATGTTTGCTTTTGTCTGACTGGATGGACTTTAAATGAAAATGTCAGGCTGGGCAGTGGTGGAACACACCTTTAATCTCAGCACTCGGGAGGCAGAGGCAGGCAGATCGCTGTGAGTTCGAGGCCAGTCTGGTCTACAAATCAAGTTCAGGACAGCCAAGGCTACACAGAGAAACCTGTTTCAAAAACCAGAAGAAAAAAAAAAAAAAGAAAGAAAGAAAGAAAGAAAGAAAATGTCTCCCCAGTTAACTAATTTAAAATCAGTTTCTCAACTTTTTGTCAAGACTTAGTTCTCTTGTGTATCAAACTGTGTAACCACAGGACCACATATTTGAGGCTAACAATGCTAGGTAACACTTCTATAGAACTTCCTAGTGCTGGCACCATGTTACTGTAAAAACGTTTTGTGTGTGTGTGTGTGTGTGTGTGTGTGTGTGTGTGTGTGTGTGTCAAAGAGAGAGAAAGAGTTCAATCACTGTGAGAAAATATCAGAGAAAACGCATGTAAAATGAGAGAGGGCTTATTTTGGCTGTTTGCTGAGGCGTGCTCGCCTGTGGAGCGCTGGTTCTTTTGCTTCTAGTCTTAAGTAAAGCCAAATGTCACTGAGGGGAGAGCCTGGTATAGCAAAGCTACTCGTTCATTCACGGTGGCCAAGAGAAGGTGGAGAGAGGGGAAAGGGGGAAATAGGAAGTGGCCAAAGAAGAGAGGGAAGGGAGGGAGAGAAGGAGGAAAATGTTCAGTCCTCTCTTAGAGGTCACGCCTGCAGTGCCTTCTTTCTCCTGGAGTGCTCCTCTCAGATGTTCACCACATGATAGAAACTTTTCCACACGTGAGCCTTTAGGCAACATTTTAAACACAACCATAACAAAACAATCCTACAATGTTGAGGTTAAAATGCCACATAATGGGTGACTTCATCAATGAACTGTGCTTTCTCATAGTTCTAGATACAGGAAGTGCAAAAGTAAGGTGGTGAAAGGTTCAGCATCAGATGCCCACGTTCTCTCTGTGTGCTCAGCCGGCCCACACTTTGTGCTCCTCAGAGAGCTCAGAGAGCACTGGCTGTCTCTGTATCTTAAGTATACCGATCCTAGGGGTCAGGTCATTATTCTCAGTGACTCATTAAACCTTAGTTACTTTACAGTACCACATCCAAATATAGCCCCACTGGGAGTTAGGGATCCTAAAGATAAATTTAGGGGGTCTATTCAGTCCATCGCTGTAAGCAATCCTTTTCACTCATTCTTGAAGATTAGAAAACTGGAAGCCACAAAGGCTGAGCGATCTGCCTGAGATCATCCAGATGATAACCTGCAACCCTGGCCTGAGCCCCATATTCCTACCCACCACGCCCTGCTGGCTCCTAGACCTAGCATGAGTTTTAGAAACTTAAACATCATCGGTCCAACACTCCCAGCTGTAGTCAGTTGTTAGACCTGTTGTAGAATTATCAGAAAATTTTCTTATCTTTAAATTTTTTTCTACAGAAAGCATTTCTTTATTATTATTCAATATCAGATTTAATATCTAAATTGCAATTACTACAATGTAGCTCTTAAAACTGCTTGTCTAGATATAGTAGAAACCTCTATTTCTAAATGCCTGTACTTAAGTTCTTAAAATATAAGAAGAAAAAAAGCAAAGGCTGAGTATGTAGCTCAATGCTAGAGTACTTATCCAGCAGGCAGGAGGCCTTGAGGTCAATCTCCCACCCCAACGGAATGAAAAAAAAGAGAGAGAAATAAAAACAAAGTCAGGAAGCAAACAACTGATTGAAAAATCAGCCTAAGACTTGAGGAACTCACCAGAGAAGGCATGCAGATCCAAATAAGCACATAAAAGTTGATCCCCCATCATACCCATCGGGAGTAACACACATGAAAATAATAATGAGACACCGCTACATATCTATTAGGATGGCTAGCCTCTGAATGTTAGCAACAGCAAGAACTATGCAGTTTCAGGAACCCTCACACTTGGCTGGTGGCTGGTGGCTGGTGGCTGGTGGCTGGTGGCTGGTGGCTGGTGGCTGGTGGCTGGAGGCAGAGATAGGAAACTGGCGTAGTCACTTTGAAAGACCCTTTGGTCATTTCCTATAAAACATATTTCTATATTACCTAGTGATGATAAATACAACCAGGGGTATTTTTTGAAAAGATTGTATTGCTTTTGAAATATTTAAAGGTTTTAAACCCAGCTTTCCATTCAGAGAAGTTCAACATTATAACTGGGTATAGAATTTTTGCTAGTTAATGAAACAAACCACTTTCATAGCAAAACACAGCAAACTTGGCTATGTTCGAGTTGAATGCACACCAAGGATAATCTGACTAGTCAAGTGAGAGCATCCTCAGGATTTTAATGCACAGAGGTGAGAGGACCAGTGTGAGGTCTGGTGAGACTGTGTGCTGTCTGCTGTGTCTTTGAGCATATAAGCCACATAAGCCTGACTCTGTCTCCTCATCAGCAGTAGTTTCTGCTGTGTGTAAAGCTAAGTGAGTCCACGGTTATGTGCATTAAAGGGTAACTAACTATGCACTCGCCAAAAATCAGTTTTATTTACATTTCTTCTTCTTCTTCTTCTTCTTCTTCTTCTTCTTCTTCTTCTTCTTCTTCTTCTTCTTTTTCTTCTTCTTCTTCTTCTAGTTTGAGCTTCTCTGTGTAGCCTTAGCTGTCCTGTAGACCAATCTAGCCTCACACTCACAGAGATCCCCCTGTTTCAGCCTCCCCGAGTGCTGAGATTAAAGGCATACGCAACCATGCCCGGCTTATACTTAAACTACTAAAGAGAATTGTTTGTTAAACTTTTAAGAACAGAATCCTGCAAATCTCTGGCGGAAAGGATGCTATAAGTGAGAAGAAGCAATGACAAATGTCGTGAGAAGCCCCACATTACACCCAGCTCTTTCTTTCTATTACTCATCACACCAGGAAACAGAAGAAGCTCTATTTTGAGGCAAAACCTCAGACCAGCAAGAACACTGCTAGACCAACCACAGAGGTGTGTGCTCAAACCTCAGCTACACGCCCCTGCTCGACACAGCAGCTGGCGAAGAACTTGTGCTGGGTTCTAAGAACAACAGATTCTCACTGCGCAGATTCTGTGGATTATAATGTAGGAAGTCTGAGAAGAAGATGCTGAGTGGGCCATTTCTCCTCATAAATCAGCTTTAATTTAAGCATTCCTAGTGCATTTGAGTGACTGAGTACTACACTGAGATCTGTTTTGGCCAGCTGAGAATAGAGTTAGCTGTTCACATAGACACCTGTAACGCAACTACTGTATCACTGCTACAGACACAAGACTCTCTGTGTAAATCTGCTGGTTTGCCTGGGAGATCTTGTGATTAGAGAATGGAACCAAGCACAGTTGCTAGGATGGCTAAGAACCAAAGGGAGAAGGCTTGAAGGAGGGTGAAAGTTATCCTCCCACCAGGTTCTGTAACCTCCCAACTATTTCCAAGTGAGAAACCTACTAGCAAGAAGCCTTTTAGATACCCAGTTCAACGCATCACTGTTTCAGATCTCAGCTCAAAGCTGGGGCAGTGGTCATTTCCACAGCGTGCACATAAAACCCCATTCTGTTCTCACAACCCCAGGGCTGGCAGGCTTGGCACACTTGGCTGTACCAGGGCTGAGCCCTTGGCTCTAGCAGTGCATCTTTCACAGTGAGCAGTGGCAGCAATAAAGGGTTCTCAGTGTCCTTGCAGGATACAGACATGGAGGAGCCAAGCAGGAGAGGAAAGACTGGGTGCATCAGTGCATTTATAGCAGCTGCTAATAAGTGTGGATGACATACCTTATTGGCAATGCCCAGAAATAGCTAGAGGCCACTGTGGTCAAACTAAGAACCTGTTGTTACTTTTGTAACTTGGACATCAAAGGCAAATGTAACCTGCTCTTATGTAGTCTGGAGAGATCGGACATGCTGTATCTAAACCATAATTGCAATTAGTGGGCTACTTTGCAAGTAGCCTAATGTCATGGGGAAACTGTGGCTTACAACAAGATAGATTGGTGAGGTGCAATACAAATAAGATTACAGCCAAAACCAAAATGCCTATGAGTTGGAAAATCTGAGAGAAAAACGAGTCAGATTATACACAAATCTCATGAAAATTGAAACTTGACAATAGGTAGCTTTTTAGCACAAATACCAACTCCCTCCCCCCCAGGAGTGCATATGAGTAGATGTATGAATAGAAGATGGAGGACTTTGCCGCAACATTTTTACATTGCCCTGCTTCAGACCAGGAAGATAAAGCTGGAGGGGCAGCTCAGGGTTGGAATACTTGTCTAGCTTGCAGACATCCTTGCCTTGGGGTGTACATAGGGGTGTCAGTTGTCTTCACCAAAGGATGGAAGGATTGATGGACCTTGGCACCTTTGTATCAATGAGTCTTGTTTTTGTTTGGGTCTGGCTTTGATGTGGATGGCATTTTGTCATGCTGAGGATTGAATTCAGGGACTTAAGCATACCAGGGAAGTGTTCTACCACTGAGCTGAGCCTAAAGCCCAAAGATCGCGCTGACCCCTTGATATCCTTAGTTTTTGAGCCGCCTGCTAGCCAGTTTTATTAATTAATGTAAAGCACATAACATCGGGGCTGGGGATGCAGCTCAGAGGTGGAATGTGTAGTTAGAATGCATAAGGCAGGAGATGACACTTCCCATAGAACCTCTCTGTCTGGCATCCTAGCACTGGCTCCCACCAACAGGCGCCTTTGTAGAGCTTTAGTTTTCAGAGGTTTGGTTCATTATCATGGTGGCAGGAAGTTTGGCGGCATGCAGGCATGCACGGTGCTGGAAAAGAAGCTGAGACGTCTGCATCCAAAACTGGCAGGCAGCAGGAAGAGAAACGGTGAGCCACCAGGCCTGGTTTGGAGCTTCTAAAGCTCAAATCCCACCCCCTAGTGATGCAGCTTCTTCAGCAAAGCCACACCCACTCCAACAAGGCCACGCCTATTCCAACAAGGCCACACCCACTCCAACAAGGCCACACCTCCTAGTAGTACCATGCCCTATGGGTTTATGGGGCCATTTTTAGTCAAACCACCGTAAGTAGCTTTCTTGAGTAGAGGAATCAGGAAAGCAAACTGTGGCTTTGAAAACCTCCTTCTGTCTGTTCATTTCCCCCATGTAAGAAGGAAGGGAAATGGGACTCAGTTAACAAACTACTCCATCAAGGAAGTCTTACTTGATTAGGCTAGCCTTTTCGTTGCCCTTACTTCTTAATAGTATGGATAATAGGGATTATTCACTAACAATTTACAAGGATCAGCATTGTTGTATGTTTAATTACTGCAGATAATCTGTGTACAGATCATGCCTGTGGTAGTCAGTGATGGACAGTCAGGGCCAATAGAGTGTCTGGAACACAATAAATAGTAAAATTTGCAGAATGACTGAATGAGTGAGTGGTATCTCTGCAGGGATTTCCCTATGTGGCTTAAGGTATAGGCTAATACACTTAATGTGCTTTCCATCTTTGTTCTTAATATTTTTAACTTTATTTTTAATGTTATATAAGCAATATGTGAATGTATGCTCACTTAAAAATTCAAGTCATACATGTGAGCACATAAAAGTTACGGTTGTAGAAATGTGAGTTGTGATCAATAAAGCTTTTACTTATTTATTTCTCTGTCTGTCTTTGACTATCTCTCTTTGTGTGTGTGTGTGTGTGTGTGTGTGTGTGTGTGTGTGTGTGTGTTGCCTGCATGCATGTATGTATGTACTGGCTAGTTTTATGTTAATGTGACACAAGCTGAGAAGGAATGCTCAGCTAAGAAAATGCCTCCATAAGATCTGGTCATAAGCAAGTCTGTAGGACATTTTTTAAATTAGTGATTTACGGGGGAGGGCCAAGACCATTCCTGACCTAGTGCTCCTGAGTTCTATAAGAAAGCAAACTGAACAAGCCATGAGGAGCAAGCCGGTGAATGACACCCCTCCATGGCCTCTGCATCAGCTCCTGGCTCCAAACTCTTGCTCTGCTTGAGTTTCTGTCCTGATCTCCTTTGATGATGAGCTGTAACGTGGAAGTGTAAGCCAAATAAACCCTTTCTTCCCCAAGTTGCTGTGATCCTGGTGTTTCATCACAACAATAATAGCCCTAACTAAGATGCATGCTTGTGCACCATATGTATGCAGTGCTCTTGGGGACCAGAAGAGGGAGCACCAAATCCCCTAGGACTGGAGTTACAGTTGTGAGCTGCCATGTATGTGCTGGCTATCAAACTGGAGTCTTCTAGAAGGGTAACCAATGCTCTTAACTATTGAGCCATCTCTCCAGCATGAAAGCTATTAGGAAAAAAAAAAAAAAAAGCTAGGACTCTTTCAAACTTCCTATCTATCTAGTTGTATTTATTTCCTAGTTCCTAACGTTACTGTTTCATGTGTATGCTGAAGGTTCTTTTTCTGTGTTGTCATATATGTGTGTGTATCTGTAAACACATATGATCAGATAAAAACATATTTGTTTTTCCATGCATATATGTGGTGAATATATAAATTTAGAATCCAAGAGAAAGAGGTCATAGAAGCCATGCTAATTGCAGCAGAGAGAATTTAAAACAGGCAATGAAAGACAGAAGTGCCACCCAGAGTGGCACTGGAGGGCTAGACATAAGAAACAAGCCATTAGGACTCATAAGCTGAGGTGCCTAGAGGCACCCACAGCAATGGCAGCCCTTGCCGGATACAGCTGGAATGTGGAGGAAAATGGCTATCTGGCTAGGGGTGGAGATGTTATCAGGATGCTACAGGTACCATCTGAAGCAGAGAGAAAGGAAGACAGCTCCTGGCTTCTGGTCAGCAAGATGGCTCAGTAGGTAAGGCCACTCAGTGCAAAGCCTGATGAGCTAAGTTCAAGCCAAGGACCCATATTGTAGAAGGAGAGAAACAAGTCTTGCAAGTTGTCCTCTGACTTCCATATATGTGCTGTATTACACACACACACACACACACACACACACACACACACACCCCAAAATCACCCATTTTGATTCTTCCATCTGCCCACCTACAGTGTCCATCTCTGGGTCTCTTTGACTAGGTCTGAAAACAAAGATCCCAAGGACAGAGGGTGGTGTAGAAAGCTCTGAGAACAAGCAGACAAGAGGCTGGCATAGTCAATTTAAAATAAAACATATAAATAGCACGTTGGCATATGTAGTGCTCTAACTTTATCACTTAACATTTTTATAGAGATAAAGCCTATTTAAAAACACCACTGAGAGCAGGCATGAGCCATGGGATAAAGGGTACAGCAGCAGTGCACAGAGACAGACATCATAAGGATGTAGATGGGAAAAATTATACTCCTAGCAAAAGGGCGGAGATGCCACAGAACAGCAATTCTCAGAGCTGCGTGTGTTCAGGTCCTCTGCAGGAATCAGGCACGAGCTGCTCTGCAGAGAAGGAGGAGAATGCAGGAGTATCAGCTGAGAGGGCCAACAACTCAGAGAGTGTAGAACGGCAAGAAACTCAATTCTTCCGTGATAACCTGTGACTTCTACAAAACAAGGAACCGAAACAGTGAAGTGAGGGGCTGGACAACCCAAACCATCCCTACGTAGGTTACTGTCTCTTTCACCTTTTGGGGACTTGGCGAAGGTGTTAAGGGACAGTTCAGCATCAGTGCCTCCACTTCCTGCTACTGTAACAACAAAGCAGCCTTACACAGACAGTGTGACAGTGAAAGAAGTTCTAAAAGGAGGTGCTTCAACACTCTATTTTACAGACAGTGCTGGTCACTTGCCGTTTTCATGGAGTCACCACAGACCGTCTTTTCCTTAGAAACACTGACTCCCAGAGCCTGATTTCAAATGCCTTTGGTGCAACAGTGGAGGCTCCCATATGTCTCAAGTACTTTGATACACACAGGAAAAAAAAGGGGGGGACACAGTGATAAAGAAGCCACAATACCTCTAGGAGCTCTAAACGTCTAGGGAATTACAAGTGAATGCCTTCGGCTGGGCATGTAGCTCGGTGTAGAGTTCTTGCCGAGTACATGCAAGTCCCTCGGTTCAATACCTAGCAGCGCAAAGGAGTGAACAAATTCTTTTTGATGCAGTGTGATAACAATATCTGTAGCTCATGAGAGGTGATCAGCAATTGCTAGGCGGGTGACAGCAGAGCACAAGGAGGTGGACAGATATAGTTCCCAAACGTGATATCACAGTGAACATGAAAACAGGATTAAGTAGCTATGCAGTGGTGGTGCACTCCTTTAATCCCAGCACATGGGAGGCAGAGGCAGGTGGGTCGCTGTGAGATCTAGGCTACCCTGGCCTACAGCATGAGTTCCAGGATAGTCAGGGCTACACAGTGAAACCCTGTCTCAACAAAACAAACAAAAACAGCATTAAGAACTCCTTCAGTCTCCAACTTCAGAGTTAAATGAACAAGACCAGACCAACTTTGCTCAAAACATCACTACCCTTTCTTATGGATTTACACAGGGACTTTCTTCTCTCATTTACTTCTCATCACATAATGGAAGGCACACAGACATATATACAGGCAAAAGCGCACACACAGACACACTAGAATACACAGAGACAAACACACAGACACTGATGTACACATACAAGTATACCCACACATATACTCATGAAGCACAGACATAGACACACCTGTATACATGTACATGCACACACAGACACACACACACATTTTGATGGAGAAAAATAATCTACTGCCCTAGATCTAAAATAGGTCTAGAATAGGACTTTCAGACACTCAGCCTTGAAAACCAATCATGTGCCCACATATAATTTAATATTAAATAACAGACCTAAAATTTCCTAACCCATTGTGCCATGATGCCTTGTGTGTTTGTGAGCTTATCGGGCAGCCTACTCTTACCTCTAGAATTCCCTTCTGAGTA
Organism: Acomys percivali; assembly: GCA_907169655.1. Classification (NCBI taxonomy): domain Eukaryota; kingdom Metazoa; phylum Chordata; class Mammalia; order Rodentia; family Muridae; genus Acomys; species Acomys percivali. The sequence goes on from OU015749.1 coordinate 83,671,864, forward strand.
CTTCGGTGGCTCTGCCTTGCTGGCATCCATCCACATGTGGGTTTGGTCCACTGAGGGTAATTGTGGGCAGAACAGGCAACCTCTTTCCCCACCAGATGCTCCAGGCTAGCTTCCACAAGTTCACATTCTTAGGGTTCACCAAACAGACTTCAAATTGTCTTTTCACTTCCCTACATGGCGCATGCATTATGAGTCTGTCCTCCATCCCTGTCTACCAACAAAGCAACTCAGGAAGGCCATCTGAAGGTCTAGTGGTCTGCTTAACCATAAAGAAAAGCAGATGTGAGAAATGATTCCCTCTCACTGAGCCCGGCAGCTGTGCAAAGAGAAAGCCGTGTTACAACGGGGCTCTTACGAGCACAGTCTTGGATAACTGCTGTGGTCCACCCAGCATTTGCTCTCTCACCGTGCTCTGTCCCGTGCAATGGGGATAGTGATTTTATGCCTGCGAGTTTTGTCATCATCATTTAAGTTGATAATGGGGTAACCTTCACTGTCAGCTGCACCGGCTTTTGAACCAGCACAGAAGCACACCTCCAAGTGTGTCCGTGAAGACGTTTCCAGAAAGGTTTAACTGAGGAGGGAAGACCTACCCTAAATATGGGTGGCACTGCCCTGTGGTCTGGAATATGTCAAACTGGATGAAAAAGAGAAAGCCAAGTGCCAGATTCACCTGTCGCTGCTTCCTGCCTGTGGATACAGTGCCACAAGATGCCTCAAGGCCATGCTGCTGTAACTTAGCTCCTATGATAGACTGTATTTATTAATCTATGAGCCAAAATAAAGTTAATTCCTTAAGTTTCTTTTATCAGATGTTTAGGCACAGCAATGAAAAACAGAATACAAGTGTCTACTTCAATGGTTGTTTTTACTTAAAAGCTTATTTGTAGGTATATTTATTTTTACTACTTTATGTGTATGAGCGGTTTGAATGCATGTACGTAGGTGTGGCACACGCATGCATGCCTGGTTCCCATGGAGGCCAGAAGAGGGTGTTAGGTGTCTTGTAACTGGAGTTACAGGAAGTTGTTAGCTACCATGTGAGTGCTGGGGACTCAACCTGAGCCCTCTGCAAAGGCAACAAGTGATCTTAACCTCTGAGCCGCTTCTCTAGCCCCTTACAGCTGTTTTCTGGGCAACTATTTTGTATATTCCTGCTGTACCTCAGGTACTGCCCCTGAAGAGAAACACACAACAGTAAGCAAAGAAAGCCCTTGCCCTAGTGCTAGTATGCTCAGGGACGATACACATATCATATTTTTAGAAGGAAAAGAAAGCAGGGTTTAGCTGGGTGTAATGGCTCACGCCTGTAATCCCACCCCTCAGGAAAGCAGAAGCAGTCGGATCACCCTGAGTTCAAAGCCAGCCTGGCTACACAGAGAAACCCTGTCTTGAAAAACCAAAAACCAAACAAACAAACAAAAACCCAACCAGCCTGAGTGAGAAAACAGCTCTACAAATACGACAGCAGCAGGTGGGCACTGAAGGACAGCCTGTATTACGATCCTGAGGGAGAAGCAGGTGTGTGTGAGTGTGAAAAATAGTGAATTTGGCTGAAGCCATTTGAAAGTGGGGTCTGCAGAAAGGGAAATGAAGCCTAAGAGTAGGGAAGACTGGGGATGGTGGATGACTTGAGGAGGAAGGTGACCCGACTTGCATTTTCATGGGGCTTCTCCAGCTGCTGGGTTGAGAAGAGACTTAGGTACGGTGTGACGTCTCCTGAAGACACAAATGTCAGTTCATCCCAGATAGGCCCTGATGGCAGAGCAAGGATGAGTCCATCCGAGGTTAGCTTGGTGAACCAACAAATTTTCATGGACTGTTTCCTCTGCAGCATAGATGACTGGAGGGCAGCTTCACCACCACAGAGCCCAGCCACCTGCCTGCAGCTCCCGGTCAGCAGGACAGGGTCTCCTGTCCACAGCAGTTGTTACTGTATACAACCCAGGCAGGGCATGTACAAATCCTGTAGTACATGGAAGCTTGCCAAGTCCTGTGGGCTGTGTTTGCTTGCTAAGACTTTGTGTGTTTATGTGTGTGCAGGTGTATGTATGTATAGGTGTGCATGCGTGTTCACATGCATGTGAAGGCCAAAGGACAACCATGAGTGCTAATCATGAGGAGCACCCTAACTTTGGGACAGTGCTGCTCACTGGCTGGAAACTCACCAAGGAGGCCAGCCTGGCTGGTTAGTGAGCCCAGGGATCCTTCCAGCTCTGTGTTCCCAATGCTGGTATTACAAGAACAGCCATCACACTCATCCTTTTCACATGGGTTCTGGGGGTTGAGCTCTGGTCTTCAAGTACTTTACCAACTGAAGCAGCCCCTCTGCCTGACTTCCTGAGGCTGCCCTCCTCCTCCCGACATGAAGGAAACTTTCACTGTGGAGGAAATTGCTGCACAATAAAGGACAAGGACAGAAGTGGGGCTAGAAAATGCTGCAATGGTCCACTGAGAAATGATACATGCAATGCCCTTACCTCAGTGCCTGATCTTCTTAAAAACACCCAGAGTCCAGGAGTGGGAGAGCGGGCCCTGCCCTGATGACACAGGAGTGGGAGAATGGGCCCTTCCCTGAGAACAAGGGAACGGGCCCTAATCCAGGGCTCTGAGTGTACCTCACCCCAACATCTACCCCATGTATGACCTGCTGGAACACATGAAGGGGCCGGACCTGCAGATTCAAAGATTAAGAATCTCCTTGACACACAGCAACTGTGGGATATCTGACAGCAGTCCCAGTGAGGACCCGGTAATGATAGTGTAGGCCTCAAACCAGACCCATGACTCATAGCAATGAACATTTGAAAATAAACATATGTGGACAAAAGGCTATACTGCGTGATACACTACAGCTCCTGTGACAAGATTTTTTGTTTGTCTGATTTATTTTACCGGGGAGAGGAGAGGGATTTTGGTGCATGACATGTAACTCACAGACATTCAATAAAAGTAAAAAAATTAAAAAAAGAAAGATTGCAACAATTAAAGCAACAACAACAACAAAAAAAAAAAACAGAGTCTTTTTTCCTTTTTCATGTCACATGGGTCTTTTAGCTACCCATCCTCGCATCCTTCTCAGTACCTTTTTTTTTTTTTTCTTTCTTGATCTCCTTTCTCACTACCCAGGTTTATACTATTATAGAAATCAGTATGGAAGTTTCTCAAAACTTAAAAATACAACTGCCACGTGACCCAGCAGCTGTACTACTCCTAGGGACATAGCCACATGCCCCACCTCCTACCACAGAGATAACTGCACATCCATGTTTATCAATGGGGTTAGCAGGAGAGCAGAAGTTGGCCAAAAGTCATTTCCATGAAAAACAAAGGATTATAAAAGAAGCCAGGACGCACAATCCCAGACCTATAGCTCTAACACATATGATACATAAGTATCCTGTACATAAGCCACCTTCTTGGTGTTACAATTCAAATGATCTCTCATGTGAGAACAGAGGTGATACCAGAACTGCCAACAATGACTTGATTCATAGACATGTGTCCAAAGCACTTAACCAAGCTGAATGTGTTACCTATTCCCACTCAACTTTCCCTTCATCAGAGCCCCCAAAATTCCAAGGCTACTCTAATGGTCACAACCAGGGGCCAAACAGAGCCAGATAGTGACCTTAAGTTATGAAAATCTCTTTAAAATCTCTTCCTTGTGTCTATCTTATGAAACTATTTGGACCTGTGGACACATTGAAGACCCTGTAAGGGAGGGCTCTGGTAACTTGACATTGCAAAAAATCAGCACTTGCCTAGAACAGAAACAGTCTACCTTGATGGCTAGAGAACTAATTGTGTTATAGGAAAGGGATTAAGGCATGCAAGAAAACTTTCTTAGATTTTGTTCACAGCAATAATGAATTATTTGTCATAGACTTGCCAACAACATTACCGTATGGTTTGTTAAATTACATAATTTTGACTTTGTCGCTAATGAGCCACTTTTAATAGTTTCTACATTCTGACTTTTGAATCACTCTCTTTTAAACCATAGGTCTCACACCTGTTTGTCAATTAGAACATATTGAAGGCATATGCTTCATGGGCACTGTGCTCAGCTCACATGGGGAAGAAAGCAAATGCAAACCCTGCCTTCACAGGACCCTCCAGGGAAGAGCCTCAACATCACACGGCCAAGGGTATAGTCACAGAGCTAGAGAGAGAAGATGCTCAGAGTCTGCGTGAAAGCAGGGTACAGTATCCCAAACTCATGAGGACCTTAGAAAATGGCAGCTCTGAGGGATTCATTTTTCTCAGGAGATTTGTTTTTCAGTGCTAAGGATGGAATCTCTAGACTTGTGCCTGATGAGCAGGTGTCCTACCACTGAGCCATGGCTGAACTAGTTATAGCTACTTTTTATAGGGCCTTTGAAAAGCTGTTCAGCTGCTTGAGAATATATGGGCCATTATCATCACAGTTTGAAAAGATGAGATGGTTCTACATCATGGCTGTGTTCCCAGTTTTGCCAGCCCTCAATAAGTATTTTGAGCGCCTATTCTTTGCCTGAATAGCTAATGACTAGGAAATAGTGAGCAAAGCTGCAGGATCCCTCCCCTCCTAGAACTGCTTCCTAGAGGAGATGATGTGGCAGAATCAGATCCTACCTAGCTAGCTGTAGTTTGCAACCTAGTGATGGCTTCTTTGAAGAGACAACATAGGTACAGATGTGCACATGTGTAAACAGGCTTGGCCAGCAAAGACTGACTTTCTGAGGGGGCCACTGTATACTGAGAGTCAAAGATACTGTTAATGGGACAGGGGAGAAGGCAGGAGGTCTGTTTAGAGACTTTGAAGTAAAACTAACTTCTCTGACAAAAGTCCCAGCGTAAGAGGGAGTATGCAATAAAAGAGCGATAAAAAGACTCCTGTGTAGCTGGGCAACCCCAGGTTGACGACACCCACATCTACAAGGGGCAAGTCATTAGGAAGGACTAGCGTGTCTAAAACAGACGGGAATCCCAGTATGATCATAACTATTGAAAGACATGGCCCCATGAACATCAAAACTGATTGTCCTGGCTGCAGCAAAAACATTGGATTAAAAGGGTTGCTCTGAATCCCAGTCACTTCTGCCTTTCTCTCTTTGCTTTCCCGTGTTCTGGGAGATTTAAATAACTGCACACCTGATACAGCTAAAGGCCGATCAACAATGAAGAACTGTGTAGCCTGAAGAAAAGGGTGGTGGTTGGTGCTACCCAGCTCTGCCTGGGCTTCTCTTCACTTGTCTCTTCTAGAATCCACTTTCCTTCCAGTCTATGAACTGGGAATGACAATACCCACTCTGGTGAGTCACAAGGGCAAAGGAGTTAGCAGATCACCTGGCCCCGGGCAGAACTCGGCATATGCCACCTGTTATCAGCAGTCATTGTACTATCGTCATGCCAGTCACGGGACTATTTCCAACACATAATTAGTATATGTCAGTACTACATACTCTTCTTTTTCTTTTTCCTTTTTATGGTTTTTCGAGACAGGGTTTCTCTATGTAGCCTTGGCTGTCCTGGACTCGCTCTGTAGACCAGGCTGGCCTCAAACTCACAGCGATCCACCTGCCTCTGCCTCCCGAGTGCTGGGATTACAGGCGTGCGCCACCACCGCCCAGCTGCGGTACTACATACTTTTATAGATAGCTGTCTAATGACATCCACCTAGGGTTATAAGACAAGTTTTGTATTACCTGTGCTATTAAAATAAAAACACATAGCCAATAACATTTTAAACCTGTTCTCAATCTAGTATACGGCATGCAGGTTGCTCATGTTTGGGACTTGGCCCATGTGCAATTATTCCCTGAAACAATTCAACATATTTGTTAGGCTGTGCATCCTCCAGTCTAGATGGCATTTATTTCTCAGGAGCAATTTTTTTCAACAGTTTTTCTGCTGCCCACCAGGGAACCTGACACACCATAGTATGTGCCCAGTAAATAACTACAGAATGGAAGAATAAGTGAGGAATAAGTGAATACATTTAACTACATTTTATTAGGCTTTTAGACAATGGAATATTTGGAATCCAGACTGCCCTAGAAGATTCAGGATACACGATCAGCATGCATTCTCAAATAGCTGAGCTGACTTTAGAAGGAGCTACCAGAAGCAGCTATAGCAAGTTCCACTGTGGGCTTGTGTTATGTTTATTTTTTTTAGCATAAAAATTGTACCAAGTGCCTTGTTCACAGAGAAGAAACAGCCTAGATCTTAAGGGACTGCTGTTTAACCTCAGACACAGGGCCCCAGGATTGGCTTTTCTCTTATCTCACTCGCTATAATTAGCTACCTCGACCAGACCTCTGCTGGCACTGAAAGAGCAAGCCAAACAGCCATAGGTTTTGTTTGTTAGGCACAGCTGAGCCTGGCTTAACAGAGTGTCAATTCAAAGAGGAAATAAAATATGCAGCAAAGTAGAGAAACTGGGAACAAAGAATCCAGTCTGACAATTCACAGGACAGCTAAAGAAACACTCAAAATAGCATCTAAAAGGTGAAATGCCCCAAGAATCCAAAAGAGATAAGTTGGAATGGAAAACTGAGAGGAGCTAAAAGGACCAATTCAAAGTCAGTGAGGGAATTCAAGGCTTTGGAAGGGTGTGTTTTAAAGTGAGGCTTATTAAAGTATAATTTATATACAATAAAATTTACCCTTGGGGTATACTGCTCTCTAAGTTTTGACCAACACATATGTCTATGCTACTATCATTATAGCTATAATACAGAAGCATTTAATTATTTCAACTTTTCTTCTTTTTCCTTCAGAACCACATGTTCCTGCTGCCTCTAGGTTTGCTTAGGGGTAAGAGTGTAGCTCACTGGTAGAGTGCTGGCATGGGCAAGTTTCTGAGGTCAATCGCTGGTACTACCGCCAAAATTGGGAAAGGGGCTAAAAAAAAAAAATTACTAGTAGAGTTTAAACTATGTGTGGACGTGATGACCAAGATTCTTTAGCCTGCTCATCAATATCTGCTCACTTTCCATGTTGTTGATAGTATCCTTTAACAATATTTATATTAGTTGTAGGTTTATTTGGCAAATTCTTTAACAGCAAATTGTAGAAAGTATGCATTGTCTTTCTTTCTTTTTTAAGGTTTATTTATTTATACACCTGCGTGCATGAAGAGGGCATCAGATCTCAGTATAGTTGGTTGTAAACCACCATATGGATGCTGGGAATTGAACTCAGGATCTCTGGAAGAGCAGACAGTGCTCTTAACCACTGAGCCATCTCTCCAGACCCCGTGTCTTTCCTTCTTACAGCTTTTCTGTGAGGAGGCATTTTCATTGTTCCTCTCATGAGAACTGCAAAGAGATGTCCAGCTGGTAAGATAAGAGCAGCGGTTGAAGATGAAGACAAGCAAAAAAGCTTTGATTGCTTATCTCTGGTTGCTAGATTACAGTTTGTACTCTTCCCTTTTTTTTTTTTTTTTTTTTTTTTTTTTTTTTTTTTTTTTGGTATTATCATAGTCTTGACAATGAGCTTATATTCCTTCTGCAGTAAAAAGAATACTATGTATAAAAGCTATGTAAATACATGTATAAATGCATAACAAATATAATGCATGTGAAGTCTGATTCTATAGCCTTGTCTCTTTGCTGAGCTGAGTGGAGTGCTGGGGAAAACAGTTTAAAAAGGAAAAAGGCAAGGCTCCTCTTGGTGACCAGCACCCATCTGAAGGCAAATCAGGTTCACAAAAAGGACTAGAGCATGCCTGTCTCTAGATCCCCGTGCAGAGAAGCAGCACTGTGATCAGTAGGTTCTCAAGCATGGCGGTCACCCCGAAGTGCCACAGATGATCAGCCTTGATAGGGCCCCAAAGCCCTGAGACACCCCAGACACACTGAGGATTCTTACACACATCCTTTTAGCTTGTCTCACACCTCCAGGAGAGCAGATGAGAGGAACTTGTCCTCATGGGCAATCCAATCTGTGGACCTGTTTTGATTCCACTACAGTAGCAGGAAGCCACATCATGAGGCCAAAGTTCAAAATGCAGATCATATGTGAATGTAAAAAACACTGCGTAAATTTAAATAAAAGTTTTTTTTTTTAAAAAAAAAGATTTATTTATTTAAGTATATAGTGTTTCACCTGCATGTATACCTGCACACCAGAAGAGGGCACCAGATCTCATTACAGATGATTGTGAGGCACCATATGGCTGCTGAGAATTGAACTTAGGACCTTTGGAAGAGCAGGCAGTGCTCTTAACCTCTGAGCCATCTCTCTAGCCCCAAATAAAAGGTTTTTAAAGCATGTATTCCAGAAGGAATTGTATCTAGAACAGTTGTCCTCAACCTGTGGGTCATGACCCTTTTGACAAACTTCAATCTTCAAAAATATTTACATTACAATTTATAACAGTAGAAAAATTAGTTATGAAGTAGCAACAAAAACAATGTTGTGGTTGTTGTCACCATAGCATGAAGAACTGTTTTAAAGGGTTGCAGCATTAGGATGGTTGAGGACCACTGATCTAGAATAAATAAAATGCACCTATGATGAAAAAAGCAACTTAAAAAGTCAATTTGGAGTGGCTTCACAATGGATGATACACAAATGGTCCAAAGTACTTTAAAACCAGACTTCAACTTTTCCAGGCACTGCCCCTTCTCACCTGACAAATTTTTGTATAATCTTGGAAATACAGGTATATAAGAGTATAAGCCAGAGATATTTTATAATAAATCATAAAAGTGCATTTAAAAACATTTGTTATACAGATAATTTTACCACTTACTACAGATGAAGACAAGTGAAATGGAGTATCTGTTTATTTTTGCATGAATAATTGAGTCTTGGCTGAGTATTTTATATTTCAGGAAGAGATTCCTCAGCATTTTTCAGAGATGATTTAAATGTTCATTTCATAGTCTTCCATGCTGGGAATGCTGTTTCACATAAATACACAGTAGAAGTTTGGCAGAAGTTAAGTTTATGGCCATTTCAGAAATTATTGGAAAATTCATCCTAAGCATAAGCCAACTTTTATTTAATATTTTTGTTTTCTTTCTGCCTTATTAATTCAAGATGGCAATTCAAGTGGCAACTCATAAAAAAATTTAAAATATTTTTGCATGTGTCTGTGGTGTAGTGTGAATTTGTGTATAAGTTCATATGTGTGTGGGCACATGTGCTTGTAGAAGCTCAAGCTGACATTGGGAGTCTTCTTCAGTTGCTTTCTATTTTATTCTTTGAGGCAAGGTCTCTCAACTGAACCCAGAGCTCACCAGTATAATATGACTAGTACAAGTAGCCATCTTGCTTTAGGATCTCCTGTCCCTGGGCTCCACGTACTAGAATTACAGGTATGACCTCATACTCACCTAGTGCTAGGGATCTGAACTCTAATCTTCACGCTTGCATAGAAAGTGTGTTACCAGCTGAGCCCTGTCCTCAGCCCTCAAACTGCAATTTTAAAAAGTAATCATACTGGGCGTGGTGATGCATGCCTTTAATCCCAGTATTGAGAGGCAGAGACAGGTGGGACTCTGTGAGTTCAAGGGCAGCCTGGTCTAAAAAGTGAGTCCAGGACAGCCAAGGCTACACAGAGAAACCCCATCTCAACCCTGTAGTGTGGACAAATATTTTAAATGTGATGTTGAGTGATTGAAGACACTGGAAAAAGAATAGTGTGTGACTGCATCTATATAAAATGCTAAAAATACAAAACTAAGCTATGATGGGAAAGATTGAATAGTAGTTGCCTCTGAAGTTGTTGGGACAAAAGAATGGATACAAGAGAACTTCCTGAAATAATAGTAATACGCTATTTTGCTAAGTATTTGTGTTATATAGAAACCTCCACCTTCATTCCAGAGCCGATAAGTCATACAGCAAAGGTGCATGTGCTTTAACAAATTTAAGGTTAACTCAGTAACAAAAAATGTGTCTGACCAACTACCAAACTCTAGTTGATAATATACATACTAAAATCTTTAGGGATAAGGAGAATAAAAATTCAGTATTTCCTTTGAAATAGATTTGAAAAATACAATGGAATGCTGACTGAATCCAGGCACGATTAATGAGGGGTAAATGGACAGAAAATAAAAGGTTCACTTATAGAATGCCGAATGCAGGTATACGGCCATTAAAGCTGTGTTTTGTTTTGTTTTCTGTTGTTTTGGTTTGGTTTTTTTGAGGCAGGGTTTCTCTATATAGCCCTGGCTGTCCTGGACCTCACTCTGTAGACCGGGCTGGCCCCTAACTCAGAAATCTGCCTACCTCTGTCTTGCGTGCTGGGATTAAAGGTGTGTGCCACCACTGCCCAGTGCTGTTAAATTTTTGTCCTCTGGACATCTAAAAATCCGTAGAATGAAATGCTGAGGCGGGTGGGGGCATCAAGGAACTAGCTAGTAGTTAAGATAAAGGAATGGTAAAGGTCAGACAAAAAGGATGAAGCGGATGTAAGGACATGACAGTTTCAGATCTGCGTCAGGGAGGGGAGTAAAGGGAGAGTACGGAAAGGAAGGCACGAGATCAGCTTTGTGGCGGGCAATGCTCACGTGATTTCTAGTTTCCATGGAGTTTTACTCTGTAAACATTTTGTGTGCTATTGTGAGAAAGCGTTATTTTCAGGACAGGGTGATGACGTCATTACGTTCTAGCTGAGCACGTGGGGGCCATCTGTCGACCATGCCAGATCTCTGTTAACTGCACAGCTCACCAAAATGTGATGCCGTGTTCTCATAAAGTATCAGCTTTTCCTTTTCTCAGAGAGAAGGTCTGGCTGAGTTGCCCGGGCTAGCCTCAAACAGAAGCCTCTGACTCATTCCCCAAGTAGCTGGTAAATGCTGGCTGCAGCCCTGGGCTTCGGTGTCTAGGTTTTAGGGAGAGGCTTCTTGAAGACGAGACCCAGGCTGTCTTGACGTGCTTCCTTGTTAAACAGGAGATAAGTTCACTTCTCTCACACACAGTAGACCCTAGACAGTGCTCCAAGATAACACGCTGGCTCCAGTCACTACATAGCCAGGGAAAATGGAGCGGCAGCTCCCAAATTCTGCAACAGAGAAAATGGCTGACTTAACCAGGCAAAAAAGAAAGACGAGTCTAAAGCCAGAAAGAACATTAAAAGTTCTCTAAGAAATAGATTCTCACTTACATCATCTACCTCAATGTATCTTGATAAAATCCTTCCTCTCCAAGCGTATTCCATATGTTAGACATCACAGGAAAAGATAATAATAGCTTTTCCTATACCATATTTTCAGATTTCTAAGATGCATGATTATTTTTTGCACATTTCGGCATCTCAGTATTGAGATAGTTCTTATAATTAATGGCATGTAATGATTATTACAATTTTAATGGTTATGTGAAATAATTTGTTTTCTAAAATCATTTTGTTCTTGTAGTCAGTAAATTACAATTTCTGGTGCTTCATTGCGCAAAATGTTTTTATCTTATTTGAACTCAACAACATCACATTTTGGTGTGCTGGGCAGCTACTGAGATCTGGCACGGTCATCAGATCTTCTCCATGTCCTCAGATAGAATGTGATGAGGTCATCACCCTACTCTAAAAATACTGTTTTCTCACAATATCACACAAAATATTTATAGAGTAAAAACTCCATGGAAACAAAGACTTAGTTTTATTCACTTCTAAAGCACCAGATTTTAAAGAATTTCTTGGCAAAGAGTAGATGTTTAATAAATATTTATTGAAAAAAATGTACTCTAGAAGAGAATGGAAGGTCAGAGAGAGTGTGTGTGTGAGACCACATTGCCTGGGTGGGTGGGGATGATTATACAAATGGGGGGCTACCCTACCATCTTCTCTCTGTGGTGATAGTGTCTCATAAATCACTCGAGTCATCCACCCCACAAGGCCTTCTTTGGGTCAAGCCAAAGGCAGTTGGTCCGCAGCATACTTCAAAGCATACTGGTTTCTCTATCAACTGAACTAGATTTATATCCTTTCTGATTTTAACCATCTGCTGCATAAACTGTAGGAGAGAATATCTAACTTGCCTTAGTCTCAATCTTTGTTTATCTGCAAAATCAGGACTCATAGACGCTTCAGGCGTAAATGTGAGTTTTAAATGATACCAGCAGTGGTGCGTGTACTCAGCACACAGCAGAGGCTTACCAGTATTTCTCTTCCCTTCACCCTGCTCCACTTCAACTTGACAATACACCATTGTTAGTTTACCTTTTCCCCCTAAGATATTGTGAATTTGACTCATTACCAGCTATCCAAAGCTCAAGAGAGTTCTTGACACATTTGAAGTGCCCTTGAATATCTTTGGAATTCATTCATTCATTTATTTCATGCTTAAATACCTATGGTGGCTTGCTATGTATTAGAGCCCATTATAACCATAGTGTATGTCATAATTCTTAAAAATAGAGCCTGAAAAACTCCCTACACATTGGCTGGAGATACAACTTATTGGCAGAGAAATTGTCTAGCATAAACAAATTTGATCCTCAGCACTTAAAAAAATCATTGTCTTCATGGTGAGAAAGTAGGCAGATGGACAAGACACAAATAAATTATGTGCAGTGGTAAGTGCTATGGAGAGAAATAAAACAGAAAGTGGGTATGATACATGTGGGATGGGCAGAGGTGAATTGTTGCAATATTAATTTAAATGCAGTGACAGTTGAACAGAAACTCCATAGAAATAATGGAAATCTGTGCCCATATCAATCCAGGTCAATTTTGAGAGAAATTTAAATAGCTAGAATATTCTAGAAGATGGAAACATTTGACCAGGTGCAAATTAAGCAGAGCACTTGTATGGACAGTGCTAAATGGACCATCTACTAGAGTCTCATCACTTTGAATATCAAGGAAAATTTTTGCATTGTACCTTAAGTACATTGCTGAGTCTCTGAAGGCTTTTAAGGAAGTGGGTATCACTGGGAACTATCTGATACATCAGCCCTTGCCATGAGTGTAATAATAATAATAATAAGAGGAGGAGGAGGACAAAGAAGAAGAAGAAGAAGAAGAAGAAGAAGAAGAAGAAGAAGAAGAAGAAGAAGAAGAAGATAGCAGTTCCATTTAAAATTCTAGAGTTTGGCCTCACGCTGGGTGACCATGAAGAATCTGTTTGGCAAACAGCAGGAAATGTAGGCTTGTGGTTAAGAGAGAAGAGCCTGGGATTTGGGGGTGGGGGTGGGGGATGGGCTTTGAAATTTCAGAAGCTAGAGACAGGCCTAGTGTGTCTCATTCTCTTCCTGCTGTCTGCAGATACAGATGTGGAATTCTCACAGCTACATCTTCAGCACCATGTCTGTCTTTACGCTGCCATGCTTCCGCATGATGATCATGGACTAAACCTCTGAACTGTAAGCCAGCCCCAGCTAAATGATTTCCTTTGCTGTGCAGTGGTGGCACATGCCTTTAATCCCAGTGCTCAGGAGATAGAGGCAAGTGGATCTCTGAGTTCAAAGCCAGCCTGGTCTACAGAATAAGTTCCAAGACAGCCATGGCTACACAGAGAAGCTATGTCTTGAAAAACCAAAACCAAAAGGAAAAGAAAAAGAAAGGAAGAAAGTTATTTTCCTTTATAAGAGTTGCCATGGTCATGGTGTGTCTTCACAGCAATGTAACGCTAAGACACCACCCAAGCTAACCTTGACAGTCCATTCTAATGCTCCCCCAAGGCTTCAGCATGTGGCCTTTGTTACAAGTTGGCTTCTGACTTAAGAGCATTTCTCTGTGGAATGCCCACACGTAGGCCAATGCTAGGTAACCAGAGTCATGGTTAAGAAGGATGAGAAGCAGCGCCTGACAGGGAGGCACAGCAGCTGGTTAGGACCATGAACAGCAGAAAACAACATGCTGTGGAAAGCTCGGATTCACTAAGAATCTGCAAGGACATTTACCATGCCAGATGCTTCTGTCTTAAGGAAGGGATTTCATTTAAAAGTGTGCTGTGTGGGGGCTAGAGAGATGGCTCAGCAGTGAAGAGCACCGATCTTCCAGAGGACCTAGGTTGAATTCTGCAGTTTACAACTGTCTATAACTCCAAGATCTGACACCCTCACTCAGACATACATGCAGGTGAAACATCCACACACATTACATTAAAAAAATTTTTTTAATGTGCTAAGTGAAATTATCTAGACACTTTTCATAAAGCAGTGTGCTTATAGTCATACCTTGAAAAACAAACATTACCCTCACATTTGACTTCTCAATCTAACACTGACTAGAAACATCAGAAAAGAAAAGAAAGAAAGAAAGAAAGAAAGAAAGAAAGAAAGAAAGAAAGAAAGAAAGAATCGAAGCCTAATTCTTTAGCATTTGGGATGATCTCTCATTTAACCTTCAGCAAGCAACACCAAGAGGTGTGGGAGGGCTGCAGAACCAGGGAGAGGGGTTTGTAACCTACAGGAGAGAAGACACAGGAAGAAGCTGTGTCTTTATGTAAGACTCCTGAGTGCAGCTACTGTGCTGTGTGGCAGCGGAAATCTGTGAGAAAAGAAAGAAAGAAAATGTTGCTGAAATAAACTTAGTTCTTCCTGACAAACGTTCATTGTCATTTTGCCTAGGACTTCCCAGGTGTGTTAGAGGTCTATAGTTAGCACTAGGCTCCTCAGAAGGGAGGAGACTAGCGGAACACACAAAAGGTTGGCTTGTTTTACTGAAAATGTAACATCTTATTCCAGAGATCTTAAAATATTTTGCTTATATAAGCCCCAAAAGGATTTTTTTTAAAGTTATGTAACCCCTCATATGTTTTCAGTTGACATAAAAATTTCCATCACAAGGTAAAATAAGATGGTCAACAATAACTAAATATGATACTGCTTGATAAAACAGGCCTTCCCGCCTCAGGGTACAGAGCACCCCATCTGAAAGGAATCATGTAAACACTTTCTGAACCTTCTCTATTCAAAAGTTCCCAACATTGGTACTTGTCCTGAAGAACATTCCAGTTCCCATGAAGAGGATCGACCATTGTGTCTGTTTCCTAGGTGTGCCAGATCCACACCTACCCCCACAAAGGCTCATCCCACCTCCATGTGGGTGTGACTCATTCATCATTATAAAGAGAAGTGAACCAGGCGTGGTGTCCCCACCTTTAGTCCCAGCACTCAGGGAGGCAGAGGCAGGCAGATCTCTGTGAGTTTCAGACCAACCTAGTCTATAAATTGAGACCAGGACAGTCAAGACTATACAGAGGCTATAACCCTGTCTCAAAAAAAACAAAAAGAGAGGGGGTAGGGGGGATGTGTTTTCACTAACTGTAGTGGTTTTAATGAGAGTGGCCTCCATAGGCTCATATATTTAAATGCTTGGTCTTAGCTGGTGGGAGGGATTAGGTGGTGGGGCCTTGTTGGAGGAGACATACTGCTGATGGGACTTTGGGGGTTCAAAAGCCAGTGCCACGCCCAGTCTCTATCTGTGCCTGTTAATTATAGGTTAGACATTAGCTCTCAGTCTATCTGCCTACCATCACTGCCATGATGGTTATGGACTCTACTAGCCCTTGGAAACATGAGCCCCTAATTAAATGCTTTCTTTTATAATATGCCTTGGTCATGGTGTTTCTTCACAGCAATAGAAAAGTAACTAAGACCTTAGTTACCAGTGTTTCCTTGTTTTTTTTACATCTATATGCACGAGTAAAACTTAACAGTTGAAACAATACAGTCACACCTAACAAAATATTCAGTTCATATTAAAATGTCTCACAAGGCCCCAAATGCCCTTTATGGCCAGTTTTAATAATCTAGGCTCCAACGCAAAGGCTATATACTGCTCCTGGATAGTACATTTCTTGTCTCTTTTAATCAGGAACATACATTCTTAATGGAGGTTATGCTGCCCCTGAGGGAACAAAAACTAATTCTTGAGGAAATTTAAAAAATGTATTGTATACAGTACAAATATACGTACAGTATAGAAATGTCCATGAAGGACTCCCACGGTGTTCTTACAATGGGGAAATGGTTGGAGGAAAATGCTTTAAAATGATCCTCCTG
Organism: Acomys percivali; assembly: GCA_907169655.1. Classification (NCBI taxonomy): domain Eukaryota; kingdom Metazoa; phylum Chordata; class Mammalia; order Rodentia; family Muridae; genus Acomys; species Acomys percivali. The sequence continues at coordinate 83,687,818 of OU015749.1, forward strand.
CTCCTGCCAGGGGGTTGAGAAAGGTGGAAGAATAAAAAACCACAAGTCTCTCTCATGACACTGATGGGTTGATAAGTTCCCACCTTCAGTTCGTGCATTTCCTTGTTGTCCGTGTGTGGTCACAGCCAATAACTGAATAAGGCTGACTATAAGACTGGGCCATTCCCTCCCAACATGGGAATTTGTAAGAAAAGTTGTGGCTCTGGAGCTTTTTCTCTGAGCTAAGGAAGACTTGTGGGGTCTACAATGTAGTCCGATTCCCACTACCTCTTTTTCTGTGCACATTACTTGCCTGTACAATGACTGCATTCCTAGCTCTCAGCATCTTCCTCCTGAGAACAAAACTGGTATTGTAGAGGCCAGTGCAGGCTCACAGGTAGGTTTTCGCCAAGAGCAGACAGGAAGTTAATGATCTGGAAAATGACTCCTTTAAAATTACAAAGTCTTTACTGGCCAAAGGTATAAAGAGCCATTCAAGGTTCAGTGAGAGAAGAATGCTAAAACAAATTATTTTTATTTAATTTAATTTATAGTTTACTTAACGTGAGATGTAACATAAGGATTTGATCCTCCTTAATTTAGAGAGCTGGTCACAGCTGACTGCTTCTGCATCTAGTGCTGAAAGCCTTGAAATCATCAGAGAAGTTATTTGGGAAATAAAGGTAGCAGTGAGGGGAAAAGGCCAAAGCAAAGGAGCTCACAAGGAGAGGTCGGAATCTGCATTATCTTTTTGCCCCAAGCTTACAACCTGAATAATCTGGTACATTCTGGAGATGCTGGAGCCCGTCATGGTGCCAGCATCTTTTATGCGAGGTAGAGAGGCTGGAGAATCTGCCCTTCCACCCTACAGTGGCAGGGGACAGCATGAATAAGCTCTAAGAAGAGAAGTGACTGTACCAGCTTCCGAGAGTGAGGAGAAGGCAGCTCCTGCTCCACTTGTTGCTTTAGCTGTCTAGATCTAGCATGTGAAGGGTCCCATAGGAAGCCATTCCAATGCACAGGAACGCAGAGAATGGAGTTCCTGGGCCACAGCTTCAGTTGACTCAGCTGACACTCAAATCTGTAGGTAAAGTGTTAGGTCTTAACCTCTAATTAAGGCCTGCTGACTGCATAAATAACAAAGGGTCAGAGAGTCTTCCTGAAAGCTACGCTTGAGAGTTAAGGATAAAATATATAGCTTTGTTGAATATACTAAAAGTTCAGTAAACCTGAAGTTCCATAAGTTGGGGGGAAAAACTACTTTACTTCAGAGCTTTGGCAATGAGCTAGGGATGCTGAAGAGGAGGCTTAAATCATACAGACCTAGGTTGCTGGGGGGGTGGGTACTATCTGTAATGTTCAGTTTACTCATCCATACATAAGAAGGGCTGATAATACCCACTGTGCAGGGTTCTGTGAAGACTATAATAGCCCACACAAAGTTCAAGTATACAGTGGCAGCCCATCACAAGTGCCCACTAAAGGGCAATCATTATTTCAGAAGTATTTTATAGCTTCTTGGTTAATAAAATAGAATAAATTCAGAGATCCACTGAATTTTTCTACAATCACATCAGACAAAGACTGGGGTTAAGCAAGCTGGACGTAGTGGCACATGTCTTTAGTCCCAGCACTTGGGAGGCAGAGGCAGGCAGATTGTTGTGAGTTTGAGCCTAGCATGATCTACAAAGCAAGTCCAGGGCAGCCAAGGCTACACAGAGACACCCTGTCTCGAAAAACAAAAAACAAACAAACAAACAAACAAAAAAGACTGGTTAAGCTAGAGATTGGAGCTTTCGGAACCATCAGCTGAAGTCCCCTAAAACCAGAGTCACCCTTGTCCTTAGGGGACAAGTGTAGGACACAAATCTGATAGTCCTAATTGGTTAACTTCCAATTGATCCCAATAGCTGAAGGCAGAAGACCATAGCCAATGAGATATTAAGCTTCATTGATATTGAAATTCATTGTTTCCTGGAGGCACATTCCTCCTTCATGGTTCTTCATGCCTCAAAGAGTCGAATTGACCTGGGAATCATGGAGTGAACAGCACTGTGAGGAGGGGGAAAGGTCATTTGTTTTGTCCTTGTATCATTCTTCTCCCCACCTTCTGCTTTGTTCCACTAATACAGAACTTAAGAACCAGAAATGCAATTCATGGTCAGAATGCACCTGGCCTTGAATTAATAAAAAATGTGGTTCTGACAACTACAAATTCAAGTCTAAGTAGCTGTAAACAACCTTAAAAAAAAAGAAGGGTGAAAGGATAGAAGATGGGAAAGAAGGGAGGGAGGGCAGGTTCTTGATTTGGCTCAGCAATGTTTATTCAAGAAGAAGCAGATTCTGCATTTTGCAGGGCCTTAGCATTATAATCTCTAGGTTCTTGCTCTATAGTCCAGGCTGTCTTCAAGCTCACAATCCTTCTGTCTCATCGTCCTGACTATTAGAATTATAGGCATGTACCACCATGCCTGGCCAAGTCTAAAATATTAAGCCCGGATTTTTGTGTCTGCAGAATATGACCTCTTCTAGCTCTCTCTATACTAAATAAACAAGTAATACTTATGTACTTACTGAGCTCACTCCTAGCTTGCAGCATAGTTATTATTCTTGTTTTCTTATTTAATTGATTTATTTAGATTGCAACTCAATTGTTATCCCATCACTTGTATCCTCCCGTTCCTTCCTCCCTCCCACTTTCACCTTTTTCCCTTCCCTAGGTCTAAGATCAAAGGGGATCTCCTCCCCCACTATATGGTCATAGGCTATCAAGTCTCATTTTGGTAGCCTGCTTATTCTTTCTTTGAGTGCCGTCAGGCCTCTCATATGCGGCACCAGAGTTCATGGTCAGAGTCAGTCCCCGCTTTCCACATAACTGTGCAGAATGTCCTGTCCATTGGGTAGATCAGAGTAGGGGTTTGATGTTTACTACTTGTATTGTCCTTGGTTAGTACAATAGTTTGAGCAGACCCCACTGGGCCCGATCCACCTGTCATGATGTTCTTGTAGGTTTCTAGGACCCTCTGGGTCTTTCTATTTCCCCATCTTCTATATTTCTCTTGCCTAGAGTCCCAGTAGGATGTCCTCATATCTATTCCAATCTCCTAGTAAGTGAAGACTTTTGTGGGACATGCCTTTTGGACTAGTGCTCAATTATAAGTGAGTATATACCATGTGAGTCTTTCTGCTTCTGGGTTAACTCACTCAGTATGATCATTTCTAGTTCTATCCATTTGTCCACAAATTTCAGGATTTCCTTGTTTTTAATAGCTGAGTAGTATTCCATAGTGTAAATGTACCACAGTTTCTTTATCCATTCTTCAACTGAGGGACATTTAGGCTGTTTCCATGTTCTGACTATTATGAATAAGGCTGCTTTGAACATTGTTGAGCATATCTCCTTCTTGTGTGGTGGAGCATTTTCTGGGTATATTCCAAGGAGTGAAATAGCTGTGTCTTGAGGAAACCCTATTCCCAGTTTTCTGAGAAAGCACCAGATAGATTTCCAAAGTGGTTGTACCAGTTTGCATTCCCACCAGCAATGAAGGAATGTTCCTCTTTCTCCACATCCTCGCCAGTATGTGGTATCACCTGAATTTTTTATCTTAGCCATTCTGATAAGTGTAAGATGGACTCTCAGAGCCGTTTTGATTTGCATTTCTCTGACTCCCCTGACTCATTCAGCCCATCACACTTTAAAGAAAGGCTGAGGATTTACACTTTGCAGGATTCTGTGAAGATTACAATTGTATGAAAAAGCCAAACACACAGTCTACCTGTTACACTCCATCAGCATCATCGGTGCTTCCCACATTGCTGTAAAAAAAAAAAATTTTAAATAAAAAAAAATGTATGTACGTATATCACACTTCCTTGCCACACAAGTCTATCACATCGTTTAAAGACTATTTGAACCAGCAGCAGAACTACTTTCAAAGCTAAAAATAGTGCTTACACTAATTCAAGATAAAAACATTCCTCCCCCAAATGATTTAAGATATTATCCAATCAGCGTCTGCTGTTTCAGTCTTTAACAAAGGGTCTTTTTACATGGCAGCAGCAGCTGGGGAAGAAAAGAGGGAGACAGAAGTCAGTTCTGCTGTGCTCATCTAGCATCCATAAACGATCTTTTCACGAGGACAGCCGATAAAGAGGAGAGGGAAGACAAAAAGCATTCTTGACTTAGGACTGAAAAAGCAGCAGCCCCATGCCATGTCTGGTTCAGATATGCAAAATGGCTTTTTCAAGGCTGTGCCTCTTCTGAATTATGAGTCTCTCTCCCACCCCACCCAACCCCGGCATCATATTAAAGACAAGATGCAGCTGTCAGAGCCTCCAGAGATTTCTTAGCAGTCTACTATAGTGAAATAAAATACCATGTGATGCTGGAAAACTAGCTAGTCCTCTGTTCACATGGGCTGTGCTATCTCATTCTCAGGGCCGGGACAAAAGATCCCAGGCCTTGATTCTCTTGAGATTTGTGCTATGATCTATATAAACCTCATGGTTATGTTTTGTTTTTGTGTTCTCTGATAATTTGTTTTTGAGACTGAGTCTCACCATATAGACTAGGCTGGCCTTTAATTCATATGTAGGCAGAAGTAGCCTGGAACTCAAACCATCTTGTATCAGCCTCCTAAGTCCTGGAACTATAGGCACATTCTATCACATCTATTCCTGCATGAAGACTAGATCTGCCTGAAGTAGAACCGAAACCCTATGTGACTATCTGGAATATGCTTCCAAAAGAATTGGACATGCTTATTACGTGTGTGTGTGTGTGTGTGTGTGTGTGTGTGTGTGTGTCCTCCTTGAAATTCTGTCCTGGAGGAAGACAACTATCTTACTTTCAACTGGAGAGAGGTTGGTAACTCTAGTGCCCCAGACACTGGCAGCCTGTGACCTTCCATTTTCCTCTTTGCTGTCATTACTTGTAGAGGATCCCCTCACACCAATGGGCTGGTTGAACTGTTTCTGCTGTTGCATGCTCAGTTTGATCCACATTAGAAAAGAACAGAGCTGGGTGGAGCAGAACTGAAACCCTACATGACTCTCTAAAGTACACTAATCAACTGTTGAGGAGATATCAATTGGAGCTGCTCTCTGGTTTAAACTGTAGTAGAAATTGCGGTAATCCCAATACAGAATGTTCCAACGGCTTGTCTTTCAAGTCAGTGCTACCATGAGGTTTTAGAAACTTCAGTAGGTGAAAAGTCCAGGGAGGAGGGTAGATGGGTGGGGCTGGACTCTTGGAGGGGCTGCTGAGACTCTAGCCCCTTCTTTGTACATCTATGTTACCACAGGGCGAGCAGACCCTCACTCTGCCCCAACCATGATGTTTTCCCTATCGCAGACCTAAAGCAACAGTCCCAAGTGACCCTGGACCAAAACTCTGAAACGACAAGCCAAAATAAATCTTTAGTCCTTTATATTGTTTCTTTCACGATTTTAGCACAGCAACAGAGAGCTAACTAACACAGAAAATGAGTTGAAGGCAAATTTGACACCGGATCGTCACATCTTGATTCAATCTTTGGACATATCTCATTTAGATATCTTTATTTGAATAAATTTGTCAGTTGCCAAAAATCAAAGTATTTCTGAACTGATGACCTGGGGGGTATATATGAGAAGACTGGCACAGACTTAATTCATGATACAAATATGAAAAAAATTGTATGTTCATTCAGGCATATGGCTGTCCCAAGCAAAACCTACTTTTTTGTGTTAAGAGTTTAATAAATGTAGTAGAGTTAAAATAGAACATTGAATTTATCTATGTTTATTTTAAAGATACTAATCCAAAAGGAATTGGTCAAATACAACAAATAACTATATCCTAAACAACTCCTTTATTTTTAATCATGGTACTTTTTAGTATCAGATATGCTGGTGTATTTTTTTTCCTTCAAATTCTCTGAGGTTTCTGTGAACTAGTGAACCTCTCCTGCCATAATCTGATCTGGTCCTCACAAAGCTATTGTTACATAAATGTCCTTTTAATATCTTTGCACAAATAAGGAAACAGATACCTAGAGAGGTAAGTGACATAATTTGAATGACATCACTTGAATATGAAGATTCAAAATCAAGCCTGGCCAAGCTTGGTGGTGTGCTCCTGTAACCCCAACACTCAGAAGCTTGAGGCATGAGTATGGAAAACTGCAGGCCAATTTGGGCTACATATACATGGTGAGGCCCTGTCTACTGTCCCCACCCCCAAACGAAGTGTCTTTGAATCCTGAACAAGGCATCTTAAAGTCTCTCTGGCTCTTGTCTCTTCCTCTCTTCCTTCCACTTCTCTTCCCTCTTTTTTCCTCCCCAACTCTCTTCCCTCCCTACCCTTCCCCCTTCCCCCCTTTCCCTTCCAGTCTTCCTCCTTTTCTTTCCCCCTTTCCTTCCTTTCTCTCCTCTCTGTCTCTGTCTCCCTCCTTCCTCCTCCTTTCTTTTCAAACATATTGATCTATGTATATCTCCTGCATGTTCTCTAAAGCGTCATGAGCCAGTAAACGTCCATTGCCAGAGAGCCTTGCCAGCCCCACACTGCAAAGAGAATCAGGAAGACTGGCTGTCCTGCGACTAGACAGATAATAAGGTGCTAGACTCATCCCAAACTTAAGAATGTTCAGGCTGGGGCTGATCTTGCATTTCATCGCTTGGGTGTATAAACGGCAATCATTAACTTAAAAAACAAAGTTTAGAAATGCCTGTGACTGTGGTCAACTACTTTGTATAAACATATGCTATTAATGTAAATAATTTGCACCAGAGATTTACTTTTGGTGCTTTCACAGAGACACTCTTCACATTCCAGAAATTGTGAGAATCCAAGTAATATCTGGGTCACAGTTACACTTTCTCCTTTGATTCAGTGCAGAGATACATACTTCTAATAACTAAGCAATAAACACACTGCTCCATGGTCTCACATACATTATCTTATTTAACCAAGCCTTATAGGAACCAGACATAAATTCAATGGTCATACTAGTCACTGGCAAAGCCAGCCTTCCATTATAGGTTGGCCTTATTTCAGATCTTATTCTGAATTTCTAGCTCTCAGTGACAGGCCTGTGGCATTCCTGTAGAAGATTAAAAAAAGAAAAAAAAGAAAAAAGAAAAGAAAAGAAAGAAAAAGAAAAAAAGAAATGGCTCTGTCAAGGAATGTGGAATCTAGATTATTTTAAATGTTCACAAACATAATAATACAAGATGAAATGCAATCTAATATTACCCCTTCTGGCCAATAGATAAGGAATTGTAATGATTCTTAAAAGGAATAGAGCCTTAATTTGTGTGCAATGCTTTTAAAAAGAACTTGGAAAAAGAAGAAACCACAGAGCATGCTCTGAGATAGGCAGCCTTCCAAATATCACCATTTCTTCTGTGGAATAGCAGAGCCAGGAATGGGGGTGGGGTGTCCAGAAAGTCAATGGCTGGGATAGATTTGAAACTTGTATGTGCATCTGGAGATGAAGGGGTCAGAAGGGCCAAGGGATGATTAGAGCTAATGACTAGACGCTGGGTGGCTGCTGCAATCACGTAGCACAGAGAATAAGGATCCATGACTTAACCACTAGCATGGTAAGGCCCTTGAAGGCCAAAACCTTTTGGAGGGTTTATTTTTCTATAAATAATTTACTTCATAAAACATAGTTTTTAGGACAGCTCGTGTTATATTAACTTATAAGGGTTGAAAGGAAAAAAAAAAACCCTTGCAAGTATTTTTTTTTTCTTTATATTTGTTACTTTCTTTTTTTTTTTTTTTTTT
>OU015749.1:83695577-83731090 GCA_907169655.1 Acomys percivali
TTTTTTTTTTCTTTATATTTGTTACTTTCTTTTTTTTTTTTTTTTTTGAGAGAAATCAATGCCAAGATCCATTTTTCTGAAAAGTGGGAACCAGTATGTCAATAGCCCAACTCTAAAAGTTTCTAAAGGACATCACACTCCAACTATGCTGGCATAGACGCATCTTGCCCTCCAAAATACTACTTGTCATAAATACCAGTACATCTGTACCTCTAAATGGATTAACGGTGTTGGAGGGATGCATTACAGAGTCCAGTAGGTTGGCCCAAGAGGGGTAAGAATCTCCTCTGTCCTGTCCTGGACTCACTTTGTAGACCAGGCTGGCCTCGAACTCACAGCGATCCGCCCACCTCTGCCTCCCGAGTGCTGGGATTAAAGGCGTGCGCCACCACGCCCCACTTTCTCTGTCCTTTGGAAGCTGTCAGATTTCTCTCAAAATACAGAATGCATTCAGCCAGTTTCTGGTCGCAGTCTCACCAAGAATGGCAAAAGCCACAACGCAAAGAGATTGCAGAAAAAGATGCTTATTTGAGTCACAAGTACCTTTATGTTTATCTTTTTCTGAAACATCTTGTGGGAACTTTCAGTGCACTAGCAGAAATTAGTATGGATCAGCCAAGCATTGGCAAATCCAAGAAGTTTTTTTTTTTCTTTTAAAGAATCTTGACTTTGAAAAGTATTTACATACATTCCAGAACATTCCAAGAACATAAAGAATAAACTCAGCAGAGAAAGGCATTCCATTCCCCAAATTTTGTCTTTGAAACTGGGATTTGTGTGGAAGAAATACATTCTGCTTCTGCTGTATTGCGAGAAACTAAACAGAAGTCAAAGGCCCAAATGAAGTGTTACTGGAAAATTCGTGAGAGAGACGGGCAGACACCAAGGAGAAGCTTTGCAGAAGGACATGCCTTGCAATTCGAGCATTTTTGGGATTGCGATGGAATTTTAAAGCCATCCAGAAACAACAGATGTTTGAACCCAAATGCTTCAACTTCTTGAAGGCAAAATTCGGGCTCTGAAGAAGAATGTCAAGGCTGTAACATATGAAGGATAACGTCAGGAACTCTGCTCTAGCAAACAGTTCAAAGAGACTGCTTCTGTGGCTTGCTGACCTGCCCTCCTAGCAGCCCTCATCTGTAGTCTAAGAGATAAGGAGACCTGACAAATGGGATGTCAATAACTCAAATCCAGAGCTTTTCTCTCAGTCTGACCTCAGTCTCCTCTCTTCTCCTTGCTAACCCTGACTCTCACTGTACCTTGATGTCAGCAGTTTTTATGTAAAACTCTGTCCTTCTATGTCTATTTAAAAATGAGCGCCATGTAGACTATCAGTTCACTCTTCAAATTCCAGAGAAATTTCTTGTATATCTCATTTACCAAACAAACTTACCAGCAAGGTAGCAAGCATTATTTATTTCCAGCAAGATATTGGTATTAAAATGTGTTATATTTAGCCACAGAAATACTGTCAAATATCATCTTTTGGAGAAAGTGGCAGTGTGACCACAGTTTTAAAAGGCAGCCAGGAACTCACATTGCAACTGCTCTTTAAAAATAGACAAGCAGCTATGATTATAATTTAGCTTCCCAGCACGTAAGCATGGTATGAGCAGGAAGTGGGAGTGTGTCTTCCTAGCCTGATAAGAGTCTCTAATGCAAGCCATATGCTTTGCTGTTTAGCTGGCATGTGAGGCCTCATCAGGAGGAAGAAAGACATATATTTATTTTAACCTAAAGATCAAACTTATAAATCTTGGAAGATTTTTAAATTACTTTTGGATAAAGCTATGACATCAAGAGTGTATGGCATAGACTCAGTTCTGAAAAGAAATTTTTATTAAAAAAAAAGAAAGATTTGAAGTCATTTCCAGAGGAAAATTCATTAAGTTAGCTAGCCATTTCAAACCTGTTCTCTCAGGGCAGCCTCAGCAGGGCAGGGTCACCCTTAGAGAAATCACTGCTTGTCAAGAAGACGGGCCTAACAACAAGAATAACAGGAGCAATAACAACAACAATAACAACCACAACAACAACAACAACAACCACTACTCCCTGTGGTCTATAAAAGGTCAGACTAAGCCCTCTAAGGATGTTATGTTTCAACATTTTATAGTATCAATAATTATTCACAGTTCAACTTGGGACAAGTAAAAATATCACAGACTGCACTTGAGGTTACTCATATTTTAGAAAGAAAATAATGGTTGTTAAACTTCCAGATCAGTGCATTTAGAAAAAGTAGGAAACAAAACAACATGGTTCAGCAACAGACACATGATAGTCTATCAGCACATACACAGTGGCCAGATTGTTCAGTTTTTCGATTTATATTAAAAATAATGAAAAGGAACCAATATTCAAAGCCTATAATCAAATTTCAAGTGGGATTCCTTAATCTGTGATATAGTTCATAATGAGAAAAAAAAATCTGAGACATATGGAAAACATCAAAAAATAGTAATTTTGATTTTAACTTGTATTTCTTTACAGACAGAAGTCTAGCAATAGTTCTCTGATTATTCAGAATAAGAATGAATTTACTCACTCAACAAATATTTATTGAGTGTTTCTTGTATTAAGATTCGGTTGTACTTGAAGAGATTTGGCCATGGGAAACATAGACAGGGTGATGGCATTCAAGTGGAGTTGACAGGCAAGAAGCAAGTAAAATAAGAGCCCTTCAAGCCTTCAAGGGTGAGGTGTTGTAGAGGACAGAATAGGTTGGGATATTTTAATAGAATGCTCATGGAAAGCTTTATTTGAAATGAGACCTGAATAACTAGCAGAAACCAAATTACCCTCACCTCCCACTTTCTTTTTTTTTTTTTTCTGTTTTTCTCCCCCCTCCCAATCTCTGTATTATAGGAATCATAAGAAGCCCGCACTAATGCAAAGATCCTAGGCTGAAGCAAAACTAGTGAAGGCTGAACATGTGACTGAGAGACAGGAAGAAAGGAACTTGGAGAAGGCATAGATCAAATTGGATTTACTGTACCATGGTAGCATGGTTTGGATAAACATCCCCTGCAAAGGCCCATGTGCTAAGGGCCAAACTCCAGCCTGTGACACTACTGGTGGTAGTGAAGTTTTAAAGACGTGAAGTCTGTTTTGATAGTCTAAATAGGCTTCAGGGTCCACAGCTGGTGATGCTGTTTGGGGAGGTTTAGGAGGCATGGCCTTACTGGAAGGAGTGTCATGGTTGGAGGAGGGATTTGAAAGCTAAAGGCCCAGTCTACTTGCAGTTACCCCTCTCAGCTTGGTGCTTGTGGTGGAGAATGTGAGCTCTCAGTTTTCTGCTCTGATTGTCACACCTGCCTGATGCCTGTTTGCCTGCCTTGATAGACTCTACCCCTCTGGAGACAGAAGCACAAACAAACTCTTCATTCTATTAGTTGCTTTGACTATGATATGTTATCACAGCAACAGAAAAGTAACTAATACATCTAGTAGAGAAAGCTATGTCATTGGAACATGCCTTTGATAGGAATAATGGAATCCTGGCCTGTTCGCATTACTGCTTTTACTTCCTGGCCACCACAAGATAAGCAACTGCCTCTGTCTTGTGTTCTCTCCATGATGCAGTCTTTTGCCACAGCCCCAGGAGCTGAAACCTCCCAAAGTGTGAGTCAAAACAAGGCTTTAAGTTGATTTTTCTCAGGTATTTTGTCACAGTAATGGAAAGTTGATTAATATGAGAAGGTCACATTCTTTGGAAATGATGGCCCTATTTTAAAGAGATCAAACGATCATTACAACAATATACACACACAAGAACCACAAAACAATCATTATATACATGTTACACTCATAATGTTTGCTGTCTTCAACCCCATCAGTGACTTGAGAAGGAACAAATTTAATTACCTGAGTAAACAGGAAGTGCAGGTTAACAGCTTCCGAAATGAAAAAGTGACAGGGACACTTTGCTGCCTGAACAGTCACTCAAAACTCTTTAACACATTGAAGCATCATCTTCAGCCTTTTGGCCCAATATATCTGACAGACATATTTGTGAAGCAGGGACTATTGAGGACTTGCCTACCCTGTCTTGGAGGAGTTTGGCTGTCAACTCCACCTGCATCCAAGCTTGCCCATTTCAGACAGAATTCTATCTGTGGCAGAAAACCCGCACATTTTTGTCCAGTGGCTTGTTTGCCACATCTGAAGCCATTGAAGCCATCTCCATAAGGAAGTTCCTCAATGCTCATTACCTTCTTTGAGGCAGGCTGGTTGTTGCCAGGAGTCAATCTGTCTCATTTTCAAAGAATCCTTAAAACAATAAAAAAAATTCCTTAAATGCCATATTCTGTAGGTCTCTGAGGGTTTTGAAGACCTTATTTAAGTAATTTACGTTATCTATCTATTGAACCTAGGAGTATATTCTTGTGATAAAATTGAGTAGTACAATGAATTAAAATTAAACTTATTTTGCATCAGTGTATAAACTTCTATACCAATGAATCAAAAATAGCCTTGTGAGTAACAATTAAGGCTTTAAGTTGAAGAGTAGATTCAATAATCTACCTTTGGTCCTAACATCCCTATATAGTTCTATATTCTCAGAGAAAAATTCATGAGTCCTATCTCGTTCTCTCTCTGAATAAGACCAATAATAACAGAACCAATTTCCAATGAAAATAAACATCCATAGCCCAAAACCTTACCCAATCCACCTCAAGGGAAATGGGGCGTCTTTCTCTTTTTAAGGCTTCTTCTAACTGATTTGGGATGAATAATATCTATGTAGGAGTCCAAATAAAAATGGAGAAATGGTTAAACAAGCTAGAGATAGCATTTGTGCTCCTGTCTCTAAATATTGAGAAATTCAGGCTTAATAAAGGTCCTGTGTAGGACAGTCTGAAATGTTGGACCAACTGGAATCAGGAGCTTTCTTTGAAGCTGTCCTAGGAGCTGTTCTGTTCTGATGGATGGAACATGAGGAATGCACGCTGTAAGCATATCAGCATGCTGGAAGATGAATCCTGTCAGGTCTGATCCAGCATCAGTGTCTGGTACTTTTGTTCTGAAAATATATAATTTCTCACAAGCATTATACAGTTCTAAAACTATAAATGCATGAGGTGTGCAGGATGCACAGAACAATTAAGGCTGGTTCTGTAGTTTGAATTTATGTACGTATAGAGTAACTTAAGTTAGCAGTCTCCCTTTCATCCAGGTCTGTTTTATTTTTACCTTTTTCAAAGAGGAAGTATAATATTACCAAAGAACATACAATCATTATTTAATTGAAATCAAAACAAGATTGTATAGTTCTAAATGTCCTTCTCTAGGCTCTGTGGCACCTGATGGATAGACTAGGCCTCTACCTGTCTCCTGAGAAAGTGAATCCCATTTTAGAGACAAGCCAGTTGCCCTGATCAAAAGAAGAGGCATTAAGACTTAAATAAATTCACGTATACCCTAGGCGTCTTGTTTCTGGGCTTTTACATTTATTGAAGGTGTTTCTGTCTCCCCCTTTCTCCACTGTTGGTAACGTAGCCTGGAATCTCTCAGTTTTTTGCCTCTCTCCCTGAACAACAAAAGCCAAAAACAAAACAAAACAAAACAAAAAATCCAAAAAGGATCCTGGAGCTTTCCGTCATAGAGACTTAGCTCTTAGGGAGCTACTCCCCCCACCAAACTATAACAAAGTATCGTTTTTTTTTTAAGGGTGTCAATACACTAAATACATTGGGCACCAACTTGTTATAATAAATTATATCGGTTAGGCCTAGGAAGCCAATAACTGACAGAGAGAGACTGAAGCGTACTTTAAAGGTGCCAGCACTAGGCCAGGCAGAATCTAAACTGATTCTAATCTACTAGTAAACTAAACTACTCTAAACCTCATAACATACACATATCCCAAGCACTTGCCAATCTGATCCTCTGACGCTTCTTCCTCCTTCTTCCTCAACTCTCATTCGTCTTTTTTCCCCATCAACTGTCAATTCTTGGCTCCGCCCCCTCTCCAGGAAGTCCTGCCTTCTACCTCCTGTCCTTCTGCCCAGCTGGTTGGCTAAACAGTGCTTTATTGACAGTTGTTACATCCACTCAAGATATTCCTCCACAGTTATTTTTCCTCTCTTGGGCAATGACCTTTGCTCTCCATTGAAAGAAAGATACAGTGGTACACCATGAGCAGGATGAGTCCAAGCTGGCTGAAGATGCATACCACAGAACAGAACTTGCTTGGATAAGAACTATTAACAATTTCTTAGGAGTATTTGACTCTACCTAGATGAAAACCAACTCTCGGTAACACATACTGCCCTTGAAAATAGATTTCGGTATGATGTGAGCCTTAACACGGGTGCTCATGGCAAACCCCTCTAAGATACTGACTTGAGAGATCATCATGAATACATGACAATCAATGATCTTCACATATACAGAACTTATTAAAATATAAAGAAAACTACTTATAGCAAAGAGTGGTAAATACAACATAGTCATTCTGACTCATTTTAAGAAAAAAGATATTAGGATCTGAAAATGCCATCTACTATTTGATTAAGCAGAAAAAGTCTGAAGGTTTTTACCAAATGCTTTACTGTCCTGGATGTCAAGAAATGGGTCTTCTGCAAAGGCATTAATCAAGACAACCTTCATGGAAGGCGATTTGACAGCAGTTTAAATTGCATAGAATTTCCTCTTTAACCAATGATGTCATTTCTGGGAACTTGTCTTTCATTACCTGCATCATTTAAAACAGTCCATGTGAAGTACTGACATGTTGTCATAACTGTAGTTATGTGAGGTGCTTGAGAAAAGTTCTTCAATGTTAATATGTTTAGTAAGAAATAAGTAAATAGCCGGGCATGGTGGTGCACGCCTTTAATCCCAGCACTTGAGAGGCAGAGACAGGTGGAACTCTGTGAGTTCGAGGCCAGCGTGGTCTACAAAGTGAGTCTAGGACAGCCACAGCTACACAGAGAAACCATCTCAAAAAAACAAAAAGAAATAAGTAAATAAGCAAAAAGCAAGTAAAAACAGTTGTAGATGACAATGTTGATCATCGCCAGAGTATTGACAAAGCACACACAGGGCCTCAGGCTGGGGAATAGGTAGTTGTACAAAAATTTGGCAGATACATAAAACATTGTTTAAAAGGAAGAGTAAGATATGAGAATATGTTTTTGTTTTTGTTTTTATAAAAAATAAGAAAGTCAAGCTGCCATGTACCTTAGGCCAGTATTCCTTCACTGAAAATTCCTGTGTTAGATATAGAAGAGGAACAGAATGGAAAGTTAGAAGTTATTCACGAAAACAAAACTATAGAGCATGAGAGATGGTTTTACAGTTATAAGAGCATGCACTGCTCTTGCAACGGACTGAATTTGGTTCCTAGTACTCATGCCTGGCTCACAGTTGCCTGTAACTTCACTTCCACTGGAATCAGACACTGCTGGTCTCTATGGGCACTTGCACATAGCCACACACAGATATATGCACAAACATATACATGATCCTTAGTCCTTTAGGTTGGGGATCCTGTGGCCTATCCATTCTTAGACCATGTGATCTGCTAATTCCTCCATTCTGGTTACCCTGAACGTGGTCTGATATGGTCACAAAGGCTTTGAGTAGCCACAAGCCACTAAGAACACAGCCTTTTCCTCCATGGAGAGGGCAAGGCATGAATGAAGACTTCAGAATTTTAGGCCTCAGGGTTAGGAACCTTGCTCACTTTGCCCTAAGGTTGTTATGTCTTCAGCTATTCCTTGATTCTTCAGCACCAAGCAAAGGAATAATATGTCAATTTTAGCATATTGTTAACAACAAAACCAGGGCCTCATGTATCCCAGGCTGGCCACAAACTACCTGTGTAACAGAGTCTGGCCTTGAACTCCTGATCTTCCTGCTTTCACCTTCTAAATCCTGTGATTATAAGTGTGAGTAGAGATTTTCATTAAAAATATTGATATGCAAAAACACATTTAAATAGGGATGGAGAGATATCTCAGCAGTTAAGAATACACATCACTCTTCCACAGGATCTGACTGCAATTACTGTTATCCACATCAGGTGCCTCACAGCCACCTGTAACTTCAGTTCCAAGATAACCATGCCTCTTGTCTCATCATTCACCTGTGTTCATGTACACAGGCACATATAATTAAAAAGTAACAAAATAACCACGCTTATTATTTTGTGTGTTTTTTACATAGTGTATGAGTCTAAAGAAAAGTCTCTAAAAGGAGAATTGGAGGTAGGAAGAATGGAAAAGAAGGCTTACTCATCAGCTGACAAACCATTCTGACCTGGATTTTAAAACTACAATGTAGACAAAATACAGATATATATATATATATATATATATATATATATATATATATATATATATTTACCAAAAAATAACCCATTAAGCAAATACAAAATTTTGAATACTGAACTGAAATATTGGGAAGCCTTTTGGTCCACAGATGAAACATGTCAACACAACATATTAGGTAATGTGGTAAATACAGAAATTCTATTTTTTCCTTAATGGTAATATCCAAATCTGAAGCAAGCTGTCAGTAGGAAGCAGCTTCAGTTGCCCAGCTTAGCAGATGTCTTTGGTAGGAAATGTGACAATTATGGCCATATTTATTTCACTGACTATCAAGTGGGAGAGACAAGATGCCAAGTCCTCTTCAATAGTGCATGATGAATCACATCAAGCAAGCACCTTTCATGCTTTACTCTTTGTTACTTGTTCTGGAAATTACAATAAAAAGACATACCTAGCTCTGACTGCACACTGAATACAATTCAGAGTGAATATCAGTGATCACAGAAACTACGTAAACTACAGAGGAAGGGTATTAATATTCTTTGCTGAATAATAATGCTCAGTAACAATCACTAGGTATTTACTTTGTACCTAATTATGAATAAGTCCTCTGTAGTCATTATCTCCTACAATTACAGTCAGAGATTCTCCCTGATAATCATATAAATTTTCTCGCCTGTGCTTTCTTCCTTTTAACATTTTATTATTTGTTATATCAGTTAACAGCTTGTTTTGATGAGTAATATGGATTTTTTTATTTTTTGGCTTTTCGAGACAGAGTTTCTCTGTGTAGCCTAGGCTGCCCTGGACTCACTTAGTAGACCAGGCTGGCCTCAAGCTCACAGTAATCCACCTGACTGTGCTTCTGAAGTGCTGGGATTAAAGGCGTGTGCTACCACTGGCTGGCTAGTAATATGAATTTTTGTCCACTGAATAATTCTTACTATAAAGAGTCTGTGATGAGCCAGGCACAGTGGCACACACCTTTAATCCAAGCATTGGGGAGGCAGAGGCAAGTAGATCTCTGAGTTTTAGGCCAGTCTGGTCTACAAAGTGAGTCCAGGACAGCCAAAGCTACACAGAGAAACCCTGTCTCAAAAATAAAACAAACAAACAAACAAAAGAGTCTGTGATGAATGGAAAATTATCTTATACTAAATATCAAATTACTCCCAAAAACAAATTTAAAATATTGCTGCCAGAAATAAATGAAATTTATCCTTAATTCTATGGATTAAAAAGAGGCTAGCCTTAATATAGCATTCCACAGTGCCTACTTATGGATATGCCTCACAGACATCAAGTTGTACACTAAATAAATTCAACCCTGTTCCTCTCTTCCAAGTATTTGCTCTGATGGAGAAGAGTCATTTTTGTGTAAAGACAGATTTAAGTATTTTCTGTATTGATGTGGGGAGGCTTTTTTTTTTTTTTTTTTTTTTTTTTTTTTTTTTTAATTCTGATGATGGGAGAAAGCTTTTTGGAGGAAAATAATTTCAATCTGGCGTCAAAAGTCCCTAGCCTGAAGGCCTGAATGGTTTAGGGCCCAAGTCTAGTCTCCATGAGGCCTGTAAAAATTATTTGAGAGGAAGCCACAAGACAAAACATGATCAAGCCAGGCATGGTGGCACATGTCTTTGATCCCAGCACTCAGGAGGCTGAGGCAGGTGGACTGCTGTGAGTTCGAGGCCAGCCTGGTCTACAAAGCGAGTCCAGGAGAGCCAAGGCTACACAGAGAAACTCTGTCTCGAAAAACCAAAAAAGGGGCTGGAGAGATGGCTCAACAGTTGAGAGCCTGGCTGCTCTTCCAGAGGTTCTGAGTTCAATTCCCAGCAACCACATGGTGGCTCACAAACATCTACAATGGGATCTGGTGCCCCTTCTGGTGTGCAGGCAGAACACTGTATGTGTAATAAATAAATAAATCTTAAAAAAAGAAAGAAAGAAACTATGATCGAGTACAGGCTATGTTTAGGGTCTTGTCACAGACCAACACTGGAATGGGTAAAATTAAAGAGATTAGGTTGGACTAAACTATGCGGGGTCTTGACTATAGAGGAATGGGCACAAAATGAAATCCTGTGACCTGAAAGTGTGACATGATCAGATCTGAGCCTTAGGTACATAACTCTAGCAGTGATGTTTTAGAATGCATCATTTAAGATATTGGTTGAGAAAGACGAATATGCTGGAGAGTGGGAAAGAGCTTTAAAAAATCATTAGCATGTGATTCCACCAATTGGAGGAAAGACAAACTGAAAGGGGTAGGGGAAGCCTAGTGCAAAGTTCCATGCAAGAATTAACAGTTTCCCTGCTATCTTCTAGATATGAAGTGGCCAATATGAGCATAAAAACATAGTATCTATGGCTACCTGAGCCAAAAAGAAAAGAGGGGGTTCACAAGTGGGAAGGGGATAAAAATAATAATGGAGGTTGAATATACCCTCAATACATTGTATATATGCATGAAATTGTCAAAAATGAAACAACATTTTGAAAAAGAATTAATAAGCTTTTGAAGAAGGGTAGAGAACAGGGAAGATTGATTTGAGAGTTAATTGCGAAAGAATACTCTATTGGATTCATTGGCCAAGATGAATCTGATGATGAAAACATTGATGAAAAACACCACCATAGTAAAAATATGGTGAATTCCATTTAGATCAGAATTTAAAGTGTCTGAAGTCCATCAGCATGAGATGATCAGCATTTGATGAATAAGGGCATGATTAGAGGAAGACAGGTGAGAGCTAAAGCTACCAGGCTGGGAGTCATTTTTACAAAGGAGAGAGGTAGATAGATCAAGCCGGAAGATAGATGAGATTATGAACAGATTATTGGGAGTTAAAAGACAAAGACTAAACAATGAGTTTTGAATGAGGGTTGTTTTTTAGAGGGGCTGTTTTGTTTTTTGTTTGTTTATTTGGTTTGGTTTGGTTTGGCTCTTAGGGGGAAAAGAATCTTGAATGGAAGCTTAGTCGCATTCGGTAAGACAGGAGAGCAAGAAGAGTGTAACACTGACACTGGTGAAGATGAGAGTTCTAGTAAGGAAAAAATGGTCACTGTTTAAAATTGAGCAGATGATCTTAGAAGTTTTTGGCTTTGGAAATTTCAATAGGCTAATGATGCTCAGAATCAAGTGGAAGAAAAAATTAAAGTGGATGAAATTTGTAAATGGTGACAAATATACCATGAATGGAATTATCATTCAGTTGCCTTTTTATTTGGGTAAGAGAGCAAAGGGTGGTAGATGTCAAGGGACAGAAAGAAAGGAAGGCTCAGAATATACAGAGTAGGTTACTGATGGGATCATGTTAAGAAGGCATGTAAGGAAAAGAGAGATGACTGTATATAATAGTTGTACTTTCCTCTAAAAAATTCATTTTTCAAAGTGTAGAAACTTATGGCTCTGTTGCAATTTATAGAGAGATGATAAAGGGGATGGAGGATAATCTGGACACAATTAAAGAATAAATAATCATATCATAGGACCTATAGCATATTCTAAAAGAGGCAGCAAACATCATGTGTATAAGTGTAATGAGACTACAGAAAACTGAAATGATAGGTATCATTGTTTTAAAAGTAAATCAGTGAGAGGTGAGAACAGGAGTGCACAGTGTTGTTGAATCCCCAAGCTACCTGAATGGGAGACATTTTACATCACCCAAACAACTTAATGATGTTCTACATGCCAGAAATGTCCAGATACTTAGAAAAGGAAAAAGAAAATGCAAATGTATGCTTTAACTACTGTCAGAAACAGGCTGAACTAGAAATTGGCTGAAATAAGAAAGGGTCAGTGAGGCTGGAGAGATGGCTCAGTGGTGAAGAATGCCTATTGCTCTTGCAGAGGATCCAGGTTTGCTTTCCATCGTGGTAGTCAGATGGCATACAACCATCTGAAACTGCAGCTCCAGATGCTCCAACATCCTCTTCTGGCTTCCAGAGCCACTGTACTCACATGTATAAATGTACATATAGACATACATATGTGCATACAACTAAAAACAAAATCTTTAGTAAAAAGATAGGAAGTCACCATCAGGGTGAAGAGTTAAGAGCACAGTGGAATACATTGTGCCTGAGATTTGGGGAGAAGCTGGCCAGATGGTGAAAGTACTAAGGGTTAAGGCAGGAGTGAGGCAATAATTAGAGAAAGGAAGGGAAGTGGTCTGAGAATCTCCAGTATGGAGACGTTATGGATGATAATGAACATTAGGTATTATTGGCTTGCTAGATAAGATCTGAGGCAGGATGATGTAGAAGTAAATGAGGTCACAGTTAGAAAGACAATCAAGACAGATTTGGAATCTCAAGGAACACATTGGTTATAGATTTTTTTTCCAACATGACCAAAGCTATATTAATATGGTATAAACAAATGTCTAGAAAAATATTTAGAAACAATCAGCCTCTTTTCATTCAACAAATAATATGTATTGAGTAGTATAATGTGTCCAATGTGAAACTGTATTTGAAAAGCATGCTATATGGAAGATTCTTCTGTAAATGGTGGCTTAATTAACATTCAGACATTACTTCCCGCTGTCTGTACTGATGAGAGACCTTGCACTGAAAGTAAAAAGTACAAAGTGGTTACTTTGAATGGTGGAAAAAAGTAAGAAAGTTAAACCTAGTAATTATGAGACATCACTCTACAATGAAACAAATAGTTGAATCAAGTAAATAATAGTGATTCTGAGAAATTACCTGTGCTCATCATGAAACCGCCAGCCATTTCCTTTATGCTTTCCCTTGGAATATAAGCTTTTACAGTCTTTCCATGTCAATGAGCCCAGAAAGGCTCACCAACACACCCTCTGGGTTGTCATAAGACTAAGTTGGAGGTGGCACATCTGAAGCCACTGAACACACAAACCACAACAAGCCGGGCTCACTGGCCCTTTGTACTCTGGATGGGTACAGAGCCACATTTTCTAAAGTTTGAAAAATAAATAAATTGTTTTTTTTAGAGACAAGTACAGGGACTCTATTATATACACTCACCAGGAGACTGTGCCAAGCTTAGGATGTTGTAATCATCCAACTGAAAGAAGAATTGTTAGCTCAGTGTTGAAAATATATGTAAACAGGCTCTGGGAATACACAGTATCTTTGAGTCTTTGAATAAACAGAACAGCATCTATTTACACAGCTTCAAACACTCTTTAAAGATGATGGGGAAATCCCATTTTTGCCTTACTTAAGTGGAATATAAACAAAATGTTAATTATGGAAGTTGCAAAGGAGATAAGAAAGTTTATTGTACTTTCCTTGTATCTTTTAGATATGCTTAAAATTTCCTTTCATAAAAAATAATGAGAGAGGTCTTTTCCCCCCCCTCACCCTGCAGCTCAGATTGCCCTCAAACTCACAGGGGTCCTCCTATCTCAGCTTCCTAAGTGCTAGTTTTGCAGGTACATGTTGGACCTTGTTTAGAAAGCTATTTGTTGTGCTAATGTAGCTAGTAGATATGACGATCCCTCTTTGCTTTTCTCTTCCCTGTTGACACACACTTTGACGTCTGAGGAATTACTTAGCCTACTTCCTTCTTCTCTAGGACAAATTAGATGTTATGGGCACTAAAATTCGTATGGTATAATATCATTACTATTGTCCCCCCATACTTTGCATAGACTGTTTCATTTATTTTTATAAAACACGCATTCACACTTTTCTTCCAAATAAGTGCCCTACCAAGATTCAGGCTGAATGAAAGAAGTTTTAATTACTCACCAACAAATCTTAAGAACCTATATATATATAATTATTTAACATCATTTTATGTTCAATGGCACACAAAAATGTAAGGTAGAGAACAGCATGGAACAGACTGCCTTGATCACTCAGTAAAAAATTATTAAACACCTATTATCTTCAAAGTGCCTACCAAGGCTTTGGTCATACAGCATACTGGACCTTTCTGCAAGGACTCAAGAATGAGTGAAACATAGTAATATGGACACTCTAAGTGAAAAGCAGTGAAATTTATAAAAATTCAAATTTGCAGACCCAACAAAAAGAGATCCCAGGAAGCCTTGAAAACTACTGCTGCAGCTGGGTGTGGTGGCACATGCTTTTAATGCCAGCACTTGGGAGGCAGAGGCAGGAAGATCACTGTGAGTTTGAGGCCAGCTGGTCTACAAAGGAAGTCCAGGACAGCCAAGACTACACAGAGAAACCCTCTCACAAAAAAAAGAAAGAAATAAAGAAAGAGAAAACTACTGATCTATGCCATCCAGTCTACCCTCGGCTGGGACTGTTGTCCAGATACAGTCTGCAGGATATGTGGTGAAGTCCATCCTGATGCTGGAAGGTATATGCAAAGTGGGTCAAGGCCTAGAGGACAATCATCAGGATAGGGGCAAGGGTTAGCACTTAGCCTCAAAAGCCTGAGGATCAAGGCTGGACTTGAGTTCGGCTGGAGTACCAATTAGGGGCCATTTAAAGAGGAGCCATGTATTTTGTCATTTTTGTTGTGTCAGATACTGTATAAAGTTCTTTACTCATGTAATTTCATTTCATATTCCTGACAGTTCTGTGAGAGAGAAGCTGTCATGTTCAAAGTCAGATGGCCAAGAACTGACTAACTCCTTTTAGCCACAAACCCCTTATTCTCTCTTCCCCCTTCATGTTACCTTTAAAAGCTGCTCAGACTCCCACATAGATAGCTGGGAAAATATTCATGTATGAGGTGCTCTTCTTTTTCAAAATATATTTTTATTAACTCTTTGAGAATGTCATACATGCATACAATGTATTTTGTCCATATTCATCCCCAACTCCTCTACCCCTCCCAACTTTGTGTCCTTTCTCTTTATCCACCAAGACCAATTTGTGCTGCCTATACACCCATGCATGTGGGGCACTCACTGGAGCCTGCTTGACCGACCAATAGTCATACCTTTAAAGAAAACTGACTGTCCTAAAAGTCATTGACTGTCCTAAAAGTCATTAACTGTCCATAGCTCCCCAGCTAGAGGTGGGGGCTCATGGATCCCTTCCCTCTTCATGTCGGAATGCTACTGGCTTGATCCTGTGTAATCTTGTGCAGTCAATTACAGCTGCTCTGAGGTTTTACAACAGTCCTGTCATGTCACAAGACACTGTTTAGCTCCAGTGCTCCCTAACCTATGGCTTTTACAATCTTTCCATTCCCCTCTTCCTTAATGGACCCTGAGTCCCAGGGGAGAGATTATGACATAGTGGTTCTGCATGCAGCTGAGCACTTGATAGACACTTATTTTCTGTACTTGGATCAGTTGTGAGTTTCTGCAAGAACTGCTGTTCACCGCACAAACATCTCTGAGCTCTAGAGAGCAGCACTAGTGCATGGGTATAGAGATATTAATTTAGAGGCAGTTTGATGCTGTGTCCTTTTAACAAAAATAAAAAACAAAAAAAGTAGATTCAGCCCTGGGGCATACCAACTCCAATAACACAGGTTCTTGGCCAGATTTACAATATTAGGTATGTATTTCCTCTTGTGGAGCAAGCCTTAATAAGTGGCACTATTTCACCCATGGGGTATCTTGCCATGTTGGTTGTTATTATAGCTTACAGTGTTCATATCTGAAAAAAACATTTATGACTTTTCCCCAGCAGCAGCCTGCAATGGCACCTCCCAGTATAATGAAAGCCAGCTAGGCAGGGAGAAAGGCTCTATGTTAGTACCTACTTGATATCTCCATTTCCTGTGGCCAAAGTGTGTGCATTTTCTTTAAGACCCAGTGTATAGGACTTAACATCAAGCCCCAGTGTTTAGGAAGCTTATAAAATAGGTTTCTATACAGCTTCTTGAATCATCCTTACTGTCAGTATCCCTCCAGCTCCTCTTCCTACCCACTCATCCCTCTCCCCTACTTAAACTTCCCTTCCAATTATTCAGTCATTCCCTTTCCTATCACCCAGGGTTCCTCTCATAGGAGACACCAGGCAGCTGAGAATGCCCACCCACCCCACACTCAGGAAGGGTCAAAAAAACTCCCATTAACTTCTCACTGCCAAGGTTCTCATTACGTTCAGAACCATGTCTCAGCCAATGCTGGGAGGTTGGTCCTTACTTTTGCCATGGCTATCTGATTCTGTTTCTTTGTGTAGAGGGCTACCTACTAATTTTCAACCCCATTCACATCAAGCAATGTGTCTGCTGACAGATTCAAGAGGGCTGTGCTTTGCAAACTACTGATTTGGAACAAAGATTCGGAACTTGAATGAGTGAAAGTACTACCAGTGGAGGGGCATACGAATGCTATGCTGGATTCCTGAAGTCACACTTTGAGATAAACTGGTGGCTAAGTGCTGTCTGGAGAGAGATGATAAGATCCCAGGAGACAGAGGGATCAAGGGTTCTGCTGCTTCAGAAATTCTCTTGAAGTACTTTTCCTACCACTGAACAGCCCTATTTGTACAAAGTCCTCATTTTTTCCAGGGAACAATAAGTATGTGTACACTTTTCACAAAGATGGCCATTAGTGGTCATGGTCCATCAATGCCTCTTTCTTTTGGTAACTGAGGTTATAGACCTAAATATTGCTATGTTAGTATTCCAAAAGCCAGTACCATCCCGCCTGCAATAAATGGTAAACAAAACTGTCTCTCCTGGCACCCACTCCTTATTTTAGTGCCACAGGAACTCAAGACAATGGATTTTTTTTCTACTTCCTAATCACTTTGTACTCCCCATTGATAAAGAAAATGCATATATATTTACATATTTACATAGTTTTAGATTTAAAGGTGGGGATTTATTTGCTGAGGGAATATAGTACTGACCAGTGAATGGAATACTGCATTCTGTATATGAAACAGAAGTCATTTTTAAAAGAGTTGACTTTGCTTATTCTCTGCAAATTTTGAAAATCATCTGATTTTTCAAAGTACCACAATACAAGAAAAATATTAATACTTGCCTTGAGAAGTTCTTCCAAGAATTGAATTGTATGAGAATGTACTATCTGTGAAGTGTTCAAAAATATTTGACAGATAGATAACTGATGCTCAACAAGTGAGGCTATGAAAATGTACTGTCAAACTTTAGAGACTTTAAACCCATCTACTTAAGTGTGCAAAGGATACTTTAATAATTATCAGTTTCACTTTTAATTCAAAACAAATATCTATTGCAGGAATTCAAATTACATAAGTGGACAAATTAAAAAGTATGAGGCACCATTCCAAAGTTCATGCCTTGGGGGTAGTCACTCTTGACAGACTGACATATATCCTTCAGACATTTTGCTAGGTGTGTACAACTACTTAATTTTAAAACTTAAGTGTAGATCATATACAGTGTTCTGCAACTTGAAATTTTGACTTAGCAGTGTATTTAGACCTAAAGTTCTATTTCTTCAGTTGGATTTTAATGATATAAATCTGCTAGTAGCTGGGTGTGGTGGCACATATCTTTAATCCCAGCATTTGGGAGATAGAGGCAGGCTGATGTCGGTGAGTTCAAGGCCAGCTTGGTCTACAAAGTGAGTCCAGGACAGCCATGGTTGTTACACAGAGAAACCTTGTCTTAAAAAATCAAAAATAAATAAATAAATTTGCCACTAATGAATAATTGGGCAACTTATTAATTTTTTTGCTATTTCACTCACTGTTGCAGTGAACATTCTTATGTAGTCATCTTCTGGTATGTGTACTAGGTATTTTTTTCTAGGAAAAATTCCTAGAAGAAAAACAGGTAAATACTCATATTGACTGGTCTTTGTTCATTTGCACAGAGACTGTTACAGCATCAGTTGTACGGAGAGCCAACCTCTGATACTATTAACCTCTGCTATGCTTGTAGACTGGGGCCTAGCATAGCTGTCCTCTGAGAGGCTCCACCCAGCAGCAATTTGAAACAGATGCTGAGACTCACAGCCAAGCATTGGGTCAAGCACAGGGCGTCTTGTGGAAAAGTAGGGGGAAGGATAAAAGGACACAAAGGTGACAAGAGCTCCACAAGACCAACAGAGCCAACTAACCAAGGCGCAGAGGAGCCTGTGGAGTCTGAGCACCATCTAAGGACCATGCATGGGCTGGACCTAGGTCCTGTACATAGATGTAGCCATGGGCAGCTCAGGCTTCATGTGGGTTCCCTAGTAAGGGGAGTGGTAGGGGCTGTCTCTGACACGGACTCTGTTGCCTGCTTTTCCATCACTTCCCTCCAACTGGGACTGCTCTGCCAGGCCACAGGGGAAGAGGAGGAGCTCAGTCCAGATGCAACTTGATGAGCTGGAGTGCGTAGGTACGGGCTCCCCTTTTCTGAGGATAGGGGAGGGGGCAGGAGAAGGGAGGGTGGGACTTGGAGGAGAGGAGGGAAGGGGGCTAGACCAGGATGTAAAGTGAATAAATAAATACATAAGAATTTACATATTGAAGCCTTTGATTTACCAGTTGCTTTGGATTAGACTATATTTAAAGGCAGGGCCTTTAAAGAGGAGATTAAGGTACTAATAAAATAAGGTTGTTAAAGGGGCCCTCATCCACTCTGACTGGTGTCCTAATAAAGACAAGGAAGTTTGAATGTACAAAGACATCAAGAATGCGCACACCCAGAGCACAGGTCAAGGAGAGAAGTTTCAGGAAACCCAGCTTACCAACACCTTCTCCCTGGCCTTTCAGCCTCTACAACTGTGAAAAATAAATTCACTGACATTCAGCTTGTGGCATTTCATTGTGATAGCCCTCACAGACTACAGTGAAAGTCGCTGAAGGCTTGGTGTGCCTATTTTGCTGAGGCCTGGGGTTATGAAGCTGTTCTAGACACTCCCTCTGTATCTTCAGGCCTATACCTTCTCTCACTGCCCTTACTGCCCTTGCTTATTGTAGTTTATTTTATTGGGTTTACTCTCAACCTTGGAGAACATCAAGGGTTTTGGGAAGTTTATGAACAATACTTATGTTTAGTTTTTTTTGTTATTCTTAGAGTGTATGAGTAATTAGTGTGTGTAGGCATGTACATATTACAGCACACACAGAAATTAGAAGACAATTTGTGGAGTTGGGTCTCTCCTTTCACCATTTATATGGATCCCAGAAATCAAACTTAGGTCATTGGGCTTGAGCTTTTACCTGCTCAGACATCTCTATGGCCACATTATTTTTGTCGTTGTTGTTTTGTTTTGTTTTGCTTTGTTGTACTTCATTCTGATTGAAATAACAGAACGAACTAGTGGCAAGATGAAGATATATACTATGGAGGTTTATTGGAAGCCACCATGCAGGGGAAGGGGAGAGAGAGAAAAAAGAGAAAGGAGAGAGAAAAAGAGGGTGAGAAATACAAAGAGAGGAGAGCAGAGGAGGGAGGGAGAGAAGGAAGGAGAAAGGGTGGGATGGAAGCATGGAAGCGGGAGAGGGGGGAGGGGGAGGGAGAATAAGAAGGAGAGAGGGAGAGAGGGAAAGAGAGGAGAGGGAGGGGAGAGGGGGAGGGAGAGAGAGAAGGGGGGGAAGGAGAGAGCATGCTCAATGCAAAATGTCTGGATTTTATAGTGAAGAGCCTCTGGGGTAGGGGAAGCCTAGGCCCCTGGGCCAGGGAAATCAGGGTAGAGGGCAGGGTATACCAGTCACACCCTACAGCAGGTAGGAAGCCAGGGATGCCTGAAACCAAACATATTCTGGCAAGATTACAAGCCAAAGTTATAACAATATTTTCCCATTGAATTATTTGTACTTTTTACTATAAAATAATAAGATAATACGAGCAAAAGCAGTAACTTTTCATCCTCAAAATTTCTCATATATTTCTTTCTTGGATTAATGGGAATACACATCTTTTTTTGGTAGATCATTTTAAGTTTACTAAATATGTTGTATTGTAATTCTGAGTCTTGGACATAAGAGATCACATATGCTGGGGAAGTTTTTTGCCACTAAGCCAGATCTATGTCCCTCCTAATGAAAACCTCTGTCTTTATTTTTTTGAGGCAAGGTCCCATCAAGCTGTTCAGACATCCTCCTAAGTCAGTCTTCAAAGTAACTGGTATTACAGGCCTGCACCACCAGGCCCAGATACACCTTCTGATTCATATAATTAAATGAACCTGGACCAACCTAGTAGCTTAAGGCATTCGCCCTTTCACACAGTCCCTCTTCCTGACCACTCTACCTCCTCAACCCTCAGTAAATCTGATGGCTGCGCTTCTTCAAGAAGCAGGAAGGAAACTTGAAATCACTGAGGAGCTATCCTTTGGTCTACAGCCTCATCAGCAACCTTCACATGCTTGACATTCTTTTCATTTCCTAAAGAAGTGACTCACCCGGAACTCACAGCCGCAGTAGTTGGAATACATGGTTTCCTTCCCTTTAACAATTTATTTAACCTGAAAAACCAAAGCCTGCTTTGCCGGATATTATTACATGTGTGGTAAAACAGCAGAGGAGAGAATCTGTCAGCTGTCTAAAGAGGACTTTTCTTTTCTGATCTTTTTCTAGTCTTTTCTGTTTTCGTCCCAGAATTCATTTTGGTTGCTTAAGTACCAAGGGCGTAGAGAGTCTGTGTTTACTGTTCATTAACAGATTAGTACGCAATGGGGAACTGAGTCAGACCTGTCTCAACTAACTGGTCAGGAGAGGAATGGCCTAGAAGAAACCTGGCTGAAGCAAGACAGGGGAACACAATGCCAATGAGATCAGCAGAGTGTTTTGGTTCAGTGCCACAGAAATGCAGAGAGAGAGAGAGAGAGAGAGAGAGAGAGAAGGGGGGGGGGGGGGGGGGGGGGGGGGGGGGGGGGGAGGGGGGGGGGGGCAGACAGACAGTGAGGGGAGAGGGTGCAGAATTTGCAAGAAGACTATTTATGAAAAGATTTTCTCTTGTGCATGTTTGTTTTTTCACTAATGCATTTGCATGTATGGGCAAAGGAAGTTGGGGGGGCAAATTAAGAAGCAAACTCAAATAAAAATCTATCTGTAATATTCATGTTATACCCTTTTGTCCTTTCACTGTATTTTTGGTATTGCTTTTTCCATTCTACTTAGTTTGCTAAGCCATGTAAGAGCTTCAAAATATATGCAATTATTCCCAATAAACGTGAATGTTTACCATGTGCAAGGAATTGTGCTAGGGCCTGTATGAGAGGATAAGCTCTGTCTCAGATAGCTAAGATGTAGTCTACCTCAGGATCTAGATATTTGCTCAATAACATTCAAAGACATCTAGATTTTACAAAAGAAAACATTTTAATTGTCCACTGGCCAGTGTGTGTGTGGGAATCTAAATATCACTTACATCTAGCTCAAAGCCCAAGATTATTTTGAGACAATAGCAAATAAATGAATACTTTTTATCAGAAACCAATTTCATAAGTGTGCATTTGTGTGTCATAAATCATGAAAGAGAAAGGGAGTTACACCCATGCCATATGTGCACTCCAGAGCTACAGTAATATCATCATCTGCAGTACAGCTACATTATTTAAATTCTTACATTGGTAACTTCAATAGTAGGCAGCATGCGGACTATGAAAAATTATATTTGCGGCAGTTCTGACTTTGGTAGGTAGTTGATGTAGAGTATTAGGCCTCCTCTAACCTTCCAACTCACAAATATAGCCTTTGGAGATAAGAGCTTTAGTAGAAAATGCCTAAAAATAAGCAAGCACTAGTGCCAACTGTGATATTACTATCATTTTGGATGAAAAAGATGGCCATTATTTTCATTTCATAAAGTCTCTTCATCTCTTTACAGTGTTTGACTGCATGATATTGTTTACTATAAAATTTCTGAAAACAAAAAAAAAATAATTAACCCAAATAAGATAAGTCATGTGATTCCATGGAATGAAATCACATCATGGGTAGCAGTCACAAATACTATCATTTGTGTCTTATTCCTTTCAGGTGCTTAAGTACCTCCCTAAAATAGGGTCCAGTCAACACAAAATGGGTAATGACACAGTAAAAGAGTTTCTGAGTTGGGGTTGGGGAGATGGCTCAGTTGGTAAAATGCTTGTCATGAAAACATGAGAATGTAAGTTTGATCTCTAGAACCCAGGCAGTGGTGGCACACATATTTTATCCTAGCAAGAGGCAGGTGGATCCCTGTGAGTTCAAGGCCAGCCTCATCTACAGACCTCCAGCACGGCCAGGGCTCCCCAGAGAAACCATGTCTCAAAACCCAAAAACTAGGTGTGGTGCCATGTGCCTGCAATCCCAGGGCTGGAGATACTGAGGCTAGAGGGTCTCTGGGGGCTTATTATAACGGCCAATGTAGCCACTTGATTCAGCATTAAAAAAAAAATAGATGGAGAAGAGACTGAGGAAGACACCTGACACTGACCTCTGGTCTCCACATACATATGCATACATGCATGTCGACTCACATGAACACATACACATGTATGTGCTTATATACACACTGGACAGACACACACAGTCTCTGAGTTATTGGAACCCACACAATAGAGGGCGGTAATGGCACAATATTTTAACTATTACTAAAGTTTTGACCTGTCTCAGTCAGTCTCCACAGTACTATGATGTAATTACTTTACTTAAAGCAAGATCAATCTAGCACAAATGCCAAGGAATTTGCTTCCTCTTATCCTGGGTGTGAGTTCTCTAAGGTGTACCTTCAGAAAACTTGTCAGTCACTAATCTAGGTCAGCTAGAAAAGAGCAATAGGACAGAGTTAGTGCCTGCCTACTGCTTATAAAATGATGGTCATGGGCTGACCTATCACATCCATATAACCTTAGTTAGGCTCAATTCAATTCACTTCTGTATAGCAGGAAGTGTTCAGTCATTGCCAAAGTCAATATATTAAGCCTAGTTGCTGAAGGCAGCTGGTTTTCCATAGACAGTACCATGTGTTTCTATTTCTGATTTCAGTCAATTTCTGATTCAGTGGTAGGAAATGCCAAAGGGGGTTGGCAGCAGTGGCCTTTTCCACTTGTAATAGATTTTATCAACTTTGGATTTTTCTCCTGGATAGCCCTGAAATGTCAAACAAAAAAACAAGGTGTTTTTTTTTTTTTTTCTCCTTCCTGTCCCAGAGGTGACTGCACTGGCACTTCACTGAGGATTCTAGGTGGAGCTCTCAAGGAAAAGAGAGGCTCTCATATGGATGAGAAAGACGTTCTGAAGAAAGCCCTGGAATGTAAACATTTCTTGAGACTCCAGTGATAACTTGAGATAAATTTGGGCTTCTGGGACATCCTATTGCTGTGCTATGGCTTCACCCACTCGCTTCTGGTGGGAAAGTGAGGTAAAGGAGTTAAGAACGGGAAGTAGTTATTCTGGTTTTTTTCTGTTTAAATCTCTGCGATGAAGCGGAAATCTCCTTCCTTTTCCTTCCCTTTCCCTTGCTGTGCGTTTTGCCTTTTCTTATGTTTCATCTTTAAATAGATAAAAGTATGAAGTTTTATTTTTCTCTATTTTTTTGTTCATTAACTTTGCAAATGTCACATTCTTGTATTTTATAGATTCTTAATCTAGAAAGGGATGTATCAGTATCTCTTCCCTTTTGTTTGCCAAACATCACTTTTCAGTTGTTTTATTAAGCTTGTTTGATCTCAATAGAACTTTCTTCTGGTAACTATGCTACTTAAACCACACTCGGATTTCACAAAAACTTGAAGAGTTTGTGGATGCTACATAGACTAGTTAATTTTTTTTTTTTTTTTGTTTTTTTTTTGAGACAGGGTTTCTCTGTGTAGCCTTGGCTGTCCTGGACTCCCTTTGTAGACCAGGCTGGCTTCGAACTCACAGCGATTCGCCTGCCTCTGCCTCCCGAGTGCTGGGATTAAAGGCGTGCGGCACCACAGCCCGGCTAGTTAATTTTTTGTTGCTGTGATAAAAACCTGACAAAAGCAGCTTACAGAAGTCTTTCCTTTCCTTTCTTTTCTTTTGGTTCCAGAGGGATAGAGCCCATCATGGCAGGGAAAGCCGGAAAGAGGAGAGAAGACGGAGGGACACCTGTAATCTCAGTACTAGCAAGGATGAGGCAGGAGGATTGCTATGAGTTGAAGACCAGCCTGGACTACACAGAGAATCCCAGATTTTGAAGGTACAGTAAGCAGCTGTGTTGAAATGCTGGTGAGGTGGAGCTCACTGGTGAACTCACAGATACTGGGCATGTACAGTCTGTGCCTCAGCGGCAGTGCTCACATGTCTCCTCAGGGGGACACCTTACTTCTTATTACTCAAATGACTGAGGATCCTGAAGCACTCTGGCCTATGTGGAATACATCTATTGAACTACTATATTTCAAATTAAAACCAAGAAAGTTTCAGATTATTTACTAGTTCAACTCACAAGTATCTAAAGTTCATTAAAATATAAAAAACTATTATATGTTTGTTAACACAAAACACATGAAAAAATCTGTACCTTCTAAAGCAATAAAAGTTAGTTTGAGAAATGTCATTGTTTTACATAAAAATTCCTTTAATGTGTAGCTTAGTAAGTAACAGCTGACCTTTTATTGTTTTTTTGTTTGTTTGTTTGTTTGTTTGGTGTTTTTTTTGCATTCAACATGTTACAAATATCATACTGGAAAATATCAGTGTATTTTCATGAGAAAAAGATTTAATAGAGAATAAAACCTCCTATTCAGTTTAAAATTGGCTTTAAACATCAGCACTACTAAGTTAAAATATTGAACTTAAAGCTCCCCACAATCTCCTCCTTATTCTTGGAACTCCTCACTCAAGACCTAACTATTGTACTAGTGCCTACTACACAATTATCCCTCAAGAAACAGTTGCTGAATTAAGTAATGCATGTCATACCCTGGGTTGGGGCTATACAGGTTACCAAGAATCCCTGCTCTCAGTTTGTACTTCACTGGAAAGGATACAAATATTTACAAAGTTGTACTATTAGCATAATATGAGAGTAAATACAAGGCACTATGGATGTTTAGAGGGTGTGCTGCCCAGTCATGGGAGATCAAAAAAGGCTTGTAAGGGAAAAAGGTTAAACTGAGACTGAAAGTAAAAATCAAGTAAGTGAGGAGGGGAGAGTCAGTGTTAGAGAGTGGAGTACTACAGACAGAGGGGCTTGCTAGAATCTAGAGAGAGCAAAACATAGTGAGCAGGCCAGAAATGAGGAAATATATCACATAAATTTTCAAACAAAAAGTCTGAAGACTAAACAGGAGACTGACATAGTTAAGGCTTGGAATGGTCACTATGGATACAGGAGAATGAGATGTAATATTATAAGCAACAGGCAGAAAGGCTGCTACAAGGAGCTAATGCAAGTGTATATATTTGTCTAAAAGTAATGGAGATGGAAAGAAATGGGAACTGGGAAAGGAAACCTGCGTGGACCTCCTGATAATTGTAGGCGCCCAGGGTGGAGTATGATATCCAGATTTCTGGCTTACACACTGGATTGATGATGATACCACTTAGAGATCTGAAGCAAATACAGGCATACTGAAATGAAAATTTTACTTTGGGATATGTTGTTTTGAGATTCTTTGAATTATCTAGGATAGGCATTTTAAAGGTGTGTGGACTTTATACTTAAAAGAGAGAACTAGACTGGAAACTTACACTAAGAGTCGTTAGCACACACGTGATCACGGAAGCCAGGGAGACCACAAGAGGGAATGTTAAAGGTGAGATGGGGAGCCGAATGGTGCAGTGGGTACAAACACTTGCTGGGTAAGCCTGACCAGTTTCATGACTGCAATCAGTGGCGACAGGATAGGGCAGATTCCCCAAAGTCCTCTGACTTCTGCATATATCCTGTGCATGCATATGCACACACATATACTGTACTAATACATTACTTTTTAAAAAGTGAGGCAGGGATCTGGTGAGATGCCTCAGCAGTTAAGATCACTGCTGCTTTTCCAGAGGTCCTGGTTTCCATTCTCAGCACCCACAGGGCAGCTCATAATCATCTGTAACTCTAGTCTTACAGGATCTGATACCCTCTTCTAGCCTCCTTGGGTACCATGCACACACATGGTACACAGACATATATGCAGATAAAACACTGGTACTTACACAACACACACACACACACACACACACACACAGACACACACAGATATACATTAAAGTGAGAATAGGAACAAATCAGTTTGAACAGCTTCTAGGTACAATGATATTTAAGTGATAGGCAGAAGATGATCCTAGAAGGTAAGATTTAAAAAAAGAAAGAAAGAAAGAAAGAAAGAAAGAAAAAAAGAAAGAAAAAGAAAAGCTGGATATCTAGGAGGAAAAGCAGGGAAGAGTGTTTTTTTTTACAAATCACAGGATGTGAGTTCAGGAAACCAGGGTTACTAGTATCTAATGCTGCAGAGAGGTTGATTTAAAAAAGGAAAAAAAGGTCCACCCTATTGAAACACTGAATGCTGAAGACCTTATGAAGAATTAGGTAGACACGGGTAAAATCCTGAAGCTATTGACTAGAATAAAAAATCCATTGAGAGAAGTTCCTGAGAAGGCAGAACTATGTGCTTCAGACGGGGTGGGGGTGGGGGAACATCTAACCCACGGTGCCAACTCAGATGTGTGTGCTGGCAGGCTTGTGAGCGAGGAAACAATCCACGGGTTCATAATTCTTTTCTTTTTTTTCTGAAAATAGGTGAAAGAGATGGCTTGAAAATAGCGCAGACATTCCAAAGAAGCTAGTGTTGCAAGGGGAAAGAAGAGCTGACTAGGGAAATACCCATTGCTTGATGAAGTTGGCAGTCTACATGATGTCTACATTGTGAATATGTATAGGAAACAATCTATATGATAAACCCAGGACATTTTTTTTTCGAGACAGGGTTTCTCTGTGTAACAGTCCTAGCTGCCCTGTACTTGCTTTGTAGACCAGGCTGACCTCCAATTCACAGCGATTAGACCTGCCTCTGCCTCCCAAGTGCTGATTTAAAGGTGTGTGCCACCACACCCTGCTAAAAGCCAGGATTTTATATCAACTTTCTTTTTTTAAACCTCTCTCTGACTTAGGTTAAGGTCTAGGCTTTATTTTGTTAACAAATGTAATACTGTACATAGCACCATAGAGAGATCAACAAATGAGCACAATTCTCACTTTTTATATCTGCTACATATAATTTTCAACATCTACACAGTATATAATAACATTGGCTACTGAGTTTCTTTCTGAGAAAGCTCCACATGGTATGATCTCATTTCCTCTAATCTTCCATGCATTTTCAATGTAAAACACTGAAGTTACTATTTGGGGTGGACTTTATATGACAGCACGGGTTTACCTTTCACGTTATTCATATTCAGAATTTATCCATTTTCAGGACATGACACATAAATTAACTATATGTAAGAAATGTCAGTAAGCTTCTACAATGCACAAGATATGCATTAGTCTACTGAACTCTGACACTTGTAGAGGAGGAAACTTGATCACAGAAAGTTAAGAGAGTTATCCTTGGCTGTATGCCTAATACTTCGAGCTGGGATTTGAACCCAAGCAGTTTAACTTCGTAGACCTTGTTTATTCTCTACACGGCCTCTTTCTTTCTTTGTTTTTTTGTTTTGTTTTGTTTTTCTTCTGTTTTTGGTTTTCTGAGACAGAGTCTCTCTGTATAGGCCTGGCTGTCCTGGAACTCATTCTACAGACCAGGCTGGTCTTGAACTCAAGAGATCTATGTGCCTGCCTCTGCCTCCCGAGTGCTAGGATAAAAGGTGTGAACCACCATCACCAGTCTACTTTGCCTTTTTCAAGACAGAAATTTAATGAGGTTTCCTAAAGTTAAATGCTTACTTAAAAACTTTACCAAAGATTGGTTGGCAGTTAAGCTGGAATAGACTTACAATGTAAAAATGTAGACATAGGAACAGCTTAAATCAAGATACAATATAACTGATGTTCTTAAATAAAATTTCCTTCCTTAAAAAAAGCTACCTAGAAATATTTCAAGCACACAGAAAATAGTTACAACTGAACACCCATGTGCCCTATACCTAAACTTAATATACCTTAACACTGGGTTGGTACATTCTCTTCAGAGTACTTGGATAGAAAAATAAAAATAGACACAATGGAACGCCTCCTGTTACAGGCCCTTCTATTCCTCTGTAAAAGTATCCATTACTTTAAACTTTATATGTATCATTTATAGGACTTTTGACCTTTGATTTCACAGCTTCTCATTTAAAAGCATCTCACAGAAACCATTATTTGTACTAGATAATTTCTGCAACTTACTTCCCTCTCAATATTCTTATCCATATTTATGCTGATAGCTGTAATTCATATAGCAGTCTGCGTACTGACTTTTTTTTTTGGTAACAATGTTAACTTATGGATTCCATTAGGAGATATTGTTACACTGATTCAACTATGCTGCTATGAACATTTCTTTAGTGCTCACAGTAACTTTGGTTACAAATCCCTTAACACGTACATGCATTTTAGAGCAAAGGGGGCCATCAGTTTCAAGAAAAGGATGAAAGGCGGGTTGTTAATAGCAATTTGAGAATACTCTCACTAGGAAACATGTGAGGCAAGGCTCCAACGATAGTCTACAATGACACCTCACCTCCTTCCTTTCAGTACCCTCAACTGTTACTGACTTTCGCACGTGTCTATTCACTTCCTCAACCAGAGTGTGAGCGGGGACCAAGGTGAGTCACCAGGAGTGTGATGATATAGGGTTTGCAGAAGAAACTGCAACAGTCTGCATCTGGACTGCGCCAGACCACCAGAAATGACAAGGAAAACGTCGGAGCAAGCGGGGCCTAATCTATCACTTTCCACCCAAAAAGTCACGGGGGGCGAGGAAGTGGGACGGGTAGGAGAACAGACACCTGCCTGTTTCTTCTCTTTCACAAAGACGTCAGGTCCTTATGCGAACGGCCTATGCAGGGGCCCCCACCCTGAGGGCAGTTTTCCAATAGCTGGCTCTTTAAGCAGCGCCTCCCAGCCTTACGCCAATTCCGTAAGGAGCCGCCGAGGCCAACCCCGCGTCTCCCGCTGCTCCAATACCTGACGTGCAATTGCGCGGGGCGGCACTGGCGGCGGCCATCTTTAGTCCGGGCAAGACCCCGCCCTCGCGCCCCAGCCGCCGCTCCCACTCAAGAGGCCCCAGGATTTTCAGTGACAAGAGTAGCGTAGTTAACCGTAGAGGTAGTGTTGAGAAAAAAAAAAACAACCATACAAAAGACCCTACTGTCCACGACAACGGAAGTGCCCAGACGCGGCCAATGTAAACATGGCGGTTGAGGAGGGCACAGCAAATCGGCTGCCTCGCCAGCGAAGACACGCTCCGAGAGAAGCAGGGCGGCAGGCCGCGGAGGTGGGTAATCTCGCGAGAGCTCAGCCGCTCGGCTCGGCCCGGAAGCCTCAGGGCGGGCGAGAACCAAGTAGGGCAGTCCGCCTGCTGCCGTGTGTGCGTAAGTGGGGCAGCGACGCCGGGCGGCTACGCCGCGGAATCGGCGTAGGTGGCTTTGGAGAATCCGCCGGCTGCGCCGCGCCGGGGCTGGTCGCGGAGGGGGGAGGGGATGTCGGTCAGTGCGAGATCCGCTGCTGCTGAGGAGAGGAGCGTCAACTGCAGCACCATGGGTGAGCCTCAGGCTCCGGTCGCCGGCGACCCCCGGCCCCGGGCTCGGGACGCGCGGACACTCGGTGGCCTCCGGCCGAGCGGTGGGGGCGGGCAGGGGAGGGGGGAACGCCCTGGGGCTAAAGGGGCGAGCGGAGGGGCGGCGGGCCCGGGGCGCTGCGGCCGGGGGTGGGGGGGAGGGGAAGGGAGGCGGCCGCGGTGACAGTTTGAATTGAGCGTGAGCGGAGCGGAGGCGGCGGCGTTTCCTGCGCCTTGGCGGGCAGGCGGCCTGGGGGGAGCGGGCGGGCGGGCGAACCGCGGCCTCTGAGGCCCGAGCCACCGGAGCCGCCCCGTCCCAGCCCAGCCATAGCCATCGCCCGCCTCCCCGGTCAGCCTTTCCTGCGTCTCCTCCCGGTCCCCGGCCCCGCGGCCTTGCCTGTTGCGGTCTCTCCCCCCCCCCCCCCCAACCCCGGAGCAGCCTGGGCAGACGTCGTCCCCCCTACCCCGCCACCCCCATCGTGGGTGTGTGGGCTGGGCGAGCAGGGTGGGGATGTGTGTGAGCGAGTTCGGCGCCGCTTCTCCGTGGGCCGGCCCGCGGAGGGCGGCCGCGGGGAGGGAGGAAGAAGATGCAGTGAGCTGGGGCTGGGGCTGCGGCTGGGATGGAGGCGGTGGCTGCAGCAACACCCAACAAACGTGCTGCTGCCCGTTTCCCCTTCTCAGGGCTCAGCTCTGAAGGCGGGCGAGTCTCAAGACAGATCCCGAGCCTGGTTTGGGTTTAATTTTTTAGGAAAAAGGGGAAAGAGAAGGTCTGGGAAGGGCGCCCCCCGGAGGAGGTGTAAAGGATGGGGATGGTGCCTAGAAAGGGGGGGGGGGGGGGGAGATTGGGTAGACAGGGACTTGACAAGTTTAAGGAAATTAAATTTTGAAAATAATTTCAGTATTCTGTTTTTCACTTAAGCCTTTTCATTTCCTTTCCTCCCCCACATGCTGGAAAAAGAACAGACCATCTCATTCATATTTTCCACTCCAGAGTTCCCTTTCGTACTTTTTATGTAGTATGAAGTAAGCAGTTGAGGTTTTTTTTTCTTACACATTGCTTTTTGCTAAGTTACTTTTTAGAGCACACTGTTGCATATCTGCTTTCTTTCAGTTGAAGGGATAGAAGCTGCGATGATCAGATAGATGTTTGCTAAGCTAACGAAATCATTACTTACATCTTGGCAAGTTTATGGCTAAATAGTTTAACTTTTAAGAGTTACTAATTTTGATGAAAAGGAAAATTTTCTTTCTGATTGCCTCTGAGAATCCAGAGGAACAAATAATCTAAAGGGACAAGCATTTCTTCCCTCCCCCCTTTTATTTTTTACATATTTAAATGTACTCCAGATTTTCTGCGTACAGCAGGAGTGCGACTTGTAGCGTCCTGATAGACTGAAGGATGGCCATAAACAATCTCTTCCTGGATTCCTTTTTTTTTTTTCTCTTTTCTCCAAGCAGCAAGAGAAAGAGTAGAGGATGATGAGGGAGTGGAGCCAGGAAACCATCTTTCATTACATACAGCTGACTGCGACTATAGGAGCTAAGGCTTGAATGGTGCTGTAAAAGAAATGTGGAAGCTACATTGGTAGTTTACATAATAGCAGTGTGTCATTCAGTGGTAGGGCAATGTGAACGGAGCCTGATCCTCCTTATAACTGTTATGAAAAATACCACATATGCACTCAGGCTTACATAATTGAAAACAAAATTTCTGTGTGTTTATCGAAAGTTGATGCATGTTTTCCTAATCTAGCAATTTATAGGTACTGGTTTTGGTTTAGAGGTAATTTGTACATAGCCACATGAAAAGTCATGGTATCAATTATTTCAGAAGTTAGATAGAAAATCTATTATGTGGAATTTGTACATTGTTCCTAAGGACATAATCTATTGGGATATTTGAACCATTCTTAGACCAGGTAGAATTCCAAGCCAACCTTAGGACAGTTTAAACACTTTAACAACAAACGTGTTAAGGAAGAAGTAAAAGAAGAGTTAATCTGGGACTTTTATGACCAGTTGGAATGAAGATAGTTGTAGAGTGGGTTGGATTCGGACATATAATTTGATGGTGTATATGTTCATCATAGACTGTATGGCTGGGACAGGCCAGTAGAGTAGGGTTGCGTGACTGAATTGCCAGCAGAAAGCCCAATTTCATATTCTGACTTAAAAAGCTATCTTCAAATTTTTATTAAAAGTTGAAATTTGTTAATACATTATACTGAGCTTTAAGACAGAAATGTGTAGATTCCGTTCCCTATATTGTGGTTTAAAAAAAAAAAAAAGGTCTGGGTCAGAAGTAAGGATTTAAAAGTTGTCATGGGGATTAGTGGTCTTGGTATGAGAAAAGAAGACTTAAAATAGAGGCTGTTAAGTTCTTGTTGCATTTTCTTATTTTGGATTTAGTTATTCTGCACACCAGAAACCAGCAGGGCTATAGAGGCCTTATTAGTAATCTCCAGAAGAGGGTACCCTCAGAACCAGATAGAAACCAGAGTGGGTCCAAAAAGAAAAGAGTAGTAGCCAATGACTGCTTACCTTTTGAGAAGAAAGAGTTCTTTTGTTTTCTCTTGACCATTTGTGTCATCAGATTTCTTGAGAGTACAGGGTAGGGGGTGTTTCTGGTTCAGAATCTTGATGAATGTGCACCTTATGACTAAGAACTTAGCTTGGATGTTAGACGTGGATTCATAGCTTCTGTTGCTCCTACTGATGTCTTGGTCATTTTAAGTTAGTGCTTCTGAAAAGAGGA
This sequence comes from Acomys percivali, assembly GCA_907169655.1. NCBI lineage: Eukaryota > Metazoa > Chordata > Mammalia > Rodentia > Muridae > Acomys > Acomys percivali. The sequence goes on from OU015749.1 coordinate 83,728,115, forward strand.
TCCCTACACAAGTCCTTTATTTCCTCACAACACAAATCCAAAGTACTGCAAGTTTCTTAGAAATAAAAGCATAATGAGAGAGAGGCAGTGCAAGTCTCACATTTTGTTATTAGGTCCAACATATAGAACACGGTCCTGCTATTGAAGCACAACAAAACTATTTCTGAGAGAGGGCATGCAGTTTAGAGCAGAGTACTGTCAGCTTAGCATCTGTGAGGCCCTGGCTTGATCTCCAGTAGCCTTATCGTGTGTGTGTGTGTGTGTGTGTGTGTGTGTGTGTGTGTGTGTGTGTGTGTGTGTACACATAAAAAGAAACCTATTTAGTCTTCATATACTGGTCTGCCGTGCTTTCAGATGGATTAAGGTGTTGTGCAATAATTTCTGGGTAGCTAAAGATGAGGTCTTACTATCTATACTAAAATTATATACTTGCGGCTAGTAACTTTAGAATTACTTTGAAAAATGACAAAAGCAACGTATACCTTGTGTTTGCAACAGTAGCACGAGATTGCTGCTATTTACGTTATTTTGAGAGTTTTAAGCTGTGGATATTTATGTATTTGTGTTTTAGTCTATGCTTGCTTTACCAAAAGTACAGAAAGGATATCATCTGTCTTCCTCATTAATCCAAAATTTACCGGAACTCCATTTTTACTTTTAAATTTTTAAAATTTCATGTATGAGTGTTTAAGTCTGTGTGTATATGTGTGTTGGGGCATATGGAGTTGAGAGGACAATTTGTTGGAGTCATTTCTTTACTGTGTATGTCACAGAATCAAACTCAGGTGGTCAGGCTTAGTGGCAAGTGTCTTTGTGCCCTGAGCATGTGAATTCTGTTTCATTTTGTTTTGGAGCCATAACTGAATAATTTCAGTAGCTTCATTTGAAATGAGACTCAGCCAGTTTCTCAACCTTGGCAATATTAACCTGTAGAGTTTATTTTCGTTATGTGAGTACAACTTGTAGGTGCACATATATGTGCATATGTAGTGTATGTGCATATATTATATACTTAGAATTTCAAAAACTTGAGAATTAGGATTAAATAGGTAGCTTTTTGATTCATTCATTCATTCATTCATTCATTTATTTTGGGTAATTACTTGACATATGTGACATTGTGCTAGATCAGTCAGTAGATCCCAGAGTATAATTTGTGATCCTTAAACAAAAAGAACAGATTATCTGGGTCTCAGTAATGTTTTTTGATTCACAGTGTCTGGGAGAGGAGTCTAAGAACCTTCATTTCCATGTGTTTTCAAAATTCGTAGCTTTATTAAGGTATAGCTTTTATACTATAACTTTTACTGGCTTTAAGTACTTCAAGGAACCTTGATATGTAAGCACAAATGCGTCTTGTAGCCTTCTCATATTTTAGCATTTCCTTGTGCCTTTTCACAACACTGCACCTTAACCTTGTTGTTCCTGGGAACCAGTGATCTCATTTCTGGTAGTCGTTGATAAGAGTTTTAAAGTTTCATTGAGATACGTATTTGTTGAGTGTGCATGTTATTTATATATAATGTACATATATATATAATACTCATTAAATATGCATGTTTTATACATACACTTATGTGTGTATGCACACAGACACACACATATGAGACTCATTTGAAATAGTTTTTCTGGATAGTTTTTGAGACTTTTCATCCCTCCTGTTTTTGTGTGTGTGTATGTGTGTGAGTGGTCATCTGTGTGTGTCCATCCATCCATTCAAGTATGACAGTCAGAGATCGATCAGTGGTGAATGCCTTCCTGTATGGTCTCCACCTTTTAGGTTTGGTACATGCTTTTGTACTTGTGGCTATACATGTGACTGTGGGTGCTTGTGCCTATCTGTGTGCATGCAAAGACCAAAGGAGGATATTAGGTATCTTCATTTGTCACTGTCTTTATTACTTTGTGACAGGGTCTCTCACTGAACTGACGCTCACTGGGCATTCACTTGTCTCTTCCTCTCAGTGCTGGGGTTAGAGGCATGTGCATCCATATCTAGCTTTTGTGTCTGTGTGAGTGTTGGAGTTTTGAATTTAGGTCCTCTTGCTTACATAGCAAGCAAGTGCTCTTATCTACTGACTCTCTGCCTAGCATATTTGCCCTAATTAATTCATTTTGAGGCTGAGTCTCTCACTGAACCTGGAGCTCACTTACTGATTAGACTGTCTTGCTAGCAAGTCCCAGGCATCTTGTCTCCACCAGTCAGCACTGGGTTACAGATGCATGTTGTTACACATGGGTTTTATGGCTTATACTTGGGTACTGGGGATCCAGACTGAGGCACTCATACTTGCATGACAAGTCCTTTACTGAGTAAGCTCTCTCTCCAACTCCTTTTTTTTTTTTTTTAAATGACATTTTAAATATACAGAAGCTTAGTCCATTTAAAGGAACACAATTCTAGTAGCTTTCTAGAGGTTGATAAATAGGCTTGGGATGGGCCTCTGGAAATCTGATGAACTTTTTGGCAATATAAAAATAATTTTATTTCACAGTGTCTAATCTTAAAGAATAGTCTTGTAGTAGCAATTTGATATTTTATAAGCCCTTTTCATTGATTTAACAAATATTGCTTACAAAAGTCTTATGCACTATGAAATCTAAGATACCCCTGGCTCCATAGCATTGCGTATATTGTGTTTGTATTTTTGCTTCTGGAATTGCTTTGTGTCCCTCCTCCTCTTTTTTTTGTGGAAGTGCCTCAGTGTGTAGCCCAGGAAGACCTGGAACTCATTATGCAGACCAGGATGGCCTAGTATTCTCAGAGAGATCCACATACCTCTGACCCCGCCCCCCCCCCCCCCATTAAAGGTGAGCACCACCACACCAAGCTCATCTTCCTATCTTTATTATTTTTCTTCTTCTTCTTCTTCTTCTTCTTCTTCTTCTTCTTCTTCTTCTTCTTCTTCTTCTTCTTCTTCTTCTCCTTCTCCTCCTCCTCCTCCTCCTCCTCCTCCTCCTCCTCCTCCTCCTCCT
>OU015749.1:83731100-83776146 GCA_907169655.1 Acomys percivali
CTCCTCCTCCTCCTCCTCCTCCTCCTCCTCCTCCTCCTCCTCCTCCTCCTTCTCCTGACACAGGGTTTCTCTGTGTAGCCTTGGCTGTGCTGGACTCCGCTCTGTAGACCAGGCTGACCGCAAACTCACAGAGATCTGCCTGCCTCTGCCTCCTCCCAAGCACCAGGACTAAAGGCATTTGCCACCATTCTTGGCTTCCTCTTCTCTTTAAAGTCACTCAGTTTCCTACACTTCATGCCACTTATGTTACCAGTTTCTTATATGTTAGTTTGAAGGACTTTTTTTTGTCAAAAATACAGAATTAAAATCATATATACTTCTTACCCTACAACATATGCTTTCTCTTGCCTTATTTCCCCCAGTTAGTTTATCTTAGATTATCAGTGTGTGAAGATCATTCTTATTTTGTACTGCTGCGTAAATGCATTATATGGTGCTTTAGTCTGTGCTGTGATAACAGTATATGTAAAATTGACTCAATTATGAAGAATTTAAACTCAATTCCGACAGTTTTGGAGGCTGGGAAGGTCAAGATCCAAATGCCAATCCAAGGTTCATTAGCTGGTTATAGCCCAGTCTGCTTTTAAGTTGGTGCCTTAGATGTGGCTTCCCTAGGAGACAAGTGCCCTGTCCTTGTGGTAGAAGTAGTTCAGAGTGAATAGCTCTCTTGCACTTCTTCTCAACAGTACTTTCATTGTTATTTTTTTCACCTGAAATATTTTTTGAAATATAAAACAGTGACATCATTTTCTCTCTTCTCTCCACCCTTCCTATGCCTCCATCCCCTGCCATTGTTCTCGCTCAGATTCACTGCTTCTTTTCTTTGTGTGTGTGTGTGTGTGTGTGTGTGTGTGTGTACATATATATATATATATATGTACACACACACACACACTTCTAAATATATGAATGCAACTGGCTCCATCTCTAATGTTATCTTTACATATGTGATCTCAGGCTGATAGCTTAGTATTGCATAACCTATTGGGATTCTCTTCCTTGGGGAAGAAGATCATTTTTCCTGCTCTCAGCATTCCCCCGTTGCCTATAGTTTCTTCCTAGCATTGAGGGCCTGTGAATCCCCTCTTGCGTGTTAGCGTGTCCATTGGTGTTGTTTGTTCGGGTCTTGTTACAACAGGCATGTTGATAAGACTTCATGAGTGTAGCCTCTGACATTTCTAGTAGATGAAGCTTTACTGCAAACTTTCCTCTTCTTCCAACTCTTAAGAAACTTCACTCCCTCTTTCAAAATGGTCCCTGAGCCTTAGGCTCAGGAATTGTGTTGTAGGTGTATCAGTTGGGTCTGGGCATCACAGTTTCTTGTCCTCTGTATTTTGATTGATTCATAGTTTTCTGTAATGATCTTTATTGCAAAGCAAAGTTACTTTGAGAGATGAGAACTACACTTACTGTAGGTATAAGGGTAAATATTTAGAATGTAGTTAGGACTTTTTCTGGTTTTCTAAGGTGACAGTTGTAGGTTCTTCTCCAAGATCCATGACTTCACTAGTCCTGGATTGGCTAGGTTTCTAGTGCTAGGCATAGTTTCCCTCTTGATAAAAGGGTCTTAAGTCCAATTACAGAGCCATTGGTTACCACCAAGGTGTGCTTGCCACGGACACACCCTTAGGGTTATACCCATGCGTGTGTTTGCTGTGGTTCATAATTGGCATAGCTGAGCAGGACTGTTGGTTGCTCGTCTCCTTTGGAATCTGAAATGGCATCATCTGGTACCATGAAAGCTATTTCTTATGAAGGAAGCTTTCATGTCAGTTGCAGCTCAAGTTCTCTAGGTCCTGTGTCTAAAGTGACTGATGTCTTCCACTTCTGGGGATGCCTCAGAGGGCAGCGGCCATAGTGTTTTGGAAGTTTCTTCGACAACCCTAACAACAACTTAAAGGGGGCTTATCATGTGTGGTGTGTTTGTTTGCTTGTTTGTTTGTTTTTAGATAGTTCAGGGCTTTGAGAGGAGCAGTGTGAGTACAGATGGAAAAAATTCACCTAAACAATGTCTGTATATTTTTACATAGATATGTTTAATTTTAGGTAGATAGGTAATAGGATTTGTTAGGACTTTTCCAGATAGCTTTTCTGTTTTCCTTTCCCCTCCCTAATTAAAGCCCTGTTTCCCCCTTGAACTAACTTGTACCCTGCAGAACCCTCCCCTCCTCCCTTTTAAGTCCTTGGTTTCTGCAGTTAGTTTGGGTTGTATACTCATATCCAAAGACTTGGAGCTAGGAATTACAGATGAGAAAGAACCTCTGTCTGGGTTACCTCACTCAATATCTCAATATGATGGCTTCTGATTCTATACATTTACCTGCAAATTTCATGATACAACTTTGCTTTACAGATATATATATATATATATATATATATATATATATATATATATATATATATATATACACCATGTTTTTATCTGTCAGTTGAGAGCTTGTTTCCATATCCTCGCTATTATGGATAGAGAGTGCAAAGAAGTTGCCTGAGACAAGTATGTGGAGTAGGGTTTTGAGTCCTTTGGGCGTATGCTGGAGGGTGATGTAGCTAGGTTATATTGTAGGCTCATATTTAGCTTTTTGCGGCAGGGTTGAGACAAGTTTCTCTATGTAACAGCTCTGGCTGTCCTAGAACTTGCTCTGTAGACCAGGTAGATCTCGAACTCACAGAGATCTACCTACCTCTACCTCTCTGAGTGCTGAGATTACAAGTGTGTTCCACTGTGCCCAGCTTTTTTTTTTTTAAAGATACATTTATTATTTGTACAATATTCTGCCCACGTATGTGTCTGCACATCAGAGGAGGGCACCAGATCTTATTATAGATGGTTGTTGCCCACCATGTAGTTGCTGGGAATTGAACTCAGGACCTTTTGTAGAACAGACAGTGCTCTTAAACTCTGAGCCGTCTCTCCAGCTACCTACTTTTAGCTTTTTAAGGGTTCCTTTACACTAGTTTCTAGAGTGGCTGAACCAATTTGCAGATAGTGAATGAGGCTTCCCTTTTCCACACATGCTCTCCAGCATTTGATTTTTGTTGTTGTTGTTGTACTTTGTCTTTCTAATGGTGATAAGATGAAATCTCAAAAATTGTTTTGATTTGTGTTTTCCTAATTGACAGGAATAATAAACATTTGAGATATTTCTGAGATATTTAAAATTAATTTTAAAAATTACTTTATGCATGGTTGTCTTGGCTGCATGTATGTATTGCACCATGTGAATGTCTGACACCTATAGAGGTCAGATTCTTTAAACTAATTCTTTACCATATCTAATACCATAAATAAATAAATAAATAAGTTCTTGAAATGGAATTTTTTGTTTCTTTAAATTAACTAATTCACTTTACATCTGTTCGTAGCCCTCTCTCTCCTCTTCTTATGGCCCCACACTCACTCCATCCCCCATTCTCCCTTCCCTACTCAGAAAAGCCCCCCCCCCCACCACTACACCAAGTCCCATGATGCACAGCTCATTCCCCTGTGGCCTGGCTAGGCAGCCCCTCTAGGGCGAAGTGATCAAAAAGCAGGCAACAGAGTCCATGTCAGAGACAACCCCTGCTCCCCTTACTGGAAGACCCACATGAAGCCTGAGCTGTTCATCAGCTACATCTGTGTAGAGGGCCTAGGTTCATTTGATGCATGGTCCTTGGTTGTGCTTCAGTCTCAGCAAGCCCTTCTGGGCCCTGGTTAGTTGGCTCTGTTAAGTCTTCTTGTGGAGCCCCTGTTACCTCCAGGTTCTTTTATCCTTCCCCCTACTTTCCTACAAGACTCCCTATGCTTCACCCAGTGTTTGGCTGTGAGTCTCAGAATCTGTTTCCATCTGCTCCTGGGTGGAGCCTTTCAGAGGACAGCTATGCTAGGCTCCTGTCTGTCAGCATAGTGTCAGGGGTTGGCTCTCTCTTTGAGAGGTGGGTCTAAGGTTGGGTCAGACATTGATTGGTTGGAAATTCCATTGATCTCTGTTCTATCTTTATGTATGCACATCTTATAGGCAGGGTAAATTTTAGGTCAAAGTTTTTGTGGATGCGTTGATGTTCTCCTCCCTCCACTAGGAGTCCTGTCTAGTTAGAAGGTGTCCCCTTCAGTCTCCATGACCCCTAATACTAAGAGTCTGAGCTAGAGTCACCCCCTGTCTTAGGTTTCTTTAACTGGAATTACTGATGGTTGTGAGCCATGATGTAGGTGCTAGATACAGAATCCAGGTTCTCTGTAACTCTTTCGGATTTGATGTGACATACTATTAGTTAAAGAAAACCAGTGTAGTCATTATATCTGAACTGCGTTGATGTTCATTACTGTTATGTTGTTGTTAGGTTTGTTGGGGACTTTGACACTACAAGTTCATTCGTTTAATAAATATATATTTTGTATCTTTCTATATATGTGTTTGGCTCTGGGAAATTGAAGATAATGCTGTAACAGAAACAGAGCCATGATGACTAAGATCTTAGGTTACAAAGTCTGACCTGGATTCACATTTCAAGTCTAATGAATGCTTAACTTAATGTTGTCCAAGTGAAGTAACATAGTTTTCTTTTCCCTCAAAGTGGAAAAAAAAATCTAACATGATGCCTGTTAAGTAAGAAGCATTCAGTTAACTACCTTATGAAGTTACCAGACTATATTACAGTCGACTGCCTCCACTATAAGTTCCTAATCTTGTTTTGTTGACTTTTGTATCCCCAAATCTGGCTTGTACTTAGTAAATAAGTTGTGGTGGGATTTAGAGGCCAGTAGTACATACTGTGCCTAGACTGCCCTTTTCAGTCTCAAGAAGGGACCCTAGTGGTAGATAAGAGGAAAAGGATGGTTAGTTTGGTTACATGCTAAGAAATCATAGTATAAAATTAGAGGGGTAGATAATTAAAAACAAACTGTTTATTGAAGAATTTTAAAATAATGGCAGTGATGAAAATCATCTTGATAGGTTGTCACTGGAAGATTAGAAAGGGTGTCAAGGTGGAGCCACGTGATTGGAGAGGTTATTCATCTTCCTCAGGACCACACTAGAGTTAGAGCAACCGTAAAGGAAACAACGGATTGGTTGGGAGGTACTAGGGAGGGTGGTAATGCAGGCAGGATATTTGAGCCTTTGACTGAATGGGTCAATGAGTAGGAACCATTTCTTGAAATAGACAGTTTAAAACCTGAGATAGAGAGGCCTAGAAAACAGATCACCCAAGATAGAAAGGAAGTGTTTTAAGATTGCTGTATTCACTTGTACCTTAAACTTTTATGTTGTGCAAGTGAATGATTTGCATACTTAAAAAAAGTAGAACAAATTTTAAATGTAAAATTTAAACGTTAGGCTGAGGTCTCTTAGTTTTTTGAATATATTACTAAAGTGTTCTTTATTAAAATTTGAACTGGTGTATTTAAAGCTGAAGGCTTTTTTAAAGTTACATTTTACATTTTTAAAACAAGATTTAACTGCTATCACTTTTTTTTTTAACTTAATGTGCATTGGTATGAGAGTGTCTGATCCCCTGGAACTGGAGTTACAGATAGTTGTGAGCTGTTATGTGAGTGCTGGGAATTGGACATAGGGTTCTCTGGAAGAATAGCCAGTGCTCTTAATTGCTGAGCCATCTCTCCAGCCAGACATTTTATATTCTTACATACACAAATTGTCTTTTTTTTCTTTTTTTTCCTTTTTTAAAATTAATTTACACAAATTGTCTTAACACTATAATCAGTTTTTTTTTTTGAAGAAAAACTTTCTATTTTGTCAAGTTTAGAGAATAAATATTTTGAGTGAGATTATTTGTGTTAAGAGGGAAAAGGTCCTTATAATTTTATCTTTATGCTTTTTGGGGGGGGTATAAAGAGATTTATTGTAGAATGGAGGAAGAGAGAGAAAGAAGGGGGTAAGGGATGCCCCAGGGGGCTCAAAGAGAGGGAAAGAAGCCAAGAAGGCGAGGAAGTGACAGAGAGCTATCTTTATGCTTTTAATTTATACAAAAATTATAAAGAAATTAGAATATCATATCATTTATTATACCTTTCTGAACTGTGAAGTGATTTCTAAGGAAACTTCTCCACTAGCTGATGAATTTCCAATCATTGACATCCAATCTAAATAATTTCTAATAATAAGTATAAAAGTTTAATAAATACAATTTTATGACTAGGTTATATAAAGTAACTAGGAGCAGGGAAAACAGTAACTTCAATCATTGTAGATTAGTTCATGTTCATTCTTAGTCACTGTAATTAGTTTTGATGTTGGAACTATTTCTAGTGTGTAACCCACTTGGAGGCTCGTTAATTCACTAGGTGAGAACAAGGGTCCAGAAATTTGTATTTAACTATTTTAGGTGATTCTGGTGAACACAGGGCTAAAAATTTCCCCTATGTTATGAGGCAATATATATGAAAATATTCTGTAAATGTTTTATATGAAAGTTTGGTATTTATTTAATTTAGTTCTTCAGTCTGTTAAGCTATTATTAGTTGAAGCTGTGTGTTTAAAAACGATTTTATTGGGATTCTTATACCTCCATCTTCCTTCTCCACCCCGGTTCCTTCCAATACCCCAACACCAGATAGGAGAGAAAGAAGGTTAGTGGGGTGAAGGAACGGAGGTCTCCTGCTGGTTAGGGTCACTGGGTTCCTTGGAGCAAATCTAAGCTTTGTTTCAGAATATCTCCAGCTTCTCATTAAACTGCATTGACAACAGGAGCAGCAGCCTTCTTTCTAGGAGCTCCATTTTCTCTCTCTGGACTCTGACATTTATTCCCTCTCCAGCATCTTCAGAATTAAACTATCTGCAGCTATCAAAGAGCCCCCTCTCGGAGCCCACATGAGGCAAATAGTTTGTTGCTGTGGACAATCTGAATCAGACCCATATCCCACATCTGGGATTAAAACAAAAACATTTACATAACACAATTGAGTTTTTAAAGAAACCAAAACTTCCACTACAATTAGTCTATATTAAATATGTATATGGCATCCCAGTGTTAAAATTACTTACCTATTTTGCTATTTCTGGACATTTTGTAGCTCTATTTTTAACAGAATGTTTAACAAACCTCTTACCCTTCCCCAGGTATTGTTATTGGTGTTTATTAGTACTTTAAGCTTATAATTTACATTTTTTTATATTATTAGGAAGATCCTGCTTTTAGAACATGCTGAGCTTTTACAGACTGTTGTCTGGTATGTTTGGTTATGTGCTATGAATTATGTGCAACATGAATTATTAAGTAATACGAGTTTTAAAACTATATATACCTTTTTATATTTTGTGCTTTGAATATATCTAGCTATCTTTTGTTTTTATATTCTGGTTTATTTCTTTTAAAAATATCCATCCATCCATCCATCCATCCATCCATCTCTATGTCTGTCTGTTTCTCTCTCTTCCTCCCTCCCTCCCTCCCCCCTTCCCTCCTATCTATCCATTCACTGAACCAAGTTACTGCTGCTCATGTGTACATGGGTATGAGGTTATTCACTGGGATATGGAAAAACCTAGTGCTCCTTCCTCCAAGTGACTCTCCGTCTTCCAGCAGTCATTGGCTTTAGGGTAGGGTCTCAAGAACCCCTTCCTACTCACTCCATGCTGGAATTTTTAACTTGTTTGGTCTTGTGCAGGTAACACAACTGCTGTGAGTTCAAGTGAACAATCGTCGTATCGTGTGTAAAGGACATGATTTCACACATCTTTCTTCCTCATCCTGCAGCTCCCCCATACCCAAAATGTTCCTTGGGCCTTAGGTTGGTGTGTGTTGATACAGATGTCCCATCTACAAAGGAACATAAATTCACTTGTTTTCAGACTTTGGAAAGTAATGAGTGTCTGTATTAACTACTACCCATTGTAATAAGCTTCTTTGACCAATTTTGGAAGTAGTACATATTATACAAACATAAATATTTAAAAGATAATTTGACAACAGTACTATTTAGAAAAACAACATTAGTAGGTTCTCCCCTAGGGCCTATGACTTCCTTAGTTATGTTTTGATCATGTTTATAGTACCAGATCTGAATTTTCCTGTGTAGACACAGGCCTCAAATCCAGTTCAATTAAAGGTCTACTCTCTGTTATGCATTGAGCTAGATTATATGCTTGGTTTTCAGTTATATCCTATAAAGTTGAGGTACTGAATGAAAGGGAAATAAATTTAAATAGGGATAATCTTGTTCTCTCTCTAATATACATATACGGTACAAATAAATATATATAAAATAATGTACAAATAGTCACTTTAGGCTATTGACTGAAGATTCTCATAGGCTGTTGACTGAAGATGCTCAGAAGATACTGCTTGATGAGAAGAGTGAATTGATTTCTCTAGTTTAAGTCTGGAGAAATGAAAACTTGGCACAAATGGTGAAAACATAGAGAGCTAATCAGCCTTGTCTTGGCATTTTTGTTAGAAATAAAAAATATAACTAGAATCACTTAGCTGCTGACTAGAACCACGTACAACAAATGCCACTTCAACTTGTGTTACAACATTGTGGTAAACTGCTAGGAAGTTCACTGTATAGGGATAGCCTCTTTCTTGAGAATTTGAAATAACTTCAGATTTGCTGAAGTTGTATAGGCCATCTAATTAGTAAAGGTAAATATTTGGTTAACATGTAGAAATAATATCACAGACATGTAAATATAGCATGAAATGATTGTCCACTTTAGTACTGGCCATGATTAAAGGAAATGTCAATTAACCCTTGTTTTGTATATGATAACATCTTTGTGTTTTGAGACAGGGTTTCTGTGTGTAGCCTTGGCTGTACTGGACTCACTTTGTAGACCAGGCTTCCCTCGAACTCACAGAGATCTACCCGCCTCTGTTTCCTGAGTGCTGGGATCAAAGGTGTGTGCCGCCACACTTGGCCTAATAACATCTTTTTTATTTTTATTTATTTATTTTTTAAGGATAGGATCTCAGTAACTCACGTTTCCTCTAAACATGCTACATAACAGAGGCTAACCTAAAGTACTGATTATGCCCTGCAGATACTTAATAGTGGGATTTCAGACATGCACCACCACCACTTTAGCTCAATTGAGAGAATCTTTTATTTTAACCTGTGTTGGACATATTTTAGTACAACTGGGGGGTTTCATTGCTTTTTTTATTGAAGGGTTGGTATTCTTTTTTTTATATTTTTTAAATTTATTTTTATTTATTTATTTATTAATTTATTCTTGTTACAACTCAGTGGTTATCCCATCCCTTGTATCCTCTCATTCTTCTCTCCCTCCCATTTTCCCCTTATTCCCCTCCCCTATGACTGTTCCTGAAGGGGACTTCCTCCCCCTGTATATGCTCATGGGGTATCAAGTCTCTTCTTGGTAACCTGCTATCCTTCCTCTGAGTGCCACCAGGTCTCCCCCTCCAGGGGACATGGTCAAATATGAGGCACCAGAGTACGTGAGAAAGTCATATCCCACTCTCCACTCAACTGTGGAGAATGTTCTGTCCATTGGCTAGATCTGGGTAGGAGTTTAAAGTTTACCGCCTGTATTGTCCTTGGCTGGTGCCTTAGTTTGAGCGGGACCCCTAGGCCCAAATCTGCCTATCATAATGTTCTACTTGTAGGTTTCTAGGACCCTCTGGATCCTTCTACATTGCTATTCTCCCATGCTTCTCTCATCTAGAGTCCCAATAGGATGTCCTCCCCTCTGTCCCAGTTTCCTGGTAAGTGAAGGCTTTCGTGGGACATGCCCCTTGGGCTAGTATGCAGATATAAGTGAGTATATACCATTTGAGTCTTTCTGCTTCTGGGTTAACTCACTCATTGTGATCATTTCTAGCTCAATCTATTCATCCACAAATTTCGGGAATTCCTTGTTTTTAATAGCTGAGTAGTATTCCATAGTGTATATGTACCACAGTTTCTTTATCCATTCTTCTACTGAGGGACACTTAGGCTGTTTCTATGTTCTGGCTATTATGAATAAGGCTGCTGTGAACATGGTTGAGCAAAGTTTCTTGTTGTGTGCTGGAGCATCTTTTGGGTATATTCCAAGGAGTGGAATAGCTGGGTCTTGAGGAAGCCCTATTCCCAGTTTTCTGAAATAGCACCAGATAGATTTCCAAAGTGGCTGTACTAGTTTGCATTCCCACCAGCAATGAAGGAGTGTTCCTCTCTCCCCACATCCTCACCAGCATGTGGTGTCGCTTGAATTTTTGATCTTAGCCATTCTGATGGGTGTAAGATGGAATCTCAGAGTTGTTTTGATTTGTATTTCCCTGATGACTAAGGAGGTTGAGCATTTCTTTAAGTGTTTCTCAGCCATTTGATATTCCTCTGTTGAGAATTCTCTGTTTAGTTCCAAGCCCCATTTCTCAATTGGGTTATTTGGTTTGGTGGTGTTTAATTTCTTGAGTTCTTTATATATTTTGGATATTAGACCTTTGTCAGATGTAGGGTTGGTAAAGATCTTTTCCCAGTCTGTAGGCTGTCACTTTGTTCTCTTGACAGTGTCTCCTGCCTTACAGAACCTTCTCAGCCTCATGAGGTCCCATTTATTAATTGCTGACATTAAGGCCTGGGCTGTTGGTGTTCTGTTCAGGAAGTTATCTCCTGTGCCAATATGTTCCAGGCTCTTCCCCACTTTTTCTTCTAACTGACTTAGTGTCTCTGGTTTTATGTTGAGGTCTTTGATCCACTTGGATTTGAGTTTTGTGCAAGGTGACAAATATGGGTCCAGTTGCATCTTTTTACACATAGACCGCCAGTTAGACCAGCACCATTTGTTGAAGATGCTATCCTTTTTCCATTGAATGGATTTGGCTTCTTTGTCAAAAATCAAGTGACCATATGTGTGTGGATTCATATCTGGGTCTTTGATTCTATTCCACTGATCAACCAGCCTGTTGCTGTGCCAGTACCATGCTGTTTTAATTACTATTGCTTTATTGTACAGTTTGAGATCAGGTATGGAGATTCCTCCTGAGCACCTTTTATTGTACAAGATTGTTTTAGCTATTCTGGGTTTTTTGTTTTTCCATATGAAGTTCAGAATTGAACTTTCAATGTCTTTAAAAAATTGTGTAGGTATTTTGATAGGGATTGCATTGAATCTGTAGAGTTCTTTTGGTAGGATGGCCATTTTTACTATGTTAATTCTCCCGATCCATGAGCAAGGAAGATCATTCCATCTCCTCATGTCATCTTCAATCTCTTTCTTCAGAGTTTTGAAATTTTTTTCAAAAAAGTCCTTCACTTGCTTAGTTAGAGTAACTCCTAAATATTTTATATTGCTTGTGGCTAATGTGAAGGGTGTGGTTTTCCTAATTTCGTCCTCTGCAAGCTTGTCATTTGTGTATAGGAAGGCTACAGACTTTTTTGAGTTAATTTTGTATCCAGCCAATTTGCTGAAGGTGTTTATCATCTGTAGGAGTTCTCTGGTGTAATTTTGAGGGTCACTTATGTACACTATCATATCATCTGCAAATAGGGATAATTTGAGAAGGGTTGGTATTCTAAGTATAGTTGGTTACTGCTAGATTGTGTTTAACAAATTAGAATGTAGCTAAGATAAAGGACCTCTGTCCTGTTGCTTCTCCATTGAGTTTGCTGTTTTCGTTTCTTCCCAACTAACAAATCCATGTTAAAAGTATTGTGCCTAAAGCTTAACTTTAATAAAATAATTACCTGTCATGGAACGTAAATAGTATCTTTCTATTACAGTATGGGCTTCTAGGGTTATTGTTAAAAATACTCTAATTTGGGCTCTACTGCTAGGATTTTATTTGTCTATTTCTAGGCAGAGGACTAGGTGTGTATTTTTATCAAAAGCTTCCTAGGAACTCGATAGCCTCTAAAACTAAAGAAAAAAGGCGATGGACCTTAACACTAGAATTTGCTGTTTTCTGATATTAAATTATTTTGATTGCTTCAATACTAAGTGGGCTTTTCAAATATTTAGTTGTAGAGTTTGCCTATAATTTTATAGAAACCTTTATAGTTACTAAGAAATGAGCTAATAACATTATTAAGAAATTAAAGCACTTTCCAGTAACTACATTAGTATGCTAGGTTTGCCGCACCCCCCTCCAAAAAGAACAAAAAACAAATCAGATGTTTTGTTTTCTCACAGGAATGCAGTAGGAAAGCCATACAAAAATATACAGAGTTTATTTACTTAGAAAAATGTCCTGTTTAGAATACTACAGTAAAATACAGAGTGCTCATATATTACATGCAGAAAAGACATAGCAATGACTTATTAAAATGGAATAACGCTAATCCCTAAGTTTTTGGTATATGTACTTGATAATCTTCTGATACTTGCATGAGATCTAAGGATTGGAAGATAAATTATTTAGTCTCCTCATGGAAGCAGTTCACCCTGTAGTCTTCACTAGATGGTTTTGCTTAGACCTGAACTGTCCAATATGGTAGTAACATATATGGCTGTTAAACTAAGTGCATCCTCTCCCGCTGATGCCAGACAAGGCAGCCGAGCTAGGGGAAAGGAATCCCAAGGCAGGCAAGAGTCAGAGATAGCCCCTACTCTACTCCCTTTGTTAGGGGACCCACATGATGGCCAAGCTACATATCTGCTACATATGTGTAGAGGGCCTAGGTCAAACCCAAGCATGCTCATTAGTTGGTGATTCAGTCTCTGTGAGCTCCCATGGGCCCAGTAAGTTTACTCTGTAGGTCTTCTTGTGGTGTCCTTGACCCCTCCAGATCCCTCTTACCTTTCCTCCCACTTTTCCACAGCACTCCCTGAACTCTGCTTACTGTCTTGACTGCGTCTCTGCATCTCTTTTCATCATCTGCTGGATGAAGCTTCTCAGAAGACAGTTATGCTAGGCTCATGTCTGCAGTCATAGCAATGTATCACTAATAGTGTCAGGGGTTGGCTTTCTCTCCTGGAATGACTCTCAAGTTGGGCCAGTCATTGGTTGACCATTCCCTCAGTTTTTCCTCCATCTTTATCCCTACATTTTTTGTAGGCAGGGCAAATTTTGGGTCAAAGGTTTTATGGGTGGGTTGGTGCTCCCCTTCCTCCACAGTAAGTACCACCTGGCTACAGGAAGTGGTGACTTCAGGCTCCATTTCCCCTGCTGTTAGGAGTCTCAGCTATGTTCGCTCCTGTAGACTCCTGGAGGGCCTCCTTCCTCCCAGAGATGTCCCCTCACCAAATATCCGGTCTCTCTCCCGTTCCTTCTGCTCTCTCCCACACTCCCAAACCTACTCCCCATCCCTGCTCCGCTCCCCACCCCCTTCCCTCCATCTACTTCAGATGACTAGTATATTTCCTTTTCTGAGAGAGATTCAAGATCTTCCCTTGGGCCTTCCTTGTAACTTAGGTCTATAGGTTGTAGCATGTTTACCCTGTACTTTATGGCTAACATTCACTTATAAATGAGTACATACCTTGCACGTCTTTCTGGGTCTGAGTTACCATACTTAGGACAGTTTTTTTCCAGTTCATCCATTTGCCTGCAAATTTCATGATTTCCTTGTTTTTAATAGCCAAGTAGTATTCCATTGTGTAAGTGTACAATATTTTCTTTATCCATTCTTTGCTTGAGGGGCATCTAGGTTGTTTCCAGTTTCTGCCTATTATGAATAAATCTCCAGTGACCATAGCTGAGTCCAGTGTCCTCTTGGTATGGTGGTGCATCTTTTGGATATATGCCCAGGAGTGGTATAGCTGGGGTTTAGGTAAAATTACTCTCAATTTACTTGTTTTGTTTTTTTGCTTTTTGTTTTTGTTTCTTTTTTAATGAGGCTACTAGAGAATTTAAAATCACTTAGTGGCTTGCATATCTTTCTGGTGGACAGAGTGATCCATTTATCCTGTCTTATTAGAACCTCACTACCTTCTAAGAAAGTTGTACTGTCACCATTACATAGCTGAATGCTGGTATTCAGAGGTTTTCATTTGCTTCTTAGATCAGAAAGTAATTTCTTTAATATTATGTAATCCTCTGGAAGCAATCCTTTGGTTTTTCTGGGGTTTTGGTAGTTTGTTTTCTTTTTTTTTTTTTCCCCCAACAGTATTTTTTTTTCCTTTCTTTCTTTTTCTTCAAATCTCCTGGAATTGGAATTAGAGACAGTTGTGAACTGCCATGTGGGTGCTGGGATTTGTATGTAGGTCCTCTGGAAGAGCAGCCAGTGCTCTTAACTGCTGAGCCATCTCTCCAGCCCTTCTAACAGTATTTATGAGGTGGAGAACCAGAGCTCTTATGCCATTGTTGCTATTTCCCTGTGAACTTTATTTTGTACATAACCTTTCTTCTGGCATACGTTATATATAAGTATGCTAATGACTTATTTTCTTATTGATAAGTGTTGTCAACTAAGATACTTTAAGCTTTTCTTCTTGGGCTGCTATAGTTTTCCTTTTTCACTTTTTTTTCTTTAGTGAGGCGAACTTAATGAAGACACCAGTGTCCTCCATCTCTTATTTCTGAACTTCTGTTATAGTTCTGACCTTCATTAAAACTTTGTCTATCAGATTACAGTTTGGGATGAGGGAAAAGGCACATGGTGTGGCTCTATATATTTCCATATTAAATTCTACTTTGGAGTCTTAAGGTTCTTAAAAAATAATTCTTAGAGGTCTTAGGTTTTGTTACTTACAGGTGCCACATGTGTGCCTTCTGTGTTTTCATCAAATTATGAAATAATATGACTTAATTGAGGTTATTAGACTGTCAGACTCTTGGGATGTATAATTTTGCTGTAGTTGATACATAACTAAGCAGCTGTTTATTTGTCTCACTTTATTAATATAGTGACTTTTTATTTCTCTACTTTCCTTGTGTTCTCATCATGGTTAATCTTAAGGTTCTTCCTTTGTCATCTAATGAGTTTGTAAAAAAAAAAAATCTGATTTACCTGTTGAAAAGTAAACCCATGGTGGCTTTTGAAATACATGGCTTCATATTTTTCATAGTGAATTTTTAAAAATATAGATGCTCTGATTCCTTGGCAATAACTTGGGAGATAGTAGAAAAAAGAATTGCCATTAAGCCCAGTTAGCAAAACAACATTGGTGTTTAACTTGGGGTAATTTTTCTTTTAGATTGTTTTTGTTTGTTTTTACATTTATTCATTGTGGGTGGTGGCATACTTGTGGAGGTCGGAGGACAACTACGGAAGTTGGTTTTCCTTCCATCATGTGGGTTTGGGGGGAACTGAGCTAACGTTTTCATGCTTGCCAGCAGGGGCCTTTACCCACAGAGCTGTGTAGCTGGTTGGCTGTTAATTAACCTTTAGAAAATGCTGTAAGGATGATGGCTTATGGTTTCATTTCTTTGGTCTGCCTCAAATACACAAATTTGTGTGTGTGCTCGTACACACACACACACACACACACACACACACTTAATTTTTTAAGCTATTACCAAACTTTTTCAACTAGTAGCAGCATTTACATTCGTACTAGGAATTTATGAGAGTTAGGGTTTTCTATGTACTCATTTAGTAGATTTATAGAGGCAACTCATTTTATTTTCTTTTTGTTAGGCAAGTTCTTTTATGTAATCCTGTTGCTCTGTAGACAGTGCTGGCTCCTAGCTTGTTATCCTTGCCTCTGCCTTCTGAGAACAAAGTCAATTGTACAACATATGCCTAGTGGAAAGCAGAATATTCTGTGTGCCGAGCACACACATTACCAGTGAGCTATATTCTCAAACTCAGCTATCATTTTAATGGCCATATGGGTCCTTGAACTTTGTTTGTTGTTGTTAAATTTTAAAAAGAGGTATTTCTTGTATAGTTTCCTCATTTCATATTCTTTTAGTTATGTCATTGCCTTCCTTATTTCTGGTCCCTTAATTCAGCTCTCCTCGCCAGCTCTTGAGCCTTGTCCTTTTGTATGTCTTTTCCAGAGAATAACAATTTCAGATAAATCCTAAATTTGTTAGCATAATTGTTACCATAAGGTCAAATTACAGGCAGGTATTGGAAAATAAAGATTACATGGCTTAAAGTTTGCATTCAAAGAATTGTGGTCTTCAGTCTTAAATTATTAGACAAACAGTGCTTTACTGTCCTGTCCTCTCTTTGATCCTTAATTTTTTGCTTTGGTATTTTTCTGGATTGAACCAAGGCCTTGTGCTATACTAAGCCCTCTAACACCAGCTTACAACTTACTGAAGTCTTGTTAGCTTTTTATTTTAAGACAAAGGTCTCAAAGCTGTTGCTGTTGCTCAAGCTGTCCTTGAAGTCACTGTGGTCTTGGCAGGCCTTGTACCAGTATTCCTGCCTTAGCCTCCTGAGTAGTTTTGCCACCAGGCCTGACTCATTTACTCTTCCAGTTATTGTTGCTGTTTTTACGTATTTGTCTCTTAAAAATCTTGTGGTCTCTCCCCTTGTTTAAGAGTAGAAGGTGGTTTTATTCCAGATAGAGGGGAAATCCCTCCTTTCACTGTATAAACATCAGTGCCCTTACTTAACCTTCAGCTTTCAGTTACTTATTTTCTTTATCTTTTTCTATAGCATTTAAATAAGTACAAATACCTGCTTATTTTTTTTAAATGTCCAAAGCCCTCTCTGTGCTTTCCTCTACCTTTTTTTGTTTAGATGGTGATGGTAGGATTCTCGGCTAGTTTCCCACTACAATACTGCATTTAGACCCATACCTTTCAAACAGTGACTTAAAATGTTACTATCTGCCCATCTTTATAATTTCTGGCTTTATATAGTCTACTGCCTGCTAGACATCCATCTTCTCTAAAGTCCAGTTGGAGCATTCAATTCAAACGATATGTATTCTTACTAATTTGTACAACTATTCATTTAGTTGCTAAAACCTGGAATCAGAAATCAAAGACTTTAACACCCCTTCCACAGGTTGATTATAGAAATCTATCAGCTTAGTACGTTAGTATAGTCCAATATACTATCCAGTAGGAATTTAATGCAAGTTGGGGCTGGAAGAGTGCTTAATGGTTTAGAGCACTTTGCTGTTTTTTCAGAGGACTGTTTAATTCCTAGCACTCACACTGGGCAGTTTACAACTCTACCTGTAACTTCAACTCTAGGGGATACCCTCTTCTGCCTTCTGTGGGCACTCATGTCCATGTGACATGTACACACACAGACACACATAGATACACATGAATGAGAATAAAAATTAACATTAGTATATCAGCTCATCAGTTATATATGTAGCACTATCATTAGCTTAAAGCATGTGGCACAGCAGTAGATACGAGAAGAACCGGCTTCAACATTGTGAAAATCAAGAACTGACTCCCCAGAGTTGTCTGGCATGAGCCATGGCACCCACATGTTTATACTCACATATACAAAACAAATTTCCAACATTAAAATTGCTCATTGTATTAAAAGCTAGCTAGAGATATGCACAATAGCACACGAACCTTTTAAATAGGGGTAAGAGACATGCTTTATAGTCTCGTAATATTGTAGTGCTCATGTTATATTAAGTTTAGTATGTAGGTATTTTTAAATGATTTATATAAAAATATTTACACCGTTTTAATGGTGGATGAAGTTCTTCAGCGTTTTCTCTTTGGCTATATATCCTTAGAAATGTGATTAAGCAAATGCCTCAGAGTTATGGTTAATGTGTATTATGTAATGCTAGGGACATTAAGTCGTAGACAAGCAAATTTCTGTCTTCCCCTTTTTATCATTTATAATCTGGGCTTGTTTTTCGTAGTTAATGAGTTAACTATTTTTGTAATGGAGGTTTCACTATGTTCACTGGGCTGGCCTTGATCAAGTGCTCAACTGATTCTGCTGCTCCACATCCGTTGGGCTGGGAATGCAGCTGGGCACCTTTGCCAAGTTTTTCTCCCACCATAGTTAGAATTATTTAAAACTTTTGAAGGTAAACTTAATTATTTTTGTCATTGGTAAAACAATATATAGTATACATATATGCTAAAATCCAAAGATTGAATTTAAAACCATATAGGAAACACCAAATATTTATCTGTGATATTTAAAGTTATTGATGTAACCTTTATATCTTTGTAACCTGGTATTTTTTTCTTATTACAATGACAAAGGGAGAAATAGAATGTATATGTACGGCAAGAATACAGCTCTTCAGAATTTTCAATAATCTGTTAGAATTTATTTGAAATAGCTTGTTCTTCAAGAATCTTTGATTTCTAGAAATAGTTCAATAAATTCAACACAGACCTATACAGTGCGTTTTATTTCCATCAATCAACAGAGTAGTTTGCTTTCTCTTAATAAGAAATTTGGTGAAGAAATTGTATCTATTAATTAAAATATTCTGTAAATCCAAGCTGTCATAGGGATCAGTGTTGCTTCTTATATAACTAGCTTGAGATCAGTGAGTACCTTCATGGCCCAGAGTATTTGGTGGGAGCCTAGGTGAAACCATACATTTATTTATATTCATGGTTGTAAATGTCATAATTACATCGCTCACAACATACATATAAATAAAATTTCCTTACCCAGAGATTATACTTCCTTCTGGCACTGTGACTTTCATTTGTTCAGGAAATGAATTGTGCATATTAGGACTTTCACAGTTAAAACTGTAGGTTGTTTTTAAAATTTAGGGCAGGGAAAGATTCTTATGAAATAAAAGCATATCTCCTTTGATTAATAAACAGTGTTATATTGTTAGTATATCCTTTAAACTGTATTTAGTGCTAGATTAGCTCCAGACTTTAGGTTTTGTATTTTCTGGGATATTTGCATGTAAATTCTGGGAAAATTTGTTTGGCAACTAGCCAAACTACCTTGTCTTTGTACAAAATTTCTCCAGAAAGAATTTGTTTTGAAAATGTGATCATCTACTTCTTTGGCAGTTATCACTTATGTATTCATATTTTGTTAGGATTGCAGAAAATAATCTATCACCCAGAAACCAGTCACATGGAAATTGATAAGTTAAATGTTTTAAATTATTTAAACTTAAAACTAATTTAAAGTAATTATGTGTATAGAATGGTGCACTTTAAATCAGCCTTATCACTTCGTCCTTGAATTACTGAGATTGATAGCAGCAAGCTTCCAAATTTTACAGTTGAATTTTCCTTTGCTGAGTACAACACAGTTGGATGGCTAGTCCATCCTTGCAGTCATCTTGGTTTTCCTCTCATCTTTCTGGAGGAACTTTCTTAGCCTTAATTGTCAGCCTAGTGTGTTACAGTGCTTCAGGGCTTTGCCCTGGATCCTCTTTCTTTTCTCTCCCCCCACCCCCGCTTTGGGAATTCAGTCCCCTTCCAGTAGTATTGATATGCAGATAACTTACTTATTTTCAGCACCAGCTAACCTTAGAATTTTTTAATCATATGCTTAAAGTTGTCTACTGGATACCTCTTCTTGAAGAAAGTAGACATCTCAAACTTAACATGCTTAAAGCTATTGTTGATTTTGGCTTTCCCTACCCAGTTTTCCTCCTCTGTTACAGTGTTCTGCTTGCGTGTACACATGCACACCAGAAGAGGGCACCAGATCTCATAGATGGTTGTGAGCCACCTTGTGGTTGCTGGGGATTGAGCTCAGGACCTTTGAAAGAGCAGGCACTGCTCTTGACCTCTGAGCCATCTCTCCAGCTCCTCAGTGTTTTTATAATTATTACCAGCCACCAAGTTGCTCAAGTCAGAGCCAATAGTTATCCTTGGTTTCTATCCTTTCACTGATGTTGTCCAATTTATTAGCAATATTCTGCCAACTCTACCTTTAAAAACATATTTCAAGGAGCTGGGTGTGGTGGCACACGCCTTTAATCCCAGCACTCAGGAGGCAGAGGCAGGTGGATCTCTGTGAGTTTGAGGCCAGCCTGGTCTACAAAGTGACTCCAGGACAGCCAAGGCTAGCACAGAGAGACCCTGTCTCGGAAAAAAAAAAAATTCAAATCCTTAAAATCTCTCAGTGCTTCCTAGAAGTAGCTTACTTTAGTCTACTATTTCTTGGATTATTACAGTAGTCTTCTAACTTCTTACTCCAGTTCACTTAGCAGTGAGAGCTATCTTTAAAATGCTAATCAGGTCGCTTGCCTGTGTAAAACCCTCCAGTGGTTTCCCCTCATATCTAAGATAATATTCCTACTTTTTGCTTTGGCTGAGTCCCACGTGATCTGGTTCCTGCCTGCCTCCCCGACCTCATTTCCTATCCTTTTGTCTCTTTCCTTTGTCATAGATCACATATCTTCTCTTTTCTTCCTGAAAGTTGCAGATTTATTCCTAGTTTAGGGTTCTTCCTGTCGTCTGGAATGCTTCCTGCCTTTTATTTTTTCAACGCGAAGACAGTATTGATTATGAACCAAATACTATTGAGGAAAGGACAGTAAGACACAGATACATACGCTGATGTGTTTTATGCCTTCTGTCTGGTATGTTGGAGGGTTGCTGAAGATTTTTTATCTCCAATTGTGTGTGTGTGTGTGTGCGCACATGTGACAGATTTTGAAATGTTGCTTTCACTTACTAAATTACTTTAAGTAGAAACTACAAGAATACCTTAACTGCCTCAAATTGTTTGAAGTAGGTTGTGCAAGTGTAAACTTGAGCCTTTTACAGAGAGTTTATCCTAGTGTTAGGTTTTCTTCTCTGTACTCCCTAAGTTGATTTTCAGTCCACAGTTTATCTGATTTCCCCCTATGTGTTATGGCATATCATCTTTAGCTACACTCTACATGTCTTCTAACTCTGAATTCACAAAATTTGAAAAGATTTTAACTAAAATGTTTGTGTTTGTTTAAACTGGGCTATTGACTGACAACATAAAAGTTGTATGAAATTTGTAGTACACCTTCCTGAAACTTCATGCCTACATTTTCCCAAGCATTTCCTGTAAGACTTCAGGTGCACAGTGTAGTAACTGGCCTTTATTAAAAGATAGGAATTCTTTTTATATTTTCATGGGAAATATAAAAGCTACTGAAAATACAAGAATATTTGACACGCATAGGAAAGGATCTGTCTTTGCTTTAATTCGTTTTATTACTTTTCTTTTAATTTGTTGAGTTACATGTAAGTAACTTGCATTTTTCTGTATTTTGCTGTGTTCCAATGGATCTGCCACTCCTGTTTTGACTGAATGTGCCGCTACAATTTGTGGAATTCATCACTTGCTGTTTTCTGTGAATTTGTTCTGTTGGAATCTGGAACACTGGAATGATGGAAATGTTTGCATTACAAAGTAGCTGTGAGTATACTATGCAATCTATACATAACATTGTTTAAATTAAATCTAAGTTAAGTTAAAATTAACTTGTAATGACATGAAATAAGACCTTTAAGGAAATTTGAATTTAAAACATAGTTTATCTTCTCATAAAGTAGACTTCCAGATACTTGGCTTTAAGTTCCTATATTCTGATGAGCTTCCTAATTATGTTCAAAATTAGCTTTTTAATTGGCTAGCTTGGCTTACCAACATTTGGCTTAAAAGTTAGTTTATACTAATGGACAGGATGAAAGTTGTGGTTTAGCTATAAATGTGATACTGGTGAAGAGTGTGGATTCTGTTTAAATCCAGCTGTGTTGGAGTAATATTTTGATTTCACATATTGTTCTACCATTAAAATTTAAGTGTGTCAGAAACTTAAAAGATGTGTGTGCCCCTTCAGAGTATTTTGCCACTATATTTAAATATGAATAAGACTATTTCTAAAGTAAATTTAACCAGTAAGTATCTATTCACTCAGATAGTGTAATTATGAACAGTATTTTTCACTGGTGGATCAATTAAGAATCATTCTTTACCAATTTAGGATTCAAGTTTTAAAACTTACTCATGAAATGATTGTTCAGGTCATCAAGGAACCAAAAGTCCATATAGCTGATACAATTTTAGTTTACTTTACAACCCTGGATACATTTAATTCCATGAAGATGGAGGTAGCAAGACCATGGGTAACCTTGAAGTGACACAGATGGACCTGAGTTTACAGCTTGAAAGATATGTGCTATTGACTTCAATTATGAAAACCTTCAAGTTCATGGAAAGAAGTTGCTTTAAGCACAAATTTTATTTTATTCCATGAGTCATAAGATCAATGTAAAGAAATCCATAAGTGTGGAAATCAGTCAGTGTGAGCAAAGATTCTTAGTATACACTTAAGGGGATTTGCATTTCTTTATAGTTGAAACTTCTTTTTATTTTGTTGCTTTATTTCATTGGTTAGTTCTTGTTACTAACTTACTGTCAAGTGAAATCTGCTCTGAAACAGGCTTCATTACTTCTTCATTCTTGGATTTTAATAATTAATTATTTTATTTTCAATTCATGTTTAATTTATTCTGTACCTTCTGCAATTAATGTTTTTATTGGTGATAATATAAACTAATTTGCTATGAATAATAGTTTGCATAGTTTTAAAAAATAGGTGAAGGAAGGGATTTGTAATGTTACAGAATGTCATTGATAGTAACTTACTGTTCTTCTTAACTTCCTCAGCAACAGAAGAACCTTGAGGGCTATGTGGGCTTTGCCAACCTCCCGAATCAGGTGTACAGAAAGTCAGTGAAAAGAGGGTTTGAATTCACACTCATGGTAGTAGGTAAGATGATTTCGTACTAATGTGGAGTTTTGGTCTTTTAGATCAGCTTTGGATAAATTTAAGAAATAATATCTTAAATAACTTCAGTGATTGTATGCTATATTTTATCGTATGGGGGTATATTTAAATTTTTTGCTTAGCTGTATATGATTTGTGTCTCCATTTTCTCCTTTCTTTACCCCAACTCCTTTGGTAGAAACTGAAAATTGGGAAAAGATAAGCAGTAGTGATAGAGTAGGATAACAGCATGATTTTCTCAAGTGACACTGCTAAGAAAGGAAGAGCTGCCAAGGGGCCAGTTACTGTTGGAGGACAGCATGCTTGTTCTCTGGGTCACATGGGCATTCAAGTTCAACAAGTATTTGCTCTGAATTTTGGCTAGAAGAATGCATTAAAAGGTAATAATTCAAATGATTACCATGAGAAGTGCATTTTTGTGTGTGGATGTTGCTAGGAAATGTTATGCTCATGCTTTCTAATTCAGTCTATGAATACTCTATAATCCATTTGAAAATACTGTTAAGGGTTATTTTGAATATAGGTTGGTTAATGTCATTATTATATATAAAGAAACAGTCTGTATTTTTACTCTAGTTAAGATTAGCAATCTTCAATGCCATTTTTATTCATAAGTGGATATTTTCATGGGCTACTGATTGATTTAAAATCCTAAAATCACGACTGTAAAGGAACTTTGTTATATTTTCCTATCATTTGTTTTACAAAGGTGAAAGCAGGATAATAGATGAACTATTCTTGACAAAGTTGATTATACAGTGTATATTGTTTTTCTAGTTATGTTTTTACTACACATTGTTTATTTTGATGTTAAGTTATTAGAATTAACTGAAATATTTCTTCTTTTTTTTTTTTATTTTTTTTTTTTAACAGAGCTTGCCTCAGGTTTATTTGTAAAAACAGAATAGGACACTGGTCATCTGTAAATAGTGTGTAGGTGGGTGTGTCACACCAGTCCATCTGTCTTCACATAGGCAGAAGCCTTTTCTATGGGGCCTTCACAGGGGCCTGGGCAGCTTTGGGAGCCTGAGCTGGGGCTGCAGCCTGGGCCTTAGCTGCGGCTTTCACCTTGGTTTGAACCTTGGGCTGTGGTTGGTACAGCCTACGACCCTTGCTCATGTAGCTTCGAATCTTCTTCCCAAGCTTGGGATGAGTGATGAAAGCGAGCCGGCTGAGTTTGCGCTGGGGCCCTTTGGCATCTTGGGCTTACCGGCCTTAGGCTTCACAAGGGCCTTAATGGCCTCTGCACGGGCACTCATTGCCTTTGTGTGTTTGCCTGCATCTTCTTCAGGCCTTTCTTGTTGTGCTTCTTGGCAAAGCGCATGTTCCTCAGGAACTTGGGGTCAACCCCCTTATGAGACTCGTATCCTTGTGACCGTGGTTTCTTGATGCGATTTCTGTGCCATTTGCAGGACTGGTTGTGTGTGGTGTGGTTCTTGGACTTGGCCATGTCTGCACAGTAACCGGCACCTCCCGCAGTGCCTGGGACCGGAAGAGCTGAAATATTTCTTATTGAGGGGAACAGTATATTCTCATATTCTCTCTGTCTTTCTCTCTTTTTTTGATTTTTCAAGACAGGGTTTCTCTGTATCCTTAGCTGTCCTGAACTCCCTTTGTAGAACAGACTGGCCTTGAACTCACAGAGTTCTGCTTGCCTCTGCCTCCTGAGTGCTGGGGTTAAAAAATGTGTGCTACTCCCGGCTGTTTTCTCTCAATTACATTTTTTTCCTTTCCTTTCCTTTCCTTTCCTTTCCTTTCCTTTCCTTTCATTTCATTTTTTTTCTTTTTCTTTTTTCTTTTTTTTTTTTTTTGGCCTTTTAGAAGTTGCATTCATTGTAAAAGTTCATGTGGTTAAAATATTACAGTTTTTATATTCAATACTGTTGGTGTAGTGGCTTGAGTGAAAATGTCCCTCATATTCAAACGTTTGGTTCTCAGTTGGTGGTATGGCACTATTTGGGGAGGTTTGGAGGTGCAGTCTTATTGGAGGAAGAATTCACTGGGGCCAGCTTTGAGAGTTTACAGCTTCATGTTACTCCCGGTTTGCTCTGTAAGTTAAGGATGTGCACTCTCAGTTTCCTGCTTTAGCTGCCCTGCCTCCATACCATGATGGATTCTTACCCTCTGGAACTATAAGCCCAAATAAACTCTTCTGAAATCTGCCTTGGTTGTATGGTTTTAATATAGCAACAGAATAGTAACTAAAACAGTTGGTTAATGTGATTGATTTTGGTTTGGTTGAAGTAGTGTAGATGCAGCTTTTGAGCAGAGGGAAGCCTAGGCATGTGGGCAGAGTCCAGTCTACTTTTTCTTCTGAAGGCTGACAGCCTGGTAATTAAGTATGAAGAAACACTGCATTTGTAAAGAGATGGCAGTAATTTTAAGTGATAAGCTATAGACAGTGTGGACCACAACGTGTGGTGATTTGAATAGGTACGGCCCCCATAGACTCTTGTGTTTGAATGCTTGGTCTATAGGGAGAGGCACTATTAGGAGGTGTGGCTTTTGGTGTAGGTGTGGCCTTGCTGGAGGAAGTGTGTCACTGTGGTCGTGGGTGTTGAGGTCTTCCATGCTTGAGCTCTGGCCAGTATGGAACACAGCTTCTTCTCTATTATCATATCTGCCTAATGCTGCCATGCTTCCTGCCATGATGGTAATGGATGGACTGAACCTCTGAGACTAAGCCAGCCCTAATTTAATGCTTTCCATTTTAAGAGTTGCTACAGACATGGTATCTCTTCACAGCAATAAAACCCTAACACACTAAAAGAACTCTTAATTAAAAGTTTTCATATTAGAATTTAGTTTAAAGAATAGCTTTTGAACGTGTTTTTCATAGAATAATGTCTGGGCCTTTGAATGAGATCTCCCCCATAGTCTCAGTCATTTGGTCTCTACTATGTGGTGCTGTTTGGGGGACGCTAGAGGGTGTGCCTTTTTTTTTTTTTTTAAGATTTATTTATTAGTATGTGTACAGTGCTCTGTCTGCACATACACCTGCAGGCCAGAAGAGGGCATCAGATCACATTACAGATGGTTGTTAGCCACCATGTGGTTACTGTGAATTGAACTCAGGACCTCTGGTGGAGCAGTCAGTGCTTCTGAGCCATCTCTCCAGCCTGAGGGTGTGCCTTTACTGGAGAAAGTGTGTCACTGGCAGCAGGCTTTGAGAGTTTAAGGTCTCACTCTACTCCCAGTTGGTTCTCTGTTTCATGTTTGTGGTTCAGAATGTAGGCTCTCAGCTTGCCCCTTCAGCCATGCTTGCTGCCATGATTTTCCTGCTGCCATGAGACTAATCTTCTGGAATTGTAAGCCCAAGTAAACTCCTCCTTAAATTGCCTTGGTCATGATATTTTATCACAGCAACAGAAAAGTAAATAATATATTTACCTTGCCTTTTTAAAGGAGTTGGGAGCGGGGTAAGGGAATGGGGGAGGCGGGAACAGGACAACCCAACCCAGAACTGCCTCCCACATCGGTCATTAATTAAGAAAGTGCCTCAGATTACACGCCCTACCCTCCTCCCCAGCTAACCAGTAGTACATTAATATCTGATGATCAAGGTCATACGATTGACATAAAATTTGTTTTATTTCCCCAGGTTTTATTTTTGGGGGGTGAAGTGGGGGAGAGGGGCTGTGGAGTGATCTGATGCTGATTATTACTTTTTGTTAGAAGAAATATTCAGTCTCAATGCATCTTATTTATGAGTTTTACTGATGAATCTTTTAATAAAATGCAGTTGTTTGGTTTTCTGGCCACAGGGTCTCTAGTATCTGAGGCTGGCCATGAACTTACTCTGTAGCTGTTCTAGTTTGCTTTCTATTGTTTATGGTAAACACCATAGTCAACCCCCTCCCAACCAAGAAAAACAAAAGAAAACCAACCAAATAAATTAAAAACTTGGAATAAAGGGTTTATTTCATCTTACAGTTTGTAGTACTCATGAAAGGAAGTCAGGGCAGGAACTGAAGTAGAGACCATGAAGGAATACTGCTTACCGGCTTGCTCCCCATGGTTTGTTAAGGTTATTTTTTATACAGTTGAGGGCCATCTGCCATCTGCCAGGGTTGGTACCACCCATAGTGGGCTGTGTCCTTCTACATCAATCATTAATGAAGAAACTGCTCTACAGACTTGTCTGTGGGACAGCCTGATGGAGACATTTTCTCAGTTGAAATTCTCTCCTCTCCTCTGACCCTAGCTTGTGTCAGATTGACAAAGCCTGAAAGTACAATGGCAGAGTCTGCTCTTGAATTGGTCCTTCTGCTTGTGCCTGCTCAGTCTTTGGGTTAGAATTATGCTCATCTGGAATATGGATTTTCTGTCCCTCTTTATCATAAGATCTTAACTGTGGATTTAAAAAACAAAACAAAACAAAAAAACAGGTTTGTGATGGCACACGTTTTTAATCCCAGCACTTGGGAGGCAGAAGTAGGTGGATCTCTGTAAGTTCAAGGCCAGCATGGTCTACAAAGTGAGTCCAGGACAGTCAAGGCTACATAGAGAAACCCTGTCTCAAAGAACAGAAACAAAAAACCCCAAACAAACCAAAAAAAGAAAAAAAGAAAAACAGGTTTAATATCTTGTTTTCCACTGCTTCGTGAATGTTGTTTCAGTTATATTTGTAGAGATGTGTAAGGACTAAAGGTTTTTCATTTATATAGCTGTTGTGCCTGGCTATCTCTAAATAAATTATCTGCACATATTGGTCCTAATTTTCAGGCCTTAGGTTGAGGCTAGCAGCATTTTTTTTTTAAAGTCATAGAAACAAAATTATATTTGTTGTAAGTCATAGAGAGCTGAAACTTTGATAGTCTCCTCTTAAAAATTGCAAGATGTTTCTTATGAGTTAGGTCATTTTTTGAGATCTAAATCCAGAACCATTTGACTACCAAACACTTCTTGGTTTGACAAAAAACGAGGACTTTAGTGATTTCTTTACAAAATATTTTACTTTGTTGGCGGGGGCGGGGAGGGGAACTTGATTGAATATCCTTTTCAGAAATGCTTACTGAGTCCTTCATATGAACATATTTTTATGTCAAAGAGGCATGGCATGCAGTTCATATTTTTTTTCTTTCAAAGTATCTTATATGTATGATAAGATAAAATGAACATAAAGATACGGTGTTTCTAAACATTAAGTAGAAGTATAATAAGGAGTATAATAAGAATCATACAAAATTTAGAAGTTTAAAGATACACATAATTTTGAGAATAGAATTGAGGTTGGGATTGAAAGTGTAGTCCAGCTGGGAAAAGAGTAGCCAGTTGTATTAGAGATCTCTAGAGGAACAGAGCACTGCAGTGATACATATCACAAGAGGATTTACTAGATTTGGTTAGGTAAGTGCAGCTGGGTTGTTCAGCAGCAGCCATATGCATACTGGCATACTGGAGGTGGAGAACCTGGTAGTTGATGGATCTAAAGAGCTGGATGCTTCAGCAGTCCATATGGTGCTGCAGGCCTGCTGCTGTGTTCCAGTGTCAGTGAGGGATGGTAGCTGCCTCATGGGGCAGGGGAGAAGCACTTAAAGCCACAGGTAACTAAGGAGCACAGGCAAAAGCAAAAGCATCTCCTCCAGACGTCTTTCTATCTGGGCTACTCCGAAGAAGTACTGATCACCCTGAAGGGGAGGTCCTCTACCTCACTTATTCCTTCCAGGAATGCTCTCGCATACTTGCATACTTGCCCAGAGGGCCCCCCTTTTCTTATTTTTAAACTAATTTATTCATTTTACATCCTGATCATAGCCCCCTCCCTCTCCTCTTTCTGGTCCCATCCTTCTTCCCTCTCCTCCTCCTCCCCTATTCCTCAAAAAAGTGGAGCCCCCTCCCTACCCTCCCATTCCAGCTCAGTCAAGTCAGGACTGAACATATCTTCTTCCCCTGTGGCCTGGTGAGGCAGTACCATAAGGGGGAAGTGATTGAAAAGCAGGCAACAGAGTCCATGTGAGAGAGACAGCCCCTGCTGTCATGAAGCCTGAGCTGCCCATCAGCCACATCTATGTAGAGGACCTAGGGTCAGTTTGTGCATGGTCCTTGGATGGTGCTCCAATCAAATTGACAATCGAAGTTAACAGTCATACCACTTTTGAATAATTTATGTGTCAGGCACATGTGTATTATGTATGTTAAGTCACAGTCCTATAATAGCCATAGTAATTTATTTCAAAGATAAAATTGAGGTATTAGAATACTTTACTTGTTCATGGTTGCAAAGTCTGTTTCTGTGTGTTATTAACATCCACACATAGGCTTTTTAAGAATAATGAGTATATGTTAATACTCAGTTGTGTAGTATATCTAGAGAATTCTTGTTTGTAAATCTTTGCTTAAGAATTAATTAAAAATCAGTATCAGGCTAGGTGTTGTGATGCAGTTGGAAGACAGAGGCAGGCAGCTTTTTGAGTTTGAGGCTAGCCCAGGCTACACAGTAAGACACTGTTTCAAAAAAACAAAGCAGAAGCAAAACACTACCACCACCAAAAACCGGTGTTAGGTTTGTCACGTAATGATGCAATGTAGGTCTGTGTTTAGTGAGAAGTGACTCATTCTTGATGGCTGTGGGGTCAAATAAATCTCTATTCACAGCCTTCTGAACAAATGGTTGCGTGTGAAGGCTTCTACTGTGCCAAGTTCTGTACCTCACTTAAATCATGTTTAGTAGTAAATCTCATCTGTGCCCCCCCATACACAAAGGTCCTGAAAAAATATGCCATATCTGTTTATCAGATGCATTCCTTATGTAATACAGATATATTATATAATATTATATGTATATTTATTTTACATAGACATATGTTACATAAGGCCTATAAGATTACTGGAGAGCCACTGCTTTTCAGGCTTTGTTGGAGGCTCCCAAGAAGCTGGGTTCTGTTATTAGTGAAGAAATGTAGAAGGATTAACAGCTGTGGTGGCAGGAGGGTAGGTGAACTTGCCAGTAGGGTAAATGAACTCACCAGTGACCTCTGAAGGCAATGAGGTGTAAAACAAAGCATTTTCTCTTGCCCTTTTATCTGCCTTCCACTAGAAAGTGCTACCCACACTGAGAGTGTGTCTTCCAACTTTAAATAGCGTGATGGAAAGATCATTTGTATGTGTGTGAGTCAGTGCCTCATCTCTTCATTGAATCCAAGTCTGGGCAAATTGAAAACTAAGATTAACCATATGTAAGTCTGTTGTTTTAAGACAGGCCTCCACTCTGTAACACAGCATGGCCTAGAACTCTGTGTAGTTCAGGCTGGCCTTGAACTTAAATTTGCCCTGCCTGTGCTTCCTAATTGCTGGGAGTACAAGTGTCTGGATTTTACGTTTTTCTGTGAGAATGTTATGTCCTTTGTCCAATTTTAATCGCTTGTTATTTTGTTGTTCAGTCTGTTTGGTAACCCCCTTGTACATGTTTCTTATTCTTTTGTTTTGTTTTGGATTTTCAAGACAGGGTTTCTCTGTGTAGCCTTTACTGTCCTGCACTCGCTTGTAGACCAGGTTGGCCTTGAACTCACATCAATCTTCCTGCCTCTGCCTCCACAGTGCGAGGATTAAAGGCGGGCGCCACATTTCTTATTCTTAATGGTATTGTTGCTTGATGATGAGGACGAATCCTTGCAATCAAGGCATAATTTCACCTCAGTCATGGCATATAATTGTTTTATGTGCTGTTGTATGATTCATTTTGCTAATTGTTTGTTTAGGCGTTCTGTATCCTTTATCTCCAGGGATGTTGATCTTTAATCCCATCCTCCACACCTTTTTATTGTTTGCTTGTTTGTAATAGTAGCTCATATAGTCTACATTTCGGCTCACTGAAGTGTACTGTCTCTGGGGTGCTGGGGTTACAGGTCTGAACTACCATGCCTACCTTAATTTTCCCTCCTTATGTGTGTTTGGCCTTTGTATGAAGATGATGCTAGCCTCATAGAATGAGTATTCCTTCCTCTAATTTCTGGGAAGAGTTTGAAGAGAATTGGCTTTCCTTAAGTGTTGGGTAGAGTTCTCTAGTAAGGCCATTCGGCCCAAGGTTTTTCTTTTATGGAAAGTTTGATTAGTTTCAGTTTTCTTCCAAGATGTGACTTCATTAACACAGTTTGTTCTTCATGGCTTATATTTATTTATTTATTTATTTTATTTTTTTTATGGCTTAGTTTTATAGGGCATATAAGTTTCAGAGTCTTATACAGTGTGTTATCCAGTTTGTTGGCATAGTCACAGTACCCTGTTAGCATTTTTCTAATTGTAAAATGTGAAATAATCCATGTTTTAAAATTTCTAGTTTCAATTTTTCTCTTTTATTTTTAGTGTAGTTGATGACCTGTTTATTTTTGAAGGCCGTATTTGGACAATTTACTTAGTTTTGCTAATTTTTTTTCCTTCTTTCCTCTCCCTCTCTTGGTCTGCCGTAGCCATTATTATTTCTTTTTGTGTTTAATTTACTCTTTTCTAGATGTGCAAGCTGAAAGGGCAATTTTTAAAAACCAGAGCATCAATTTTATGTAAGCATTTATAACTGACAGTTCCCTAGTACTGCCTTTCTTAGTGCCATAAGGTTGGCATACTGTGTTGTCATTTTCCTTTTTCTCTCTCTATATTTTAATTCTCCTTATAGCTTTCTTTTTGATCCTTTGGTTGCATGAGAGTATGTTGATTAATTTCTAAATGTGTAACATTTTCAGTTTATTTTTATTGTATGTGTTTGTTCATGTGCTTGTGTGTGTGTGTGTGTGTGTGTGTGCGCGCGCGCACATGTGGGGGCCCACAAGTTGATATCATTTCCTCAGTTGCTTTGCATTCTTTTTTTTTTTTTTTTTTTTTTTTTTTTTCCCTTTTCTTTTTTAAGACAGGATCCCGCTGTCTCCTTGACCCTGGAGCTCACTGACTAGGCTAGACTGACTGGTGAGCACAGGGGTTTTTATGTCTCTGCCTGCACAGTGCTGGGGTTGGTGGTGAGTATAGTCACATCCTGCCTTTAAATGGGTACTCATGATTAGACTCTGGTATTCATGTTTTTATTGCAAAGCACTTTACTTACTGAGCTGTCTCCATGCACCAGTTTTGTTTAGTTATGGTAAGAAAATGTATGTTTTTATTTCAGCTTTTTTTTTTTTTTTTAAAGATCTGATTGTTAAATTTGAAGACTTATTTTTGACTGGACTTAGTTTTTGAAGTAGAAACTCTCAATGAGGACAGCTTACATCTCTTGGCAGTCTTTTCCTTGGCTTCCTTCATTATCTTGGCCAAAAGTTTAATATATTCTGTAGCCTCCTCATTTTTCTTAGTGTGTTGTTTCTTCAGAGCAGTATGTTGACATTTATGTTGCAGGACACGTGAGGTAACAAGATGCTGAGTCATAGGTACTTTAGTCCTGGGCTTCTTACCATCTTTGTTTAAAGGCTTTCTCACAATACATTGGTGGTCTTCCCCTATCCCTTTTCTTTGTAACGATAACAAAGCTGAGAGTTCTTAGATTGGAAAACTTAAATTGGAATCCACAGTACATTTGCAAACAGACTTGTGCTTCCTCTCTCCAGTTCTCTTGGGTCTATAACAAAAATACCCCTTACACATTAGCAGGTGCACCTTGCTATGGGTCAAGATGCCTTGATTTATGAGAAAACTTTGTTTCACATTCCCACCACTGATTTTGACCAACAGAACCCTTCCATTCTTCACCCAGAGCTTCAACAGCCACTTCTGTGGCCATATGCTTCTCATAGAATGAACTGTGCTTATACATCGTCCACGTGAATGAATTTCTGACAGCCTGAATACCTAGGAGGTGCTACAAAAAGATTTCAGTTAAAAAAAAAATATGAAGACTTTTAGTCATTCCTTAAAAAATCTTTTACTTTTTATGTGAGAAAAATATGTATTATTCTGCAGAGTTCAATGTTTCACCTACATTATTAGCTCTACTTTGTTCATAATATAGTTCATATCTTAATTTTCCTTAGATTATTGTCCATCTAGTTGTTCTATCTGTGACTGAAGTGTCTCAACTATAATTATAGAATTATTTATTTCTTTACTTTTATTGTTTGTTTTATATACGTGGGAATTTTGCTATTTGGTATCTGTTTTCATCCATTTGACTCTAGAAAATTAACATGTAAATATTAGTGGAGAACTTGTACCATTCTGCTATTTTTTTCTGGATATTTTATAGCTGTAAGGATCTTAGCTCTTTCTGTTTATAATAGTTTATAATAGTTACATCTTTGTGAATTGATGTGTGTTTGTAAGTTATATCTTTGTGAATTGATACTTTTATCAGCATACAAAGTCTGTTGGATTTTGTTTTTGTTTTTGTTTTATTTTTACTGTCCTAACAGTTTTTGACCTGTTTTGTGTGATATTAACATGACTATTCTTCCTCTTTTGCATAGATTGATTTTTCAACCTGTTTGTATTCTTAGGTCTAAAGTGACTTGTACCATTCTGCTATTTTTCTCTGGATATTTTATAACTGTAAGGATGTTAGCTCTTTCTTGAGCTATTATGAACAGAACCCAGCCTGCATATGTAA
Organism: Acomys percivali; assembly: GCA_907169655.1. Taxonomy (NCBI): domain Eukaryota; kingdom Metazoa; phylum Chordata; class Mammalia; order Rodentia; family Muridae; genus Acomys; species Acomys percivali. Next base: position 83,764,104 of record OU015749.1, read on the forward strand.
ATGTTACTTAATTCAAAACTTGCCTGTTATTGTCTATTGAGTAGTAAAAATAAATGCATTAACTGACATCAGTTACCATTATATTTTATAGTATATTTTAACCTTGTATGATGTATACCTTAAAGGTGTTTCTATTATGGTAAAATGAACTGTATGCTTGGTACTATATATTAGACATTAAAAATTGAAGAATATGTGATCACAGTAGAATTCATGCCAGAGCTTCTTCTCTTCTTTTTTTGGGCATGTGCATGGAAATGCAGGTGCCCACTGAGGCTAGAGGCATGGAATCCCCTGGAGCTAGATTTAACAGTTGTGAGCTGCTGACATAGGCGCAGGGAGTCTAATTGGGTTACTTTGCAAGAGCAGTATGTGTTCTTAACCATTATCTTAAGCCATCTCTGTAGTCCCAGATTTCTATTTTTTTAAATATCTTTGGTCATTCATTATTGTCTACAATAACGATTAATACTTTTACTTTTTATTTCACTGAAATGACGATATATAAGCTAGCTAATCTTTTTCCCCCCTTAATGTGACTGACTTTGGTCATTAAAATACGTTTCTGTTAAAAATGTCAGTTACAATATTATATGTGTTAGTTTTAAAGATGATAGGTGGTAAGTTATTAAACATTGATTTAAACCCTTTGACAGTGTAGCTCTTAATTGGTTAGTGTCTTCCTTTTCCTGTGGCTATTGTACACTGCCCTGACAAAAAACAACATAAGAAGGATTTACTTGGGTTCGCAGCCTGCTGTAGCAGGGAAGGGCTGGCATTAGAAGCTTAAGGCAGCTGCTTACATTGCACCCAGGCAAGAAGCTGAGAAAGCTGATTGCTTGCTCTCAGCTAGCTGCTTCTTATGTAATCTGGGACCTAACTCCCAGGGAGTGATGTCTCCCTTCAGCCCCCATTCTCTTTAGGTGGGTCTTTCCACCTCTATTACAATACCAAGTCAAAAATGCCTCATGTGCATGCCCAGTGGCTAACCTAATCTAAACAATCTGGAAGTTTATCTCGTAAGTGGTTCTAGATCCTTTCAGTTGACCGTGCTAGTGAGAAACTGAGGACAAAAATAATTTTTCTGCATCCTTTTTTTTCTCTCTCTGAAAGGAAGCAGAGGAGCAGTGGATCTGAGGGGAAATGGGGAAGGGGAGGAACCAGGAGGAGCAGAGATGGAGGGGAGGCTGCTGTATGGAACAAGAATAAATAAAGGGAAAAGAATTAAAAGATATTTTTTCTAATATGGAGTCTTGATGTTTTTTATTGTGAACTTAGCCTTTGATGGTTGGACCATCTCTCCAGCCCTAATGTGGAGTCTTTGTCATATATTTTAGAGTGTCACAAACCAGTGAAGTACTAGCATTATTATATCTATTGTATAAAACACCTAAGTTTGACAGATTTTCCTTCTATTTATTTTAGGTGAATCTGGACTGGGAAAGTCAACATTAATCAACTCATTGTTCCTCACAGACTTGTATTCTCCAGAGTATCCAGGGCCTTCTCATAGAATCAAAAAGACTGTACAGGTATATAATGTTATTTAGAGTTATGTTGCCATGCAACAATTTGTTGTATAACTTTTATTTAGTGTCTGGAAGTACATTCATATTTGACCTTTAAGTGGAAAGTGGTAAGCATGACTTTATTAAATTAAACACAAAAACATACTTGGCTGATGAGAGGAATTATCTTGACTAGAGCCTGCTGTAATTACCCCATGGCCCTCCTAAAAACTGCATTGTGATGTAGTAATAACCCCAGAGTTCTGTTGTCAATTATGATACTCACTTTGCACATACAGCTAAACTTGAGCCAATAAAATTAAGTGAAATTTAGAAAGCAATTTCTCACATGGCATCATACACATCTCAAATGCTCTGTTGCCACAAATGCTGTTTCTTATTTTAGACAGCCGTATAACATTTCCACTATTGCAGTGAGTTAGTACCATATGTTAGCTAAATGGCAGTAGTAATTATGTAAGACCACCAAGCTGTGTAGCCTCCAATTTATCACCTCTTAGTCTATAGACAAGCAGATGAGCTGAGATCTTAATAAATACAGTTTTGATCTTGTATGTTTGTGGTAGGACTGGATTTCTGCATTTCTAACAGGATCCTAAGTGGCAGAACACACGTTATAAGCACGGCCTAGATTCCAGACCAGTAGTTTTCAGACTTCCCTTTAATACAGCTCCTCATGTTACGGTGACCCCAACCATATGAAATCAGATATGTGATGTCCAAAGAGGTCACAGCCCCTAGTTTGAGAATAGTTGCTCTAGACTTTCCAACACAATAGCCTGTAGCTACCTGTCATTCCCAAGCTTTTGCAATAAATGTAGTTCAAAAAATTTAGAAGTACTTGCATGGGCCACTATATATTTTTGCTTGGTAGCACTGCTCTAACTGTTGGTTTAAAACCTTAATGATGGGCTGATGGAGTAATTACATAGCACATTGTTGACACATGTGGACTTAGCTAGATTTGAAGCAGTACTAATTATAAATGAGCTAGGTAGAAGGGCAGAAACATATAACACTGCCAGATGTAGTTTAGTCATTTGATTAAAAGTGATTTTGCCTGTAATCCCAGCATTTGGGAGGCAGAGGCAGGTGGATCTCTGTGAGTTCGAGGCCAGCCTGGTCTACAAAGTGAGTCCAGGACAGCCAAGGCTACACAGAGAGACCCTGTCTCAAAAACTACAAAAGAAGAAGAGGAGGAGGAGGAGGAGGTAATAGTGGTAGTGGTTTTGTGAAGAGAATATTTTATTTCTCATTTAGCTTTGTTTGGTTTAGAAAGGGAAGAAAATTAAACCTTAAAATTACCTACAGAAGGGTGTTTCTAAGAATGTGAGTCTACACAGCTTATTTTGTGATTAATAGTGAAGATTTTAGTCCTAAAAAAGAAAAACTTTACTTTTTTAAATGTAGTTTTTAATATTCAATATCATCAAACTTGGAAATCTTTAATGAACGCTACAGAGTAGACTTCTAAGTTCAGATGTATTTGATATAAAATAATCTGGTAGATATTGTCATGGACCTACAAAAACTTTTTGGTTATGTAATTTTCGGAGTTCTCATTATTTTTCTAGCCTGTAGATAGCTAATTTCAGATCTCCATCAATCATAAAATCTGACTTAATGAGTCACTGTTATCTTCCAGATACTACTGTAAATGCTGTGAATGTTTATTAATTTACTTGATTATTAGTCTTATAACTTTATGTGGTAGATGGTAGAAATATCTCATTTTACAAATGTGACAGTTGAGACAGAGACTGTGCCATGCCTTGAGATCATGTAATGAATGAAGAGACAAGTTGCAAATTCAAACTGTACTATGTTATTACACACACTCTCTCTCTCTTATGCTGTAGATGGATAATGACTGTCAGTTGAATAGACTAATAAATTCTTCATAAATTGATTAGCTTTTCTTTATTACTACTTTATGAATTACAACATACTCCCAGTTTTACAAGTTAACAGCTTTCTTCTGGTTTATTTTGCTACATGAAAGTCATCTGCCTCGTTTTTTGAGACATGTCTTCTAGTGGCTGGGAGCTTCCTTCCCAGGCTCTGTTGCCTGGCCAACATTGAGATTGCAGATACATACTGCTGCACCTAGGTGGCTTTTTTACACGGATTTTTGGGGATTTGTGTGGCAAGTACTTTACTTGTCCACCTTTTATTTTTAGCTATCCTTACCTATTCACCCCAGTAACTTTTGCCAGTAATTAAAAAATATTAACAAGTAATTATGGGGATTTTTAACACATAGAAATCTAGTGTAACATGTTTATGACAAAATATTCAGTAAAAGATTATAGCCATAGTCTATTCTACAAATTGCAGAAATATCTGTTATAGGAGTCATGAGATATTGTCTACATTAGGTGTGTTATTTTTTTCCTTTGTCCTGTTTTACTCAGTTTTGTTCTGAAAACACACATTTATTATCATGGAAATGCCTTTTTGATTTAAAAAAAAAGGTACAGACTTAACCATAAGTATTGTGGATTTTCACATGCATACATATATCTAGGTATCCAGCTTCTGGGTCAATGCGTACTGCATTTACAGCATTCTAGGAAGTTGCCACATGCTTCTCGTCCAATGTTATATCACCCCGTCCTCAGAGATAAACCCCTCACCTTTCTGGATTAATTTGGATGTTCCTGAACTTCATGTAGATTTATTTTTGAAGCTCCTTTTTTCCCCTGAGGATTATTTCTCTTACTTACTCATGCTGGTTGTACTTGTTCGTTTTGATTGCTGGGTAATACTGTTTTATAGAAATAAGTCACAGTATATACCTTTTATTTTGAATAAATATTTGGGTTTCTCTTTTTTACTCACACAAGTACTCTGTATATGTATGTGTAAAGACAAAAGGCGCTATATGGCTTTCATGCACAGTAAGATTGAGTAGGGCAACTTTACTAACTCCTACGTAAGTTCCATTGCACTGCTTTTGTCATTTTAATATTTCCTATCATTTTCTTTCTCATTTTCAGGAGTTCTTTATCTAAATATGAACCCCTTACAGTTTAAACAGTTAGGTATCTTATTCCCAGCTAGCATCTATTTAGAAAGATGTAACTTTTGCTTCTTTACTACCAGGGAAGAACATGGCATATTGTGGATGAGAGTCATTCAAAAGGCCTGAACTTAGTTAGAATGTGATCATCTTTTGCAGCCTGTTGGCTCCCCCACAGCCCAGTAGTTTAGCAGATGATCTGTCCTTGAAGTAATAAATTGTCTCAGTAGAGGGAACTGATCTGTTATTATATCACATTTCATACATATAGAACAATATAGGCATACTATCTGGAGTTTTAAAAGAGAAATGCCCATGACTTTTGTGACCTGAAGGGTTTTTGGAACATTTCTGGTTGTCAGAAAATGAAAGAAAAGAAAAATCCTCTCCTAGGTTATGGCCAAAGAGTGAAACTTTAATAAGTAATACCACAACATCATAGTTTCCTTCCTGAATGTTAAATTTATAGGAAACCTGTGTTTTGAGGGAGAGATTTGTTGACATTCATAGTCTTGGAAGATTACTAAATACTTCAACTAACGGAGCGCTGATTCTGAGATCACTGTTCTGATTCAAGTGAGGGTCTCACTTGAACACTTAAGATTAATTTTTAACCTCTGCTGTTGGCCTAAGGACTGCTGCTGAGCATTTCCAGATGTGAGCAGGTATCAGGCATGGTTTCCTATACTAGTGGTTCTCCACGTGAGTGTACTTCAGATGGAGGCAAGCCTCAGATAATTTCCATCTCTTGTAAATTCTCAGGTTGCTATACTCACAAAGTTTAGTATAGAAAACTCCTGTTTTGTGGTGCTCCTGGACAGTTGTAAACTGCTTTCATTTTATCTCAGTAGAAAGTAGAGAGGGAAGTGTTTCTCCTTACCCTTTGAAGAATATTTCAAACTGAATACAATGGTGCCATGTTACTTCTGTCTTCATTTACATAGTTTTCCTAAATGGGCTATTAAAAATTAAACAACAGGGGAAAGTAGACAGTTGCACTCTTCATGTTCTTATTTCAAATATAGATACCAAGATTGGTGAAAAATTTAACAAACAATATACTGTATGCAATAGTGTGTGTGTGTGTGTGTGTGTATACACACATATATACATATATACATAATTACATTTTATTTCTCTATCTGTCTGTCTGTCTGTCTGTCTATACCTTCACTTCAATCAGGACCTCTGAGAAACAGTGATCTCAAAATCAGCTGTTAAATACATATTAAACTTGATACAAGTTCTTGGGGTAGACCTGGCTGTCCTGTACTTGTTTGTAGACCAGGCTATCCTCAGAGTCACAGAGATCTGCCTGGCTCTGCCTCCCAAGGTCTGAGATTAAAGGCATGCACTATCACACCCAGCAATTTTAAGTTCTTGATTGGCACACTTGATCTACTGTAAAATGTTTTCTTGGTATGTGAAGTTTACTAAATCAATTCAGTAGTCATTTTATAGTGATACAGATTCAGTAGCAATGCAATTTCAAAGCAATGGGTTATACTATATAATGCTTTATATTTATAGACTTCTTGAAAACTTTTCACAGAGCTAAATGTCCTATAGATATTATTTCTTTTTAGTTTTTGAGCCAATCAGTTGCATAAACATTCGGGTCCTTTACGTACTAGGTTTGGGTCTTTAGTAATGATGAGCACAACATTTTTAATGATCTGTAGTTGGAAAACATAGACATTATGAAATAATGTTTTTAGGATTTAGTGAAATGGTATGATGGCAAGATGCAGTAGGTTGAGTGATAGATAAGTCTGGCACTGAAGATTGGTGGTAGCTCTGCAGAGGACAAGAGTGAATACTTATAAATGAATATAAAGGAAGCATTTATTCCCAAGAGCCCCATCCTTGTTTATAATTTACCTCCTGGGTGCTCAGAGAACATGGTTATGGTATTATGGTACCACATCTTTCCTTTTTTATGTTTTCCAAAGAAACATTCGTGGTATTAAATGCTGTATTTTCTGACTTTGAGGCAAGTAAATATATCAGGCTCTCTTCAGAGCTTTGGCTTTGCTGCCACTTTTTGAGGAAGTATAAATAAAGGTGTAAACCCTTGACAGAAAATGTTAGCCCTCTGTTCAACATGTTGTGTACTTAAATACCACATTTTGTTTATGTTAATAAGATTCTTGTAAACATTAGGTTAAAACGTTTAATGTACTTGGTAGTCCTTTTGGTTGTAAAGCTGAAAAATAGTCATTGAAGGCTTGCCTTGCGCTTAGATTGAAAAGCTACAATATTAGAAATAGAAGTATCTTTGATATGTTGTATGTAAGGAGCCCAAGGATGCCTCAATAAGTCAACAACACACATAAACAATATGAGATTTAGTTTTACTTAGTTCTAGAGAAAAATAGAGTTGAAAATGCTGTGTTTTCATTTCTTTGGGAGTAAGTTACGCATTTAATCTTCGAGAACTGTGGGTGATGCTCTAAAATATGCCTATGTGACCTGCATAAGAAGAGTGCATGGGAAAGTGACCATTTGGCACAGATTACTAAAACTTTCAAATTCCTGGGCTTGAATTAATTTGTTTTCCATGGGTCCCATGAGAATACTTGCAAAACTAGATGATATGATAGAATTGGATCCTGTGAATGGCACTAGTTTACAGCACTAGTTTTTGGATCTTTCCCATTTGCTGCTGACTTCTTTGTATTTGATGGAAAATAATCTGTATAAACAGATTCATTAAATACATAAATGCTTTATTATTAAGTCAGTAAACAAGTTGGCTCAGCTTGAATATTTTAAAAGAATTATATTGGGATTTGAACCTAAGGCCTTGAAAATGCTAAATAATCTTTTTGCCACTTTACTTATAGCTCCAATGCCTAATCTTTTTTAATACAAAAAATATCTTAAAAGTTAAGCTGTCGTATTAAGCTGTGTGACTAATATATACTATTATTAAAGAAGTAAAAGGGTTTGTTAATAAAAAAAAAAACCAGACACTGAAGTGAATTTGTTTTATTATATGTATGTGATGTATATGTACACCATATGCATGTTTAGATGTCTTAGAAGAGAAGGTGTCAGGTCTCCTGGAACTGGAGTTACAGTTAGTTGTTAGCCCCTATCTTGGCAACATATACTCTTTAACTGCTGAGCCATTCATTGCTCCAGCCTCTGGTTCTTTCTTTTTAGTGACATCTATCATTAACTCATATGAAAGAGCTAGAAATGAGCCAAGATAATTCAAGAGGTAGATGTGACCAGATTATCCTTTGACCAAAAAGTGTAAACTTCTTAGACTGCAGCCAGCCCCCCGCCCCAGATCCAGACAGGGTTTCTCTGAGTAGCACTGGTTGTCCAGGATTTTATAGACCAGGCCAGCTTTGACGTCACAGAGATCTTCCTGCCTCTGCCTCCCCGAGTGCTGGGATCACAGGCGTGCGCCACCTTGTTTTGATAATCTAATACTGATGCATAGTTACAACTCTTCTTTATTGATACATAGTTTTTAATCTATATAGCCTTCATACTTACTAATAGTGAGTTGGTAACTTTTCAAATATTCAGGTTGCTAGTAGATAAATATACTTACATTTGGTATACTCAGTTTTCACTGATAACATAAGCCAAGATCAAAGCAGTTTGAAAAACATTGATCTGAAAGATAAGTTCAAGGACTATCTAAGAGATAGGAAACATGCCTTCCATAGACTTGTATGTCTGAATTGTTGGCTTTCTTTTCTCCAATTTCAACAACTTCCTGATAAACTACTTTTAAAAAAAAAAAAAAAAAAAAACCAAAAAACTTGATTGTAGTAAACATATAATGTTCAGTTTGGTAGCTACATGTGAGCTATTTGAGTTTATTCACATGAAATAGAACTAAGTATTTAGTTTCTCGATTGCAGTCATCAACATTCCAAGAGGTAAGTAACCACATAACCAAGAATTGCTTTATTGGACAGTATAGGTAAAGACTAATTTTGCCATCTCAGAAGTGTTATTAGACATTGTTGTAAATGACTCTCTTGCCCACACACCTTAGCTTCAGCGTCACAATCTCTTTATTCATTAGCAAACCTCTGTTAAAAAATGTCAAAGGGAGGTGGAAGGCATCCTCATTTTCATAATTTTTAAAAGTATATCAAACTTTCTCTACCTAGTGATTATTCAGCACAAATTGCAGAAGCTGCTTTTCACATGCTTATGATCACATTTTCTCCTTAAATACAGTAGTCTTAATGGCGCTGTAGGCATTTGATGCTCAAAGGTTGAGTACAAGCCTTGGCTACTTTACGTTAGCATACCAATACATCTAGAGCCTTTGGGAGAAGTATTTCTGCTCTTGAAAGAGTGTTTGCTTTCTCTAAGATTCCTGAAAGGTAGTTACCACAGAATATGCTTTGGACAGATGATATGTACCTTTGGCCACACAGCTGTTCCTTGAGAGAAAACCATAAATTTTGCAAGGAACTAGAGCTATAGTTTAAGCCTTTCTTCCTACAACACTTTAAAGCTTCTAAAGACACAAGATGAGTTTGCCAAGAGTTTAGCATACCATTTACATGTGTTTTTCTTTCAAATAACTAGGTCTCTAATGGCCCCAGTTATTATCAAGAAAATGTTAGTGTTGTGCATTAAGTGCATTAAGTCTCTGTATTACCAGTTGTTAGTTCCCTACTAGCAGATAGCTGAGTACTGTATTGTCCACATTTTGGTATTGTTATTCTTATGGCTGATCACCCACCTCACATTTACCTTCCTCACCCCCTGATTGGTTAAATAAACATTTACTTGTGAATAACTAGGCAGGGAAAGAAAGGTGGAACTTCTGGGCCGAGAGAGGGTCTCTGCCAGTGAGATGTGGAGAGGAACAGGTGTTGAGACTGAATGAATGAAAGAGGTATTGGACCACATAGCGAGTCATATATTATAATAGTTGGGTTAATTATGTTAGATGAGCTATCTGAGAGGTAGTAAGCTAAGGCTTACTTATAAAAGTTAATAAGTCTCTGTGTCTTTATTCTAACTACTGGCAGGTTGAGAAAGCCCAGTTAGTGTGAGAACTGGAGTTGCAGTCTGGATCTAGAACCCTTGTAAAAGACATAGTGAGTATGGTAGAGACAAGGATGCCCAGAGCAAAGTGACTAGCCAGACTAGTGATGTCAGTGGGATTTGGGTTCAATTTAGAGACCTTGCTTCCATACAGAAGATAATAGCTTAGAAAAGACTCCCACATCAACCTTGGGCCTCCACAACCATGCACACACAGGTGTAGCTACACACCTGTGAGCATTTATACACACACCGCGCCCGCGCACACACACACACACACACACACACACACACGGAAACAGTAAACCTGTAGGTGGTTAGATTTCATTTGCAAATTGCTTCTAGATTAGTTTTGAAAGACTTGAGTGTCCTTGCCTCTTGTTTTTTTTTTTTTTTTACATATACATTTATATTATCATGCATATATACAATAGATTACCTATAGCAAGAAGAACCATGACACAATCAGGAATTATATAAATGCCACATTCTTAGTGTTTTGACTATTTGTATTTGACAGCCTTGAAGAAGACATCTTGCCTCTTGTTATAGGAAACAACTCACAGAGTATATAGTTAACATGTACACCAATGATTCTTACAGGTGGAGCAATCCAAAGTTTTAATCAAAGAAGGTGGTGTTCAGTTGCTGCTGACGATAGTTGATACCCCAGGATTTGGAGATGCAGTGGATAATAGTAATTGGTAAGAAATGTTTGTCCCCTTCTTTTCCCAGAATAGTTAGACCTTTACCTTTTCATATCTTAAAAATTAGCCAAGTGTGGTGGCACATATCTCTAGTCTCATCAGGTGGGAGGCAGAGGCAGGCATACTTCTGAGATCAATGCTAGCCTGCTCTTTATAGCAAGTTCCAGGCTAATCAGAACTACACTGTGAGACTCTGCCTTACAAACAAAAACATAAAGCAACAAAAAACTTACAGTGAGAATCATTAGTTTTAAATGATTAGGGCTTGGGTTCATACATCAAATTTGTTCCCTTTTGGTGTTTTGAGGCCTGATCTCTTTTGGTCCCAAGATGGTTGAGAATATAAATCCTCTTGTTTCAGCCTCTGATTTCTCTTACTATACCTTTTAAACACACACACACACCCCACACACTAATATACTAATGCTTTTTATACTAATACATAATTATAATAAATTTAAAGTTTTTTTTGACTAATTGTGTTTGTTAAATAAAATCTATCACATCTTAACTTACTTAACTTTTTAGACTTTCAATTTTTCAGTAAATTATAGATGAATTAAACACTATGAAACTCTAGTCCAAATTAATTCTACATTAGTAATAAGTATTTATTAGTTTCACATTGAAGTTGAGTTGCAGTTAATTAACATTTTCTTGACTCTTAAAATACCCAGTAAGTTAATCATGAGGTTTTTGTATTGTTTAATCTTTGTTGGAAATTTAAAGTTGTGGATGTAATTGTTTTCATATTGTAAAATATTTAGCATTTACATGTTTATCAATGTAATTTAATTATCAGAACTTTGTTTCTGACACAGAACAATTTTTTAAATTTGAGAGATAAAAGTAATGAGTCAAGATATACTTCAGGTAGTTTTGTTTTGTTTTGTTTTATCTAGTTTTTCTTTGTTCATAGTGTTATATATGTATATGGTGTGTGTGTGTGTGTGTGTGTGTGTGTGTATATATATATATATTGACATGTAGAGAGGTCCAAGGTCTAGGTTAGTGTCTTCTTGGTTCCTCTCCACATTAATTGATTGATTTTGGTTTTTTTCAAGACAGCATTTTTTCTGTATAACCACCCTGGCTGTCCTGGAACTTACTTTGTAGACTAGCTAGGCTGGCCTCAAACACACAGAGATCCATCTACCTCTGCCTTTCAAGTGCTAGGGTCTACCATGACCAGCTCTACCTTTAATTTTTGAGACAGGGTAAAGTTTATCAGTTTAGCTAGACTGGCTGGTCCGTGAGCATCAGGGATCCATCTGTCTCTAACCCACACCTTTCTTCTAGCTTGGGGTTACAGGCATGCATCACACATCACTATGCCTGGATTTTTATATGGGTTTGAAGAATTGGAATATAGGTCCTTATGCTTTAATGGGTGAGCCGTTTCTCCAACCGTATTTTATACCTACTTTTGAATCAGTGTATATAACAAATTTGACAGCTGGGCTTGGTGGTGCATACCTATAATCTCAGCACTTAGGGGAACAGAGGTAGGGGGGAATCTCTGTGTGTTCCAAGGACATCCTGGTCTACAAAGTGAGTCCAAGTCAGCCGAGACAACACAGAGAAACCCCATCTCAAACAAACAAAGGACAATTTGAGATGTTTTCTACTGGTGAGGTTTTTGTTTGTTTGTTTTGTTTTTAAATCAAAACTACTATCCTTTAATTGTCAAACAGTTAATTTCTTTGTTTGATTACAACTTACTTGTTCTGTTTATCTGCATTACACAGCTGGCA
>OU015749.1:83776156-83808203 GCA_907169655.1 Acomys percivali
TGCAGAATCCCGAGTGAACAGACGTCAGATGCCCGATAACAGGGTGCAGTGTTGTTTATACTTCATTGCTCCTTCAGGACATGGGTTAGTACTGTGAATTTTGGCTATGTCATCGTTTATTGTGTACTATACAATTCTCATCTTGTGTGCATATTTTGGAATAGTTGTGTCTGAAGTACATAAAACTAGATCATCTATAAAAGAACCTAACCACATGTAAAAGTGGCTTGGAACAACCCATTTATGTCCTAGCTAGGTAGTCATTTTATCCTTAATTCCTCATACATAAGCATTTCATCTGCTTCACAAAAAAAGTATTTCCAGTTTCCAGTCTGATTTTTGAGAATGTAAAACTAATAGTTTTTTGAAGTTTTTGTTTTATCCATGCTTTCGTAAGAGATTCTAAGAAATCCCAAGGTCTATAAACAAAGTAGCTCGTCATAAACCTAATAAGAAAAGTGATAATAATAAAAAAGAAGCTTAAGCGCCAGGGCTTTCTTGTGCTATTTCTTTAGTGGCTTCTTACACCTTAACTGTGCAGATTACCTTGTTTAGGTCGGCATTACCCTCATTTTTAGTAGTTAAGAGTGAAGTATTAAGACACTCACCTGATACCACTTGCTTGGTAGTAGCTAACCTGTTCTTTAAAAGCTGAACATAGGCTGGGCATGGTGGCACATGCCTCTAATCCCAGCGCTTGGAAGGCAGGAGCAGGTGGATCTCTGTGAGTTCGAGGCCAGCCTGGTCAACAAAGTGAGTCTGGGACAGCCAAGGGTATACAGAGGAACCCTGTCTCAAAAAACCAAAAAAATAAAATTAAAAAAAGCTAAACATAGACTCTACTTGTCTGCTATTTTTGGGTAGATAAGTGTTGTCATTAGCTATTAATATTTTTAGTATTCTTCATCAGTCTTTTTTTTTTTTTGGTGGGGAGGGGCTAAATCACAACTTAATTTAGCTACGTAAGCATTGTATTGTAATCTCTCTCCTCTTCTTTTTCCCCCCCGCCCCACCAAAGGAACTAAACTATTATATAAAACTAAGTAGTATTGTCACCCAATACTCAAATTAGTTTAGTATAAACTCATTCCTTCTGTTTTTGGTTTCTCTTTCTTTGTTCTACTATAAGAACAGGGAGCCATATGTAATTACTTTTCTTTTTGTGGGAATATTGGAGAGGTATCTTTTATGCTTAATAGTGTGTAGTATTCTCAGAAGTTTATATATTTATATCACTAAACCAGGACATCTACTTAAAAGACTCAAATTTTTTTTCTGTTGTTGTTTTAGAAATGAGACATGCCAGTAGGCTTTGATGGCTCGTATATGTAATCTCAGTAGGCGAAAGCTGACTCTAGAAGATTGCAAATTTAAGACCAGCCTAGGCTGTCTTTTGATAGCAACATCATATCAAATTTAAAAATATTAAAAATAAATTTTAAAAAAACATGGACTAGGATGTAGCTCAGTTCAACGTCCCTCAATCAGTCCCCAGAACAGCCAGTTCCTCACTCCTGTCCGCTTTTTAGAAGCCAAAATAAAACCCCAAATTGTCACATACACTGTATATATACAGCTTCTTAGGTAGCCCTTGAATTTATGCTGCTTTAAAAAAGTGATTCCAGTTTAACCTCTTTTTTTATTTTTTATTTTTTTTGTTTTTTGTTTTTGAGACAGGGTTTTTCTGTGTAGCCCTGGCTGTCCTGGACTCCATAGACCAGGTTGGCCTCAAACTTGCAGAGCTCCTCTGACTATGTCTTTCAAGTGCTAGGATTAAAGATGTGCACTACCACTGCCCAGCTGTAGCTTAATTTTTTATCAGCCTAGTAAAATAATCTACAGTTAGAAATTAGAATTAATAGTGAGTTTAGAAAACATATTTCTGACTCTTAAGTGTTAGTAATTCTCATGAGATTACAGTCTTGTTTTAGGGGCAGTTTTTATGTCTTAAAATCCTTAAATATAAAAAAAATATATATATTCTTAAAATGGAAAGTGAGAATTGTTTGTTTTTTTGAAGAAAGGAGATTATGGTTCAAATGATATGTGTGGCTTTAATCCATTTTTCAAGGGAAATATTTTATTCCCTGTGCCTATTCCTAGGCACAAAGTTTTAGAGATAGAGCAAAAATATTCTTATTGATTTTTGATACTTACATATTAAGTGAAACAATATGACAGTGAATTTGTTACTGTTAAACTGACCTGCTCTCTGTAGTCTGAAATTGAATATGGTCTGGCAAATGAAGAAATGAGTATAGACTCAGTTCTTTCTATAATCATATGCTAGTATTATTACTAGGTGTTAGGCAACTTAAATTTCAGATTTTATTGCTTCATTTGTCGTGTTCACTGTTTAGTAACTGCTGTTATTAAAAGCTAGCTTTCAGATAATAAAATGCTGCTATATCCTTTTAATATTGATTGCCACTTTAAACAAAAATCAGTTGATGAGTTTAAGTAGAAATATATGTAATTAATATTTGTTCTTTGCCCTATAGTCATGTTACAAACTTTGAGGTAAAATAACCCTTTCCCTTAATGTGGGTTTATTTTCAAAAAATTATATATAATGGTTTTGTTTTAAAACTAATTTGTTCAACTGAACATTTTGGTGCATGCATTTAATCCCTTTGGGATTGGCTACATAATGAGTTCAAGATTAGTCTGGCCAACGGCCAAATATAAGACCCTATTTAGAAAAACAAAACAAAACAGCCCTCCCCCAGTTTGAATTTGTTATTAATTTAAACTTAGAAAACTAAATGCTAATCACCATATAACCAACATGTTGAATTAATTTTTTTTTGCTCCTAACTTACTTACTTTGTAAACATCTCATATTTCTATACAAATTTAAAAGTGTAATAGAATTTTATTGGAGCTTTTACCCCTTTCCCTACAATTTTATTTTTAAACTGATAATCAGTGTTCTTTGTTTTTTATTTTATTTACTATTTATTATATTTTAACTGTATAAGCCAGTCTGTCCTGGAGTTCTCTTTGAGCTCCCACTTTCCTCCATCTACCCAGTGCTCCCGATATTGGCACACACTACCACAGCTCCTGGGACTTTCAGTTTATATTTAAGACATTGACTTCCCTGCGCTTTGCCATAGCTATTAAAAGTACCTTCTTTTTAAAAGTTGGCATAATATGCTAAAGATGTACCATTAAATAATAGAATTAAAGCAGAACTTTTCTCTTGCTTTTAAATACAAAATCCTTGCACAAGTATAAAATGAAAATGTGATGATGTTTTTTACTGTTTGCTGTTAAGATTCACTGAGGTTTTAAACTGAATTTTGTGTTTATCACTGTTTAAATAGGAACATTTCCTTATAAACTGTGATATAATTGCTTAATGAAGTGGTGATCATTTATGTTTTTCATAAGCATAAGCTGGAAAATGGGCCATAAATATTTGTTTTCCAAGATTTAATAGGTCACTGCTTTTATATTTAAGGTTGTATATAATGATTAATGAGAAATAAAGCTCAATTTGGTCATAAAGATAGTTTGTGTTGGCAGTGGTGGGACAGATAAAGATAGCGTAGATGGTGGAGGTTGTTCCAGCCATATCCTTTTTTTCTGTTGTCCTTTATGTTCTTTGAAAACCAGAAAATCCCATTGTTTAAGATAAAGAGAATCAAAGTAAGAAGTAAACCCTATCTGCATCTGTTTCCTTACCTCATGTTTCATCTCTGATTGTATACTAGTTGGCCATACTACCTTATAAGAGAATACTTATGCACTGATACCTCCTGATTTTAATAATTAAAAAAAAATACTTAGTAAGCACCAGCTAATAAAATTATAACAAAATTATAAGTATATGTTCATTATATAGTTAAGGAGTGCTCTTTATAATCACATTTCCATTATCTTTACTTATTACTGTGAAATGTTTAATTTTAGTCCCTGGAACATTTTAGGTGTGTAGACTTAAGTCTCCACAGTGGTTTCTAAAGGACATGAAAAATTGGTAACATTTTACTTCTTTTGTCAACAAATATTTTGGGAACCTTTAGTCCCTTTCCTAGACGCTAAAAACCGCAGATGAATGAGATAAACATACTCAACTAAAAGGTCTTTTTAGTGTTAGAATGGAAAAACCAAACACAGGGCAAATGATGAGGTCCTCCTCATCTAGAAAAGGATTTCCAGGGGGATTGGGCTGTCAGTCATGTCTAAAGAATGAATAAATATTAGGTAAGAAAAATAGCTGGAGTAAGAGTGTTCCAGGCAGGCAGGGACCTATGACACTTTCAAGTACAACGTTTTTAAGGAATCGTGAGAAGTTGAAAACATCCTGGCACATTGGAAGTAGAAGGTGGATAAGGAGAGAATATTTGTCTTCACAATTTTAGTGAGCCATAGCATCTAAAGAATACGGCTTTTAGTAAGATTGCCAGTCAAATAATGAATGATTCTGTCTGACTGAGGTGGCGGTTGGAGTGGATGGTGTGCTGGGAAACCAGAAAGCCTTACGTAGTTCTCCACTGTGGAGATCTTAGTGGTCTGAACTGAAGTGCTGAAAATGGATATATCTGTGTCTGTGTTAATGCATGTGTGTCTTTCATGCAGGTCATGGTAAGTCTCAGGAAATGAAGGTTAGAAGAACAAACAATCCTAGGTGTTTGAAAGTAAATAGTTGGGTACATTGTGATAACCTACCATGTAGTGAGAAAGAAAACATAGGAGAGGAGAGAAAAATGGAGATTCACATTGAGATCTTGATTCTGAGGAACGGAACATGGCATATTCCGGGAGCATAACAACTG
This sequence comes from Acomys percivali, assembly GCA_907169655.1. Taxonomy (NCBI): domain Eukaryota; kingdom Metazoa; phylum Chordata; class Mammalia; order Rodentia; family Muridae; genus Acomys; species Acomys percivali. The sequence continues at coordinate 83,780,941 of OU015749.1, forward strand.
GGCTAGACAGTGTCTTGACCATTTCAGAGAAGTTTTGGATGGTTATAGGTTTGGGAATTATGGCCCTAAATGTTTGTAGCAATGTTCGCATACAGAATGTAGGGCTAAAAAATGAAGATGACCTAGCAGAGAATTCTGAGGAATGTACAGGTTAAAGATCTGGCTTACCAAGCAGATCCTAAGGACTCGAGAATAGCTGGTGAGGGGACAATATTCTAGGTGCTGCATCCTGGGCAAATTAGTGATGGATGGTAAGTACCACAGTGGAAGTATTGGGTCTTAAAACATAAGTGCCAGCCAGATTATAATGGACACAGAGGCATGTTGAAAAATGACTTCTTAGCATTTTGTCTGAGAAAGATAATTGATAGCAAGAATTGCATATACTGAAGGAGGACCACACTTTTTTTGTGGAAGAAAAAAAAAAAGCCACCCTTCTTATAAACCTTAATAAATATGAAGCTGATTCTAGGAAATTCTTTAGGCGCCTTTCTGGTTTTTCCAATTCCTCTTTAGGGCCAAATCCCCAATGACCAGGGTGTTTCAAAGGCAGGAGTCAAAAAGCCTTCTTAATGATTCCACTGCTTCTTAAAGTCCTGTTCTGCCTGTTGGCTGACCCAGGACATCTTCAGAGTGTTTCTAATAAGTAAGTAAAAGTAGCTTATTGTATTTAATTAATTGTTGAAGATGTGAAGAATCTGTTCTTTCAAACAAATGATTCATTCATATTAAACACTATATATTTCAGACTTAAACCATTGGATATTGAGTTTATGAAACGTTTGCATGAAAAAGTGAATATCATCCCATTAATTGCCAAAGCAGACACCCTCACACCAGAGGAATGCCAACAGTTTAAAAAGCAGGTAAGCAAGATCAATTAACTTTTATTATTTCCCAACCATTCTTGTAATTAATAGCTTTTAGTTTTAATACAATATAGTCTGTTTGTCTTTTAGCTTTAGTTTGCTTATCCTTACAAGCATATGCCTTTTCTATTTTCTCTTGAATCTTAATTTTGTTTATATTACTTAATGGGAGAAATATTTAGAAAATAGTACATATTAATATACATATGTATGTGTGTATATATATATATACATACACATACACGCACACATACATACATGCATTTAAGCTTCTTCCCCTAAATTCTTGTCCTGTTATCTCAGTAATATTCTTAATGATACATTTTCCTCATTTTCTTGTTTTTGTTTTGTTATTTATGGCATTTATGAAATTTAAGGTAAATTTCTGAAAGTCTGTCTATTCCAATAGTCTTTTTTTTATTTGAGGCCAATATTTTCAAAACAACAGCTATTTTTGTATTATATTCAAAATAGACCCTACAGTTTTGTTACCTCATTATCTTTATAGCCTTCTTTGTAACAAAATACTTTTTTTTTTTTTTTTTTTTAAATAAAAAAGTTTTCAGGACATGGTTTCTCTGTGTAACAGCCCTGGGTGTCCTAGACTCAATTTGTAGGCCATGATGGCCTTGAACTCAAAGATCTGCCTCCACACCTGGCTCAAAATACCTTTTCAAACCTTTTAAAAATGAATTTTAGAATACTTTGAAATTTTTACAATAAACTGTTAAAATTTGCTTTGAAGTGGTGTTAAATTCATACAAATCTTGACATCTCAAACGTAGTTTTTACTACTAATATTTCCATCATGAGGGTGTTTTTTTCTCTTTTGTCTCTTCCAGGTTTCCTCCTTCCCTCTTCCTCCTTTCCCCTCTCCTCCTTTCCTCCTTTCTCTTTTTGCCCCTTCTCTTTCCCCTTTTTCTTTTTTCTTCTTATTTCTTCAATGTTGTTATTTTAGATAGGGTCTCTGTAACCTGACTGGATTCAGCATCATGGCATTCCTCCTGCCTTTGCCTCATACGTTTCTACCTAGAATAACCCATATCACTGGATTTATTCTGAGAAGCTAGAGGTGAAAGGAGAGATTAGTAATGATTTGTACTTTCAGATTGGTCACATGTCTATTGCTTGTCTTCCGTCCTCTTTTTTGCTTTTTGCCCGATATTGAATCCAAGGGCTTTGGTGCATATACTGTGCCTTTGTGTTGTTTTTCTAGGCTCAAATTTCTTTTCTATATGCTTCTATTTTACCTAGGGAATCATTTGGGAGCTTTTCAAAATAATTGCTGAACATAATCCCTACCAATTAGTTTTGTAGAGGAAGGTGGGACCTTAACATTTATTTAGAAAATGCTCACTTACATAATATTATTGTATAACTTCTAGCCAAGGATCGATCACTGCTCTTAAAGCTAGGCTATCTGTTCCTTGGTTAGTCATTATTTATTACTTTGAGGTGTGTGTGTGTGTGTGTGTGTGTGTGTGTGTGTGTGTGTGTGGTTTTTTGTTTATTTTAAAGACATGATCTCTCTAGTCCTAACTATAGATTGGAATCTATGGAATTCATGCTTTGGACGAGGCTGCCCTCAAACTTGAAGAGATTGGCCAGCCTCTGCTGCCTTCCGAATGCTGAGACTAAAATGTGACATGTCATTCTAGGCATCACTTATTTTCACTGTTCCTTGGGACAGGTTCTCACTGTGCAGCTCTGGTTGGCCTGGTACCCACTACTAGACCAGGCTGGCCTCAAACTCACAGAGATCCACTTGCCTTCTTGAGTGCTGAGATTAATGTTGTGTGCCACCTCACCCAGCCATTGCTTTATTTTTAAAGTAGATATATGCAATAGGTGAGGTAATGGTGCTATTGATGGCCGCTGATAATTTAAGTTGTTCCTTTTTGAGATGGGATCTCACTCTACAGACTAAGGTAGCAAGGAACTCTTAGTCCTCTTGTTTGAGCTTCCCAAGTGCTAGTAGTAACAGGTGTGTCCCATCGTGCAGGGCTTACTTGTGTTTACTTCTGTTCAGTGGAGTAATAACGGGACTCATTTTGTTCATAGTGCCTTTATTGTTGGAGACTTGCTGTGAGAGTAGCACTGTAAGAAAAGTACAGCCAGGGAAGGTCGTTCTAGGAGTGTTAGGAGTTTGAATTGTATGGGTAGGTGACAGTTACTTGTTTGTCTGTGTTCCCTTGACTTTGAAATACTCTTGAACAAGATAATTTGATTTGAACTGGGTAATTTCTGATATTATTAAGTCTCGAGGTTCTCTTTTCTAATGTGTGTTTTCTCCTTACTTGCTTGTCTAGCCTTTGGTTCATGTAAAGACCTTTTCAAAACCCGTCTCCTGGAACTGTTGTGTGTTTTACTTGTCCTTACTACAATTTTCAGTGGCTTTAAGCTCTCTTGCTTCAGCTTTTATAGTAAGTTATATGAAGAGAAATAACTTCATTCTCTTTAAATAAATGATCAAACGCTTTTATAATAGAGGCCAGCTAAATAAATACGATTCTAAAATATTGTGTCATTACAATTCTTTTTGTGATGATAACCATATGATTGACACTTCTGAAATAATTGAATTAGAAATTATTTTGCATTTCGTTTTGCTATGTGTGTGTGTATAAGGTGAAGGCAGGGAGGAAGGTGCACATGCCCTGTCATTCTTGTAGAGGTTGGAGGGCAGTTTCGTGGAATTGGTTCTCTATTTCTGCTTTTCTCCTTCTACCTTTATAAATCTTCTAGACTTACATGGCAAACACCTTTACTTTCTCTCCCTGTTCACTAGTAATGGGTTTTGGTATTTAAGAACAAGAAAGCACCAGAAACTGAGGTCTCAAAAACCCAAGAAATATTTGTAAAAATGCTGTTATTGTCATAATTATGTGTGGTACCCTTTTCTCCATTCTGTTTTAGATAATGAAAGAAATCCAAGAACATAAAATTAAGATATATGAATTTCCAGAAACAGATGATGAAGAAGAAAACAAGCTGGTTAAGAAGATAAAGGTAGGCTCATTTGTCTGCACAGTGAAGTGTTTGAGCCTTCAAATTGTGCTCTCTAATAGGAAAGACCCACAGTGTCACTTCTAAAATAGTTGGCATACAAAAACAAATATGGCTATTTCTTAATGTTTATTAACTTTTTAGTTACCTTTGATTAACAATTCCTAGAACAGGTCATTGCACGAATGGGTAGGTGAATACCATCCTAAATAGCTTTCGTATTTATATAATTATTTTTTTCCTTAAGAGACAAATATGAGCAGGAAGGGAATTAATTTTTGTGTTTTGATCTTTTAAGAGCCTGATAAAACTTACTTCATTTAGTCTTTTAATAAAAGTCAACAAAAACTCCATATCATTTTAATTTTGTGACGTTTTGTTTGTTTGATTTGTTTTATTGTTGTTTTTATTCCCAAGGTAGGGTTTTTCTCTGTAGTCTGGCTGTTCTGGAACTCAGTTTGTAGAGCAGGATGCCATCAGAAGTCAGCACTCCACCTGCCTCTGCCTCTCAGATCATGGGGTTAACAGTGTGCAACACCACACCTGGCTTTTAATTTTGTGTGTTTTAATTAGTAATTGTTTTTTTTGTTTGTTTGTTTTGTTTTATTTTTTTGAAACGGGGTTTCTCTGTGTAGCCTTGGCTGTCCTGGAACTTGCTTTGTGGACCAGGCTGGCCTCAAACTCACAGAGATCCATCTGCCTCTGCCTCCCAAGTGCTGGGATTAAAGGCGTGCGCCACCACCCAGCCAATTAATAATTGTTTTTGAGTACCTGTAGCTAAAATGGTTTAGTAAATGCTGGTCTTATGTACATGTATAATCTAATTACTGTACAAGTAGTAGAATATTTATGCCTGGGGAAAAAAAAGAATATTTCTGACCAATGAAGATTTTAGAAGTTTTACAATATAGCTTCTGTGTTTCTTGGAGCTACAAAAATAGTGGAAACTTGTACTCTGCATCAGAGTGAGTAGATACAGATTTAACAAGTAGGTGTGAGGTCTGAACAGTTAAGAAAATAGAATTTTTTTTTGCACCTCATAAGGTTAATAATCAGATTCCTGGCCTTAACTCTTTTTGTATTTGTTTTCTAAATATCAATGTTTAAATTCTATGCCTTCTCATATGGGATGGTTTTTAGAGTAATTTTTAGCAAATAATATGGCCGATATATACTATATTCTTATAAAACTTTTAACAGAACAATTTTATTCCTCACTTACTTTGGTAATACTATTTTAATGCCAGTTTCCTGAATAATTATTGCTTGGCTGATAAGAGTGAGTGTAGGAACTATCCAAGTATTTTTTTTGTTAATATATTGAATATTACAAATTATTTGTTATTGAATCATGAGTACTGTAGAGATGTGTTTACAGCAACACTTTATTTTATAGGACCGTTTACCTCTTGCTGTGGTAGGTAGCAATACTATCATTGAAGTTAATGGCAAAAGAGTCAGAGGAAGGCAGTATCCTTGGGGTGTGGCTGAAGGTAAGGCTCTTTTCAATGGATAACTTATTGTAAGGTTGCATAAAGGTGCTAAAAAAAAAAGGTAATATAAAATACACAATGTGTGCTATAGTCTAGGTTTTCAAGGATAGTTTTAATTTCATTTTCCTAGTCTTTGTTTTCCTCAAGTATAATTCTGTTTCTCAGATGTATTACCAAAGTCAGGGAAGTATATGTTAAATCTTAAAGTTGTAATACTTCACAGTCAGTTTTCATTGCCCCACTCTCCTGTGCCTGCACCACTATCAAGCCAGTTTCTCTGTCTTGTTTGAAAGCATGCATTGTAGTCAAGTGCTTGTTCCGTTGCTCTAAGGTTATTTCCTAGGATCTAATAAATCTTTGGAAATGGAGCAGTTTGGAGAGAGCCAGCCATAATCATGACCAGTGCCCTTTCTTTCCTCAAGGAAAAGGTCACCTGTTTTCAGTAACTTTACTAGTCTGTTGGCTTTCAATGCCAATAAACTCTTAGTGATGAAATGATACCTTAAAAATCATATTAGTAATAGAAACATTTTTATAAGTTTGTATTTATTAGTTTACTCAATATTCAGTCTTCTATATTGTACTAAGTTGGAGTCACTGTTTGAACTATGTGTTGTCTTAAATAATTGTGTAATTGTTAGAAAATTATGCCAAGTTACAGTCTTTATTTGTGATTTTGCTGAAGGACCTCAACGTTGTTCCAGGGCAACCTGCAATTACTGACTTAGTGCTTTAGAACTTTGATGTCCCTTAGAAGTGTGCTCTGAAACAGTTGCTTTATTTATGTAATTATTTTTTCCCATTTCTTGCTGTCCCCATTTAGTGTTCTTGTTGATGATATTTTTTTTAAAATAAAGAATATTAAAGCTTTTGACTAGCCTTTTCATTTTGGTTATCTCAAGAAGATTTTTCTACATTCCTCTTCAACCAAAACATTAAGTTTTTTTAATGTAACATATAATAAATATATTTTATACTAATAAGGAGAGAGTCAGTGGTCCTTTCAAATTGTCAGAGTTTGTTTCCCAAGAGTGCATTTGTTACATGTCTATCACTAAGGATTAAGTTACACGAAGAAGGGCTAAGGAGATGGCTCGGTGGATAAAAATGCTGGCTGTGAAAACAGGAGGACTGGAGCTGTGATGAAAAAACATAGGCATGGCATTCCACCTGTAATCGTAATGGTCTGGTGCTGGACACAGAGGATCCCCAGGAAGCTAGTGAGCTGAAATAATGAGCTGCAGGATTATTGCAGGCCTTTCTTGAAAAAAAACTGCAAGTGATAGAGGGAACAGTGGATGTCAACCTTTCCTTCACAGATGCATGCACACGCACCCACACCCACATATACAGAAAGAAAAAATGAAAGAATAGAAAAATAATGTTTTTTAAATGCTACAATAGTAGTATTAGGGTACATTTGCCTATTGTTTCTTGAAGTTCTGTGTTAGTATTAAATCTTAATAAAAATCAGATCTAAGCACTTTACATATTCTCTCCTTGGTTTTATTTCCCTATTCCTGTGAAAAGATAAGCTTTATTAAAATTAACATCTATGGTCTATTTTCTCTTACTTCTTTTCCTACAGTTGAAAATGGTGAACATTGTGACTTTACAATTCTCAGAAATATGTTGATAAGGTAAGTATGAGTAGCAAGGAAAGTAGCAAAAGGTGTTTAGCACTCTAAAGAAAGTTAAAGTTTGGATGACTTGCTTTGTGCTTCTATAAGTGCAGCTACTTTACACTGATGTCTTCACTCTTCTATTAAAGATTAAATAATGCATGACAATAATTTAGACTGTCTGTCCAAGATTTTAGTCATTAGCAAAAAAAAAAAAAAAGGAGGACAGGTTTTAAGGAAGAATACAAAAGAAAATCAGTCTTATACTTTCATCATTATACTTTGTGTTGAGGTTTAATTTCTGGAATAGATTCTAGAAGTAGAATAGAAAAGGCAAATTAGTTGGTGATAATGGAACATTTTAATGTACTGGGCATTATAAGTAAAACCACTTTTACTAGCTTCTTAAGCTACATTTCTGGATACTAAAAAAGAAGGAAAGTTGTGAGAGTAGGACATCAAGAATATTTTGATTAAAGAAACCTAAGGACTTGAAGTAGAATAGTAGCATCAGAGAAGAAAATGAAAAATTATAGTGGAACTAGAGAAAATAGCAACAGAAAGGCCATAGAAATGAACTGGAGTGTTCCCACGTTGATCTAGATTATGTTCCTTTCTTTTCCTTCTCTTCACATTTTCCCTCTTGTGTCTTGTTTTTCTCAAGCCCTTGCTGTGTACCCTCTTCAAGCCTTTGTGTGGGATGTACATCTTAAGTTAATATATTTATTTTTACCCTACTTTTCACTTTCTCGGTGTACTGGAATCTCATTTGCTCTATGAAAGATGTGATGGACATTTGAATGATAATTGGAAATCATGAAATTTCAAGGTCATTGCCATAACTCAAAGTACGCTCTCAGAAGCTAAATGGTGAATGAAAATTTGACATCAAATTAAGCACAGTGCTGTATTAAAGGGAACATATGACCAAGTGTTTCTGGCAGGAAGTAAATGATAGAGTAGAGATAATAAGTAGGGTTACTAAGTTTCACATTGTAAGAGCACATCAAGTGAATGTGAAGGGGAGCTTTCACAAGTTTGAGAATCTATTCTTGAGGTTCTATTACCAGTTGTTCTCTTTTACTTTGATTCTTATGGAGCAACTTAAAAGAATGCAATACCTCAGTAGGGCATGGTGGTACACATCTTTAATCTCAGTGCTGGCTAGGCAGAGACAGGTGGACAGCTGTGAGTTGGAGGACAGCCTAGTCTACATACAGAGTTTCAAACCATCCAAGGCTAGAGATCCTGCCTCAAACAAAACAAACAGATAAACACATGACTCATGGCAGCGTTTATGTGAGGACTGTTTTAAATCATTGTGTTTCATCTGGATTTTAAATCTATGGTGTTTGACACGATTATATTAAATTGCCTTTTCTTGTATATTTTAAAATACATAATCTGTAACTGCCTACATATCTAAGACACTGTAGAAGGGGCCCAGAAGCTACTTTGAATGTGCATAACCTCAGAACTGTAAGGATGACTCCCTAGTTTAAGTATTCCAGAAAAAAATTGGTCACGCTTGCAGGAGGATTTAGTAAGCACATCAGCAAGATGTTTCAAGCATATATGAAAATATAAATTATACTATTAGGCTGGAGAAATGACTCAGTGGTTAAGATCACTGGCTGTTTTTCTAAAAGACCTGAGTTCAATTCCTAGCAACACATAGTAGTTCACAACTCCATGGAATCCAATACACTCTTTGGTGGCCATAGTAACAAGTACACAAGTTGTGCACAGACATACATGTAGACAAAATACCCATACACATAAAAATATAATTTTAGTAACTGTTGACTGTTTCTGTAACTCTTTCTCAAGTAATTGAACTATTTCAGGCTAAAGTTAGGAATCATACTAGTTTCTAAGAGAGATAAATTTAAAGAAGCATCATTTTGCTAAGTAAGAATTGGCTATTGTAGGCAAACCAAGGAAAGTTGAAAAAGACAGGTGAAACACAGTTTTGAGAATGTAGGGATAGATGGCACAGAAATCATACAGAGAAAGAACCTAAGAAGTGAAGAGAGAGCGATATATCCACAATGCAACCTTAAAAAAAAAAAATTCCTAAAACTAGAGAAAACTTGCTGATTAGATAGTTGGAGAAGTGGATTGCAAAAATGAAACAAAAACAGAAGTAAATGCTGTTTTATACCTATCATCTAAATGTCAGAATTAAGATAGTCACACACAGAATTTTATGAAATCAATAACCACCATGCTAAATGACACTAATAGAAGATCAACAATATCTTAATTTTATTTATAAATGTATTTTGTTTCCTAATGAGACAGTGATTAAATGAGATTTAAATTATAGAAAACACTGTAGTTTTGTTTTTCTTTTGTTTTTAATTTTGGTGAAGTTTTAGGTAATGTCTCATGCAGTTCAGCCTATGCTTGAACTTTATGTATAGGTAGTGGTGGCCTTGTATAACAAATCCTTCTCCCTCAACTTCCCAAGTGTTGGGATTACAGCTGTGTACCACCATAGCCTGCTAAAAATATTGTTTCATGATAGTATCATAAAATTATCCTTGTTCTCCATGTGAAGAAACTCACACAGTGATATATTCTTATATACTGTTTATTTTATCTTCTGTTGTTACATTTTTAAAAATTCCTACTATCTAGTATTTATCTGTAGCAAGAATACAAAAGAAATCCATCTTTATGTTAAGGAAGAGTTCACAATATAGTTAAAGATGTAATTTGGGATCCTTATGACTGGTGCCAGTTCCAAAAGATGTAAGAAATTAGCATGAGCTGTTCCATTCTCCCCGCAGGTACTGTAAGAATTGGGAACTGCCAATTTGACTAAAGCAGAAGTAATAGGAACTTAGGTGTCTCTGTTGTGGTTAGAACAGAAAATGAGTGTATTGTGAGAATTTAAAAGGAGAGGAGACTGGAAAACCAAACTGAGTACTAAGACAAGTAAAAAAAAAAAAAAAGGTTTTTTTTTCAAGACAGGGTTTCTCTGTGTAGTCTTGGCTGTCCTGGACTCCCTTTGTAGACCAGGCTAGCCTAGTGAGTGCTGGGATTAAAGGCGTGCGCCACCATGCCCAGCACAAGACAAGTACATTTTGAGAACTGTGTGGGAATGCCAGATAGTAGAAGATGAACCAGATAATTAAGTTCATGGTGTGGGGTAAGGTACTTCATAATAAATGAGATTTGGATGTAAGGACAAAACACTCCGAAAGGAGGTTGTGGTAAAATGCTAAAGATGGTAGATACAGGAAATTCAAAGAAGAATGAGAAGGGGCGGGGGGGATTATTATTCGATCTTTACCATCTCTAATCATTAAAGAATCATGTCGTCATATCCTGTAAATTCTATACTCTATTACCTGTGCCTTGATTTTTATATGCAGTAGAAAAGTTAGCCAAAACAGCATAGTCACGGAATAGCTTTGATAAACAGAAAGTAACTTTAAATTCTGTAGTTGGTAAACAACTTGATCTGTTATTATAAGGGTCCATATATAAACTCACCTGGTGAAATGCAGTATTGCCTTGCTAATAATTGCATCACGGAAAACAATTTCTGCTAGATTACTAGCTTCAATAATCTACTTTTCCTTCTTAATTAAAATAAACTATTAGAAATAACTATTTCTTTGGTAGATTGTTTATCGTTTAGTAGTTTATTTCAGTGGTTCATGGCTCTTGAAAGCTCATATGGAATCAAATCTGTTTGATCTGCTTTATCTGTAAATAAAGGCATCTTAAGATAAATGAATGTCATCTTTCTTAATATTTTAAGCCTGAACTTTTATCTTGGTGAAATTTTTGTGTCAAAGCCTTTAACATAAGAAACTCTTGCTGTTTATGATAGAACACACATGCAGGACTTGAAAGACGTCACCAATAATGTACACTATGAGAACTACAGAAGCAGGAAACTAGCAGCAGTGACTTACAATGGCGTGGACAACAACAAGAATAAAGGGCAGCTTACTAAGTATGTATATACTTCTCTCCAGGGGAAAATGATATTTACATAATAAATATTTCATTTCCTTTCTTGCAATTTTTGTTACTCTTTAGAATATTGGGGTGAAAATCTCTGTTTATAATAGCAGAAAATCATGCTATGTAATTTTGCCTTGGTAGTTTTATGGTTTACTATTAATTGTTGGAATGATTATTCTCTTATCTTGTTAAATAAAGAACTGTATGTTTTCTTGTCATTTGCCAATCACCTTTATAATTCATACAGCACAAACCAAACAGAAAAATATATAGTTTTGAAGAGAAAGTTATAAGCAATTTCATGGGCTGACAAGATAGCTCAGCTGGTAAAGCCACCTGGAGTGCATTTTGGTGTGTGGTGGAGGTTTTAATCATTGTAGCTCAGAGGGTTCACAGTTGGGTTTGATTGATGACTTTTCTTCTGGTATCTTGCGTATCGTCCTAGTGGGGAATGAACTTCCAGTTGAGTATCAGCTAGATGTTCTTTCATGATCTTTGACTCAAATGTGTGATATGTTCAGCAGTAGGGTCTTACCATCAAATCCGGAGGGTAAATAACAACGTTGATAATATACTGTAATTTGTGGGCTCCATTTGTCAACAACTCAAAAGGAGGTAATCCATTCCTAGTAGCAGATGATGTCTAGTTGGAATATCGCCCTTACTTATAGGGTAACTTCATTTAAAGTCCTTAATGTGTATGTATATTAGAAAGCATCTACAGTAGTAGGTTTCTGTATAGATTTTTCAAAAGGTCTTTAGTTTTAGCTATATTTCCCCATACGTCCTCTTACCCTCCCTACCATACCCCTATTTACTCTTTCCAGTTGGGATTTCCCCCCTTTTCCCTTTATAACACTGTTTTTTATTTCACTTCCCTTGGAAGATCTCCTCTTTCCCATTAACTTCTGTGGATATTTTACATGAAATGCACATCTAAAGCTTGAAGCTAACATCCACATGAGAGAAAACATGCTATGTTTGTTTTTCTGGTCCTTGGTGAGTTACCTCACTGAGAATGATTGTTTCCAGATTGCATTTCATTGTCTGCAAATTTCATTGTTTTTAAAAGCTGAATACTATTCTATAGTGTAAGTACACCATGATTTGATTATCCATTCATCAGGATAGTGGTCATCTAGGCTGTTTCTATTTCCTAGCTATTGTGCATAGAGCAATAATGGACATGGATAAAGGTATTGGTTAACCAATTGGTGTGAGAAGACTATTTCTTTTACTCTCAGCATTCCTTAGTTGACTATAATGCTTTTGTGTAGGGTAGAGGCCTCATGGGCTTCCCTCATCACTTTGGCATACCTGTTGCTCTTGCTCAGCGAATGTTTAAGCAGTCATGTTGCTGAGACTTTGTGTATAGTTTCTGATATCCTAGGAGACAGTCTCACAGCAAATCTTCTGTTTCTTACAATCCATTCCTACTCCCTTACACAATGTTCCCTGATTCCCTAGGTGCAGTAGTGCTTTATAGATAGATTCATTGGAATTGGGCTCCACAATTCTTCATTTAGATTGGTTGTTGTTTTCTGTAATGGTCTCTTTGTTGCAAAGAGAAGTTTCCTTGATGAGAGGTGAGGACTACACACACCTACCTGTGGGTATAAGGACAAATGCTTAGAATATAATTAGAAATTATTCTGTTTCAGTAAAGTAGTTGTTGTAGTTTCTCCTCCAAGATTCATGACTTCACTAGCTCTCGATTGTTGGGAAAGTCTCCAGTATCATGCATGGTTTTCTTCTTGCCTAAGAGTGCTGTTAATTTCCACCAAGGCATGCATGCCACTAATGCACTCTTAGGATTATTAAGTTCTACTGGTTGTTTTATGATTTGTAGGCATCATAGCTGGGTAGGACTATCGATTGCTTCCTTCCTTTGGAAGCTTGCGTGGCACCTGGTACTATAAGAGCTTGTTCTCAGGGTGGAGGTAGTCAGTTCTAGACCAAGAGCCTCTGGCCTCTGTACCTTAAATTGTCTTTAATAATAGAGTCTTAGCTTCCACCTCTGCAGGGCCATCAAGAGCAAGAACAATAGAGTTTACCAACATGAAAAATTTAAACAGTTATGTGGCATGGATCTTTGAGTCTGTGAACATTGGTGTTCATAGAATGAATTTTTTTATTTAATTTTTTAATGTCTAGTTTAGCATTTCAGAAATGTTTCATGTTTAACTCACTGAACATGTTTAAAACTTAGCACACTAAAATATTTGAATGTGTTTTCATCAGCATTAAAGCTATAAAGAGCCTAGAAGTAGTTTACATAGCATAAGTGGTCTTTTAGGTGTTGGATGGTAGTTAATGTCATTATTTCTGTTGAGTTATATAAATAAATTATAATAAATGTAGTTGTGACGTCAGTAGTTGTCTTAGAGGAGAATACTTGAAATTTTAGTAAAACTAAACATGTTCCTTATATACTGACTTTATTAGCTAAGTTGTTTTTCTTCTTATTGAAAATTTTTCTTTAAAGAAAATAAATCACATTTTTCTATGAGTGCATTTTGAAAATGTTCCTTTTTGGTTTTCCTTCTACAGTTTATTTCAAATATAGCATTGTCTTAGTTTTGGGTTTCTATTGCTGTGATAAAACACCATGACCAAAAGCAACTTGGGGAGGAAAGGGTTTATTTTCTTATATACTTATATACTTCCTTATAGTTCATCATTGAAGGACATCAGGGCAGGCACTCACATTTGACAGGAACCTTGAGGGAAGAGTTGATACAGAGGCCAGGGAGGAGTGCTGTTTACTGGCTTGCTCCTTATGGTTTGCTCAACTTGCTGTCTTATAGAACTCAGAACCACCACTCCAGGGCAGCACTGCTCACAGTGAGCTGGGCTTCCCCATCAATCACCAGAATAACCCACAGGCTTGCATACAGCCTGATCATATGGAGGCATTTTCTCAGTAAAGGTTTCCTCCTCTCAGCTGGCTATAGTTTGCGTCGTCACATTAAAAACCAGCCAGAAGCATTATCTTTAGAACTGAGGTACACAAGATTTAGAGAAGTTTTATTGTTAGACTTGGCTTCATAGTATTCATTTGTAGAGATTGAGATTTAGATAAAATACTAATGGAGAGGATGTTAAATTCTATGGCTATGAGCATATTTATACATTTTACAGTTTCTAAAGGATTCTTTTCCTATATGTATTATATAAGACTTGGAATTTGTGTGTAAAATGATGTAAATATTTTTATGCATCTAAATGATAAATGGCATCTATATCATCTCATTATTTTCATCAGCTCCTTCAGAGTTTAGTATAAGAGTTTTGGTTTACAGTCCTTTAATGGTTATTCTTAAATGTTGGTGTCAGGAGCCCTTTGGCACAGATGGAAGAAGAAAGAAGGGAACATGTAGCCAAGATGAAGAAGATGGAGATGGAGATGGAACAGGTGTTTGAGATGAAGGTCAAAGAAAAAGTTCAAAAACTAAAGGACTCTGAAGCAGAGGTAATCAGTTTAATTAACAGCCAGTCAGTGTTCCTTTTAAATAATATGTTCATTAAAATTTAAATTATCTTTATGTATCTTGAGAAATAATTTAGTATAGTAATATAAAATAGAGGAATAAAAGTAAACGTTTTTCTTGGAAAAGTATATTTCAGCATGTAAGGGCTTCTAAGCAGTTTACTAAATGGAAAGGCAGAAGTACAAAATAGCCAAAATACCTTTCATAAATTACTAGTTATAGTGAACAACAAAACTATAAGCCATTTCCTAAGCAAACTAACATTTATGCCACCTGCCAATAACAGTGTCCTTTTGAGGGACTTGTGAAGAAATTGGGCTAAGTTCCCTTTCCACGAATGTCTGCCTGTCTATTAAACGTCTCTCCATTCCTCTTACTTCATAGAACCCCACTCCAGTATGCTTACAAACATCCCTGAGATAAAGTTTCTAAAACTTTATACTTGCATATGTAATATATTTTAATATATGTAAATGAATTATGTAAATATAATTTATTCTTGAATCCATTCTGCTGGAAATACTTCGTATGTCGCTGCTGATTCTTAGCATCATAGCATGTCATAAGCCATACAAAATTTCTGATGTGTTACATAATTTAGTATGTTACAGCCATAGAAGATAGGTATTGCTGCCTGTCTGCACTTACACAGATGACAGGAAGAATACAATACATTAGTAAGTACTATAGATGCATAAGCCAGCATAAAGACAGTATGTGTGTGTCTTTTGGTTATTGTTGCTGTCCTAGATAACTCAGGAGCTATATTTTACACATAGTTTATATCCTTTTATATGATTTCATTACTTACTATTTGTCTGGGGGTAAAAACATGTCATGACAATAGGTATGGAAGTTAGAAGACAATTTGTGGGAGCTGGTTCTCTCTTCCTACCGTGTGGGTCCTGGATAATTACAACTCAGTTGATCAGGCTTGGTAGACAGCCACTGTTGCTGTTAGGCCCGTTGCTTTTTTAATACTTGAAATTTCTCACCTTCCTTATTCATCTGACCTAAAGAGTTCTTGGAAATGACTGATTGTGACATATGCTTTTACTTAGGAAATTACTTATTTGTAAATTATAAGTATTACTTACTTGTAAGGAATAAACCCCTGTGAGCCTACTTTGAATTCACTTCATCTCTGCATGCCTTCTTTATATGTCATCTTTCTTTTCCAGAGGAAATTACTGGTCTGAATTAAGTGTATGTGATTGCTTTGTATTTGTTTATACCAACTCTTTGGTACAAAATTGGCATTCTCTTGTGTTCCATTTTTCTTAGTAAATTCTGTCACCTCAGATTTGCCTAACCTTGGAATTCATGTGATTTTCTTTTATAGAAATGAGATGACATCTTTGCAATAGGAATAAATAAATTTTGGGTTTTTTTTGTTTTTGTTTTGTTTTTTTTTGTGGGTGTACAAAATAGAATAAATTGTGTGTAAAATCATATTAGAATTCAAGCTCCGGGTATTAATTTACCAATAAATCTTTAATGCATATAATTCTTGGGCAAGAATTAATCCCAACCGAGCCATTGAACAATTAGTATAGTGTGACTTAATCTGGTGGGGTGTTTGTGTTTTTGTTTTTAATTGTTGATTGTCTTCTTCAGAAATAGATTAACTAGTGCTGCAGTGAAGTTATTTTTCTGAGGATCCATTAGATGTAAGCTTTTTGATTCTGTAGTTAACTACCTGTCAGCAAGCAATTGTTTTATAGCATTAGTTCTTAGCCTTGGAAGGACCACCAGCATTAGAATTACTAGCATCTACCTGTTGAACATCCATATCTTTCTACATATCACACCGGAAGGTTGTAATTCACTGGATCTAGATTAAAGACTGTGTTTTTAGCAAGCTCCCCCCTGTAAAATATGTATGAAGAACAATGCTGGAGAACCACTCCTTTACAAAAGTAGGGGACATTATCCACTACCAGGATTCATTTGGACAGAGGTCCTTCACTACTTTCTAGCCACTGGCTTAGACTTTTGAACCTGGAATTAGGAGATTTGGGATTAAGTCCTTTATATTGTCACAGTCTGGTCTGTAGTCCACAGCTGTTTCTTTGTAAAATAGAAGGAATAATGCTTTTTCTGTTCAGCCTTCATCATACTTGGGAACAGTGTTCTATTATAAAATATGCACAAATATAGGTTGGCTTGTATTGATAAAAATGGTTATTTTATGTTTTCTAAGGTAATTCTTTGAAGTCACTGGCTTTTAGGGCTGCAGGTTCTGCAGTGGGAGGACTCTCAAGCAGTGCTTTCCAGTGGCACTCTGGCACTATGACACAGGCACACATTCTTGGGACTAAGCAGTTATTTCATTTCATCTATGATTCTGATTTAGCTCCAGCGGCGCCATGAGCAAATGAAAAAGAATTTAGAAGCACAGCACAAAGAATTAGAGGAAAAACGTCGTCAGTTTGAAGAAGAGAAGGCAAACTGGGAAGCTCAACAACGCATTTTAGAGCAGCAGAACTCGTCGAGGTAAGTAATATTAGGGTACCCAAGAAATAGATGTATTGATATTTTAAAGAACTTATCTATTTATCTTTTAAAAAATTAAAGATCCATAGTCTACTATATATCTCTATCTTAGTTTTCTATTAATGTAATAAAATACCATGACCAACTAAGAAAAGTTTATTTAAGGCTTACAGTTTTGGAGGGTTATTAGCGTCCATGATCATCGTGGCAGGAGCATGATGGGAGCAGAGGCGTGGCAGTAGGGCAGCAGCTAAGAGCTGACATCATGGTCCACAAGCAAGACACCGAGAGAGCTAACTGGGAGTGACATGGACTTTTGAAACCTCAAAGCCAGTGACCTCTTTTTAACAAGGCCACATCACCTAATCTTTTCCAAATAGTTACACCAACTGGTACCATTTATTCAAATAAGAATGTGAGCCTACAGGGAGTGGGGGAGATTTTCATTAAAACCATCACAATGGTTTTAGATGAATAGGTTCATTTTGTGTACTGTAATGCTGTTTTCTTCAGTCCAGATGTTTTCCTTGCTTAATTTTTAAAATTATGATTTAGCAACATCATAACAATCTCTATGGTTAACTTATCAGAATTGATTTCTCACCTCCTCACCACAGTGCTGGATATAATGATGGTTTGGAGGTGTTGGGATTGAGCCTGAGGCCTTGCACGTATTAGGCAGGAGCTCCACTGCCAGCCCTTAGGAGGTGCTTTAGTTATATCCTTAGGATAAGTCCCCTAAGGTAAATAAGAAATATCTAATATGTAATACAGCTAATCATTTCCTCCTCTTAATTTACATAAAATTCAATAGTGCTTGTACATTGATTTTCTTCTTTTGATAATTATTGTCATTTAAAATTGAAACATGATAATCCTTTGAGGAGTCTCTAGTACGTTCTCCCAGCAAGGCACTTTATCTATTCTGCAGCACCTTCTTCCTATGAGGTTTCTGCCCAAAGAACAAGAAACTTCATTTGTAAAGCAAATATATCTAACAGTGCAGCTGGCAGGAGAAAGGGCACCAGAGTGATCTTACAATTTTTTTCCACAATTTAATTTTAGAGAAAAAATTTCTTGTAAATTAAAGTGAGTAAAATGAATCTTCACTGTATCCTTTACAGTTTGTTTTGGAGTTTTGTCAGACACTTGATTGTCTAGGAATATACTTTTATAGATAAATATTGGTTCAATGTTTAATTTAGATTTTTTTTTCTTTCTAGTGAAAATGCATTGTTTGAAACTATAGTATAGTTGTATTTGGATCAGCTGGTGCTGCCATTTGTTGTTTTTGGCATTTACACTGTCACTCATCTTCATTATTTTCTTTTAATTATATAGAACCTTGGAAAAGAACAAGAAGAAAGGCAAGATCTTTTAAACTTTACTGACCACCAGTTATGTATTAGTTGCCAATATGCCAGCTTGGACATCAGTGTTTGTTGGATCCGTTGACCAATTTGCACCAATTTTATCCATAATGATGGATTTAACAGCATGACAAAAATTATTTTTTTGTTGTTGTTCTCGAAGGAGATTAAGATGCCTTGAATTGTCTAGGATATTGCGTACTTAGAAATTAACAGCTCTGAGTACCGTTCTACATTTTTTCTTCCTTTTTTTTTTTAAATTAAAAAGATGTCTTCAGTTTAATGCAAGAAAACATTTTACTGTTGTACAATCATGTTCTGGTGGTTTGATTGTTTACAGAATATTCTAAAATAAAAGGACTCTGGAAGGTTTTCATTGAGGATAAATTGCCATAATATGATGCAAACTATGCTTCTCTATGATAATTATAATACAGAGGTTCCATTCGATGCAGCCTATACAATAATGTATTTAGTCTAACACAGTGGACCCTATTTTTTGACACTTCCATTGTTTAAAAGTACACATGGAAAAACCTATATGCTTACAGTGCACCTAGAGCTTTTTATAACAGCCTTTTTTTGTTGTTTGTTTTGGATTCTTTAAATATAAATATATATATATATTATTCTCATTTAGTGCCCCTTTAGCCAGTATCTCATTACTGCTTCATTTTTGTAATAACATTTAATTTAGATATTTTCCACATACTGGCCCTGCTAAAATAGAATATAGCATCTTTCATATGGTAGGAAGCAACAAAGAAACTCCTTTAACTCCCTTTTTACACTCTGTGGTAAGTAGCAGGAGGAGAAATGCATTTGTAGATCATTTCTAGGCAAATTGTGAAGCTAACAACCAACCTGTTTCTACCTATACTCAGTCTTTTGTTTTACTAGAAATGGGAATCATGGCCCCTTGAAGAGAAAAAAGTCACCATCTGCATTTAGCTATACCCATATATTGCATACCTGTATTTTTTTGTTTGTACTGTAAAAAAATTCACATAATAAACAATGTTGTGATGTAACTAAAAGAGTGCAGTGTCTTGCATATTCTGTGGGAGATTGACACGTTGGGAAGAACCTTGCATTCCCTCTGAGGGTCTGTTGCATGACCATCTTGGTAAGCATGTGCATGTCCAGTTCTCAGAGCACCTGCACCCTCAGCTATTACTAGCGCTCACTAATGAGTTACTACTAAGAACATTTTCCCAGTCACATTTGGATTATATGTACCCTGGAAACTTCCTGAAACTGTTGGCTCTCTTTTTTAAAAAAATGTATGTGTAATTTATATATTCACTCTACATCCCAATCGATGATGATGATGCTCCTCCTCCTCCTCCTTCTTCTTCTTCTTCTTCTTCAAAAAGAATGGTGTAGTTTTTTTTACTGAAGTCAAAATACAAAATACTTGACTGCTTAGCATTTTAAATTAATAACTAATGCAGAAGTAAATGCTCATTCTAATTAGCTAGCAGTTCTTGCATTTAGAATTTGAAAGACTTAAGTCAGAATGCTTGAAAGATGCTTACTGCTTTTCAGAAATACTTAGTTCTGGATTTTAATACATTAATTAGAAATACTATTCATATTGTAGAATCATTATCTAAAAATTCACTCCAAGGTGGTTATTTTAAAAGTAGAACTTATAAGGCATTCAAACATCATTTACCCTTAAGAGCTGGCCATTGTTGCTTTGAAATTACCTTATGTATTTTGTTTAATATTAAAATACTATCCACTTTTGGAAAACAAAAGATGCTATTGTATGGCTTTTTGAAAATAAAAGTATAGTGTTGTCTGGTCATGCTTGTGCATACCCATACTCAGCTTTGAGGCAGGATGACTGAAGCAAGTTTGAGGCCAGTCTGGGCCACATGATGAGTTCCAGGTCATCCTGGGCTACATGGTGACACTTTGTGTCCAAGATAAGTAAATAAAAAACAGTTGCAGTATGTGTGCTAAAGTGGAATAATTGTTACAAGGATTCTTGTTGGGATGGTTTTTTTTTTCCTTTGGTTTTTCCTAGTGCTGTGTTGAGAGTTTTAACACTTCTATGCAAAAAGGGCTGATTTATTTAAGAATAAGTTTGAAGAATGGGAAATGAAAAGTATTTATAGCTCTTGCCTAACCAAGAACTGTTTATTCTGTATATGGTTGTCATATATTCTGTGTGTTATGAAGATATGGATAAGACCCCTTTATTTTACCATCTAATGAGAGCACCCCAAAGTCTTATCCATGTCTGGGCTTTTACAGGAGTCTTATAAAGGGGTCTGTGGAACTAGGTTGGATCTTGATCGTTAGCTCTTGAGTTTTAAGCACAGTGATAGCTGTTGTGCTGTGTGGTTTGTGTGTGTCTGATTTTCTTTATGCTGTCAAATAAATAAAGTTAACCAAGCAAAGGGGTAATCCAGTTTTATCGAAGTGCCTGAATACCTGGTAGTAGAGCTGTTCTGCCACCTAGTGGAAGTGGGTCTAATTGTTTCTAGTTTCATATTTGACAAATGACATGGGGCATACAATTGCTCAGATTGCAGTTCTGAAAGCTGAAGAGGGACTGGGGCTTTGCCTCTCAGGTTGATTGGCTGGGTGTCACCTCCTCACCTGTGCATTCTGACACTGATCCAGGAGTAGAAGTCAGGTTGGAGATAGGAAAAACACTACTAAATTACTGTGAAAATTGAAGTAAGTGAAATGTAACTTTAGCACTCAGTATGCTACTTGGGAGCCATTGATAGGAGCTGAGGACACTGGCTGAAGAGAAAACTTGTTTGGTACTCACATTGGCACTCTAAAAGCCTTGCTAAGTAAGCAGAATGCCTGTACTTCCCCCAGTATCTCTTTCCCTGGTTATTTATAAACTCTTCCAGAAAGTAAACCTAGTTTATATGCACTGTGTAGATACCAGAATTGTTTGCAGATCTAAAAACAGGTTGGGAGGTTTTTACTCACCTATAGTTAGTTTCTGACAAGGGAGAGTGAACACTCTTATTTGACAATAGGACCTATTCTTAGCACAAACTGACGTCACTGGTGCTTTATGGCTTCAAATCTCAGCTCTGTGGACTGGACACTATTAGTCTTGAAAGGTACTGTTTCTCCTCAGCTTCAGGAGGTGGTTCATGCTGCTGTTTGTATACCTGCTTTGTGCACAGAAGATGACCTTTTAGTTTTTATACATTTTGTTTTGCTTTGTGTGTATGTGTCTGTGTGTATGCTCCATGCGTTTGGATGCCCTTGGAACCTAGAAGAGCACACAGGTTTGCAGGCAGGAGCCACTGGCAGTTGTGAGCCACCTGATTGTGCTGGAAATTGAAATTGGTCCTCTGTGAACAACAGTAGCAAGCGCTCTTAACTGCTGAGCCATCTCCAGCCCAGGAGAGAGCTTTTTGGAGTTAATGAATGAAACAGTAGGGTACTATGTAGACATAAGGTAATTATCCCCAAGAAGAAAGATGTTAAGAATGGGAGTCAGGAAATGGCTTTCTGTGTAATTGTAGATGGTTTAGTAGCCATCTCTGGCAGGAACTTCCATCTTCATGATGCCAGGAATGTTCAGTTTTGTGTGAACAGCTTTCACCAATAAATGAAGGCTAAGAATTGTCTTTGTTCCTTAGATTTGGGACACTTCATGGGAAGGATGAGGAATATTTTGACCCCAGCAAAGATTGAGTCAAGGGAGACTTTGTTCTGTCTGGCTTGCAGGGATACCAGGAAATTTTATTGGCTATGCAGAACCTCTGGGTTCTGTAGATCATGGACCTGAAATTTAATACCACTTGGGCTTCCTGAAACCTTTCTGGTGGTGAAAGTAAGATATAGTGGAAGCTTTGGGTTCTTTAAAAGACTCAGTTATATTAATATAAACATGTTTTTGTTTTAATCGCGGGTGTATGCGGCTGCTTTACTTTGTCCATAGCTGTTAACTATGTTTGTCTCCTGCTCTAGGGGGGTGGAGGGTGAGCTTTGCCAGCTGCAGATAGTTTAATTCTGAGGACTCTGAGAGGAAATAAATACCAAACCATGTCGGGGAGAGGGTTCTGAGAAAGGATGAGGTTGCTGCCCCACCTCCTAACCCCCCGCCCCCCCCCCCCCCCACACACACACACGCATCTTGCTGCTCCCCAGTTGCTATTTATGGAGTTTGAGAAGGAATTAGAGATAGCATGAAATAAAGATTGCACTTGCCCCAAGGAACTAAGTCTAAAGAGGTCTAAATCCCTTTCCTTGTGGTTTGGAAAAGATTAGGGTGGGTAAGGGTTGGAAGGGAGATAGAGCGATAAGGAGCCCTGTTAAATAAAGGCACCTACAGTAAGGTAGTTGGCACAGTTGCACAGGTATGCAAACACACACTGTAAAGTTGGGGTATGATTAGTGAGGAATTAGACACTGCTAAAAAAGCTCTCCTTCCAAGGTGGGTCCCAGGTGGGCCTCTGACATCCAGGTATGTCAAGGACCATTTTTCATATTTACATGTAAATAGAACACTGAATTCCTGTGATTGTGGGGCAACTTATTTAACTTGAACTTCACCTGTTTCATATGGAAATGGAGTGAAAGCACAAAAAAATGTCCCGTGTGTCTTGGATATGACAGTATAACCAGCTTGGCAAATGCTGGGTGGTTTGATGAGTGCCCTGGTCTTCATGCAAGCTTTTGACCTTGCTTTTCCAAAGGTAGAGATGCATTTGAGGTGAGAATGGGAGAAGCTGCCAGTTTTCTTTCTCCAAGGATCAATCAGTGTGGTCAAACAAATGACCACAGCTACAGCTCTCTTGTTCTAAGAAGAGAGAAAGATGTTTTATTCTGAGTCAGATATGAACAACTGTGGGCTGGGACATGAATTCCAATTGCCTCAAATGGCGTGCTCCACTGTGGAAGTACTTTCATGAGCTTTCAGAGCTATATGCCAGTATTACACTTAGCAAACATTTGGGAGAACATTAGGTAAGTGTACTACAGCAACGGGGAAAGCTGCTACAGGTTTTCATTTCCCTCTAGGGCACTCCTAGTTTTCGTGCTGGTGGAAGCTGATGAATGCTCTGCTAAGAATACATTCCAAAGGTTTTGTTGGTCAAAAGTCTGATACAGAGGTAAATGGCTGAGAAGGAGCCTAAATATAGCCCATACATAAAACATTCCAACTCTTGAAATCAAGCTTTGGTGAGTCAGTTTATAGACTTAATATTTTATTTTTATTATTAACATTTATGGGAGTAGGCCACAGGCCACATGTGGAAGACAGGAGTTGCAGGATTTACTTTTTTTCCTTCCACCATGTAGTTTCTGAAGATTACATCATTGAGCTTGGTGACAAGTGCCTTAACCTTTTGAGCCATCAGTCAGTTTAGTAGACCCTATAACAGAGGTGTGGCCTTTTCAGGGGACTTCAGTTCATGGTTCTCTCTGTCAGGGAAGCATGTTTTGTGTAAACAGAAGCCATGTGTTTTATGTTACATGGTCCTAGGAAAACACATCCTTAAGTTGTGATACAATGAGGCCAAGTTGGCAGGACAGTGTTCTTAAGAGAAATAATTGTTAAAGAAGAGTATTTAAAAAGAGGTTCCTAAATTGTACGGTCATCCACTGTGATCTAGCTCTATCTCTACCCTCTCTTATATAACTTTTACGTGCAACAAAAAACAGTAATACTCTATCTGAACTTAGAAATCCAAAGAGCTCAGTGTACCCTAAAGATATAAATATCGGATTAGGGAAACCAGCATGCTAGCCAACCCGAAGTTCTGTGTTTGATCTAGCCAAGAGTGACTACATCCATCTCCATGTCTGTAGTAAATGTTACTTTGATTCTATTTGGAGTATTTGGAGTTACTAATCTTCCTTCCCATTTCAGTCTTGCTTCTAACCAATTTGATTCCATCACTATAACCTGGAATGAGTATTACTAATTCTAAGAAACATTGGGCTTCAATGTTCAAATTAGTCTGACTGATAATCTACTTTATCCTGTTATTTTAAAATTTCACTAGATTGCAGTTTGGAAGTAAATGGGTATTACACTACTTTGCCAAAGTAAAATAATTATTCTCCTCTATGCCAAGTGTTAGTGGTAGGGGTAGAGACAAGAGGCTAGACCTGTGAGAAATTAGGGTTCCATAGATGTGGGCATAACCAATTTCAACAGGAGTCCTTTCGTGGTATCACCCATTTCTCATTGGCAAAATCTCAGTGTTAGGTGGTGTTTTTTCCATCCTATGCTGACTGATACAAAATACCTTGAGGATCCACTGAGGGAACATGGGTCTTAAGGTAATGCCTTAGGTCACAAGCTTGGTTTATTTGAATATGTTTCTGTTTGCTTTAAAAAAACAAAAAAACAAAAAACTCACTAATGCCCAGCCTTTTCTGGTTGGTTTGATATTTTTAAAAAATTTATTTATTCACTTCACATCTTGATTGTAGGCCCCTGCCTCCTCTCCTCCTGGTCCCACCCTTCCTCCCTCTTCTCCTTATTCCTACTTCCCAGAAAAGGGGAGGCCCCCCCCCCCCCCCAACCCCCCCCCGCACATCAGGTTCACATCAGGACTGAGCACATTCTCTTCTGTTTTGCAACAGGGTCTCTCTGTATAGCCCTGGCTGTCCTGGACCTCACAGAGATTGACCTGCCTCTCCCTGCCAAGTGCTGGGATTAAAGGTGTGTGACTCCCCCCACCCACCCACCACCCCCGTACAAGCAGGCAATATCAATGCATTTATTCCCATGGACCAGATTGGTCTGGCTTCTAAGGCCTAGCAGGTAGTATGTTGTCCAAGGTACAAAAGGGAAGCACAGAGCCAGCTTCTTAAGATAGAACACAGCAAGAGCAGAGTCCTACTTAGTTGCTGGGGGCAGGGCCTAAGTAGCCACCATCAGCTCAGGTTATAGTTGGGGTACTTGGCTTTGATCTCTGTTGAAACAGAGTGCTGGGCATGACCATAACCCATAGAGTAGCCATACATGTGTATCTTCAAGGGAGAGGTGCCCACTGCCTAGGCACTCACAGTCATAGCCGTTCTTTTGTAGCTCATCTGACACTTAGTCATAGATGTCCATGTGGTACCCAACCCATTTGTAGCCTCCCACAATTTCCTTGCACTCCCTGGACAGATCCCTGGAAGGTGGTGCTAAATGGACTCCAATTAGCACATACTTGAAGATGCCATCCATGTCCACATCAGGAATCTGAGCAAGGTGTACCACCATGTTTCTCAAAGCGCTCGGCCTCTGGGCTCCACTGGTGTGTTCCTTATCTACGGGTTTTCCCCCTTTGTTTTCAGTAAGTTCAACCTGCCCTGTGGTGCTTGTTGTAGAGCGTGCCCTTGGCTTCAGTATTTGGCTAATTTGGATAAGCTCAAGTTACCATAATGCTGGTGCCATTGGGACCCCTCACCCCCTCCTCCCTTTTCATTTTGGATAAAAGGTCAACCCCAAGTTTTGGGGAATCCTCAGTGAGTGTCAGGAGGGTAGAAACTACTTCCTAGTAGGTGGAGTGTGCCGGAGATTGCCTTAAAGCCTCCAGGCCTGGTGGCAGTATTTAAGTTACATCATCTGAAAGTTTGAGCTCACCAAGTTACTCTTGCAAATTAATTCTGGGAATATCTATAAATATTTCTTATGCCAATGGCAGCACCATATAAATGCCTGGGCCCAGTTAATTTTTTCTTTGCCAATGGGAGGAAATTCAAATATTGTGACTACAGGAGTTTTGGATTTAAAATATTTACCCCCTACCCCCAAGATAGTTTCTTCTAGAAGATTTAATAGGTCTCTGCCCATCTAAATCCTAATATTTTCTTTATCTAGTAATGAGAATTTATTTTTGACAACTGATTTTTTTTATATAATGTAGCATAAAGGTGTAGGTAAGCCTAAAGTCATAACAAAAACATTAATGAGGTTGTAATATCCTCACTTGTAGTTTCACTACAATCATCAAGATCAACATTATTCTTTCATTTAAGAATATCCAGGCTGTTGGGCAGTAGAGGCGCACATCTTTAATCCCAGCACTTGGTAAGCAGAGGAAGGTGATTCACTGTGAGTTCAAGGCCAGCCTGGTCTACAAAGTGAGTCCAGGATAGCCAAGGCTACACAGAGAAACCCTGTCTCAGAAAAACAAAAACAAAACATCTGGGCTTAGTGAGTGAAGCTACTCACTACTGAGGCTGAAGACAGAGTTTGATCCTGAGACTTGTGTGTAAGAATGGAAGAGGTTACTCTCAAGTTAACCTCTGAGCTCCACACTGTGTATACACACACACACACACACATTCTAAATTATATCAAGACAAATTACAGATACCTCAAGACAGTTTTTCAAAGCTCTCAGTATAAAATGTAAATATTTGACGTGAGAGAGAGAGTAGGAGTGTTCTCAGGAGGGTTTTTTATTGGGTCTACATCATAATGCTCTTGCTTGCGTTCAGTCTGCAGTTCACTCCCCAAAGCTGTACCGTGGGAAGTGGTGAGGAAGTACCTGGAGTGCCCTTTTCTCAGTGCTGACTGAAGTCCACTGGGTCATTCCCCAAGGAATAAAATAACCCAGTTTTAGCTTCCATTCATTCCATTCATCTCCCATGAACTCATGGAAAGACTAACTGATTCTGAATTTTCAGTTATTTTTAAAATCCTCTTACAGTAGGATATCTGATAGTTATAAGGAGCTACATGCCTTTGTAAAAAATGGGTAGGTTTTAAATTTAGAAGAATATTTTGAATGATTGAAGCCAGAAATGTGACTTTTGCCAACTGCTGGTTTTAGAGTGGCATTTGTTTATTCAGCCAATCCAGACTATTAAAGCCAGAAGGGACAAGGTCAATTTTACAATTAGTTTTAAATGCTTGTCTGTCAAATAAGTCCCATGGTCACTGCAAATCTCCCCTTTCAGGAGTCCTCACTTCTCACAGGTGGCTTCTGACAAG
>OU015749.1:83810059-83843643 GCA_907169655.1 Acomys percivali
TGTGTGTGTGTGTGTGTGTGTGTGTGTGTGTGTGTGTGTGTGTGTGTTTATAGTAATGTAAGGCAGCCAATGAATCCTGAGAAGATGGTTGGGAAAGCTGGAGCACAGCTGCCAATGGCCACTAGAGGGCAGTGCTGCCTCAGCGCCAGCCTCCGGAAACTCTATCTCTTAAGTCTCTTCCAGGGCAGTCAGGGCACACTGCTAAGAAGTAAAAAATCCTTTCTGAGAACCTGAGCTTGGTTCGTGGAAAACCCTGCCCTGGTTCTGTCTTCCAGCTCTCTGAGAAGCAAGCTTCTATCCTTGTCTGTTTTTCTATCTGCTAAACGGAAGCACTTATGTAAAAACCGGCAACTGATGCCAAACTCTGTCCCCATGTGTCTTGTGTTGGGCCAGCTTCTGTCATCCTACATAGAAGAAATGTGCTAGCTGCAGTGTGGCTTTCAGAGACCATCCTTTAGGACCAAAGGAAACCTGTCTACACAGATGAACATGTACAGTGCATGTGTGTTGTACTCTGCTTCGGCCAGCTAGCCCAGCCAAGGCCTGTGGGTGAGCCACACAGAACACAGATTACTTCCACCTCAGAACAGGCACGACTCTTTTCAGTTAAAGTCAAGCCTGGCCAGGGGGAGACATCACAGGCCAGGACTCTGTCTTGTGGGTGTGTGAAGGCAGGCCAAGGCTCCCCACTGCTGGCTGTCCGATTCTAGCATCTTCCATTTACTACAGACTTTTTACAGCCAAAGAGAAACGATTCCTTACAAGGGAGGAAGTGGTTTCTAGGAAAATGAATTTGGCAATTTTTCTGTGGGCAGGTGTGTGTGTCTGTGTGTGTGTGTGTGTGTGTGTGTGTGTGTGTGTGTGTGTGTGAAGAAAGAGAGACTGACTCAGGACCTTAAGGCTCCCCAGTAAACATTCTACCATTGAACAGTTCTGTTGGCTCATTGTCAACCCTTTCTGAAAGTTCTTGGCCATGTGCAATCCCAGAAGGCAGGATAGCCAGGACAGGGCAGGACAACCCTGTGGTCAGCCTGGAGAGCTTTGGTGGAATCAGGCTTTAAAGGCACGTGGTCCAGAGGGAGTGAGGCAGAGGGAAACAGGACACAGAGAATGTTGGAATGATCCAGTGCGGGCAAGCTCACATGCACACAGGGTCATTCTTTGATCTCACCAGAAGGCTTTGCAAGGTTAATGCAACTTTTTAAAATGCAAGAGGTTAAAGGTTGACTCAACTTAGCACATCCACATGGATGTCAATCGTATGTCAGGGGTGACGTGGTCATATCTCTGTTGATGACCCCAAGGCAAGTTTCTTACATTCTTTTCTCTTCTTTTTATTTTTCTGAGACAGGGTTTCTCTGTGTAGCCCTGGCTGTCCTAGACTCACTTTGTAGACCAGGCTGGCCTCGAACTCACAGCGATCCACCTACCTCTGCCTCCCGAGTGCTGGGATTAAAAGTGTGCGCCACCACCGCCCAGTTCTCATATTCTTCATTTAAAATGTATTTTTTAAATCATTTTTTATTTGTATGTGTGTGTGTGTGTGTGTGTGTGTGTGTGTGTGTGTCTGTGTCCGTGTATATGCAAGCCGGTGTCTGTGGAGGCCAGAAGAGGGCATCTGACCCTCTGAGGCTAGAGTTGTGAGCTGCGGATGTGTGTGATGGAAACTGAACTGCAGTGCTCTGGAGGAGCGCAAGCGCTCTTAACAGCTGAGCCACCTCCCCAGGCCCTGATCAAGTCGCTTGACTCTATTGTTAAGTCTCGTGTTTCTCATTTAGAGAATGAAGATTTACCTGTATCCCATGGCATCTTTGTGTGAATAAAATTCACCTGTATCTCGCTCCTTGCTTTGGTGGGGCATCTAGAATATTCTGTGTGCTCAGTAGCTGCACAACAGCACGAGCAACGGAGACCATGGCTGCCCCAAGGTCACACCTGTGAGGTGGGTAGGATAGGCTTATGACTCACTAAAAAGGAATGAAAGATGTTCTTCCCCCTGAAAAGAAAACTAGACTTGGCTGTTTCCAAGGTCTTGACTCCATCCCACCTGCCTGTGTCCTGAAAAGGAATAAAGGCACCTTTGTGGTTTTAAGGCTGGTGTCCTGTGGTGACACTAAAGAGTAAATGTGCTGTGATTTGGTGGCTGGAAAAGGTCCAGCCTCTCAGGTCAGCGATGATGAATAGTAAGCCAGGAGCCCTGGGAGAGAAAACATGACTGCTGAGGAAAGGTGGCTGCAGGGCCAGGGTGTGGAGGGATGTGGGGAACAGGATGTGGAGATCTGGGTAGCAGGCCTTGTGTAGGCTCCTCCGGAGGCTGGGGGTTTACCCTGTAGCCCCCCTTCTTGGCAGGGCCTGGCAGGTGGAGCAGGAACCCCTCCCCGTGTAGAAGGAGATGCTCACTCCTAAGACCTCCAGGTCTGAGTATCCAGAGGACCCCTTCAGGGCCCTTCTATCTTCACTCTCACCCAGGGGACCCCTTCAGGGCCCTTCCATCCTCCCATGCAGGGATTTTGGGGATGAAAAGGAGGCATCCTCAAATACTAATTTTTCAGTGTCTTGCAGCTTAGTGGCTGACAGCCCTAATCAGTTGGGAATTGATCAGAGAGAGCTGCTTGGCATTGTCCTGGCCTTGAGGAGACCTCAAGTGAAACACAGAGACAGTGCAGACCACATTTGCGAGGGTTGGGAACCAGCAAGCTAGTCCCAGGGAAACTGGCTCACCGGCTTCTCTTCTGGTGGTTTTGGTTTTCTTGACATCAAGATGGCAGGTATAAGAAGTGCCAAAAAGCTCCCACATCTGGTAGCCAGAGAGAAGGAAAGCTGGACTCAAGCCGGATGCCATTCTTAAATTCAAATACACATGTACGTACACACATCATAATATTGTCTGTGTTTACAGTTAGACTTGGAAGACTGAAGAATGTTTATAATGATGAACAGAGAAGTTATAATGATGGGGGCACACCTGCAATCTCAGCACTTGAGAGACAGGAGGATGGAGAAGTAAAGGCTAGCCTCGACTACATAGGATTACATCTTGTACCCTCTCCCCCACTGAAGAGAGATCTGAAATACTTTAAAAAGGACACAGAACCCATGGACAAATGTGAATTCCTAAATAAAGAATCATCAATGGGATGGGAGGGGAGCAGCTGGGCCCAGGCAGTGCTGGTTCCCAAGATGAAGCAGGTGGCTAGGGCAGGTCTCTGCAGATGTCCCTGGAGGTATCTCCCATCAAAAATGAGGGACAGTATCCTTCAAGGGTTCCGGGTCCCACAGGCAGCAGGGAGTTGTTGAGTCCAGAGATCTTCCCGTACCTGTGTGCCTGCACCTTTGTTTCATGAGCCCTAGCATCTAGGTAGATTTACAGGAAGCTTCTGTTTGGCAGGATTTGCTCCCTGGTTCCTCTCAGGGTTGATATTAAAGGTAAATTAGCCATTCTTTTTGGAGCATTGAATCCTGCACTCCCCACAGTGATATTCTATCTGCAGCTCAAACCATATCTGGTGTTGTGAGTTTTAGGGAACCAGAGCTGAGGGCTTAGCCACACCTATACAATCCTGGTCAGTCCTGGATTGGGGGCCCTTAAGCAGGGAGCCCATCTGGATTGCCCTTGTTGAAAGAATGGGACATATCTGTAGTTCTGGTCATCAATGCTGTATAGGTGTTGTATTTTACCCCAGAGACAACCCTGGTTTGAAGCAACCCTCTTAACATAGGAAAATTCTAACATTGCCTCATTTATTTAAACAATGGGGTGTTGTGTTTCGAATGGAATCATCCCCATAGACTCGTCTATTTGAATACTTGGTGTCCAGTTGGTGGAAATGCTTGGAAACAATTAGGAGGTAAGTCACTAGGGGGAGGTCTTAATATGTCAGGAGTCCACACCATTGCTAATTGGCTCTCTCTGCCTTGTGCATGTAGATCGAGATGTGATCTCAGCTATTACTGCTCCAATGCCTGCCTGACAGCTGCCACACTCTCCACCCCAACGGTCATGGACCCTAACTCTCTGAAACTGTACGCTCCAAATAACATTTGTAAGTTGCCTTGGCCATGGTGTCTCCTCACAGCAGAAAGACGGTAACGGAGACAGTTGTGTCTGCTCAGGCTGCAAATGGGTTGCAGTGAATAGAGCACAAGCAGAAGAAAGGCCCTGGGAGCCACTCAGGACAACCTCCTCAGCCCGCGGGAGCCAGAGGGGGCCAGCCCAGCGTCACGGAGAGCAAGAGACCTACTAGGCAAACTCAGGGTCTCCAGTTTTCCATCCAAGCCATGAGCAGAGGCTGTGTCTCCCGCTTCCTCTAAACTCTTCTAGAGATCAAAGAGTGCCAGGAAGAATGTGTGGAAGGAGACATTTGCTTGAAAAGAGCCCAAGAAATTCAAGCCAGTGAAACACTTGTTTTCACTCCATGAAAGGGACTGTCCCCTCCATAGGGGAAGAAAAGCATCCAGAAGTTTTGGGGGCATGATGCCTTCTTCAGTGGCCAGGGAACAAGGACAGAGTCTGAAGCTGGGCGTGGTGGCGCATGCCTTTAATCCCAGCACTCGGGAGGCAGAGGCAGGCGGATCGCTGTGAGTTCGAGGCCAGCCTGGACTACAAAGTGAGTCTAGGACAGTCAAGGCTACACAGAGAAACCCTGTCTCGAAAAACCAAAAAAGAAAAAAAAAAAAAAAAAAAAAGGACAGAGTCTGTGTCACACTCTCCATCAGACAGACCATATGCCAGGACACTCTCCCTCTGAAGACTATCACTGTTACATTACTAGTGTTATGTTTTGAGACTCAAACTCCAGTTCTTCCTGTGTCAGCCTCTTGGGCGCTGAGGTTACAGGCTTGTGTCACCGCGCTTGGTTCCCGTGGCTGCGGAGAAACTCCCCAAAGCAGGACTGCAAATTGTCCACACTGCCTGAATCCAGTGGCACATACTTCAAAGCAACATTTGGAATAAAAACTTACAAGAAAATCAGCCAACGTAGTCATAGCCCCTGCCCCATACAAGGGGTTTAAGAGGGTTTATCGGGGCAGGAAAGATGGCTGAGTGGTTAAGGGTACTCAATGCTTTTGCAGAAGACAGGTAAGTATTTAGTCCCCAGAGCGCGCGCGCGCGCGCGCGCGCACACACACACACACACACACACACACACAAATACAAATAAATGTGCCTTTAAAAATAGTTTTATTGAGATAGCATTCACATGGTACTTCTTTTAAAATTTATTTTAAGCAGCTGGGCGTGGTGGCACACGCCTTTAATCGCAGCACTCAGGAGGCAGAGGCAGGCGGATCGCTGTGAGTTCGTCGAGGCCAACCTGGTCTACAAAGTGACTCCAGGGCAGTCAAGGCTACACAGAGAAACCCTGTCAAGAAAAACAACAAAACAAAACAAAACAAAACAAAAAAATTATTTTAAGCAAACCAAAGTATGAACATTAAAGTTTACTTTCCAAAGATTAGAGATGTTGGGAGCAGAAGAAGGCTCAGTGGTGGTAAAGATGCTTGTTGGCAAAGTCTTGTGACTTGAGTTCAAGCTCTGGAATCCAGGGGGAGGTGTGAGGGAAGAGCTGACCCCACAGCACCATCAACTGACCTCCACATGCATGCTGTGACACATGTGCCCACATGCACATTTCATGCACATACAAATTAATTACTTTTAAATAGAAAAATTAGAGCTGTAAGAAAATGAAATAAAATGTCAATCCCTATTCACAGATTAAATTATCTTGAATATAAGGAGGAAACCCTACAAATCTACTAAAAAGTTATTAGAACTAATACACAAATTCATTAAGGTGCAAGGTTAAAGTACAATAGAAAAAATACAAAGCGTTGGTGATGAGAAATTCAGATGTTTAATGAAGAAAACAATTCGATTTCTAACATTGTTTAAAAAATACAAATACACTTGATAAAACAAATATTTACTTTTTAAACTTTAAAAAATTGCTGACAAATGCTATGGAAATTAATTAAACGGACAGGGACACCCTGTTCACACACCAAAAGACAAAATGTTGTTAAGGTGGAAACATGTTCCAGATCTCTCTGGATATTTGAAACAATTCTTGGGAACCCCCTGGCTGGCTTCTTGACAAAACTGTGTGAGTTGTTCTTCATGCTAACAACACCCAGGGAACCCAAATTTCCTATTCTGCCTCTTTGATGCTGCGATGAAACTCAGACCAAACCCAGTTTGAGGAGGGAAAGGGTTAACATGGTCTACAGGTTACAATGCATCCTTATGGGGAACCAAGGCAGGGACAGGAGGCAAGAGCTTGAAGAAGAAACCATGGAACAATGCTGCAACCTGTTACCCTGCTCCAAGGCTCTCACTCAGCTATGTATCTTGTGTCTCCCAGGTCCGTCTGTCTAGGACTGCACCACCCACAGTGGGATGGACCCTCTTCCATCAATTAGCAATCAAGAAAATGCCCCACGGGCCAATCCAAGGGAGGCTATTCCTCAACTGACCTTCTTTCTCCCCGCATGTTTCATACTAGTAACAGAGGGTACCTATGACACTAGAGTAGCTGAGAATACCGAAAAGGAAGAACAAAGCAAGACCAGAGAATCTGTAAATAAGACAGTGAGGTACTGACCTAAGCACACATTGACAACACAGAACTTTGGTTCTCACACTTGTAACCAACCAATTTTCACCAAGAGCGATTCATGAGTCACTAATAATCAAATTGCACATAAGCAGAGGGGACGCTTTCATCAGGTGTTAATGGATACCAGAAAGAAAATAATTGACTGTCAAAGCAGAACCTTACTACTTAGAAGTCAGTTGGAAATTGCAGGCGGGTAAATTCTGTGGGCATGTGCTCCTGGGTGCATGTGTCCATGGAGGCCAGAAGAGGGGGTTGTATCCCCCGGAACTGGAGTTACAGGTGATTGTGAGCCGCTGACATGGGTGGCTCTGACAACTCCTGTCCTCTGCAAGAGCAGGGGATGTTCTTAAAGGCTGAGCCATCTCTCTTAAAAATGAGCTGAGCCAGCTCAGCTACTTTAATCAGTGCAGCTTCTCCAGCAGGAGCTCTGCTTTTGGTAAGAGAAATCTTCCTCCTGTCATGCCTTGAGTAGGACACACAACCTGGCTGAGTTCAGGGACTGAATTGAATGGCAGCTGAGACCTCAGTTTGGGAACAGGTGGAATCAGGCAGATGACCTGGCTTGCCCCTCCTCTGAACAAACATTCCACTTTATGCCTTTCCAGAAACATTAGCTACAATTGGCCAAGTCTGAGTAAACACTGAAGCCAACACCTCTGTACAGAGTGGAGGGAGGAAAGGAAGTCCAGGCCTGTCTGTCTTTGGAGTCCACAACACAGGCAAAGTCAGGGGTGTCTGTCTCATGAGGTGGGATGATGGGGAGCTGTGAGTGGGAGGGGGATGGGCCGGCCACTGGGACACCTCTGCAGGCCTGTACTCCCTGCACACACATGCGGAATGCAGGACTCCTCTCCAAGAAGGGTTGGTTCAAAATAACAGAGGCACTAAGGAAACTTCCATTCATCATCCTCAGGCCCCGAGTGGGTTTGGCTTATTTGTGCCTTTATAAAAGGACAATATTGCTTATTTCTCCTTAAAATTAGCCTGCCCATCTGTTTGGGCCTGGCTTCTGATGGCTGCTTTTCACGAGAACTCCCTGAGTTCATAAAGACCACACATGTCTGACATGCGATCCACTGGGTGACTGAGCAACTTTTTCATGAGGGTTTCGGTGGCACTGAGTTCAGAAAGGTACATAACAGCACAGAAGAATCCAGAATGTTGGGCTGGTCTGGATACAGACTCAGGCAGCTAGGACCAGCTACATCTAGGAGAATCCAGGAGGCCTGGATTCTCAAACACTACCTCTCCCCCAGCCTCACCTACCAGAAACCAGACTCAGCTTCCTCACTTATCAAACACAGATGGTTCCGCCCGCCCCCCCCCCCCCCCCCATGTGGGCAAGGCCCAGTGGGTAACGCCTGGTGTGAAAGTGTTCTGTGAGCGACACAGAACAGCCTGGTTTTGAACTAACTTCGTGTCAGTTATTGACTTCGGAAGAGCTGACTATCTTCATGAAGTCTAGGGTCTTTCATCTTCCATCCAACGAAAGACACTGCTGTTTCTCCACAACAAGCTATCAAGACTAAATGAGACACGATGCACGTCAACGGTACATAACTGCTAAGGAAGGACGAATCACGGCTGCCCTTCCTGGCAGTTAACTAAACTCATAGCAGGTGCCCTGACCCCTCACAGTCTGCCCACTGCCATCTCTTGGCTTAGAAACATGAACTTGCGAGCTGAGGATGGTAAAGGGAAATCTGCAGTGTGCTCAGCAGGAGGGAAAATGGACTGGTGTGAGGGAAACCAAGGGGGGAAAATGCCCTTTCTCCAGGGAAGGGCTGTGGAGCCACAGAAAATATTTAAGAAGTTCTTAAGCACCAGACAGTGGATACTGGGAAGGCCTTTGGCCTTGTCCTGAGTGTGCCTTTCTGTTCAACACTGGCTGGGGTGACTGGAACCTTCCCTGTTGACCTACATCAGTGAGAGAACTTCTGAGCGGTGGGAGGGGCTCTGCTCTCTTCACTTTGCCCAGGGCTCTCCTGGTCAGCTCCAGGGGTCATTGGCTCCCTGGCCATGGCGCCAGCTCTCCTCACTCTCCTATTTGTTCCTTAGTGGCCCCTCCTCCTGAGGAGGCATGACACTGCAGGGCCACGCAGTCTGCAGGCATGGGCTGACACCCTGACTATGTATTCTCTTTAAACAAACTTGTAAAAAAAAAATAGTAGATGATTGTTTTGTTAGAAAATTTGGAAAATTCTTCAGATCACAAACGTTAATTCCATGTTTTAGCCTCATTCAGTTACAGCTGGTTTTGTAACATGTTTTTTTTTTTTTCTTTTCACAATAGGCCCCCTGCTCTCAAGTCATCCATGCATGCTGCAGCCTTTTGGAAAGATCACACTGCGGTTTTTCACATAGAAATCACATGAGAGTTGGACAGCTTTGTAAACAGTGGGGTAATATGGGCAAGCACTCCCATACCTCCTCAGTGAATATGTAATTTATTTGCCTTTTATCATTGGACATGAAGGTACTTTTCTCTAGGATAAGCAACATCCTGTGTTTTACCTTAAGAGCAAATGTATCCATGTCTCTAATTTCTCCAAGATATAATCCTAGGGGTAGAATGGCTGAGTCGCAGGTGATATGAGATATAGCTGTAGTCATAATTAGTACAAGTTCCTAACTATCTTCATGTACATGTATGTTATATGTGGGTGCTAGAGATTTGAACTCAGGCCTGGCTGATTGCAGAGCAACCATACCTACCCACTGAACCATCTCCCCAGCCCTTAAATTATTTTTAAGAATTTTTTTTCCTTTTGAGTGAAATTGTAGTTGAGCTGGATTCTCCCAAGAGGGTGAGGAGTTCTGACTACACAGTTTATGGCAGTAGCTAGGAGGTACCCCCTAGAGGCTTCAAGCAAGATGTTCTGCCATGCATCCCAGTACAAAGTCTTGGGTAAGGACAAGATGTTTCTGTGTCTGGGTTTCTTGACATGTGAAATTATTTACAACCCTAGGGTCGTATGTGTTAAATCATATAGGCAATAGGCTTAGTAAACTAGTACTGGATAGCAGGGAGGGCTGAGAAGAACAGCCCACCCCTGTGGCTGTCCTTTTCCCAGCATCAGCCCTGCAGAGACAAAGGGTGTGCAGCGGGCTGCCTGGCCCCTCAGGTAATCTGGAGTAGGCTAGAGCTCTTCATTTTTTTACCCACTCCTACAAACCAAAATGGGAGTCTCTAAATTATCACAGGCTTACCAACTTTCCCATCAGAAAGCAAGCTGATCAAATGGAAGGCCAGACCTGCCCATGGGACTGATCCTGGCCAAGTGGGTCTGAGGCAACATCTAGCAGCTATATTCAGATCTGGTGGGTGCTTTGGGAGGCAGTTACTACCTGAAGTGGGCCCAACATGCTGGAAGCAGGCCTGTTCCAAGGTGAGGAAGGAGGCTTGTCTGTGGCTGGGTTGAGAAGGATCCGTCCTTCTCAGGGGTCTGCATTATTTCAAAGGCAACAAAATCAATCCACTTTTTTTTTTTTAAAAAAAAAGGTGTCTATTTCTTACATACATATTATCCAGGCTAGTATGGAATAAGTTTACTGTTGTTTTCAATGAGTAATATCTTTTAAAAATATAAACCTCAGTTTTAACTTGGCACAGTAAACAGATGATTTAACACATACAATATTTTATGTTTTGGGTTCTTCAATTTTTATGATACAGATGGATGCTAAGGCCAGATGTTTAGGAATCACACAAATGTGACGTATTCATCACCCTATATAGACTGTTAGTTTCAATAAAGTTTTATCCAATTACCAGTTGGATCATTCACATCACTCATTAGTTTATTTCTAGGCCTCGAAAATATTTTGATACCATTATAAATGCTGTATTTAAACTTGTATTGAAACATTGTTCAGTAAGTGAATACAAATAATATTTTTCTTCCTGTTTTGTATGTGGCCAGTTTACTAAATGCCCTTATTTTCAGGAATACCCTTTGGGTTTTATTAAATAGATAAACTAGAAGAAGAAAATCCATTTTCTTCTTCTTCTTCTTCTTCTTCTTCTTCTTCTTCTTCTTCTTCTTCCTCTTCCTCCTCCACCTCCTCCTCCTTCCTCCTCCTCCTTCTCCGCTTCACCACTCTGGATCTCCAAGTTTGCAAAATAGCACACACATCACATGTGGTGTGAGCCACTGAGCTTCCTGCAACAACTAGTTGCAGCAGCACCAGTGTCTTAATTCAGCAATGGCTGCAGGCTTCTTTCTCAGGTCTTTCCCTGGAGCTGGTTTGGGGAGACACTTTGAGGCTGTGCACTTCTCAGATTTCTTCTCTCACTTTTACTCACCAACCTGGGCATCTGTTTACGGCTCTTAGCCACAATCACGGTTATTATGAAGTCTGCCATGCGATTCCTGCTTCCGTTACTCTTTCTGTCCTTGGTAGATGAATGGATTCTCCTACAGACCAAGTTTTAAAAGGATCATTGTGATGTCTTTGTTGTCTCTAAAAATGTCAAGAGTGTCCTGGTCACTGTTCTAGTGCTGTGAAGAGAGACACATGACCACAGCAACTCTTCTAGAAGAAAGCTCTTAACTGGGGCCTTGCTTATAGTTTCAGAGCATTAGTGCGGTGTCATCATGGCAGGATGCATGGCAGGCATGGTGCTGGAGCAGTAGCTGAGAGCTTTACATGCGGATCCACAGGCAGGCAGACAGGCTAAGAGACACGGGGCCTGGAGTGGGCTTTTGAATCTTCCAAGTCTACCCTCAGGGACACACCTCCTCCAACAAAGACATACCTACTCCAGCAGGGCCACACCTCCTAATCTGTCCAAACAGTATTTCAACTGGGGACCAAGAATTCAAGTACACAAGCCCATGGGAGCCATGTTCAAACAGCAAGCCTTGTTGTGTGACACTATTCCTGGGGAGATGTGCACAAATGTCTATGCACTCTAGCTATGAAACTGACTACGGGCCAAAGTAGAAATAGCACCAAAGTCTAACTTGGTGAACCAATGGATTTTGGGGGATTACTTACAGGACCAGAAACTATTCAAAGATAGCTGCATCATCAAAGGTCCGCCTTAGCATAGGCAACAGCTCACAAAACCTGGAAACCTGGAGCACATTGCTCAACTCACAGGCAGCTGGACAGTTTGGAGAGCATCCTTTCCAGATAGCTCAGTTGGTCTGAGTAGTCTTTACATGGTTCCTCTTGTCTCTACTTCTCCCAAGGGATTCTGCTTGTCTGAGAGTCTTCTTTGTAGCTCGGCTTATCTGAGAATCTCAGTGGTCTTTGCCACTTACATTCTCCTGAGGAAGGAGGGGGTCTAATGAATCTGGTCAGTTTTAGGGACTTCCTGGAGCTATTGTGAAATGTTTGTTTCTTGTCTTAAGCAGGTTCCCAGCAGAATAAGATTGTTTTTTCTTCCTTTAGGATATCCTGTTGTTTTACCTCTTTGTAAACATCCTTTCCTAAAATACCCCATTGTTTCACTTTCTTCTGAAATCCTTTGTCTTAAGAAGTTTCCTTCCAAGATGGAAGGTTTTTAACCTTAGAGGGAAGTACCACACAGCACCCTTCAACAACACAAGACATTCAAAATCTCCAGATTGCTCTGCTATGATTTCTGAAAATTTTAATTTACGTTTATTTATTATTGTGTGTATGTATGTGTGCCCTGCCAAGCAGTAAGTGTGGCAGTCAGAAGAACCAGTTCAGGAAGTCAGTTCTCTGGTTCCATGTAGATTATAGGGATCAAAGTCAGACTGTGGTGCTTGGAGGCCTTTACCCTCTATGCTATTTCCATGGCCCCAAGTTTTTTTAAAATTTACTTTGTTTTGGTTTTGTGTTTGTTGTGTTTTATTTAATAATAATAATAATTATTATTATTATTATTAGTAGTAGTAGTAGTAGTAATAGTAGTAGTAGTAGCAGCAGCAGTAGTAATTGTACAGGGGACCAAGCTTGGGGTCTTGTTTAAGCTAAGCAAATGTTTTAACCACTGAGCTACACCATCGGCTCTGGTAAGATGATCAAATTGTAGATTCAGTTTAAGCAGGTGCTGTACAGGTGCATCGTTGTGTTAATGCATTGATACTTCTCAATTCCTTCAATCAGTTGGTTTCCTCTGTTTCCTCTTATATTTTATCTGTTGAAGAAGCATTTCTGGTCCTATAGAACTTCCCAGCTCTGCATTTTCCTGTTAGCATCCTATGTTACTGCCTAACTTCTTTTCTGAATGTGTGGAATTTCTTATGACCTGATAATTAGCTGTAGGGGTGTGATTGGATTTGAGTTAAGTTCTTAGCAAACATGCTTCATAGTATTAATCACTCATAATTGCTCATGCCAGCTACACATAATTGTATAACTGTTGTACTTTATGTTAAATTTGAACAGGGCATGCAAATATAATCAGCTTGCCCCCATGCTATGAGATTCTGATGTTAGGGTGGCAGTTTGAATGAGAATGG
Source organism: Acomys percivali (assembly GCA_907169655.1). NCBI lineage: Eukaryota > Metazoa > Chordata > Mammalia > Rodentia > Muridae > Acomys > Acomys percivali. Next base: position 83,823,120 of record OU015749.1, read on the forward strand.
ATCATAGGCTCATATGTTTGAATACTTGGTTCCCAGTTGGTGGAACTGTTTGGAAAGGATTAGGAGATGTAACCTTGTTGAAGTAGTTATGTTACTGAGGATGGACTTTGAGGTTTCAAACCCACATCATCTGAAATTAACTGTTTCATTATTCTATCTCTGAATATGAGCCCCCAGCTATTACTCCAGCGCCACGCCTCCCTGCCTGCTGCCATGTTCCCTCCATGATGGTCATGGACTCTAACCTTTTGAAACTGTAAGCCCCAAATAAGCTCTTTCTTCTATGAGTTGTCTTGGTCATGGTATCATATCTCAGCAATAGAAAAGTGAGACTTTAACTTTTGCTAAATGATTTCAGTAAGCAATAATATTCACTGGCTAATTTTTTAGCATAACAGTTTTCTTCCTTCCTTCTTCCCTTTCTTTCTTTCTTTCTTCTTTAGTGTAAGAGTATATAAAACTGATAGTGGTTAAGAGCCTTATAAGATTAAATAAATAAGAGGGTATTTTCCTCAATAAGATTGGAAAAAAAACAGTCCATGACTCGTTATGGGACTTCATGATGTCATAAAAACGCTGCTCTGCTCTCCTTCTCTTTTTTCTTTACACAAGATGGCTGCATAGTTCTTGGGTCGCACATTTGGTTGAGATAGGAAGAGAGATGTCTAGTTGCTTCTGTTCTTGACGATTGTTAAAACATTTCCTGAAATCATTCATAGTCTAGAGGATACAAGAGAGTTTGTAGGTTTCCCGGTCTTTATAAAGAAAGGGAAAAGGAGGGACTGGGGTAGATGTTGTGTGCATGAGGCACGGACCACACTGGAATCACTAGACAAAGCCCCAAGCTATGGACTTACAAGGCACACAGTTTCTTCTACAGAAAGTGGAGGAACAGCACAGGCTTTGGTTCAAGGGTCAGAATGCCCCAAAGAGGTGTCATTCCTGGGTGGACTTGTAGTGCCATGACATTGTTGGGAGGTGGTAGAAAACAGAAGGTGGAGCCTTGTGGAAGGAAGTTGGCCATTGGGGGAAATGTACACTGTACAAGCAGGTCTTGGCTCTTGCCTGTTTCCACTTTCTGGCCATCATGAGGTTAGAGGTTGTCCTCCACCACCCCTTCTGGCGTTTGTTTCAGCCCTGTGTCAGACACAGTTATGAAGCCAAATTACCTTGCATTGGAGACTTTAACCAACAAACATTTACATGTTTTAGGGTGCTTTTTTCAGGCACTTGTCACCATACAAGAAGCCTGACAACAGCAACACTGGGACAGGGACAAGGCAGGAACTGGATCAATGGTGATGAAATGGGAACAGAGAATATTACAAAATAACAATTTCCATTTCTTTTGTGAAAAAAAAAGAGACCATCCGTGAAGGTCAGATTTTGTGTGATTTTTACTTTAAATCCATTAATTGAGGTGGTGTGTTCAGAGGTGCAGCCACATGAGGTCATTCGAGTCACAAAGCTGCACACTTGAAGGACTTAGGAGGGTAGATGGGATATGTGCTATATATAGCGGAGGCAGAGGCTCCGAAGAGGATTCATGGAGAGGAAGGGCCATGGTTTCAGGTTAGCCAACAGGAGGGACACGCCTAGCAGAGGCGGGGTTGGTGAAGAGTATGGCTCAGGAGCAGCACTCGCCCTAGGGTCACAAGACAGGGGTTTAAAGCATGTCTTTGAATTGTGGCTTTGGACTCGAACTAGTCACTGCAACCATTTTGATAAAAAGAGATCAATGAGGGCTGGAGAGGTGACTCAGTGGTTAAGAGCACTGCCTGCTCTTCCAAAGGTCCTGAGTTCAATTCCCAGCACCCACATGGTGGCTCACAACCATCTATAATGAGATCTGGTGCCCTCTTCTGGAGTACAGATGTACATGCAGGGAAAACATTGTATACCTAATAAATAAATACATCCATAAATAAATGAGTGTATGACTTTCGGCTGGGCGTGGCGGCACATGCCTTTAATCCCAGCACTTGGGAGGCAGAAGCAGGTGGATTGATGCGAGGTCAAGGCCAACCTGGTCTACAAAGTGAGTTCAGGACAGGCAAGGCTACACAGAGAAACCCTGTCTCAGAAAACAAACAAAACAAACCCCCTCCCACCCAAATAAAACAAAACAAAAAACAAAAAACCAACTAAACAAAAAGAAGATGTGCAACGAGAGAGAGAGAGAGAGAGAGAGAGAGAGAGAGAGAGAGAGAGAGAGGGAGAGAGGGAGAGAGAGAAACAGATATCAACACACCAGGTCTGTTGGCCTTACAGGGAGCACAGAGGTCACCAAACTACATAGTGGAATTGAGTCAACTGGAAGGCCTCGGTCTTTCTAATGTGTCCACCCTGCCACTGTAAGCTCTGAGAAGACTCAAGTCCCTGCTCAGTGAAGCTCCTGCCATCAATGTGAGAGCACACAATCTCAGCAGTAACCCATGGATGCTGTCAAGTTTTGTCTCATGACCTGGGGCAGTCCATACTTGACCCTGTGGTGGTGGGCGCAGAAGGAAGCAGCATCCATACAGTGCTTTCTTTCTCTCTCTCTCTCTCTCTCCCTTCAGGTTAGTACCCAGTAGCCTGGGTAACAGTGGGAGAGCCTGTCTCAAACATCTCACAACAAATAAATAGGCTTGTGTAGTCCCTGATGTATAATGAACAAGTAACATATAACTCCAACCCACCATCCCTGCCACTTCCTTGCAACCAACAAAGAGGTCTGCTAATTTCAGGGCTTTTCAAGAAAATGGAGAGAAAATTACCAGCTAATATGCAGTGTGAGGGAGTAGGTATCAGGCTCTATGAAGAGCTCCCCCAAGTCTGCCCATCATGCAGCCTCCAAGAAAGCAGCACTCCCCCCCCCCCCCCCCCCCCCCCCCCCCGCCCCCCCCCAAAAACCCGCCCCCCCCCCCCCCCCCCCCCCGCCACCATGTAGGCATGAAAACCAGACAGGAGCTTGGAGTCGAATGGTAGTTCTTGGAGCATCCCTAACTGGGTGAGCATACATCTTGTAATTTAAAATGTCCTTAACGTCCTTCTTTTCACTGTCTTTAAGCATCTTGGTGTAGGCCTTCCTGGTTCCTTTAACTGAGATGGGATCCATACACACACACACACACACACACACACACACACACATTCACACCACTGCACAGGTTTTGGAGATGCTCCCAGCCATCACTTTGTCACTGTAACAAATACTTAGGTGATTGGCACACAAAGCGAAAGCTTCACTTCGGCTTTGGCTTTGATGGTTTCATCCCATGACGACACGATTTCCACTGCTTTTATATCTGCGGTGGGGCAGCTTACCAAGGTGGGAGTTTGAGATAGATCAGAGCCACTGACCTCAAGGCTAGGGAAGGAAAGCGAGGGGGAAACCACTGGCATCTGCCAGTTCCCTTCAAGGGCGCATTCCCAGCGATGTGAAGATCCTGCTAGATTGACACTTTTAAAGATTTCACAACCTTGTGATATGAGAGTCTAGGAACCAAGACTCTCAGCCCTGGGCTTTTGTGGGCAGTCTGAATTCATGCTGTAGCAGTCACAAGCCACAGACCTGAATTCATGCTGTAGCAGTCACAAGCCATCGTCTTTGGGTGTCCTAACTGTGCCAGTGTCCTAACTGGCATTTCCTGGTCTTCTCTAGCAGGCTATGTTACCTGTGTGAACTGGTCTAACTACTGAAGCACAGGCAGGTTTCCAGGCTCACTTGTCCCACCCCTCCCACCTCCATTTAGCTACCTCACAAGGACACATGCACACTCTCAACTCTCACACAACCATGCATAATTGTGCATGTGCACATGAGCACACCCCCCCCACATACTCTCTGTCACACACACACAAATGCACACATAGTCTCACACAAACACATACACCAATACACTCTTACACAGTGCACACTCACTTTCACATGAGTGCAGACAAACACACTCTCACATAGCACACACACACACACACACACACACACACACACACACACAGTATGGTTGTGCTCCTTCATGCTCACTGCCTCCTTCCCAGCCCACTCTCTTGTAATACCCTGGAATATGGACACATTGAGCCACACGGAACTAAGTGGCCTTCCTCCGTGCCTCGGGGCACATCCCATCTTCTCTTGGCATGCATGAGGTTTGCCCTGTTCTCCACTGGCAAAGTGATTCACCTTGAAGACTCCACTGAAGCCACCTTTTATTCAGAGGTCTAATTTATTCCCTCATACAGCATGAACTCTCTTCACTGCCTTTCATGGTCTCCTTGTGTGTCATCACAGAACTGGGATTTGCTTTCTGTGTGTCAGCACCCAGCTCAACCCTGAAACATCTGTGTGCATGATCTGTAGGTTTTCCCCACACCTTAATCGGCAGCACAACCCGTGGTTTGTTAGCTCTTGCTGTTTTACTTTTCTTGGTGCCTGAGTGGACATCCAAGCCAATCCATGACTTGTAGGTACTTAGAGTACCTGGCCGACTTGTTGTTGTTTTAAGTGTGTGAGTGTGCAGTACATTATTCTGTGTGGATGTCAGATGGCAACAGTCCGAAGTAGGTTCTTGCCTTCCCCCCTCTCTTACCAGTTTGGCTGTACTTTGTCCTCCAGGCTACATAAACTGTGAGCTTCCAGAGATTGCCACAACTCTGCTCTCCATCTCCTCGTGGGAATGCTGGGATTGCATATGTGCACTACTGAACCAAGCTGGTCCTAGGGATCAAACCCAGCTCATCAGGCCTGAGAGAGAAGCACTTTTACCTGCTGAGCCATCTCTGTGGCCCTCAGAATATTGAGATTCGAATTTCATGCTCATTGGCAACATTTGGTTAATGTCCTGTGTGGCTTCTCTTGCTCAGGCCAGCTCCACCTCATACCCGCTCTGTCCTGGTCCTGGCATCCCCAATACACTGGGGTCTCCATTAAGGATGAAGTTGCACCTTCCTCAGTGACCTTGCTTTGCCTCACCTGCTGCCAAGCCTCAGCTTCTCTGTATGACCTCTTTAGTACCTCCAAAGGCAGAACCATTTACTTACACATTGCTAATTTTGCCTGACAACTTGAGGTAACAGCCTTGACCCCGTCTGGACCACCACTTCCGTGTGCTGACCCCGAGGAAGTACTACCAGGTTTCACTTCAGTGATACTGGTTGCTTCTTAACTACACTGGTTTTTCAATCCCAACTAATCATCATCAATTGCCCCAATAAAACAAGGCTTCACTTCAGTAGATCTGGTCTCTTCTTAACCACAGCTGATTTCCCAGAGCCAGCTGGTTCTTTGTGAATTTTATGCCATGTATACCAATCTCACTTATCTCCCAGGCCGCTCGAGCCCACCCTCCACCCTTGCAAACTTCTCCCCAAAAGAAAAAGAAAATCTTATTGTGGAAACTGTAGTGTGTCACAGTGTGTCCCACAGTATACCCTTTTCTCCAAACTTCTTTGCTTACAAATACCATATTTTTCAGACCATAAGACTCACCAGACCATAAAATGGACCCAGTTTTTATAGCAGTAAAACAAGAAAAAAATATTCTGAACCAAATTAGTACTAGTATAATAAAATACTTATTAAAATATAACAAAGCACAGTAATATTAAACAGTGTTAACTCAACAGGAGGAAAGACTCAAACACTTCTAGTCTTCTGGAAACCCCCAAAACTCATCATCGTTAGTGCCAGAATTCAGGAAGCTCAGTTGCTGACAATCACTTGTACCACTTTCTTCACTGTCTTCATATATGATATTATCTGCACTTCTATCTAAAGCATTGCTAATGCCACAGTTTTTGAATGATTGTGCAATGATTTACTCCTTCACTGACTGCCATGATGTTTTAACTCATTCACAAACCTGAGTGATAGCAGGCCTCTTCCTTCCTCCTGTTGGAGTCAGATCATGATTCCTAGCAGCCATCCATTTGTTCCACTTTTCTTTCATAAAGACTTTAAATGGTTTGTTGATTGAAACATTGAGAGGGTGCAACTGGCTGGTAAGACTCCCAGGAATTACAGCTACATGAGTCTTCACCTCTTTAAATCTGTTTTTTGTTGTTTTGCTAATATGTGCTCTAAACTGGTTAAGCACTAATAAAGCAGATTTTTTTTTTCAGAAGCCCTCAGGGCATTTGGACCACACTTTTTTCAACCCACCTATCTTCTCACATATGCAGAATGAACAATTCTGTCTTCTCTCATATGCTCTGTAATGATGTCTGCATAGCAATGTGGTCCCACTGTAGTCAAGGAGGGACAAATGGTAGCTAGAGCTTCATTATTGCTACACATTTTACTGCACTCCCCCTCCCCTGCTCCCTGCCTCAAGCTGACAGGCACCTGCATTCAGCTCAGATTAGCTCCATAGCAGGAGTGGGGGAGGTGGGGGTGGGGGAGTCCAAGCTCTGTGTGAGAAGAGATTTCGGCCATACAGCCCACACCTTTTCCTCTTCCTGAGAACACACTGAACCCTGTACACATTCCTTGGCTGGCACACTGAAGACATTGGTAGATGACTTCTTTGTTGATGCCTGGTGGACAGCAAGCTGGGGAAGGAAGGCTTATTTCATCTTAGAGCTTACAGCCCCTCATAAAAGGAAATGAGGACCAGAGCCCAAGGCAGGGCCTGGAGGCAAGAGCTGAAGCAGAGATGACAGAAGAGTGTTCACTATTTACTGGTGTGTTATCCGCAGTTTGCTCAGTTCGCTTCCTTACACAATCTGGGACCACCTGCCCAGGGCACCAACCACAGTGGGCTGGGCCCTCCACATCAATCACTAACTAAAAACAAGCAAACAAACAAAAACCAACCCACAGACTTGCCCATAGGCCAGTCTGATGGAGGTATTTTTCTCCGTTGAGACTCCGTCTTTCCAGGGGACTTTAACTTGTGTCACATTGACAATAGACTACAGCATCACAGCTAGCTTGTTGTGTTCTGGCTCAGTTCAGTGTTCAGGCAGGTTCACTGCCATGTGATACCATAGTCCTGGATTCTTTCAACATTGAGGCTTCCTCTGATTTCTCCTCTATGGCCGAAAACAAACAAACAAACAAACAAACCTCAGTTGGTAAAATCGCAGAGCTGGTCTATCTAACCTAGCTGCTTGCATTCTGAACTTTACAGGGCCAGAGCTCTGGGGGAGAGGGAAGGCGCATGTAAACCAGCTTCCTGCTTTCTGGGCCTGGTGACTATTCACAATGGTCCTTTCTTTCCCACAGTATTTGGTGTGTGCTGGTGCATTGAATTCTGCCTGTTCTGGTCTCTGGGCTGCCCATCAGACAGAACTGATAGCGCCTGACAGCCCTTGCCCTGCCCATCCTCATTTGTCCTCAGGAGTTTGGGGAGTTCCGGTCCTCAAACTTCTGCTTGACTGCTGCAGGCCTTGGGAGCCATTTTCCTGTAAGGGACACAGTGAGCTCTCCAAGCGAGTTACCTTTACAGCTTTCCTGACGGGGAAGGTCAGCAGGTGGCGTTTAATCACAACACACCACGTGGAACCTCTGACAGTGCTTTTCAGACTCAGGTCTACAGCCATGCACTGGCCACTGAGGAAGTGACGGGCTGGAAGGGCTTTAGTACTTTCTCTACACATGAGCTCTTGGCTGGCACTTCCACGGGGGAATCCCATAGCCATTGTGCCTTACTCTCTTGCGGTGGCTTTATGAAACCCCACAACCATCCCTGTGCCCTAAATGCTGACTTGAACCTCAAGTTCATCTTCATCCTTTTGCAGGTAAACTGGATTGCCCAGTGTAGGTGATAGGACTAGCCTGAGGGGAGAAAAGACGGGAGAACCAACAACCAGCCTGGTTGGTGAGTATAGTATGCTTTTGTGGGATTCCCTACAGTTCCTCAAGGGAAGAAATCGCCTGTTTTCAAGGATGTAATTTCACTGTACTAAAATGAATTGCTTGGTCATGTATTTAAAGAATAAAAGACACAAAATGGGAGGGAAGGAAGGGCAGATTCAGAAGGAGTTGGGGGGTGTGAGTGAATATCATCAAGTCAGTGTATACATGTATGAAATGCTCAAAACAACAAATAAATGAGTAAAAATGCTAATTGATGTCAGAGTCACAGAGGCTAAAATGTCTTGATTGTTACTATTATTATATCATTGTGGTACTGTGGATTGAACCCAGAATTTTGCTTATCTTGACTAAAAAAATACTATCAACAAGATCTTCAGTCCGTTTAAGAAGGAAAGGTTTGTCTCCTGTGCGGGTGTTGGGGTGCCTGTGGGAGGCCAGCGGGTCTTGCATGATTAGCCACATGATTAGCCACATGCTCATGCCAATTTCTGATTACAGCTCTGCCTCCATGATGTTTTGGACACAGAGATGACTTACACAGAATGTGAAAGGCCATTAGGAACCATCCCAAGGCAATTGTAGAAATGCTCTTTTAAAATTGTTTCTCTGTGTGTGTTATTTTATAGTGCTATCACTTGATATAAACAAAGTAAGGGCCCACTGTACAAACTTGGCACTTTGCTTCTTCCTAAACCTAACAATGCTTCCTGCTTGTTTTCCAGTGTCAGTCTGCAAACCACACATCTTTCCAACATTTGCTGTTTGACTTTTTGATTACTTTGGAGTTATCTCTTTAAGTTATTTCAGGGAAAAAAAAAATCCTATGTGTGTCTTAATAAGCTTGTCTGGAAGTTTCTGTGGCATGCATTTCCAAAAGTGGGACTTCTGCACTCAAAAACAGGTGCACTGGGATATTGCCAAAGTGCTTGTAACATCAATCATTTTTTAAAAATCCAAAAACCTTTGTAATTCTTTTTGAATAAAATTACATTTTTCCCCTGAGACAAGGTTTCTCTGTGTAGCCTTGGCTGTCCTCGACTCGAACTCATAGAGATCCGAGTACCTCTGCATCCCCAAGTGTTAGGATTACAGGTGTGAATCACCACACCTGGCTAAAATTACATTTTGTTTGTTTGTTTTTAACAGTTGCACAGTCGGACAAACACCAGATCCCTGCTTTGTCATAGATTTTCTCATGACTTAGCAAGGAGAGCAGGACTACGTATATTTCACCTTCATAGATGTAAATTCTAACAATTGGCTCACTGATTGAATTAAAGCTTCAGGCTAAGAATGTAGCCTTGTCTCTGTTCTGTTTGGTCTCTCGGCTTCTGCACCACACCCTGGCTTGTTTCCGTCAGAGGTCTGCTCTGGGGAAGCCAGGGATGCTTACACCCTGGGGCTTCTTGTTGGAACTGCCGATTCTAGGTCTTAGCATCTGCCTCCCCTACATCAGGCAAACAGAGGCCACGCCTGCTTGTCCCTAAGGTTTTGTCCAGTGTCTCTAAGGTCCATTTCTTTTGCTGTGACAAACCACTGACCGAAGCATCTTGCATAGGAAAGGGTTTATTTCATCTTCCATCTCCCCATTCAGAGTTCATCATTGATGGAAGTTGGGGCAGGAACTGGAGACAGGAACCATGGAGGAATTCTGCTTGCTGAGTCATGCTTAGCTAGCTTTTTTTATACATATCCCAGAACTATTTGCCTGAGGAATAGCAAGGCTCAGAGTGTACTGGGCCCTCCTACATCAGTTAACACCAAATCCCTTACAGACATGTCCAGAGACCAGACTGAACTAGCAAGTTCCTTAGGCTTTCCTTTGAAATGATTCCAGGATGTGACAATTAAATATAACTGGGGCACCATAAAAGTGACATTACAACACATGTGGCTTTTTGTCTATTGTGAAATAATTGTAGATTCATATATCATTGTAAAAAATGATTTAGAGGTCTTTATGCTCATCCAGTGTCTCCCAGTATCACCCTATGTCACTATAGTATTGCAAACAGAATGTCAATGCCAGTACAGTCATGACATAGCACACTGTCCATGCACAGTGTGTTGACTTGTATTGGCTTTTCTTACTCAGCATGATTCTCTGGGGATCACGAGGTTGTGCACACATGTGAGCTACCACAGTCCATTTGATCATTCACCCACTGCAAGATCTATGCGATATTTCCTCTTGGGGCTATTTATTGTGGATAAATCTTCCATAAAATTTATGTTCAAGCTGGGCAGTGGTAGCGCACACCTTTAATCCCAGCACTTGGGAGGCAGAGGCAGGTGGATTGTTGTGAGTTCGAAGCCAGCCTGGTCTTCAAAGCGAGTCCAGGACAGCCAAGGCTACACAGAGAAACCCTGTCTTGAAAAACCAAAAAAAAAAAAAAAAATTATGTTTAAGTCTCCATATGGACCTCAGCATCTTCCTGAGATAATGCCTGGAAAACCAGTTCTTGGTTGAATATTTAGTTTATTAAGACAACAACAACAACAACAACAACAACCCCTTCTAAACTCTTTCTCCAGCAGTTGTTTCACCAGCCATGCAGGAGTGACCAGGCCTCTCTTCCCCTGGGAGGTGCCGGGCACTGACCCCAGGTTTTACTTCAGCCACCGTGCTAGGGGCACAGTAGAGCTGTGAGTTCTTATTGCACTTCTGCGCTAATGATGTCGCCATCTGCTCGTGACTCTGTGGACATCAGAGTGTCTTCTTTGATGAAATGTCTCTCCATGGTTTTTGTCCTCTTTTTACTTGTCTGTTTTATTTTGGATTGTGCCATTTTGAGAATTATAAAAATATACTGTATATATCCATCTTTTTTTTGAGACATTGTTTTCAAATATCTTCTACTCTGTAGTTTTTTCTTTCTTTCTTTCTTTCTTTCTTTCTTTTTCTTTTTTATAGAAGAGCAAGTCTTTGTGGAGTAACAATTAAAGTTCTTGGAGTTTCTTTAAAATCTCTCCTACTCTCTACTCTCTCTTTCAGTGCTGGGGATCAAACCCAGAGACTTGTAATTTACAATGGAGCAATAGTTTCTGCCCCAAAGCCTTGATTACGTCAATATCTCAGTGGCTTATTTCTTTATGCTTTGCCAGAAAAAAAAAAAAAAAAACATACCCAACAAAAGCAACATAAGGAAGGCTTTGCTTGGATGAGTCAGCTGGTCACACTGTCCACAGTCAGGAAGCCGAGAGAGGTGACTGCCACTCATCTCCTCCCTCCAGAACCCTAGCCTGTGTGACAGAGCAGCCCACACTCCAGGCGGGAATTCCCACGTCAAATAACCTAATAAAGACATGCCCCTCAGGCACCCCTTCAGGCATGCTCAGAGGATAATTTCCTCCCATCTCATCAAATTGACATTCATCAGTCAGCTGAGGATGGACATGTAGATATTGCCTTTTTCCACTGTGTTTGAGAGCTCCAGGTCTTCACACACTACTGAATTTTCAGTTGGAAACTGGATATAAATGTACTATGAGATAACGCTGTGGCGCCAGGCAGCCTGTTTACCTGACTTTCTGTAACACTCATCCAGAAGAGGAAGTGACAGTGGTCCTGACTAATAACTGCCGGAGAACTTGAGCACAGTCTCCTACTTTCTTTCCATGGACTTGTAGGGGAAGATCCCTTGTTCTTGCTGGAGCGGGGGTTCCGACTTTCGAGCATCTCCTTTCAAATTTAGCATCTTGGCATCCAAGTGAAATGGATCATTTGGCCGCCCTGGTAAGTGGGAGCTGGGCTCAGTGCTGCTCAGCATACAAGAGAGGCTCCTATCACTAACCTTGAGAGGAAAACCAAAGCCCCGTTGTTATGAAGTGTAGTTTCTGCTCAATGCTTATTTCTTTGTCACCATTGTGAAGTCAAAAAGTAACTCATCAATCACTGCACAAAGAAAGCTCTTGCGTGACTGCCCCAACCCTGCCTAGAAGTAGTACTTGACTTCTGTTTGCATAAGAAGTGAGGCATGTCCGAGTTTGGCACAGCCAAACCTTATGAGCTGCTGTCTTAGCAAGATTATGAGCAGGCCTTTTCCACTGTCAAAGTGTCTCATGCTAACACAAGCAAAATCTGGGGGGATCTTGTAGCTTGAACAACTGAGTTCTAGGGATTCTCAGACTTGCTGTGTTTTGGAGAAAGCTTGGAAGGAAGCAGAGATATTTTCACAACCTGACTACAAACTCCACCTGGTTCCTTTAATATCCAAAGCAGTGGTTTAATTATCTTGTGTTTATTTATTATTTAAGTATTATTTATATACTGTATATGTGTAAGTACATGTGTGTATCACACATATGTACATACACTCACTCACGGATGTACCATGACACATGTACTGAGGTCATAGGACACAAAGGATGACTTGTTCATTTGCTCCTTCTAATACATGGGCCCTGGGGTTTGAGTTCAGGTCACCAGGCTTGATGACGAATGCCTCTACTTGGTGAGCTATCTTCCTGGCCCTAAATGTTTCTCTTGGTTTTGAGAAAGTCCTGTCTTTGTTATAAGTTGTCATCCCCCATCTCTCCCTCCCACCCTCCCTTTCTCATCCCCCTCCTCTCCCTCCTTCCCTCCCTCCTCCCCCTCCCTCTCATCTTGAAAACCTGTGGTCATATTACACTAAATACAATATGTCCAGTTTCCCTGGGACCCCTCTAGGTACACTGTTGGCTGGAGCTTACCTTAGCTGGATCTCCATTTCCTTGGCAGCCAGGTTCCTGTCTGTATTTGTGCATATTTTAGCTTCTTTTTAAAATTTATTTTATTTATTCATCATGTATACAGCAGTCTAAGAGGGCATCAGATCTCATTACAGATGGTTGTGAGCCACCATGTGGTTGCTGGGAATTGATCTCAGGACCTCCAAAGGAGCAGTCAGTGCTCTTAACCTCTAAGCCATCTCTCCAGCCCATATTTTAGCTTCTTAGGCATTGTTGTTAACTTGAACATAGTAGGTGCTCACAGACAGGAGCTTTAAGAATCAGTGTTGTGCCGGGCGTGGTGGCGCACGCCTTTAGTCCCAGCACTTGGGAGGCAGAGGCAAATGGATCGCTGTGAGTTCGAAGCCAGCCAGCCTGGTCTACAAAGTGAGTTCAGAACAGCCAAGGCTACACAGAGAAACCGTCTCAAAAAAAAAAAAAAAAAAAAAAAAAAAAAAGTGGAGGAAATGAGGACTGAGTACACCTTACTTTTACCAGACCAGTGAGAGGAAACATGGCAGAGTTGCCACTGTTTGTCTAAGTCTCCTTGCTGTAAGTTTCAGAGTGACTCAAACTTGAATTTGAAATTAAACCTCCTGCCTCTGATTTATCTCAGGAATTCAGCCTGCCTGCCGGTGGGAGAGAGCTTACACCCTTTGGGTAATCTGACCTTCTTGAGGGTCTTGGAGGTGGGGAAGAGATAGACCATCTTGCTGTACTTGGCTGCTCAGGCTGGCCTCCACCGTCCCCTCTGCTCCAGCTTCCTAAAATTGCCACTGAAATCACCCTATGCCTTTATTGTGGGTTGGGCAGGTCCTCGTCCCCAGAAGGCTGTGTGCCATCCCGGTAAACTCACTGCACTCCCTAATCTTAGCACCATGCCGGAAACACAGAGGGTCTACAGGAACAGGTGCGCGGGGGGCGGGACCCCACTGTTCTTCAGTCCCCTACTCTGTTCACCTGACCCATGCTCATCACATTTGTCCTCTTCACACTGGCATCCAGATCAGGTTTCTGCTGTCCCCATTTCAGGGACTGGCGGCCGGCCATGTGAGCCTGGCAGGCTTTTCCTGCCTCCTTGATGCAGCGCGAAGGACAGAGAGACGGCCAGTACCACGCCTGTCTTGCTCATGCACAGCGGGCGTGTCTGCCAACAGTTCTGAAGGCCTTTTTTGTCCTGCTGTGGTGTCAGAGCTGGACACACTTTGCATGGCAATGTCCAGCTTTCCTGGAAAGCCCTCTGTTTCGTCTCCAGCAGGCATTTCTTTGTCTTTTTGGTGCCAGCCTGGGTGAAAACGGGGTGGGGGGTGGGGGTGCAGTCCACTGGCCTTGGGCGGGGGGAGGTCTTTCCCAAATCCAAACCAGAGTCAGCCACTTTCCCTCCATGTTCTTTTTAAAGTAATATTTTACTTTTAGAAGTAACTGTTCTTACACACTTATGGTAGGGAACAATAAAACATAAGATGCAAAAGTAATATCGCTCATCGTTGTCATGCAGTAGCATATTTGTTTCACTGTTTGTATCTGTTTGGACCTTGAGTGCTTTATGGATGATTTAGAGAATTTATCTCTGGTAGCATTGCACCACATGAAAGGTCTGTTTGAGGATGAACTTTTTGTGTATTCCCTGTCTAAACATTTTTGTCATTTCACATCCATACAAAGGGTACAAAGGTAGCACAGAGAATTCTTATCCTTGCTTCCACCAGTTTCCTGTAAGGAGAGCATCTTACAAAACCAGGCCGCAGTTGACAAGTTAAGAAACGAGTGTTGCTGCAATATAGTTGACTGAAACCACAGATTTTACAGTTCAGTGGTTGAGAGCACTGACTGCTCTTCCAGAGGACTTGAGATCCATCCTCAGAACCTACAGGGCAGCTGACAGACTCACAGCCATCTGTCACTCCAGCTTCAGAGGATCCAGAATCTTCCTTCCTCTGGCCTCTGAGGACACCAGGCATTATGTGATATGTAGACACACATACAGGCAAAATCACCCATACCCATAAAATAAAAATACATCAGCTTAAAAAAAAACCCTCCTGATTAAAAAAAAAAAAAGAGATGTATCTTACTATTTCTCCATGTGTCTTATGTCTCTGTATAAGGGTGGTATGTGCACACCTGTGTGGGGTGCCATTGGGGCCAGCAGAGGACATTACATCCTCTGGGGCTGAGTTACAAGCAGTCATGGGGCATCTTTTCAAGTCCTACAGGGCCTTCTACAGTGAGGATGGAAGTAATGCATCAGCTGTGGTTGGCCCCGCCCTAGGTGAGCACTCGGAAGCCACCCGGCAGCCTGCTGTGAGTTAACACGGTGCCAATTCTGCTCTAGAGCTTCCTAACTGGACAGAAGCCCAAGGGATGAACCAGTCCTTATGGATTATCTGGGTGCCTGTTTCTACCCCCCCTTTTTTGGTTTCTAAAAGGAATAATACCCCAAATAACATGGGAAGACAGTTTCCCTAAAACGGAAAAATTATTAAAATGAAAAAAAAAACATAGAAAAGTTGATCTGTTCTGACAGTTGGATTGATTATCATTTTTATGTATATTTTTCATTAGTGTGTATAGGTTTATATTTAATTTCTAAAGCCTAATTATTAGCATGCCCTTTGCTTATTGGGAGACATTGGCAGGTCCTCACTGACTCCTAAGAGCCTGTGACAAAGTCATATAGTATATTTGGTAAAAAAAGGTTTCCCTCATCAGACATTTGTCCTTAATTGTTTAAAAAAAGTGCCTTTAAGCCATTTAATCCCAGCACTTCGGAAGCAGAGGCACATGGATCTCTGTGAAACTGAGGCTAGGGAGTCCAGGACAGCTAAGGCTTATATAGTGAGACCCTGTCTTGAAAAAACAAACACAACAACAAAACATTTAGTATACTGAAAATTTAGAGTGCTGTCTGGGGAAGTTCTGAGCTCAACCTCTGCCCCACTCATGAACAGCCCTTGTTTATGACATGATCTGATTTCCTGGCTGGTTTAAACGCTGCCTTTTATTTGTTACTTGAGCCCCTGGAATCTATTTTATTCCTCAGAACTACGTATCCAACTGGTTACTTGTGATTCTTTGCATCGTGTGTGTGTGTGTGTGTGTGTGTGTGTGTGTGTGTGTGTGTATGCCTATGTATGTGTATCTGTGTGTGGTGTATGTATATATGAGCTGCCTGACCCCCCCCCCACAGTGTTGGGGTTACAGACATGTGCTATCACGTCTGACTTTTTACATGGGTGCCGGGAATCAGTGAGGTCCTCAGGACCTTGTGTGCTTTACATGGCTGCACAGTTTCATCAGCCTGCTGTCTCCCCAGCCCCGTTCCTTTGACACAGCTTTGTACCATTGCTGGATGTTACGTAGAAGGTATGCTCAGTCCCCACAGTCAGCCATTCAAATTAGGCTTTCTTTTTTTTGGATGACTTTTTGCGTTATTTATGGAAGGTTTTCAAACAAATTCACAATGGTAAAAGTATGATTTGGATTAACTTCAGGGGATTGGCAGGATTTTCCCTGGTCTGCATGCTATCCAGGAAGTTGGCTCAGCCGTCACAAGCATTTAGAGGACCCAGGTTCGGTTCCCAGCACCAACATAGTGGTTCACAATGACAGCCAGTAAGTCCAGTTCCTGATGATCTGATGCCCTTTTCTGACCTCTACAGATACCTGCATGCATGTGGTACACATAAACTCATGAACCTGTGTGCGTGTGCGCACACACACAATCGCATACACACACCCACACACACTATTAAAACAAAGAACAACCTCAATCCATTATTCAGCTATGTGTGCTTTCCTTTAAGAACAATTTGGCTTATTTTCTTTAAAGTTATTAAAAAATAATTTGATATTCTCCCTCTCCCTCCCTCCCTCCCTCCCTCCCTCCCCCCCCCCCCCCCCCCCTCCTTCCCCCCCCCCCACCATAGGCCCCCATTTGGCTTTTGTCTGTGTTCTACACTTTTGGCTGACTTGGTCAAATTTCAGAGGCCCAACTGAAACAAAAGCCAAGGAAACCTTTCTACAAAATGGTCTTTTAACTCTGTCTGTATGTGCTGGACATGAGGGGCAAAATGGCCCAATGCTCTTGTCAAAGGAGTGGTAATTTGCATGAAGAAAAGCTCAATTCTGAAAGAGCATGTGACAGAGTGGTGAGCAGCCTTCCAGGAGCCAGAGCAGCTTGGGCTGAGCTCCCAGATCCTCCGTCTGCACGATGCAGGGCTGGACTCTCAGGGGACTGCTGCACCTTCACGGGGAGATGAGGCCACTCTCAGTTTTTTAGGGTGTTTCAAAAACCCTAAACAAGTAATAAAACTAATTATAAACTAGTCACAAGGCATTTCAATTTAGTCCAAAGAAACTGTTTTATCAATATTATCTGAACACATAATGGTAGAATTCCATGTTAACTGTTTGTACAGACAGAAAACTCAAATGCTTAGGAGAGAAAAAACCTGTCACCTAAAATTCTGAGATCTACTCTACAATTCACCATCCAAAGTGTTACGGTGTGTAGAGCATTTGCTGTGTGGTATAACCATTACCACAGTCACTGGAGGATTTTTATTATTCTAGGTGGAAACTAGAATTTAGCTGCACACATTCCCCAACTCTGTCCTATGATACCCACCCCAGGCCCCTCATAACCACACACCTTCTCTGTCTCTATGTGCTTGCTTGCTCCAGGCAGTTTAGATAACTGGGATCATGCAATTGACAGTTCTTTTCCTTAATGTGTTTCCAAGTCTTTCCATGTCATAGAGCATGTCAGGACTTGATTCAGTACCAGATCCCTGCTAGTGCCCCTTTTGGGTGATGGGCACAAGGCTGCTTTCACTGTTTGGCTGTCATGAATCTTGCACTGTAACCATTGTGACCCAGGTTTGCGTTGACATTTATCCCAGTGGGTTAAATTACATCTCTATGCTTAACGCCCCTTCCCTCCCTCCCTCCCTCCCTCCCTCCCTCTCTCCCTCCCTCCCTCTCTCCCTGCTGTGTACCTCAGGCTTTCCTGGGACTTGTTTATGTATACACACATATGTGTATATAAATACAATCTGCTGAGTCCACTTAGTCACTCATATGTCTACATGTATTTAGGGATGCTCACATTGGATTACATAACCACTGAGGGCTCATCCCCGGAGAAGACTCATTCTCTTTCTGGTACCAACCATTAATTGCCTGAAGCTCTTTACCTAGGGGTGAGGCCTTGTGAGAGTTCTCCATGTAATTGTCACAGTACAGGTCTTGCTTAGATGACATATTACAATTACACATTACAGTTTCTTGGTGCAACAGCCTCTCATATAGAGAAGACACTACCTCATAGCAGATGTCCTGGTCCTCTGGCTCTTACAAAGTGTTCACCTCCTCTTCCATAGTGTTCTCTGAGCCTTACAAGTGGGAGCTGTATTAGCATGTATCACTTAGGCATAGGTATGCTATGGTCAGTTGTATTTTGCATTCTGATCAGTTGTAGATTTTGGTTATGGTCTTCATCTGCTGCAAAGAAAAGTGGTGGGGAGAATGGCACTTATCTGTGGATAAAAGAACAGGTATTTAATAGGCAGTTGGGAATTATGCTAGTTTAGGAACATGACAGCAGATTCTTCTCTAGGGTCCATGACCTCACCAGTCACAAGTAGTTGGCTAGATTTGCAAACCAGGTGTAAATTCTATCCTACTGAGTAAGCCTTAACTACAATTAGGTGGACGTTGGTTACCTCAGAGATATAAGTGCCATTCTTGAACCCTTGGGTATATTTTGCCATGTTGGCCATTTAATTGCTTTTCTCCCTTGGCAGTTTGCATAGCACCTTTGGGTGGTCCTCAGTACTCAGGGAGGGGCCTTCCAGATCAGGTCCAGCTTGCTCCCCCAAGTACTGTGTATAGCTTGTGTGATGTCTTCGGCAGTAAGGCCTTACCTTCAAGTCTTAGGAAGCAATGGCAATAGCTTATATTATTGTGAGAGGCTCTTGGATTTCTCTGACCCACGGCTAGAGGAAGCTGTCCCATGCATGGAGCTGGGTAGTTTGCTAGATGGTATATCTACTCTCTTTTTTTCCTTCCATCATTCCTTTGTCTTTTTCTGAGATAGGATTTCTCTATGTAGCTTTGACTGCCTGGACTCACTTTGTAGACCAGGCTGGCCTTGAGCTCACAGAGATTTGCCTGCCTCTGCCTCCCTTAGTGCTGGGATTACAGGTGTGTGCCACCACGCCTGGCTCACACACACACTTTTAAGTAAACATTCTGTCACATTAAGTTTTCACAAATCATGGTGCCCTAAAATTCTATTGCTCAAGGTTACTTCTGAGATTTTGGGTACAGGAAAACCCACATCCACACACAAGCCCATGCCCAGGGGTTTTATCTGTCCTGCTTCCAAGATGTGGGCCAAAGGCCAGCATCAAAACAGGTTTTGAGAAGCCTATCTCTTCTATTTTTAAGTCTAAAGAGCCCCTTCCCCAGACAAATTAGCAAACACACAAACCAAGTTGTTGCTGGGGACTTCTGAGTTTGTTCTCCAAAGGAAGTGCTCCAAGGTGTCCTCTTGATCATCTCTCTATACTAAGGGCAAAATTACTCAGAGCACAGGGGTTGCTGAGTCACCGATGGAGATACTTTTCTGTTGATATCAGACAAGAATAAAAACACACAGAGAAAAAAGTCTTCTGAGCTGCAAAGACTGGCAATCAGACACCACTGAACTGTTTCACTGATTCCTCAGAAAATCTCTTCAAGGTTTTAAATTTTCACCTTCAGTTTTCCTGAGGTCAAAGCTAGTTTCTCATTAACTCTTGTTTTCTTGTCTGAGTATCTTTGACACCCTAGAAAAGTGCTGTCCAGCTTCTTAGGGAAAACTGATGATCTTTTTTAAAACAAGTTATTTTGTTTTGTTTTTTATCTTCCTTATTTTTCTTTTCCTTTGTGTCAGTGGAGGTGGAGCTGAGAAGGGTGTCAGTTTCTCTTCCCTTCACTAAGTTAGAAGTACCAGAGCAGCCTGGGAGAAGCCCACCCACTGTGAGGCCCTTGTAGTTTAGTGGAGTTTCCTCAGGATTTTCTGCAATGCCTAGAGCTGGGGGCTTGGAAAGCTCCTTAAGGCACAGGGATTTAAAGGGGAGGTTAAAGAAAAGGATGTTCTGATGGGGAAGTTGCTTAAGACACAGGATATTTACATGGAGGTGAAAAAATACTCTACCAAAGCTGAGTGAAACACTGCATCCTGAAGGAACACGCATGAAGTTCAGGAAGTAAACAACTCAATGACTTCAGGAAGTTCATGAAATCAATCAAACTCACTAGGCCCCTCCTTTCCAAGGCATATATAAGCTATAAGCCCTCCTGAGAGGTAGTCTCAGACAAGTGGAATTACCCTGAAGAGGTTCAGGTAAGTTGCGCTGCTAGAAAAAACGAAACAAAACAAAACAAAACACAAAAAAACAGAAAACAGAGAACAGGAAAGCTACCTATGAAAGCAGAGACTAGTAAGCTGTTGGGAAGAGACCCAAACCAACTAAGCCACCTGAAAAGAATACTCCCTAACCTGTTAAACTGTTTGCAGGTTGTGAAGCGAGGTCCAGGTTTTCAGTTTCATGAGCTGTCACCCATGTTGTGGCTTTGGTGATGCAGCTGGCTTTGAGTAATTTCTGATACCGTAAGTAACTCCTCACTCATTCTAAGGGATGGTTGAGCGCCAAAGATCTGTTCCTACAGTAATCTGTTATCAAACAGAGTATGCTGGTCCAAACTGCTGTACCCTTTTCAATAGCTACCATCATTGGCTGTGATGATGGGGTGGAGGGGGAGGGGGGGGTCGCTCTGGCAACAGGATGCAGTGATGTTTACCCAGCCACAGTGTGACGCATTCAGTCTAAACTACCGTTTGAAATGTCTGAGATATCATCTTAGCTCAGAAGAGATGGGAATAAACCAGACACATTTGGGGGCACAATGAGACCTCTGTGTGTGTGTGTGTGTGTGTGTGTGTGTGTGTGTGTGTGTGTGTGT
>OU015749.1:83850275-83871271 GCA_907169655.1 Acomys percivali
TGTGCCTCCTGCAGACCTTCCCCCAGCCAAGCCAACACCTCAGGCTCCTCCCAGATGTAGCCTCCCTTCCCCCATCTGTGCCTCCTGTGAATCCCATAGACCAGCCCTTCTTAACACTCCCTGAAATAATCACCTAGACTTATAATCACCCCAAACCCAGATGCCTAGACACCAGCATAAAAACACAATCAGCGAGGACAACATGTCTCCACTAGAGCTCAGCTATACTACCACAGCAGGCCCTATATATTCCAATATGGCTTAAAGAAGAAATGAATAAATTTCTTAAAGAAATCCAGGAAAAACACACAAAAAAATAATTGGACAAAATAAACAAGTCTCTTATTGATTCTATTTCCACTTTCAGGCCTTGAACTCCTTTATTCATTTCATTCTCCTGTTTGCATTTTCATAACTTTCTGGAATGACTTATTCATTTTCCCTTTAAAGGACTCATAAAGGCTATTTTAAAGTCCTTGTCTTGTACTTCAACTATGCTGCATTGCCCAGGACCTACTTGTAGGGGGGCGGTTGCTGGGCTTTAGTGGAAACATACTATCCTGGCTATTAAAACAAAGCAGTGAAAGGTACCGTTGGCCAGTCTGGGGCCACTGTGTATGGCTAAGAGATCATAACATGTGGGGAAGGGGAGGGGAGCATGAGGGAAAGAGAGAGACAGATAGAAAGACAGAGACAGATGCAGACAGACAGAGACTTGAAGACAGAACGAACAGAACAGAGAGAGCAACCTGCAGTAGCCAGGACCTTTTAATGGGGACCATGTGTAGCTGTGCTACTCCTAACAACAGTGGAAATGTACCACACCTGGCTGTGGTGGAGGATGATGCATCGCTAAAAGGCAGGCTGGGGGAGTGCATCTGATTTATAACACTGCTGTTCTTGACTTTTTTTTTTTTTTTTTTTTTACCTTGATATTTATGCTTTGGGCTTTGGGATGGCTGTAATCCTAGGTGCTGATATCTGATCTCGTCTTTGTTGGAAAGATGCTCACTCCTTTGGTTCTTTTACTCTCTACGGTTCTTAGGAGAATGCTGTGGCTGTGGGTTGCCTGGTAGGGAATGCTTCTGAGATCCTGCTCTATGTGGCCGCTGGGAGTTCTGGGTATAACGTGTTTCCAGGTATTAGAAGCTTACACTTAGGGATGGACCTAGCCAAGAAGGAGTACTGAGCAGGTCCACAGGAGGGAGGGAAGCAACACGAGCCTCTAGACTCCTGGGGGGAGGGCCGGAGAGGGAGGAAAGGCCACAGCAAGTGGTCTGCGGCAGAGCTGTGTATGACACTGGGAGACTGGATGTGAAGGAAAAGAAGGAGAGTGCAGATCTGCAGATCACCTATTTCCCTGGCCTGCTTGCTTCTCTGGCTTGTGGGTTTCCAGGGCATGCCTGTAGGAGTTGGGGGCTGAGACAAAGGAATGGGTAGGGAGGAAGTTTGTACCTTTCTCAAAATTTTACCACCCGTGTCCAAATCTATGTCCCAAACCACAGATCACGTTGGCCCTCCTGGTGGAATGTTGAAATTTTAATGCAGTCCCAACCCCATCCTATTTTTGTTTTCCATCTCAGAAACATAGAAGTGAGAAGACATGCAAAATGTCCGTCTTTATTTCCCAAGGAACTAAGGTAGAATTTGAAAGACCTTGTAGTAACTTGACAAGGAAGCCCAGCCCTCTCCTTACAGGAAGGGTCCTGCATTGCTGCTCAGGAGATATTCCATCCAGTTTGTAGACATTCTGCCCTTCCCCGCTGCCATGCTGTCTAGAGACGGCCTTTCCTGAGCCAAGCTGTGGAACATTCTGGAAGAGTAAGTGGGCTCTGATGAATGGAGAAAAAGGGATAGAGCAAATTGCATTTTAAGTGGAACTGTCAAAAAGCCATCCTCCATCCATATGTTTTCTTATGAGGTCTTTAGAGTCTCGGATTTTCAGAGCCGTCACTTGGCAGCTTGCACTTCTGGGTTGGAATAGAGGCTCCGTTTAGCCTCCCAGCCTATAAATAAAGTCAGAGCTCCATCCCTGACGATGCGTTGACTGGGAGAGCATCCAGGTGCCAGGGTGAGAATGGTACTAGATACTCTATAAATATTTGTTGAGTTTTGAATGCATTCATTTCCTGAAACCCACCCAGAGATGGTGAATTGACGGAGGGAAGCAAGGAAAAGAATGCCCTTCTCTTTCTCGAGGAAATTGAGTTGCTTTTGGTATTAGGCATAGACGAACCAATCAGCGCAAGCTCAGGGCTGAATGAAAAATCCATCCACTAACCTAAGGAAATTGAACAAATTATGTAACTCTTCTTGCTGTCCTTGTGTTAGACTTTTACAGATTTTTTTTTTTAAAGTATAAAATAGTAAGATAGAAAAACTCTGGGCCGGGCATGATAGCGCACGACTTTAATCCCAGCACTGGGGAGGCAGAGGCAGGCAGATTGCTGTGAGTTCAAGGCCAGCCTGGTCTACAAAGAGAGTCCAGGACATCCAAGGCTACACAGAGAAACCCTGTCTCGAAAAGCCAAAAAAAAAAAAAAAAAAAAAAAAAAAAAGAGGAGAGAGAGCGGGCATGAGGGGGGAGGGGGAAGGAGAGAGAGCGAGAGAAACACACACAGAGAGAGAGAGACAGAGAGAGAGAGAGACAGAGAGAGAGAGCGAGAGAGAGAGAGAGAGAGAGCAAACAAAAGACAAACCCAAGGCTAAAGGTTTGCTAGGTCAAAGCCTCAAAAGCTCAAGGCCAAGGAGCTCAAGAGCTCAGGAGCGCCTTCCACTTCTACACACTGTCTTAAATACCCCTTAACTCAAAGTATGTCCTACTCCTTAGTCCCTGTCAGCTGGTTTCTTGCTCCACCTCTTGACCTAGGGTTAACTTTATTAACTCTTGTGTACAGAAGGCTCTTGGATTACAGGTGTGTGTTAGGGCTCAACTGCACCGAACAGAAGACAGATTTTTTTTTTTTACAGTTCACAATCTCAGAGATCACAACGGGATCAAAGACTTTGCAACATTCATTATTTTATTTTATTTTTAAAGAACCATTCCTGGGTGTGGCTGGGGAGGCACTGCTTGCCCTGGATGTAGCAACAGCAGCACATGAAACTGGATTTGGTTGTGCATGTGTGTAAACCCAACACTGGGAAGATAGAGGCAGGAGGATCATAAACTAATGGCCAGCCTCCACAACATAGCAAGTTTGAGGTCAGTCTAATTATATGTGTATGTGTGTGTAGTGTATATGTGTGTGTGTGTCTGAGAAGCATCCCAGCTAAGCATAGTATATATGCTTGTATGCACAGAACATTGTGATTTTGCTCCAGACGTCTCACTGTTGAGAAGAGCACTATGGGGCTGTTTGACACTTCGATGTGTAATACACAGTGAAGAGCGGTGAGTTCTGGGGAGCTCAACTGATCCCATAGACTGCAGGAAAGTCTCCTCTGACAGTGTGCCTAGAATGAAATCCTGAAGAAGAGGCAGGCCATGGCAGTGAAAGCCAGTTACAGGTGGGCACATACTTAGGCCATTCAAAGTCCATTTGTTGTTGTGTTTGTTTTCAGTGAAGAAGAACTCAGAATTGAGGTCATAAGCATACATAAAGGGCATCCCAGGGTGGTAGAGACTTTGCTGGTTGAGGAGTATTCACCATCCATAAGCTAGAGGCTAGGTATCCTAATGGCATAAAAGCACAAGGTATTATCTGACGTGACTGTAGGAAAGGCACAAGACTGACCAAGAGACCTATGTGTATGCTGGGAGTTGGTGAGAGCCCAAGGCAGGAACTTTTAACATTTGTTGCACAGTAAGTTGTTGCTGGCAGTGGTAGTGACCAAGGTCACACGCCAAAGACTGTGGAAAGGCTGAGGTTTTCCTTGCAGTCTAAGAAATTGGCCTGCTTGCAGAAGACAGGGCACTTAATTAGGCACGACTGTGTGTGTGTGTGTGTGTGTGTGTGTGTGTGTGTGTGTGTGTGTGTGTGTGTATCCTAGAACTTGGGAGGCCATGTTAGGAATCAAAGGCTTCCTACCTCACGACAATAACAGTGTCAGCTAGGTTACCCCAGTCCCTGGCCTCATAGGTGGGTCACAGTGAGAGCCCTCCCATATACAGTGGGTAATCTGGGAAAGAAACATGAGGTCAGGAAGCAAGTGGGCCCCTGCCTTAGAGCAGCCTGCTCGTTGTCTGGGAGGGAGCCACTTTCTTATCTTTCAAAGATGCTTGTTGCTTGAGAAATATCTAGGTAAAGAAAAGTTGGAACATGGCAAGATGTGCGGAGTGTGAGAGCATGGTATCCTTTCTTCCAACTCTGAGCCAACTGGGCTGCTGTCATGTTGCCACAGACTTGGTGACTGAAGCAACATTTTGTTCGTCACAATCCTGGAAGCTAGACTGCCCAAAGTGATTCCTGGTGTTGTGTTGCTGTACCCACACGTGTGCTTTTGCCTCTGAATGGATAGTACGCAGCAGGCCACCAGTTCTCCAGGGTTCCTCACAGAAAGCACTGTTCAGGGCTCAGATCTGCCCCTATTCTCCGCACTTGTCCTGGCCTATGTGATCCACATCCTTTGGAACTCAGAGCTACTGGCAGATGCCACAGAAGCGGGACTCTGCCATCTCAAGACAGTCAACTCAGTCCTGTCGTTGCTCCAGTCTGTGTGAAGACCATAGCTAGATGCTTGCTGAGACTGCGTGCTTGCCTTGCCTTCTCTTCCTCTCACAGGCCTCTTGTTTTGAGAATTCCTGTCCCCTCCCCGCCTCCATCAATAAGTTATATGCACTGAATCCCTGCCCAAGGCTTCCTGGAGCCTCATGGGACTTGTGACAGAACTGACAGTCTGCTGAGTTCTTGACACAGGTGACCTCTCCAGCGCCTGTGTGCTACGTGTTCTCTCTGCCTTAACAGCATACAGGGTTACCTCAGCTTCCTGCCTGGCCTCGATGTCCCTGGCATGAGGATGAGACTGAGATTCTTGCTAGAACAGAGGAAAGCATGGACAGTTAGCTTATGTAGTACTCTAGCCTCCTCTGACTTCCTAGGCTGCTGTTTTTACCTTGCCTGCAGCCTGCCCTGGGCTGGTTCTGCAATTTCCATAGTGTCGCATGGGCTCTGTGCACAGAAGATGTTCCGGCAATATTTTAGAAACTGAGTTTTCTTGAGACAAGAAACAGTTACATGCAGAATCACCAAATGAAGCAGACAGCTGGTGGCCAAATGGTTATCCTGAGAGCCACCGAACGGCCTGGTTAGTCAGAGAGTCCCAGAAGGAATCAGTAGCTAATTACCACATACCCTCTGTGTGCCAATACGATGCACCCAAGTTGAATTCTGGTGCCCCATATTTGACCACATCCCCTTGAGGAGGAGGCCCAGTGGCACTCAGAGGAATGACTGCAGGCTACCAAGAAGAGACTTGATACCCTATGAGCATATACAGGGGGAGGAGGCCCCCCTCACTCACAGTCATAGAGGAGGGGAGTAGGGGGAAAGCGGGAGGGAGGGAGGAATGGGAGGATATAAGGGATGGGATAACAATTGAGAAGTAATATGAATAAATTAATTTAAAAAGTTAAAAAAAAAGAATATGAGTTCTAAAAAATACCTTTCTTGGGTAGATCGTTAGCTCTGTTTTACTGAAGAGGCCATCTAAACTTAGAAAACTTCAGTCACATAACCAATATAAAGTAAAAGGAAAGAGAAAGTCAGCTCTCCAGTCACTGTCTGGGTAATTCTACAGCTGTTCTTTCACCATCTTTGAATACTATCTCAAAGAGTTCATAATTGCTGTTCAATCTAGATCTGTCTGGAGCAAGCCTCCAAGTACTGGGCTGGCAGTGTGACCTTGGCAGTGACCTCCATCTTGGATGGAGGTGATGATGGCAGTGGATGGAGGTGGATGAAGAGCTTTGAGATGAATCTACTGTTTTACAGGGGTGTGACAGAGCCAGTGCACATCAGTGTGTGGAGGAGCTGAGATGCCGAGGTGGGGCAGCTGCAGTGACTTTCTCACCACTAGATACTAGTCTACAGGCTTTATTTATCCACTGCAGATAACTCTAGACAAGCAAGAGCCCCAGGCCTGGGCTGTGTGTGAGCATAGTGTGGCTCCGTCCTTCACTGGCTCTGCTGAGTGCTGCCACAGTCTCTGAATGTCCCTTATTCTTACGTAGCAAAAGGGCCGACATTTCTGTCCCCTTTTTCTCTTCTCTGTGTAAATCCTTAGCCCGCGGCAAATGATCCAAGTTCCTCAGCCTAGCCAAGGTGACAAAAGCCTGACTTTCTCAGCCCTGAAAAGAGCTGACAGGCTGTTCTGTGGGAGCCCCTAAGCAGGATCATTGACCAGCGCTGAGAGAAGGAGGCTTTGGCTCGGGAGCCTTCTTGGGTTGTTTCACAAAGACCCTCTTTTCTTTCCCAGGCCTGGTGACAAATACTGCTGCTCCCCCTGGCTGTAAGGGCTGAGGGGAGGGGGCCGAGACTCCCAGGCCTGCGCTCTTAAGAGAATTGCAAGCAAAGAAAACAATGTGCACAGGGCTTTTGGCTACACTTCCTGACTTGCGGCCAGGTGGCCAAGGGGTTCAAAATTACATCATTATTGTCCATCTGAGTAATTTCTCCGCTTGATCTTCTTGGAAGAACAGTTACCTCAGCAACAGATCATTATCAGTTCCTCAACAATTTGTGCCGAGGAGCAATTTCCTTTATGCTGAAACCCAGTGACTTAAGAGCTGGATTCTGGCTGCCCTCACCCTCCCAGGTCTGTGAGTGGATCGCTCCATATTTGGGAATGGAATTGGTCTTGATGGCCAGCTTTATTAAGCATGGAGAGCCAGGCCAGTGATGCAGGTATTACCAGTGTCACCAGTCCCACAGTGGCCCAAGCGGAGCCTCTGAGATGACTGTTCTGATGTGTGGTAGCTGCCTAGCCTCGACCAGAAGGAGAACCTGAGAGGACACAGATGTCCCACGGAGGCGGCTAGGAGTTCTTCCTCACTGCTCTCACCTCTGCTTCTGTCACTGTGTGACACTCACTGTCTCCTGGGATCCAGATAAATTTGATCAAGATAGAGGCTCCAAGAGGCATGCAGAAAGAAATCCAAGGATAGTCACAATACAGACTCCTCTTGAGTCATGATGGGGTGACTAGTTGTCAAGCAGGAAGCTGCCTCTCACCACAGCACCAAGAGGATCTTGCTGTAGATTAACAGGGGGATGAAAATTCAGAGCCCAGAGTTTAGGCTGGGGAGAAGGCTCAGTGGCAAAGGACTTGCTGTGTCTATAAGAGAGCCTGGATTTGCGTCCCTACCACCCACATATAATTTGAGTGTGGGGGTGTGTGCCTGTAACCATGGCACTGGGCAGGGTAGTGGGAGAGGGCAGAGAGAAGCAGTTCCAGAGAGTTCCAGAGAGCTCCAGGTTCAATGAGATATCCTGTCTTCACAAAAGGTGGAATGTGTCTTTGAGAAGACATCTTGGTGTTAACTTCTATCCCTGTACTTACCCTCATGGGTGAGTGAACACCCCCACACAATACACCCTTGTGTATGCACACATGTACACACACACACACACACACACACACACACAGAGGCACACACACAGAGGCACACATACACATGCCCACACATGAACATGTATGTACACACATATACAGTTTCCATTGGATGCTCATTGTTTAGTGTCACGCCAAGTAGAGAAAGTATTCAGTGCAGCCATCATAAATTGCAGACATCCGTGGTCAGCAGGAAAAGGCTGCCTAGTTCCAATGCGGAGCTGAGGAGAGCGGAAGTGAAGCTATAAAGCTCGGAAGGTTTAGGTGTCTTGCCCAAAGCCACTCAGCCAGTAAGGCTGAAATTGAGGCTGGGATTTAAGCCCCAATCTGCATGTCACTACCCCTGGGGTGGGGGTCAAGAGCTACCCGAGGGAGATCCAGTTTGAATTCAGCCTGAACCCAAGAGCTAAAGGCAATGCACATACAGCAACCATTTCTGTGCCTCTGACCACACAAGAGACTGCAAATGGTTCTGAAGGAACGAGAGTGACATTTGGAGAGTTGAGGCCCTGTCACTGTGCAGAGGGACAAAGCTGCTTTGCCCTTTGAGGCTTGGCTTCAGGACTGAAACACTAGAAAGCTCTGGGCAACCTTTCCTGGCTTCTTGCAAATGACAGGAAGGCTTCGTAGATCTGCTTCCCCACTGTCTCCTTACCCCCAGATAGAAGTTCCATGCAGTACTCTTGGTCCAGGAAGAGAGGGAGAAGGGCCAGGATTATTGGAAACTAATGCTTTGACAAATACCCACAGGAAAAATTTAAGGCCTTTATACTTTATTATTACTTTTATTAAAAATGTTATATGTGAGTGCTGGATTGCTATCATCTCCCTCCTTTGCCAATTCCTCCCCTATAATTCCCTCCCAAATTTTTATCTCTTCTTCTTTAATTTTTATTTAGTTATATCTGTCTGTTTATCTATCTATGTAATCTATGTAGATAGATATACATATAGATATAGAGATATAAACCCCACTGAGTCTGTTTGTTTTTGTTCTTATGTATATTTGTTTAGAGCTCACCACTTGAGATTGGATAACTGTCCTGGTTAGTTTTATGTCAACTTACATAAGCTAGAGTCATAAGCGGGAGTGTCAATTAAGAAAATGCCTACATAAGATCAAGCTGTAAGCAAGCCTGGTGGGGAATTTCTTAGTGACTGAAGGGGAAGGTGCCAGGCCTGGGTTCAGTAAGTGAGTGGGGTGAGTAAGCCAGTAAGTGGCACCCCTCCATGGCTTCTACATCAACTCCTGTCTCCAGGTCCCTGCCCTATTTGAGTTCCTGTCCACACTTCCTTCAATGATAGACTAGTATGTGGAAATGTAAACCAAAATAAATTCTTCCTTCTCCAAGTTGCTTTGGTCATGGTGTCCAAGGCACATGGTCCCATCATCAAGACAGTAACCTATCAGGGAGCTTCTCCTTGGAGAAGAATGCTTTTCTCTTTCTCAGCAGCCATTAATTGCCTAGAGGTCTTGATCTAAGAGTGGGGTCTTGTGAGATTTCTCCCATTCATGTTGGCATGTTCTCTGTGCTTGTCATTACATAGGTCTTTATTTAGGTGATCATGTTATTGGGATTTCATAGGCCGAGCTTCTCTGTCATTTATAAAACACACTATCTCATAAAAGATCTTCTGGTCATCTTTTAAGACCTTGGGTCCATTGCTTTGAGCTGACGGCTGAGGCAGAATACCATCGAGGAATAAGTATGTGGTAGAGGCTGTTCACTTTGCTGCAAGGCACAGACCAGACAGGGGGTTACAAGAAGGTGTCAGGGCCAAGATCACCCTCCAAAGGCACCCCATTACTACAACTCTCTTCCTCCCTTTAGGCCCTGCTGTCTACAATTTCATCGTCTCCCAATAGTCCTTCAAAAATGGAATCTGTAGATATATTATCTCATAGTTAGGTCAGAGCCTTTGTGGTCTATTTGACTCTGGATCAACTCCTCATAGGCACAGGTGGAGGAAGTGCCCAAACAAAATCATAGGCATCTCCCAATCCAATCAAGATGATATGATTAGTCGCTAGAGGCCATGCTTTACATGCGAAATCTCAATTTTCTAATTTACCTTGACCTTGCATGCATTTCTTATTATGATCCATTTACAAGTAAAAAAGAAAAAATCCATATACATTAAGTGGAGAAAGGAGAAAAGGATCTGGATTAATATAACTACCACTTTTGTTATGACAAACATCGAAATTTTATTTATTTATTTTTATCAGGGGAATCATCTTTACTTACTAGGCCTGCTGATGAATTTCTTTGTCAGCGTGACAGAAGCTAGAGTCATTTTAGTCCCTTAACTGAAAGCATGCCTCCATCCAATCAGACTAGGCAAGTCTGTGGAACATTTATTTTTGTTTTTTATTTTTGCATTAATGATTAATGTGGGAGGATCCACTCCCCTGTGAGCGATACCACTTTTGAGCAGGTAGCCCAGGTAGGTATAAGAAAGGTAGATGCCTAAAAGCCCAAGGACCAAGACAGAAGGCAGCACTCCTCTGAGGTTCTGCCTCAGTCTCTGCCTCTAGGCTCCCACACTGGCTTCCCTCAGTAAGGGGCTGCGACATGCATGTGTCGTCCAAATAAACCTTTTCCTCCCTGAGTTGCTTTTGGTCAGCAACAAAAAGTAAACTAAGACACCAAGATACCTGTTCCCTTTAGTTAAAACTAAAGCCAAAAGGCAGAGATATCAGCCAGAGCAATGCAGAAGAGACCCAGCAGACTACCCTAGGACCAGGGCAGGTGGACAGATGGGTAGGAGGAATAGGAGGCAGCAATGTGTGAAAACAGCTCTGGTAAAATGCCTTCAGGTACTCCAGAAAACTATTAAGTTTTGGGAGCCACATGGCTTCCATAAGAGCTCAGAAATTTTGTAGACAGCCATCATGGTAAGTTGGAGCCTGTCTGCGGGACACGCAGAAAGAGATGAGCCCTGTCTATTTCCATGGATGGAGACTCATGCTCAGCGTATGTGGAATCAGGACCCTGAAGCCTAAGGTGGCCTTGAGAACGAGAGGCACAGAACCATCTGGACACAGAAAGTAGTACTCTACAAGCTCATGGGACAGGCTGGAACCCTTTTCAGGGGATAGACAGGATCTTTGATATTTGTAGACCATAGGGCTGTGCTGGTGTTGTCCTCACTGGCTGAATCCACCTTCAGTGGCATTGTCTCAACACAGTCAAATCTGCTTGCCCTATGGCAATTGTCAAGTTCTTTACTCAGCGTCATTTTGTTTGTTCATTTTTAATAGCTTATTATCAAACATTTAATATCACACTTTTGTCTAGAAGAAGCCAAGATACTATTGTGATATCAGCTTAAACGCCGCCCGCAGCCCCCCCACCCCTGCCCCCGGAAAGCAGCCTATAATATGCTGAAGGCAACAGGCTCTGCTAAAAATTTACTATTATTATTTTCTTTTTTTTTAATTTTTAAAAATGTTTTAAAAATTAAAAATTTAAAATTTAAGTAAAAAATGTTATGTACTAATAGTTTAGTCTTGTTTTTTTTTAAATTTTTTTTTATTAATTTATTCATATTACATCTCATTGTTAGCCCATCCCTTGTATCCTCCCTTTCTTTCCTCCCTCCCACTTCCCCCTCTACTCCTTTCCCCTATGTCTGTGACTGAGGGGGACCTCCTCCCCCTGTATATGCTCCTAGGGTATCGAGTCTCTTCTTGGTGACTTATTATCTTTCCTCTGAGTGCCACCAGGCCTCCCCATCCAAGGGACATGGTCCGATATGGGGCACCAGAGTTTGTGTGAAAGTCAGATCTCCTTCTCCCCTTAACGGTGGAGAATGTCCTGTCCATCGGCTAGACTGGGTAGGGGTTCGAAGTTTACTGCCTATATTTTCCTTGGCTGGTGCCATAGTTTGAGGAGGACCCCAGGGCCCAGACCCGCCTGTAGTTTTCCAGGACCCTCTGGATCCTTCTATTTCCTCATTCTCCCAGGCTTCTCACCCCTAAAGTCTCAATAGTATTTTCTCCCCTCTGACCCACTTTCCTGGTAGGTAAAGTTTTTCATGGGGGCGTACCCCTTGGACTAGTGTAAGAGTCAAATGGTATATACTCACTTATTTTCAATTATTATTATTGTGTGTGAGGATGTGTATGTGTATAGAAGTCAGAAGACAATTCTATGCAAACAGTTTTTTTTTTCTTTCTTTATGTGGGTTCATTTGGATATAAAGCCCAGACCCATGGCAAGGGCCAGCCTAGGTTACGGGCTTTGAAGAAAAGACATGTGAACTGTTTATAGTTTGACAATTCATATGTTTTCAAAAGAAGAGACGAATATCTCAGGTGACTGCCTGAGGTGGCTGGAGATGAGGGACCAAGGGATTGGTATCTTCAAAATGACCTTGAACAAATGGAGCCCTGATATATCCAGAAAGAAGGGACATGTGCTTCTTGATATTAGTCATCTTCATGACCTCATCCGAGAAAGGACAGAAGTGCGAGAAGCCGAGATCTGGGTGAAAGCCCAACGCCCCTGGGTTGGGCAGAGCATTGACATCTCCACAAAGCTAATTTTCCGCCTCTCAATTTTCTTCTGCTCTCAGAGTCAAACCAATGCTTTCTAAGCTCTTCTGTTTAAATCTTAACGAAGGTGTCACCAGAAGACTGCTCTATTTCTGTGTGTTTTGAGGCTTTATTTTGAAATAATTTCATACTTACAGAAATGTGCCAAAATAGCATATAAAGCTTAATACATTCTTCATGCAACTTCCCAGTGGCAGCAACTTGGACAACACCACCACAATTCTCAAACCCAGAAAATTAACGTGAAACAAAATACGTCTGAATTTTGGCCATTTTCTTCCCCAGTTGCCGTGTTCTGGCTAGTGCCTGACATTGGCTTTGGTTGTGGCATTTTCT
Source organism: Acomys percivali (assembly GCA_907169655.1). Classification (NCBI taxonomy): domain Eukaryota; kingdom Metazoa; phylum Chordata; class Mammalia; order Rodentia; family Muridae; genus Acomys; species Acomys percivali. Next base: position 83,862,724 of record OU015749.1, read on the forward strand.
CCATAGCTATAGTTGTTCCTTAATCTCCATCTTGTAGATCTTGACACTTATTAAAGCAATACTGTTATTCTACACAGTGCCTCTTCACTGACGTTTCACGCTTAGATGGCTACTTGTTTTTGTCAAGAACATTCCTTCAGGACGTCACATCATGGATATGGGCTCCCACTTTATCTTGGCTATGAGGGGTCAGCTGGGTTTCTCCACTATGCCTTTAGTATTTTTCCCATTATAACTGATGAGGATTTTGTTGGAGCTACTGCAAAGCCACTGCAACTGTTCACTTACTGATTTAGGGTTCATAGGTGGATGTCCTCACATTTAGCATTACTGTGGTAGTGTTTGCTTCATAGTGATTTACACTTTTGTCATTCTTATTAACTAGAATGCCAATTCTTTGCTCCGTCCATTTACTTGTACCTCATGGGAGTGAATCAGGGGAAAGGTGAACAAGAGGAAGTAGAGATTGACTCTAATAATTCTTTCAAGATATAATGTTGTGAGCCAAAATATAATGAGGTGCCAAAGACGTGGGGTATAGTTAGATGAACATTCAGAGAGTCAGAGCATTGGAAACACTAGTTCACCTCACGGGCTTGGTAACAGCTCCTTGGAAAGGGATGGGCACTGAGGGAACATCCTGAGACAGTGAGGGAGCAGACTTCAGGATGGACAGAACACAGACAACAAGAGGGAGCCGGGAGAAAGTGTCATTTTGGATGTAGGAAGATGGGATTGTCTTGAAGAGAAGAAAATGAAGCCCCTATCTAGCAACTTCATTTTCACTGGGGACACAAGATGAAGTTTGTCTGCTACAGTGAGGAGAAGCAGGGTCACAGAAGCTTTTATTTACCTCGTGTAACTGGTATCTCCTAGGCTTACTGGTTCTATTTGCTAACCTAGGCCTAGTCTTGGAAGCTTCTACCTTCCTTACAATCTTATCTAGGCCTAGAATGTTTTTAGCCCTTGAGCCTTACTGCTGAAAAAGCCCACCTTTTCTAGCTCTTTCTGAACTCTGCCTGGCAGGTTTAACTCAGCTGTTCTGGCTCAAACTCCTCTCCAAGCTGACTGATGTAAACTGGCTTCTCTCAGCTTTTGATGGAATTGCTCTGCTTGGCCTCAAACTAACTCTAGCAATCTGTTCCAATCTTCGGCCTCCTTTTCATTCTCTGGCTTGTTCTATCTTCACTGTGTCTAGTTGGTTCTCTCTCCAACATCTCTCTGTAAAAACTGCCTCTGAATTCCATAAACTGAACTGCAGGACCTCAACACCACTCACTGCACTGCCTTTCAACTCACTGGCTCAACTGAACTGACTGAACAGCACTGACTAGAACTCAGAAATCTGCAGGCCTCTGTCTTCTGAGTGCTGGGACTAAAGGCGTGCACCACCATGCCTGGACCTAAGCTTTTCTTTAACTGAAACTTGCTCTGTACCAGGCTGGTCTTGAACTCAGTGATCTGCTTGCCTCTGTCTCCTGGCATTAAACCCATGAACCACCACTGCCCAGCAAGTCTGCATTCCAGCCCGATCACACAGACCTAAGTTTCAGGATGTGATCTCTTGCCAAAAGCAGCCTTGTTTTGAATCAAAATTCCTCTACAAAGCAGGACTTGACAGGCCTGGGGAGATGGCATGGGAGTTGGTGTTAGGAAACACGGACAAAGAGAAAGGCTAAGGGAAGTTTAGCTCCACCCAGGCAGTTCAGAGAGCAAGCTGCACAGAGGAGAGACCTGTGTGGAGGAATACCAGTGAATCAATGCAGACAGAAGGGCGTGGCTGGAAGGTCAGTTACATGAGGCTAACCCCTGTGAGGAAGAGAGGGATAACTGTTGGAGAAGAGCATTTTACACCAATGGAACAGCAACTACAGGGGGGCGACACAGAAGGGAGCACAGGGTAAAAGGTCAGCTCTGTCTACTGGATGGAAGACAGACAGGGAGAAGACACTCTATAGAGAGGGTGGCAGCCACTCTGCAGAGATCAGGGGAGGCAGAAGATGGAAAGGTTTGTCTGATATTCATTGAAATAATCGACATCTGGATGCCACCACTGGAAAGTTCCTTCTAGACCTCCACCACTCAGAGACAGTCCATGGTAGCTGGACTACTCTTTATTAACCAAGTGCCCCATGAGGCTCGTCACCCATGGCTCAGCTGTTAAGAACACTTGCTGCTATTTCAGAGAACTGGAGTTTTCCAACTCATAACTGTCTGTAACTCTAGCTCCGGTACATCCACTGCCCTCTTGTAGCCTGCACAGGCACCTGCATGCATGTATGTATGCATGCACATGCACACACACATACACATGAGTAATAAAAAAAAATCCTTAAAATGGGAACAAGAATATTTCTCACCAGATAAGTTTAAATGAACTCCTTGTCATTGTGCAAATCTTATAACCACTTAGCAACTATTTGATGTAATAATTAATAGCATGTAGTGTAATAAAACAGCATGCTATAGAGCTGTTAGTGACCATGATTACTACAGTTCTTGCACAGAGGGCTAAAGTTGTCTCAGCTCTCCAGTCAGAGGCGTATTTCACATCACAACTCATTCCTAAACCCTCAAAATAGTTTTCTGGATGTGAACATTGGTTGTGCTGTGGTAGGAGGGCTTAGGTTCTCTTTCACTGGTTTGGAAGGAAAGCTTGATGTGATGCAGGCTGGAGGAGAGCTGCTGGTGGACTTGTGCAGGGTCGGGTAGATGCTCTGTGATTGGGTGTCCACAAATGCCACTGGCCACACTGAGAACTCAGACAGGGCCAACTCCTTCCACATGGTCTTGGTGCTCACACCAACAAGCATCACTTCGAACCCTCAAGTCTAAAAGAAGATGAACATGGGCAGTCTGGAAAGACCTTTGACACATGAGCTCATTTCTCAGGCGAGTTTAAATCACCAACGAGGAGGGCGAAGCAGGAAGCCATGGGCAAATGACCTCTGCATTTAAATGTGAGACACTTTGGCCATCCCTGGGTCTCTCATCAAGAATTCAGACTCTTCCCCTAGACTACAATAAAAGAACAAAATGGGGGCTCTACTTGCTTTGCTTCCAGCCTATCTTCTTCTCAGCAATCCTAGGTATATAATGACCCAGACTCAACTGTTCAGCCTCTTTGTGGATGAATTTTACTTTCTCTCCTTCTGTGTTTATGTACAATCAAAACTTTTGCCCTTGCCAAATCTTCCAGCCATGGTAATCCAATGCGATCCAGAAACTTAATTCTTCAGGTTTCCTTTTGACACAACTTTGTATTTAAAGTGAAAAGATTTTTTTAAAAACGTACTTTATGCAAAGGAAAATGATGCCCCAAGGACAGAGCCGAGTGCCATAGACTTCTGGAGTAAGAACAAGGAGAGGCCCCTGCCACTACTGAGGTGACATCAGTGAAGGAGAGGGAAGCGCAAGGCGGCAGTAGCGCTGTGCTTCACTGCCATCGATGAGTCAGTAACGGGGGTGGCTTGGGCACCCCAATGTAAACTAGCTTTTATTTTCACCAAATGGAGTTGGGGGAATGGGCTGGTTTGCACTGGAGTCTTAGAGATAAAAGTAAGATACCAAACCTTGACGTAGAAGGTTGGGCAGAACTTTCTGGAATCTAGATGATGATAGACCAGAAGCACCCCTGAAAGCAAGGGGGACTAGGGAAGGCTTGTGAGTCCACGCTGATGAAACACTGAGAAGGGTTTGGCCGCGGTGACTATAGCACTGTCACCCATGTGGGCCCTGGCATGCCAGAGGTCTGGCTGCTCGAAGTCTGATCTCCCTTTTGCAGCTACATTTGATGTCAGTTTCCAACTCATCTGAGCCATATAGAATGCACAGCTTTGGTTTTAATAGGCCTGACTGTTTAGAGAGACACACATGCCAAGTTTCTTCAGAGTATATCAAAGACCCCATTAGGTATTCCCTAATGGAGCCCTCCCAAAACATCCACTCATGACCTATCCTGTATGTTCATTTTCAGAGAACCACAATTAGTCTGAGTTACTGAGGACATTCAGAACATATGTGGAGTCCACTAGGCTACTTTCTAGTATTTGGCTTTGGAAAGTTGTGTTCTTATATTAATTTTGTATGCTAATTATGACATAGAATTTTCATCATGAAACTGAGGATAATATATATATCTATTAGTGCCTTGAATTAATTCAATATAGCTTCCATGTGAGCGGGAGAAACAGCTCAATATCTTGCCACAGTATTCTGAAGGGCCTTTTCAAACTCCTACACTCAATCTTATTAAGCTTGTTTCTTCTCTTCCTATATACAATATGTGAAAAATGTCCAGCAAATCTTTGGCACATGGAGTGTCCTTCAGGACTTATAAATGCTCTAAAAAGTCCAAGGAATTTCTGAGCATAAATATCTCATTGTATAATTAAGTTAGCTGACATCCCCTAACTATTCAGAGAACAGATTAATAAGGCATGACTATTTCATCAGACTAAGATTTGTTTATCTGAATAAAAGTTATGTGTTTCACAACAGAATTCTTTTTACAAGCTTCTGAAAACTATTCAGAAGTCATTTCATTTAGATCCTGGGTCATATTATTCTCATACTCTCACGTTTTCAGTAACTTTGCCTGCGCTGGGAGAACACTTAACTGCTCTGTAAGCCAGTGGGACTTGGTAGAAGCAAGTCCAAGTAAGAGTAGGAGGAGGGGAGGGCTAAGTGCACGGGGTGGGTGTGGGGCTGGGGGAACGCATTGCTTACAAGACAGATGAGGAGTTGTCTGCTGGAGCTAATGGCCAGAAGAGACCATGGACTGAGGATGAAGACATAGATCAAAAGCTAGGAAACATAAATATGAGAATGATGAGTTTAGTGGAGGGGGTCAGAATTCCACACATTTTCAGAATCTATCAAGTATTTCTTAGCAATAACATGATTTTTTTTTAAATGTAGAGATTCTGAAACAAAACCTGCAATGTTATTGCTGTAGCATCGAGACAGGACTTAAGGCACTCCCCTTTGTTGCTGTTTGACTTTTACTTACACATGATTGCATTCTGAGGTAATATTTGTTAATGTAAGTATTATGAGATTGTTTCTTGACTATTTCCTTTTCTCAGCATATTTCATGCTGAAATCTCCATGGACTTTACCACATAAACAAGGCTCCACAGTTCACATAAATGATGGCACTTGATGGCAGGTACCTAGGAAGCACAGATACATGGATCTTTCTCTTTGATTGTTCCCCAGGACTTGGTCCCTAGGAGGAGCTGTTCTGTGGCAGCATCTTCCGGTTGAGTTTCAAATGGAACTTTTGAGGCAAAACGCCAACTCTAGAGTCCTAGAGCCTGGAGAAGAAGCACAGGAGACACAAAGGGCAGGAGACAGGAGTCGCTGCCTTCAAGACATGATTATGCTGAGCCTGTAGCTCCAGACATGGCAGAAATCCCTGGAAGAGTTCCACAAGGTGAGAAGAGAAACAAGATGGCAGACATGAGCCACCAGCAGGCAAGCTGCTACTGTTTAAATGCCAGGAGCATCTTCCTGAAACAGGAGCTAGGAAACTCTAGCATTGGCTGGGCAGAGGTCATGCTTGTGAGGCAGAACAAGATGCTACACATCTCTTTCTGTTGAGAATCCATGCAGGTGCTCCAGGCTGAGACAGAAAGGATGGTTGGTATCTTTGAGGGCATCAGTGGATCCAAGTGGTCATGGATCCAAAATATGCAGAAAAATTGCACCTGCCCTGAACAAACACAGACTTTGCTTTTTGTTATTATTCCCTAAATTATTCTGATCAAGTATTTATATAGGGTTTATATTGTACTAGGTATTAGAAGTACTCTAGAGATGAGTCAAAATACATGAGGAGATGCATGTATGTTATATGGAGAATACCATACTATGTTATGTGAAGAATGTGGTGTTCATTGACATGTTTGGGTGTTTGTGGGGCTTATGTCTCCAACCCCTCCCATATATTATTCAAAATGCAGAACTCTGCTTTTCTGAGTATGGGAAAGCGTTCTCAAAGGCCACTGTGATGTGGGTGTGAGAACTGGGAAGGATGGGAAAGTTGGGAAGGGAGCTTGAGATCTTGGTACAAATGACCTGGAGAAAGGGCTTCCAGTTCACCACAGGGAAGAGCCAGGGCAATGTGGCAGCAGGATAGAACCAAGAATGAAGGTTGAAGTTGCTAGTATTGTACCCTTGGCACTGGGCACAGCTTATGGTTTCTAGTGATGTGATAATGAAGTTTTTCCACTTTCCTGTACTGCTCTGCTTTCTTCTTAAGTCATCTCAAAGCTCCAGTGGTGTAGTGGCATCCAATTGTCGTGTGCTACTTGTGTTTAAATAAATAAAGGAAGAAGGCTCCTGGGCTTATAGTTTGGGGGAAAAGCTGACCTGGAAGAGAGCGCCTGGCACAGAAAAGCCCGAGACATTAGCACACAAGGTTAGAGAGGCAAAGGAGATGCCTAGAGTAAACACCGAGAGAGCTGATGGCAGATCCAGCCTCAGACATTACCCTTTTCTCTGCTAAAGCACATGTGGGAAAGCCGTGAAGCAGGCATGGTGACAGACCTGCAACCCCAGTACGTGGAAGGCTGAGGCAGGAGAATGGAGAGTTTGAGGTGAGCCTGAGTCTATTGTAAGACTCTTTAAAACAAAACAAAACAAAACAAACTCCACAAAACAAAGAACTCACTAAAGGCATTAGACACCAGGCCTAAAGATAAGTTGGGCAACACGTATACGCTAACCCTAGCCCTCCATCCTCCTCACATTTCCATCTACTGAATGTGCTCTTGCAGTTCCCCCCCCCCCACCCCCCCCCCCCGCTGAAACACCCCAAGAGTCTATGCTGATTTTGCAAGAATAAATAGCAGTGGTGCAAATAAACCTCTTGCTCAGTTTTTTTAGATCTGGGGATTTTGCCACATAACTGTTCCATTGCCAAGAATCCACACCCCGGAGCCCTTCCTCTCGTCACCGGAGATTTTCAGGAAGATAATTTATAGCCTAGTGCTGGATGCCAGATTGACAGCCTTACAAACAAGAGGTGAAATCCAATCTAGATGGAGCTGGCCCACTGTCTATTTTTAGGGCAAAGATTATTCGTGCATATGGGCATCTTGGAATAGATCATTGCTACGGGTGGAATGGGTGGGTAGGGATTTCAAACAGCCTTGACCTTAAGTTTCTTGTTCTCAGTGAGGGCTATAAGGGGGGGTAGGAATGTCCTGGGTTTGGGAAGGATGTAATACAGGGTGTCCCCAAAGCCACCAGATATTTTTCAAAGTAATAAAAATAGCTTTTTTTTTCCTTCTAAAAATAGCCCTCTTAGAAATAAGTCGCATGAACTTAATTATAGTCATAGGACATGAACCAAGGTGCCCAGCCCAGAGTTGGTTCTCAGCAAATATTTTTCTGTCCAACCCCTGTACTAACTCCAGGAAGAGGAATTTCCTGCTTTTGCTTGACAAATGAGCACACTGAGGGGCCGAGAATGAATTCAAGACTGTCAGCCACTTTACTTTTGCTACTCCCAGGTCTGGGGGCTGCAGAGCCCTGCTGCTCTTGTGAATGCATGCAAGTTCTTAGCTCACCCAAGCCACAGAGTCACAGTGCTGGGCAGAGGAGGAAATTCTGTTCATGTTCCCAAGAATCAGGCACACAGTTGGCTGTGGGAACTGTCGCGGACACAGAGGGGGATAGTAGATGCTTTTAGGAAGGCAACAAGTGGATTCTTTCAGTCTTGACCCTTAGGTATCCTCTTACAATGTCTCAGTCAGCTTCCCTGTGACCCCAGAGCGTTGCCCTCTGCTTTGAAGGCCTCTCTTTCTCCTCCTCCATCACAGCTTAGTTCAGATGCCACCTCCTCTGACGTTGCCTTCTCAGGCCGAGCAGCCAGCCTCTGGGCTCCTCTTAGAGTTCACCGTGGCTGGATATATACCTCAGCTTTATGTTTACAGCTCATGCTGTTGTCATGTGTTACCCAGTGAGTGCCATGAAGGCAGGGACTATGTCTTCTTCACTCGAGATTGAGCTCCCCGAGTTTTATCCAGGTATATCATGGCAGCTCATCATGTGTGGGGGTGAAGGATGGACAAGTGAATATTCTTGCGACTTTCACAGCGGTTAGTTTCTAGAGCCATTACACAATTCCATTATTGAATTGGGCTTTCCTAGACCACAGTTTAATCTCATCACTTAAAATTATTTGCAGTGCCTTTTGTGTCTCATTGGATTTACAGGCCCCTGTCCACCACACCCCCTGCTGTGGCATAGCAGGACACTGCGCATGCGGTCTTCTCATCTGTGTTTGGCTGTGCATGTGCTTGTGGTGCAGTTCAGTGTGTGCTTTCAGCTCTGTGCATCTGAATATTGCAGCTGTAGGTAGAGAGTTTCATGGGTTTCATTTCCAGTCCCCTTGGCAAGACCGTAGGTGACGGTGTGTTCTTTCATCAGGAGGCATATGTTGTCGGCTTTCTCCTTCCTTCCCTCTACCCCCTCCTGTCCTCTCTTTCCCTCTCTCTTCCCCTCCCTCCTCTCTTCCCCTCCCTCCTCTCTTCCCCTC
>OU015749.1:83871672-83894310 GCA_907169655.1 Acomys percivali
CTTTCTTTCTTTCTTTCTTTCTTTCTTTCTTTCTTTCTTTCTTTCTTCCTTTCTTTCCATTCTCACTTTACAGCCTGATCCCAGCCCTCTCCCTCCTCTTGTCCCAGTTCCCTCCCTCCATCTACTTCAGATGTCTATTGTATTTCCTGTTCTGAGTGAGATTCAAGCATCTTCCCCTGGACCCTCCTTGGCTTCCTTGGGTCTATGGATTGTATCATAGTTATCCTGTACTTTATTGTTAATAACAACTTATAAGTTAGTACATATCGTGTGTGTCTTACTGGGTCTGGGTTACCTCATGCAGGATGATCTTTTCCAGTTCTACCCATTTGCCTACAAATTTCATGGTTTCCTTGTTTTTAACATCTGAGTAGTACTACATTGTGTAAATGTACCACATTTTCTTTATCTATTTTTCAGTTATGGGACTTCTAGGTTGTTTCCAGATTCTATTACAAATAAAGCTGCAATGAACATAGTTGAGCAAATGTTCTCATTGTATAATGGAGCATCTTTTGGGTTTATGCCCAAGAGTGGTATAGCTGGATCTTGAGGTAGATCTATTCCCAGTTTTCTGAGAAACCTCCAGAGTGATTTCCACAGTGGTTGTACAAGTGTGCACTCCCACCAGCAATGGCCTAGTGTTGCCCTTTCTCCACATCCTCATTAGCATGTGCTGTCACTTGAGATTTTGTTTTACTTTTCTTTTTTCTTTTTCTTTTTTTTTTTTAAAGACAAGGTTTCTCTGTGTAGCCTTGGTGTGGCTGGACTCGCTTTGTAGACAGCCTATCTCTGCCTCCTGAGTGCTAGGATTACAGGCATGTGCCACCATGCCCATGTCACTTGAGTTTTTTTTTTATCTTAGCCATTCTGACAGATAAATATTAGAAGGGATTTATTAAATTAACTCACATGGGATGGGCTGGATAGTCCCAGCAATGGCTGTCTGCTCACTGGAGAGGCTGAGAAACAAGGTAGCTATTTGGTCCACAAGGCTGGTTCTCAGCAGTGTCAATCTGGAACTGAAGGATTCCTGGGGAGCCACTGTGTCTGAGGAAGATGTCTGATGTCAGCTCTGGTGAGCAGCAGGAGCAGCCCTAGCATTCACTAGCAAGAGGCCAGGAAGCAGAAAGCAAAAGGCTTCCCCTCGCATCTTTTCATATCTAGGTTACAACTAGAAAAAGCACCCAACCCACCCCCACCCTACTCTGAATTCAGGGTAGGTCTTCCCACTTTAATTATCCTAATCAAGACAATTTCCCACAGACATGCCCAGAGGTTAGCTTAATCTAGGCAGTTCCACACTCCTGAGTCCAGAGGCTTGCCCACGGCTGATTCTACAGCATGTCAGGTCAACAATCAATATTGACTATTACCGTATTTTCTGTTACTACTACAGAATGCCACAGATGGACAATTTATAAAGAAGGGAAGTGGTTTTTTGTTTTGTTTTGTTTTTGTTTTTATTTTTGTTTTTAAAGAGCTGTGTGGATGAGTCAAAGATCATGATGCTGGCACTGACTGGGAGCCTCTGGCTGCCTCATGGTATGGTGGAGACATTACACGGTGAAACAGAGCAAGTGCCATCAACTAGTGTCACTATGGGAACCCTAATGTCATGACCTCACACCATTCTAACTGACTTCCAACACCCCCATGCCCAAATATCATCAATACATGAATCTTAAGATTACATTTCTGGATTAGTTACTTTTCTCATTTTGTGTCCAAAATACCACACAAAAAGCTACTTCAGAAGGACAAGGTTTATTTTGATGCTAAAACTGTGGCAGGGAGTGCACGGCACCAGGGGCATGAGGCAGTTATTCATTGCATCCAAAGTCAGGCTGCAAAGACACATGAATGCTGGGGTACAGCTTGCTTTGTTCTTTGTATTGGGTATAAAACTCCAGCCTGTGTGATGGCGCAGCCCGCCTTTAGGGTGGGTCTTCCCACCTCAATATTAACCATATTGTCTATACTGTCTCCAAACATTTCATTTCTAAGCTATATCCTTCCACGGCTTTGCCCATAGGCTCATGACTATTCCACAATGTAAAATGCATCCAATCAAACATCCAATTTCTCACAGTCTTTAACAGTTTCAGTGCTGTCTAAAAATTTACATTCAGAATATCTTCTGAGACTCAGGTAATCTCTTAACTGGAAACCCTATAGCACCAAAAACAAAAACAAAAAAACAAAAACAAAAACAAAAACTTACACATGCCCAACATACAATGGCAGGGTAAACTTGCCCCATTCCAAAAGGGAGGAATCTGGACATAGCAAGGAAAGATTGAACCAAAGCAAGACCAAAAACCCAGTGGAGCCAACACCATGGAGCCTGCACCTCCATGTCTGACAACTGATCTAGTAACACAATCACCTGGGCTCCAACCAGCTTGAGTATGCCCCACCCTCACATCCCTATCCCACACAGCCTCTGTCTTTGCACCCACCTTTCCTCTGCATACGACCCATGATTCTGGCATCTCCACTATCTTAGGCTTTCCACCACAACGCAGAGTTCACATTCACAGCTACCTTCAGTAACTTTTCAGGGGTCTGCATGGATGGACACTATCATACATTTTCTGACCTCAGTATCTCTCTGGAATCAAGGAATGAGACTCTGTTATACCCTCATTCTTGCCCAGGAGAGCTGAATCCATCCAGAAGAGAAGTGAGACTAAGAATGGGGCTCTAGACATTGGGGTCTTTCCAGTTCCTTCTCTTACCCTCTTTCTGTCTGATAATTTCTTGTTGCTATAAGTCCAAGTTCTATTTTCATAGACATGTAGCATGGTGAGAAAATCCTCTAGGATGCATTTTCTGGGTTGGCTGCCTTTTTGGTTCATTCTTCCAGGGCCCAGTGGGTGGTAAGCCACTTGTCCTTGCTTGTTAGAATCTAATTGGCTTCAATAAAAGCTGCATATGTTCAATGGATACTGGTAGACAGGACAGGATTCATAATAACGAAAAATAACAAAACTCAATTCTTTACTGCAAAGCCAACTGCTGCTGCTGGCCTCTCTTCTAGAGACGATAATACATTTCTGTCATTTAAAAAGTTATGGCTCAGGGGTCCTGTTCAAACTATGGCACCAGCCAAGGACAATACATGTAGTAAACTTTGAACCCCTACCAAGTTCTAGCCAATGGACAGGACATTCTCCACAATTGAGTGGAGAGTAGGGGTCTGACTTTCCCATGAAATCTGGTGCCTCATAGTTGACCATGTCCCCTGGATGGGGAGACCTGGTGGCACTCAGAGGAAGGACAGCAGGCTACCAAGAAGAGACTTGATACCCTATGAGCATATACTGGGGGAGAAGGTCCCCCTCAGTCACAGTCATAGGGGAAGGGAGTAAGAGGAAAATGGGAGGGAGGGAGGGAGGAATGGGAGGATACAAGGGATGGGATAACAATTGAGATGTAATATGAATAAATTAATAAAATATATTTAAAAAATAAAAAGTTATGGCTCAGACAGGGGAGCCCTCTTCCCCTAATATCTGACCTCAGCTTGTCAAGTCTCATCTTAGGTACAGCAGATAGATATGACTCTATAGAAAGACAAGGTCTTCAAAAACTGCAGACATGCAGAAGATGGCATTTTAAAATGTTTGTATTACTTTAAAGATTCATTGACAATGAGACAGGTTGACTCCTGGCAACACCCAGCCTACCTCAAAGAAGATGATGAGCATCAGAGAACCTCCTTATGGAGATGGCTTCAAATGTAGGAAAGAAATCACTGGGCAAAAGGTCCTCATTTCTACCACAGACAGAATTCTGCCTTTAAAAAGGGAAAGCTTGGATGCAGGCAGAGTCAATGGCCAAACTCTGACAAGACAGGGTAAGCAAGTCCTCAATAGTTCCTGCCTCACAAATATGTCGGTCAGATATATTGGGCCAGAAGGCTGAAGATGATGCTCCAAAGTTATAGAGAATTTGGGGTGATTATTCAGGTGGAAAACTGTCTATGGCATCTTTTCATTTGGAAAGCTACTAACCTGCACTCCTGGCATACTTAGATCATCAAATTTACTCCTTCTTGAGTCTCTGAGGGAGTTGAAGACCAGGTGGCTTAGTTTTGCAGTGAAGCTTAGTTGTTTAGGGGTTAAGATCTTTTTAGGTCTAGATAGATGTTCTAAGTTGATAATGACAATATGTGATGGAGATTGATTTACATTCAGAAATTTAGATGCACCAAGGTAGGAAAGATGTCTTCTTCAAGGCTGACAAATACAAAGAGTCAAAACACTAAGGATGTAACATTTATATAATTCCTGATTGTGTCACAGTTCTTCTTGCCATAGGTAACCTATTGTATATGTGTAACAATATAAATGTATATGTACAAAAATAAAATAATTTTAAAAATGTTACCTGCCATCAAAAAAATGTATTATGGCTAAATTCTCTGGGTCCAAGCCATCTTTGTTTTTAGGAGCAAGAAAGAGCTGGTTCCAACAAAGCCCTAACACAAGCCTGAGAGACTGAGATGGCATTAGTCCTAGGTTGAGTCAGATAGCCTGATGTGGTAGAAGAGAATGATATGTGTGTGTGTGTGTGTGTGTGTGTGTGTGTGTGTGTGTGTGTATGTGTGTGTGTCGGGGAACAGTATAGATATTAACATATGGAAAGAACCCAATCGGAGGAAGAGCGGGAACTTCTTCACCCACCCATAGCCTACATATAACAAAATAGCGTGTACAGAAAAAGCCTGAGCTCCCCAATATGGAAAGGCTGGTGCTGCAGCAATGAAGTGATTCCAGTGGAGACTCTGGGGCTCACATGGGATGTCGATCTAGTGGAGACATCTGCCACCTCATTGTTTTCCAAAGTTGCTTTGGCTGATCTGGTTGTCTGGGGGGGGGGGATTCCCTCCCTTCCTTTCTCCTACCGCTGTGTGTGGGCTCCCCCAAAGCTGTGCTGGGTGGGGTACAAGAGCATACTTCTTGATAGAGTAAGGTTGTTCTTTGAAGTAGTGGTGTTCATCTGCTAGATTCTCCACGCTGTCACAAAACCTAGAACACATAAGACTCAATCCTTTACAGACAGAGTGTGCACATGCCTGCTAAAGAACTGGAGAATGAAAAGAAATTATGGGTTGTGCTTACCAGCTAATTGACATATCAAAAAAATGTCAGCAGGAGCGGGTTATCTTGAGCCCAGAACCATGCAAAAACCTTGTGTCTCAACCCTGGGCATTTCTCACGCCCTCCTTGTCCCTCTAGGGTCTTGCCTCGCCACCTCACTCTCTCCTCTCCTGCGCACTTCTGCTGTTTCAGGTGTCTTCATCTCTAATCTACTTGGTCTCTTCTTTTCCACTTTCTCCTGTCATCCTCACTGACTTAGGAAGTGGGTGGCAGACATGAAAGAGCAACTAGGCTTGGCTTCTGCTCCCCACAATCGAGTACAGCCTCTGAGGCTGCCGCCACCTCTGTACTCTGGAGGGATGATTCCAGACAGAGCAGGCCTATGGGAAGGGCTTAAAAGAGTAGTGATGTTCATAAATGCTTCCTACCAAGCAAAGCTTGCAAGAATGCCTCCATGGATTCCTGTATTTGTTACTTTTTTGTAGTAGTAGCATTGGGAATTCAGCCCGGGAACATGCACACACTTATATAAGTAGTGTATCATTAAACATTTTAATTTTGAGGCAAGATCTCACTAATTTGTCCATCTGGCCAAAAGCTCATTCTGCATCACGGGCCAAACTTGAAATTTCTCCTACCTCAGCCTATGAATGGCTGGGATTATATGGTGTGTGTGTGTGTGTGTGTGTGTGTGTATGTGTGTGTGTGTGTATTCCATTTTTCATTAAGTATTTGTAGTCAGGGGAGGAATCTGACCTAAACACACCGTGTAAATATGTGAAGATGTTGTCATGATGGCGTGGTTTGAATGAATATGTCCCCCATAGGTTCGCAGGCAGTGGCACTATTAGGAGGTGTGGCCTTGTTGGAGTAGGTGTGGCATTGGAGGAAGTGCGTCACTGGGGATGGGCTTTGAGGTTTTTAAATGCTCAAGCCAGGCCCAGTGTTGCTTTCGCTTCCTGCTGCCTGACAATTCAGATGTAGAACTTTCAGCTCCTTCTCCAGCACCATGTCTGCCTGCACGCTGCCATGCTTCCCACCATGATAATAATGGACTAAACCTCTGGACTGTAAGCCAGCCCCAGTGACATACACTCTATACTCAGAGGTCCCATGGTCATGGAATCCCTTCACAGCAATAGAAACCCTAACTAAAACACATAGTAAGACACAATATTCTGTACAATTAATATACATTAGTTTTTAAAAGGGATACAATGTTTCTGTTTTGCTTCTTGGTGCTTGGACTGAACCCAGGCCACTGCCTATGCTAGGCTAGGTCTCTACCATTGAGCCGCAGCCCCAGAACACAGTTTTTAAAGCATTAAAAAATATATATATATCAGAATGCTACCAGTGATTTTGAATGATTTTGTTCTTATTTATTACTGATTTTATAATCATGTAAGTAGAATATGGCATTTCTCCTGCTGAGGAAAAAAATTAAACAATATTTTTATATTTATTCATTTTTGAGAACAAAGAAAATTAGATGTATTGAGGACTAATTAGGACAGTAATCATGAAATGACAGAGTCAAACAGCCTGGAAGCCAGGCTGCCAGGTTTTGCACAGTGGCAGCAGTGTTTATAACTTTAAACCACAACATAGAGCAAGTTACATGGCTCTGTCAGGTGATATGACTGGCGCTGGCTGAGAGTACATGGTCTGGAAAGGAAGAGACGTGGTGTGTTTCACTCTGAGCGGTTTGGGGAGAGGCTCTATTGAATGGGTGGTCAGGGGGGCATTAACAGTGTGTCAAGGTCACCCACCTGGGAAGGTGGGCTGGGAGTGTCTGTGGCCTAGATTGAAAATGCCACTGTTGACTTATCTAGGTAATTGGACTCCACTTTAGTGCCCTGAACCAATGATGTTAAAGGTTTTTTTTCCTTTCCTTTGATACTGCTTATCTAACGTCTATATTGAAGTCAGAATAAACTTCCTAAAATTGAAGTAATTTATAATTCAGTAATTGCTCATTCTCTTAGGATAAAAAACCAAGTGTTGTACTTTGTAGCCAAGAGGCAAGATTCCAAACTTGCTTCCATTTCTGGCTGTGTCTTCCTTGCTTTCTTGTCTTCAGTCACATGGGGCTTCTTTCTGATCCTTGTTTTACCTTTTTATTTTTCTCTCTCTCTAATCAAAGGACTTTGAACAAGCTCTTCCCTCCCCTCAGGTTTTATCTTTTTAGCTCTGATTTTTGCTTTCATTTTCAACTCCAAGCATGGTAACCCCAATAACCCTTCCTTTACTCACTGGACAGTATCCGGACTTTGCCGTTTATGGTAAGTTATGACTCTGTATCTTTCATTTTATATCATTCTGATATTTAAAATTCTCATATCAGTATGGGCATTCATTTAGACACTTTTACAACTTTGCTATCTCGAAAAGTTCCCAGTGCAAGTTGTTTGTCAGGAAAAGGGCAGGATTTAGATACTCTTATGGGAGCCATATTGCTAGGAATATGTATGAATTCACTTCCTAAAATGTGAGGGGGGGTCCCAGATAAAACTTTGTAATTAAAGATAATATTATATTCTCATTAGGATTCAGGGAGAGAGAAAATTGACATTAGGTTAAAAAAGCAAGGAAATGATAACGATGGGCTGGCATTGTTTTTTAACTGTTAGAGTGCTTGCTTAACATGCAAATATCTGGAGACTGTCCCTAGCATCGTATAAACCAGGTGTGGTGTACTCCTGCAATCTCAGCACCTGTGAGGTGGGGCCAGATGGAGTTCAAGACCAGCCAAGGCCAGCCTAGGCTACTTGAGGTCTTGTCACAAACAGGCAGACAAACTACACTAAGACCCTGCCATAGCCGTTAGTTGGCATTAGTATAGCACTATTCGTGCATTAACAAATATAGAAAACTTGAAGGTGTTAGATTTCAGTAATGCGGCAAAGTGTGTGGGAAACCCCTGTATGGCTTTTGCAATTTTTCTATAAAAATTTCTATAAATCTAAAATTGTTCCGGAACTGACCGTTTAATTTTTTAAAAGAAGGAAAGAGGAGGCTACAGTATTTCGGCAATTATTGATCATAGGAAGTGAAGTAGCTCACATCT
Source organism: Acomys percivali (assembly GCA_907169655.1). Classification (NCBI taxonomy): domain Eukaryota; kingdom Metazoa; phylum Chordata; class Mammalia; order Rodentia; family Muridae; genus Acomys; species Acomys percivali. Next base: position 83,879,851 of record OU015749.1, read on the forward strand.
GACTCGTTCAGTGCAGGCAGCTCTCACAGGCATCTGGAGAGGAAATGACTAAGGCCGTCCAGGTTGTCAGGGAAACCTGCTGGTGAGCTGATTTATGAACTGGCTTCAAATTTAGGGGCTGAGAAGGCACAAGTTGTAAGCTGAATGCATATGGTGGTGCGTGTCTTTAATTCCAGAACTTGGGAGGCAGAGGCAGGCAAATCTCTGAGTCTGAGGATAACCTAGCTCACATAATGACTTCTGGACCAGCACGGGCTACCGTGTATAACTTAAGGCAATAGCAGTGTGCACACATTTATTTGCCTATTTTCCTTTTGAAACCTCAAAATTGTCTGGCTTTTAAAAGAGGCAATGCAACAAGGCCCCAGACCCTAGCACGACTGACTCCATGATGGCAGTACCATTCAGGCTGTAAAACTCAGTGCGCAGACAGAACCACCAGCCAGAACTAAAACAAAGGCCTAATCCATACAAGCCCATAGTTCTGGGAAAGTCTCCAAATGTACTAACCTTGCCTTTTGGCTTCTCAAGTATGTCGACCCAGAACATGGTTTTTGTGCTTAAAATCTCACCCTGAGCTCAGGGCTATGCTGGGATCCCGAATCCCCAGTGTAGTTGCTGGCCGGCTTAAAGCCATGTCTGAGCAGTCTTCTCTGGTGAGCCATCCACAACTGTAAAGACAGAAGAACACAGTGACGGGGAGGTAGGGGAGATACAGATAATGGTGGAGATGGGTCAGGCTTTGAAAGCTGAGTAGCAGCGTATGGGATGAGGCTTCACTGCCTTCTCAACACTTCACTGGTCCCTCTGCAGGAGCCATTTTCGCCTGGAGGACTTCAGTCTTTCGAAGTCACAGAACACACAGGGAGTGAGGGGCTTTCTGAAGGCCAGTTGTACTTGGTTTCTTCTGGGCAGATGCTGAGGTTATCTTGCCACGGTGTACTCTACAGATGTTGTTCTGAACGAAGCCCTTCATGGCCCTATGGAATGTCAGGGTCTTCCAAGTAAGTTAGCTGACAGTAATAAATAAATAAATAAAGGAACTGAAAGTCTTGCAAGAGGTTCTTTCTAACTCTGGGAACGTGACTGCTTTCATGATGCCGCACAGTGGAAGCCAAATGACAAGGGAAGATGCCCAAGGCTAGTAAACTCCGGCTTCTTCAAGTTTTTGTGGGTGTCGGGGACAACTGGTGCAGACAGACACAGAGACAGGCTAGTGTCCTAGCTCAATTTTGTCTTCGGAAAATATCTGAGTGTGAAACTTGGGTGTTTTTAACTGTAGTGCTTTGACAGTATTTCTAGTGATCATGGAGATGGGGTTACACTTCCAGGCTGCTCACATGCTTTAAGCATAGGAGATGTCACTGTAGGGATCCCCCATGGGCTGTAAGTTCACCAGAATGAGAACAGGTACCATTTGTCCTATTGCTGATCCATGTTTCATGCATCATACATCATAAGCATTAACCAAAAAAGTGTGGAAAACATGGTGGGCTCTGGCTTGGCAGATCTGCTGAAATGCGCCACATGCTATCCTCGATTTGGGGCACTATGTTTCCCAATAAAGTAGCACATGACATTCTCATGCTTGGTTTTCCAGTGTTATCTAGTCAAGGATGACCTTCCTTCTACACAGTTTACACAACCCCAGCTTAGCATGCACACTGGCCATAGTAGCCACTAAGGCACACTGGTGACAGTTTTCTTGATTTTTAAATTTTTTTTGCATGTACTATGTTTGTGCCCGTTTACTTTACTTTTCCTTCCTTCCTTCCTTCCTTCCTTCCTTCGTTTGTTTCTTGCTGAGATAGGGTTTTTCTGTGTAGCCTTGCCTGTCCTGGAACACACTCTATAGATGAGGCTGGCCTCAAACTCACAGAGGTCTGCTGCTTCTGCCTCCCTGAGTGCTGGGATTACAGGCATGTGCCACTGCACCTAGCTCCTTCTAATCCATCCTAATAAGCAGAAGTCAAAGATGATGTGTAGCAGAGTGCCTGTCCAGCTGGAATACAAACACATCTTTAATTCGAGAGACAGAGACAAACAGATCTGAGTTCAAGGCCAGCCTGGTATACAGCAAGTATCAGTTAAAGAAAAACTTAGGTCCAGGCACAGTGGTAGACACTTTTCATCCCAAACAGTGTAGGTAAAGTTAGTTTGTAGAAGGAAGCACCCACTTTTGAAAGTGATGTCTAATTGAGTGGCAGAAAAAAAGAAAGTGATGAGTCAGATCTGACAGAGTAGCATCCTCCCAACTCTCAGAAGAAAAGAAGAAAGGAAGCTACTTAAGGGGCAATGTAGAGAGAGAGGAGGCAGTTTTACAAGGACAGTAATAGAGAGACTGGTTGCAGAGAGAGAGAGAGAGAACTCAGGTGAAGATCAAATGAGCCAAAGAATGAGAAGGAGCCAGGAGATTAGAAAAGATGGCTGGAGTTCCTCTGAGGCCAAGCGGAGGAATTCAGAGGCTGAGAGAAAGCCAGATTAAATAAGTCAGCTGGGAGCAGAGTTTGAGCCAGAACAGCTGCATTGAACCAGCCAGCCCAGAGCTCAGTTAGAATAAGTAAGAGTGAGCTTATTAAGCAGTAAATCTCAGAGGCTGAAAACATTCTAGGCCTAGGTTAGATTGTACGGAGGCTAGAAGCTTCTAGGACTAGGCTTAGGGTAGGAGAAGGCAGCAGTAAGCCTCCCAGACAACAGCTGAAACAGGAGAATAAAAGTTCATTTTACAGCAAAGCACCCTTAAAAGTGTCCTGGTCGCCTCTTCACACAAGATCTCTCAAGAACACAGAGAAACAGGTAGGTCAAGCCCTCTATCCTACACCTGAGACCACCTATGGCTATGTGAGTGAAAATGAGAGGCCCTTCACAACGTCACATGTACAGGTACAAAAGCAACCAGCATTTCAGATGTCTAAAGTGTTTCTTCAACATATTTGCTTTCTTCACTTTATTGATGTTTGCTGTGTTCATTTCATCAGGATTCTAGGCAGTTGCCGCCTAGAGCTGGCTAAAAGGACCAGCTTTTTTATTTAAGCATATCTCAAGGATTTCAGCTGATAAAACCATTTGTGATAACCCAGAGGTACATTGCTAGGGTTCTTGAAGTATATTTCTGACTCCTTATTAAAAGGTTAAATTCATACTCTGCTATGAAAATATATTGGAGAAACCATCACAGTAAATGACAGTGTTTCTTGTGGATGGCATGCATCACTAAACTAACAAGTGCTCTATACTGTAGAGTTGTGTGGAATACTCAAGAATTAACATCACAGAATGTGTGTGTGTGTGTGTGTGTGTGTGTGTGTGTGTGTGTGTGTGTAAAAATATGAGGCTTAAAGGCAATCAATTCTTTAAATAAAATATGTAATCTACCCTTTAAGTAACCTACATAGTATCTAATAGTCATTGTCATTAATATGTGACAACATGTGACAAATCTAACATAATACACAAAGTGACTTATATCACCATAAATTTTGTTCAGTAAAACTTTGCTCCATTTAGAGATTAAATAAAAACTATTCATGTTTTAGTTAAACATTTTTCATAACAAAATGATTTAAATGTAATTTTTTAAAGAATACCTTCAATTTACTCTTTGAATTTTTACACATGTATACAATGGGTCTTGAGCACATACACCCCCAGTTTCCTCCAGGAACCCCCAAGCTGACCTCCTCCTACATTCATTTCTTCTCCTTTTTCTACTGTGACCCACTGAGTCCAGTTAATGCTGCTTGCTGGGGTGTAAACCAACTTGCAGTTAACCCACGGATGCAGGAGCGCAGTGTCCGCATCCTGTCCAGAAGGCAGCACTTCCCAGCACCCTTCCAACCCCTCCAGGCCTTACATTCTTTCCACCCCCTCTTCTTTGATGTAACCCGAGCCTTGGGGGTAATTGATATCTTATTTGCAGCTGAGCGTTGCACAGAAAATGACCCTCAGCTCTTTGGCTAGCTGCTCACTGCTGACAGGAGCTTTTCTGGCCGAGGTTGAGAAAGGTATTAACTTAGAAAACAGTTTGATAACATACCCGTTTTGCAAAACAATAGTAGCAGGCTCCACTCTTGGGCCTATGACGTCTTAAACTATGGGTCTCTGGCCAGGTTAACAGTACCAGCAATGGATGTCTTACTGTGGAGCCTCAGATTCAAATCAGAAAGTGCTTGGATTGGTTATATGCATAACCTTAATACCAAAATGCAACTTTTAATCATTACTATAAATCAGATAGACTTTAAGGAATGTTATACTTTTGTTTGATTACCAATTAGATTTGAGACATAGAGAGTCTCTGGAGAAGTTAGTCTACCTTTCAGATGGAAGACTTATTTTCATACATCTGCTACCCCCAATTCAAACTCACACCTTCTACCCCCCTCACTTTCGCCATCTGCCTCACTTACCCTTCAGAACTGATTTCCAGGCCTTTCTTCCATGCTCGGATGAACCGTCTTTCCTCAGTGCCAGCACTTTGTCTCTCCCTGTGTGTCTCTCCTCCAACACAGAACTCAAGGTTAACAGGATGGCTCAGTAGGTAAAGATGTATGCTGTGCAAGCTTGAAGACCTGAGTTCAATTCCCGAAACCCATTTAAAGGTGAAAGGAGAGAACAGATTCCCAGAGTTGCCTTCTGATCTCCATAGATGTGCTGTGGCATGCATGCCTCCCTAATTACGCACCCACATACATGTACAAATATATGTTTTTTAAGAAGAAAGTTCAAGGGTCCACTTTGCAAATCCTCATGGCCAGCCTCACATCCCCCAAAGAGTATATTTTCAAGGACTGAAGTCAAATTCTCATTGGAAACCCAAGCCAAATATAAGAGCACCACCTTCAAATAGAAAAGCAGAGTGTCAAGACCATTTATGCAGTAATAGCACTGAATGAGTCCTGAATTGGTGAGCTGAGGAGGCCCAGCTTTCCAAGGACCATTGCTTGGGTGACCACCCGTACCCACACTGCCCCAGAAACTAAAACATAAGACAGGGCAGGCTATGCTGTGTGTTAGCTGTCCTGATTGATAAGGTTGGCATCATGCCTAAAATTCTATAATTGTAGATTCAACTTCCCCCTCTCGTAAGTGGTTACCTTTATCAATGGAGAAAGTGATATGTTGGCTCGTGGGCTTTTCCCCTGCTCCCCCTGAGCTTGTGATTATATCACCTCTTGACATGCCTCATCACGTACCAGCCTGTCCTCAGGCGTGTCTCCAGATACCCTGGCTCTTTTGAGTACTTTTGCTCTCAAGACTTTGCAAAACAGCTTTAGCTAAAAGAAGAATTCCTGAAGCAAGATAAGTAAATAAGAAGAATCTCAAAGCAATTAAAGCTTTAATTTTTCATGACTCATGTGTCTATAAATGTAAATGACTACCAGGCACCATGAAATATTAATCAAGCCAGTAATCCAGGATTCTATATGATGCCAAATTGCTCCCTGCCATCAGGGAGAAAGCTATCTATCTATCAAGTAGCAAGTTCTGCAAACACAAACAAATACCAGCTTCCGGGTGCCCCGCTGGGAGAGTGAGAGTATGTGAGGGCCAGATGGTGAGGTCTACCAAGGCTGTGACCTGATGTAGGGATGCCTCACAGGGTCAGTCTCAGCGAACACAGGTTCTGTGTCAGAGAAAAGGTCCTTCCGGCAGAGGATTCAACTGTTTCATGGTTTCCCACCTTCAGTAAAGTCCCCAGTGTTTCTCTCTGCCCACTCTGCCCATTGCTCTTGTTGAAGCCCCTTACCTTTCTGTTATAAAACATTCCTTTGGTTTCTGTTAAAACCCCCAAATGTCCCATTCTCTGAGCTTCCATCTGCCAGCTAGGATGTTTTATGATGTTTTCAGGGGAAACAAAAACTCAAAATTCACAACCAAAGCTTGCTTTTGTTGCTTCCATGGCCACCCTCTAGAAAGCAAGCTCTTAGCTTGGGCTGATTTGCCCGGGGGCCCATAGGACATTTGGGATAACTGGAGCCACATTTGAGGTTCATAACCAGAGAGGAGAGTGGAAGTTGATGTGTGGGGAGGAGTAGCTGTGGATGTTGCTAAACCCCTTATAATATGCCAGACAGCCCTCCATACTGGGGAGTCATCCAAACTGTGTCAACATGCAGAGACTAAAGTCTGGCAAGTGAGAATGGAATAGAGAACCATCTCTCTTGTTCTTACTGGCTTTTTGCCTTGACCCCATGCCCTTGTAAAGAATAAGGAAATATAAATTCCACACCTCACTCTAAGCATATTAATGCGCCCCTGGGAATGAACACTGACCAAATCTGAACACACTGAAAAAGGCACCGCGCATCTGAGTCGACTCACTAAGGAAGCAAACTTGATCTCCTCTGGGGCGATGCTCACCTTTGGAAAAGTTGCAGCATCCTTGCATGACTTTTGCGAATTGCGAAGTGTTATGGCACAAGCAGCATGCCTCTCATCCTTCCCACTTCGGGGAGGCCCCCGGGGAATGCAGCCCATCTACCCCATGGCTGCTGAGCTTTCCAAGTGACTGAGAGAGTGAAGGAGATGTTGCTCCCCATCACCCCCATCTTGGCTCATGTGAGAGATAAGGATTGCCTCCTCTTCAGAGCTCTTGCTCCTCATTTTCCTTGACTCTAGTGTATCACCCAATGCTTATACAGTCTGTGGATGGGGGGAGGGGGAAGGGAAAGAAACCAATCATGTTTAGATATAGATTCTTCATCTTGCTTGGGCTGGAGTTGCATGGTTTGGGTGACTATTCAGTATTCTTTCCTAAAGTGGCCATTTCAGTAGGAGTCTACCCAAATGAAGATACAAGTCCAGTTGTGGTTTTTGAGGGTGCATTTATTTAAGCCTCACAACAGACACAAATGTTCTTATATGTATTGTGTTGGTACATGTTTATGTGGTATGTGCACCTGTGTGTGTTGGGGCCAGAAGTTGTCACTCGGTATCTTCCTGGACCATCCTCCACCTTATCTTCTGAGATGGCCTCTCCCATTCAACCTGAAGCTCATTGACTCAGCTAAACTGCCCGGCAGATGAATGTCAAAGACCTGCGTCTCCACCTCCCACCCAGGCCTGGGATTACAGCATGTAGCCAAGCTCAGCCTAGGGATTCTAACTCAGGTCCTCAAGCTTGCACACGTGGCACCAGTGGAGCCATCTTGCCAGCCTTCTAAAGACAGACACTCCTGGGGCACATTTCACACTTGGGAAAGCTGATGCATGGGATGCCCTGAAGCAGAGCTTTTTTTTTTTTTTTTTTTTTTTTTTTTTTTTTTTTTTTTTTTTTTTTGTTTTTTTTTTTTTTTTTTTTTTTTTTTTTTTTTTTTTTTTTTTTTTTTAATGAATGCTGGCATGGTGAGAGAAGGCGATCAGGCCAGGGGCTGACAAGCTATGCACTGTTTAAAAGCTTCATCCCACCTGCAGCCTGGATCTATATTTTAGCATGTCCTCAAGGCAAGGGAGGTATGCATTATAGCTCTGTCCTGTCAAGTGTCACCTGCCCTAGAAGGACACAAGTCCTATGTCTCTGCTGTATGCTGGCCATCCTCCTGAGAGCCCAGGAGAGGCTTTGGGACTGCCCTAAGGAACAGGCTCAGGAGCTTCAATGGGCCACACACAACCTGCTAGGTGGCCAGGGGCTAATTGATTAAGCACCAGTGTCCAGTTCACCACAGTTTCTGACCAGGAACTAGGCACACAAAGACTCATGAGAAACAGCCATTGCTTGAAGAGTTCTCAGGATGATAAAGACAGGGACTGGAACCATCAACTTTATGGGGTGCTGCTGCAGTTGGGGATGCTAGAGGCAAGAAGACAAAACAGCAGAAGGATGAAGGATGAAGGGCCATTCCGTTCTGGGCTGTCGAGGGTGAATAAGAGCCCTCTGTGCAGGGCAAAAGAGACTGGGTCTCTGTGCCCAGAATTACAGAATGAATAAGAGAGTGGATGAATTAAAGACATATCATTCTTAGTGGGTGTCTCAGTTTGGGTTTCTATTGCTGTAATAAAACACCTTGACCAAAAGCAACTAGTGAAGAGAAGGGTTTATCTTAAGCCCATAACTCTAAGGTCACTATATCACTCAGTGGGTAGGAACTCAAGGTGAGGGCTTGGGTGCAGGATCTGGGGCAGAAACCATACAGGAATACTTTGTACTGATCCTGCCTCACGTAACTTGCTCAGCCTGTTTTCTTACAGCAGCCAGGCCCACTACTAGCATTGCTCATGGCCAGCTGGGCCCTCCCACGTCAATCATCAGTCAAGAAGATGTGCCACAGGCCATTCGGGTGGTGGTGCTTTTCTCAACTGAGTTTCCCTATTCCCAAATGACACTAGCTTGTGTCAAGATGCTATAAAAAACTGACCAGCACAGGAGGAGAGAATGCCATCTCAGACTTACAATTAAAGGCAGGCATTTGCCCAACTCACACAGCTCTCGCCCTCTACCTTCTCAGCTCCTGGGAAATGCTAACCCATTTCTCTAGGCAAGAGCCTTGGGTGAGAACATCTGTTCCCTCTGTGTGCCAGGGACAAGGACAGACACAGACTCATCCTGCTGGCCTGTCAGGACATTCCTTTCTCTTCCTCCACTATCTGAGTCTGACCAGCCTGTGAGCCGGCTATTTAATGTGACATTTTGGGAAGCCTCGCTGTTCTCACCTGAGAGTAGAAGACTTTACTGTGGTGAGAAAATGTCCTTAAGGCCCAAGTCAGCTGATAGGCCTTAAGATAAAAGATAGCCTTTCCTCTCCTTGATCATGAATGCTGCCCTGAGTGGGGTGGGGTGGGGTCACTGCCTCCAAATGATCTGCCTCCAGTTAGAGGGAGGCATAAAGAACCTGCAACTTGAAATTCCCTCACCGCATGCTCCCAGAACGGTTCCGATTTTAAAAGGAGTGTAGTGCCTATGTAATTGCTTACACAGTGAAGCGGCACTGTGACATGGCCCATTCATGTCTCTGCAGCGGGGCAGTCACCCCCAGGGGAGTACTGATCAGAAGGCCCCATGTCTGTTTACGTCAGTTCCTGTCATTGGATTCCATTTGCTGAGCTTTGGGCTTTCACAGGTTTGATTTGTGAATGTAACTCCAGGTTTCAGCATCATCCCACCTGCATACCCACCCTAGTGCACCCTGCCAATAGCCAGAATTTGGAAACATGAAAACAGAGATAGAGGAATACAGAAGAAAGGAGGAGGAAGAAAAGGAGGAGGAGGAGGAGGAGGAGGAGGAGGAGGAGGAGGAGGCAGAACCACCCTCCTCAGCACTGCTGCTGTATCCTGGCTTCAGTTCTGATAGTAGTGGCAAAGGGTATAGCCAGGGCCGTCCACAGCTCTCCTGAGAGCAGTGCATGGCTTCAGGTTGATGAGCTGGCCTTGGAAGCCAGCAACATGTGCCGGCTGCCTAGCTCAGTGGCCCCTTTCCTCCTATGCACCAGGACACAGATCCCACCCTTGGTGCCCACACTCAGGACAAAGACTCTCCCACCCCATCCCACCCACTCAGGAAGAGGTCCTTAGGGAGGTAGGCAGAGAAGTCTTCCACTGTGGAAGTTTCCTATGAAGCCAGCCTCCAGTGGGTGTAGGGATGGTACCTGAGGACTCTAAGATCTGCTGTATGCAGAGGTAGCGTCTCCATCCTCTGAGGAGTGAGGATGTGGGGGTCAGATTCTCCTTTTCTTGGAATTCATGAGTTCTACCCTGTTCCCATTTTGTGGCTGGCTAGCCAGGCTGTGCTCCCAGCTGCTGCACCTCACCCATGTTCTGTCCATCTGTTTCTGTTTGTACAGAGGAAGATAGAGCTTCAGGGATTTAGGGCCCACTTTGAAGGTCCACAGTGCTTGTAAGTTGTACTTAAGGACCTCTTTTCTAAAAATGAATCTTAAAATGCACCCAAATAAGGAGGGAAGTAGGTTTGGGCACTTAAGACTCCTAGAGCAGAGAGCATCTTCACTCCTCCAAAAGAGCAATGTCCATTCTATGAGCGTTTTTAGGACATGGGTTGGGCATTCAGGTGGGCCGAATTCTCTGGCTGGATGCCTCACAACTGTGTGTGCTTGGGAAGGAGTGCAGTTCTGGTCTACTCCTAGGGAGGGGGTGGAGGGGGGAGTCTGGATGGCTGTAGTCCTGTGCATAGGAGTTCTGCTGGGAGACTATAGGGACTCCCAGAACAGGACTGAGCCCTGGTGTAGATTTCTTCATCTCATTGCTATCTGGGAATGTCAAGGGTTGTGTCTGCTTAAGTAAGAGTCTTTTTCCACAGCATCCAGATAACTTATCCAAGACACAAGTTCTTCCTCTGAGTAAGGGGCATAACAGTGGGGCATGCCTCATTGAGCAAGAGAGGTGATAGAGCCAGTGGGACATGCATTTCACTCTGCGCAAGAAAACACCTGTGGTGATGGGGACTGAATTAGTGCATCCTACAGATGCTGGACCAATGGACCAAAACCTTGGTAGCCTAGCAACAGAAATTGCTGAAGAGCTCTGGAGGCTAAATATCTGAACAAGGATCAGGTTTGGTGCCTCCTGCCAGCTCGAGGAAAGTATGTTTCCAGACCTTTATTAGTTTTTGGTAGTTGCTGGTAAATGCTGGCACTCCTAGGCTTATGGACGTATCACTTCAGTGTCTGTTTCTGTCTTTGAGTGGCCGTGCCCTGATGGCTCTGTGTGTTGGTTCCCCTCCCCTCCTCCATCAGCTATTGAGAATAAATCTAGAATGATCCCACTTGCAGATTGTTCACCTACTTAATTTATGAAGACTCTATTTCCAAGGAAGCTGCCTTCATAGGTCTGACGTTAGAACTTGAACACGTCTCCTACTACATGGCTTAGATCCATGTTTCCAGAGCTGAAGAACAGGATAGCGTAGCACAGCATCCACCAAGATGTGACAGTGGTTGTTTACAGGACTCTTGGAGGACACTTGCCACTGTGATATTCTGCAGAGTTTAGGGGCCTTATCTGGGCATGGTAGCACACCACTGTAATTATTGCACTTGGAAGGAGCTGAGGCAGGAGGATCCTGAGTCTGAGGCTAACCTGGGCTACATAGAAAGACATCGCAACAACAACAACAACAACAATAACAACAACAACCACTAGATGCTCTAGTTTACCTTCTGTTGCTGTGATAAACACCATGACCAAAAATAATCTGAGGAAGAGTTTATTTCATCTTACACTTCCAGGTCATCATCCATCATTGAGGGAAGTCAGGGCAGGTACTTAAGCAGGTGTCAGGACCCCTGAGGAAATCTGGGCACTGCATGCTCTTTTCTGCTCATGCTCAGCCAGCTTTCTCGTACCACCAAGACCACTTTCCCTGGGATGGCACGGCCTACAGTGGACTGGACCCTCTCACAGCAATTAGCAATCAAGAAAATGCACCTGCAGACTTGCCCACCGGCCAGTCTGACCAAAACAATTCCTCAGTTGACATTTCCCCTTAAAACTCTTGTGTCAAGTTGACAGCTGAAGTTAAACAGGAGGATAGGGTAGAGGCTGCAGAACCAGGTAGATCTCACTGTTAGCTCTGAGATTCTGTTAGGCTTATCATTGCCAAAGAAAGGCTAGTTCCTTGTTCCTAAGTCCAATCAGAGGTGTCCTTGGGGAATAAAGACATGTGTGTGCTGTCTAGTTCACACAAGTTTTCCTTTTGTCCCATTATATGAATTCAGGTGTGGTTTTGAGTCCTCCCTGCAATCAGGAACCCAAGATGCATCAGGGCCAGCCACAGCTCTAGGGAAGGGGATGGGGTCTGTGGGACCAGTCCCTTTGTAAGAACACCATTAACACCTTCCTCCCACATGCCTCCTACTCATCTCCAGAAAGGTCCTCAAGATTTTCATTGCAAATGAAATGAGACTCCTGGTATAAGACATCAAAGAGGCCCTTGGGAGTTTCAAGGCTACAGTGTGGCTCCCTGAGGCCCACAGTCTGTGCACACAGTAAGCTTGCCTTTGGGGCATGACGGTGGAAGACACGGCTATTTCGCTAGTTCTGATATGACAGATCTGCATCATAGCAGAACCACCTACCCCAGGGTCCCAGAAGCTAGGAAGCTTCTATCTGGCCATATTTATGTCACTAGCTCTCATGTTCCTCACATCTGCTTTGTTTCCTCAGACACATGGAGCACTCTGTTTCCTGGTCTGGGCTCCTAGCACAGAACATGCTCAGTCACACCCACACAGCATTTTCATTTCTAAGCTGATAGTGTTATTCTTCACTGATGCTAGTGCCACACAGTGCATTGCTAGATTGCAGCTTGTGTTTGTTTGAATGTCTTGTCATAAGACTTCAAAGAATTCAGAGGGACAATGATTTTTGCCATCTGAGAGCTTAGGTAAATGGCTTTTAAGTCCTCAACATCTGAATAGTTCTGGCTTCCACTGAGCCTGGGGGAAGTAGGGAAGCCAGCAGCTGCCCACACACTGCTGTTCTGGTGCCCAATAATTGAGATTCTCATAAGCCACCCTGGGGTTGGAGGAGGCAGATTTCCTTCACCCAGACTCCTAGCTCCTTCTCCTTCTCCTTCTCCTTATTTCTCAAGTCAGTCTGTGCCTGCTGTTATTCCTGTCTTGCCCTCTTCATTGTAGCAGTAAGTGGAGAAAACCCTGCAGCAAGCAGAGCCTCCAGGTTTGGCTAGTTACTGTTTCAAGACGTGTGTCTCCAACGTGTTTTCCCCATTTACACCAACCCCTTATTGCCGATGAGGAAAATGAAGGTCCATCATGTTAAAGGTCAGTGGGACCCACTGGAAGGAAGGGAGCTGGAGATAAGAGGGTGCTGGATGCTGGCCATTGCTAACATGTTGCCCTGTAAGGCCCAGATAGGGTTCAACATGAACTGTAAATGAGAGGGGCAGAAAAGTATGGCCTTCCGGGACCCCATGCAGCCAAAGCAATAGGGTGTTAACCTTGTGTCTGTCTTGACCTCCAAGAGAACCCTTGTGTGAGGCTAGGATAGTTAAGGACTCTTGTCAGTCTAGAACATTCCAGGGCTGAGGAGTTCCAGCTAGCACAAGAGGTCAGATAAGGCACCATCACTGCTCAGCAACCACACACTGTCCCCAGCTAGTCTCCTCAACTCTGAGCAGAGCAACCTGAAGCGGAGACAGGAAAGCCCTCAGAGTCACCTACAAATATAAAAAATATAAGAAATATATAAAAACAAGACCATTGTGATAGAGGTGGGAGCAAGAGAGAGGGGAAAGCGGGCAAAATGGGACAAGAGTGATGTAATTGGGGAGGGGAAAGAGAGGCAATGTGGGGGAAGGGTAAAGTAAGGAAACATATTGCTAACTACCTACCTAAGCATACCTTCTTATATGCTGGCATATATGTGCATAAATATGTGCATAAAAGAAAACTTTCCATCTAGACTGACACCCCCTCCCTGCAGAGAGCCATAGAGGAGCACCAGGCAGGAGAGGCCCTCTTTTGAGTTGCTGGGAAGGATTGTCCAAGCGAGCGACTTCCAAAACATCACAGGCTATTGCCGCTGCCCTTGGTTGCCACCCGCCCCCCCAAGAGGTGGAAGGTAAGTCCCTATTGCTGAAGACACCATGCACTTTGGACACAGGACTCAGAGGACACCAGATGAGTCTAACCTGAAAGCCTCCTTCCTGAGGACTAGTTTTCATGGTACCAGAAGGCACCATTCAAGGTTCCAAACGAGGGAAGCAAACAGGAGTTCTACTCAGCTGTGACACCCATGAACCACAGCAATGACCAGCGTGGCACAACAGCCCTAACAGCGCGTTAGTGGCACATCTACCTTGGTGGTAACCAACCGTTTCTAATTGGACTTAAGACCCACTCTACAAGAAGAGAACCAGGTCTGGTACTGGAAACTTAGTCACCTACCCACGCCTAGTGAAGTCATGGAGAGGAACCTTCAAGTGCCACTTTACTAGACGGCATAAGCACTCACTACATCTAAATATCTGTCCTTGAACTCACAGATAAGTGTGGTCCCCACCCCTCACCAAGAAAACTTCTGTTTGCAACAGATGAAGACCATTATAGAAAACCACAACCAATCAAAACGCAGAGTTGTGGATCCCTGTCCCACCTGATACACCTACGGTACAGCTGCTGCTCAGGGAGTGCGTGGAAAAGCCATGACAGCCAGAGGAATAGGGAAGCTGTCTGTGAGATGGTGTCTCCTGCGAATTGCCAATGCCACACCCATAGAATCTGATCAACATGGCTACCTATACACAGGCTGAATGAGGCCTCGACCCGACACAAAGAACTATAAGCATCAACTTCGGAATGCTAAGAACAGAGAATTAGTCTCCCGTAGGGAAGAGAACACCAATTGGCTATCCAGAACCAAATGGTCAGGCCTGAAAACATTTACATGCGAGTAACATCATACAGACTGAGCGTGTTGGGTTTATATATACTTAGGAATACACACACACACACACACACACACACACACACACACACACACACACA
>OU015749.1:83910364-83924569 GCA_907169655.1 Acomys percivali
AGAGAGAGAGAGAGAGAGAGAGAGAGAGAGAGAGAGAGAGAGAGAGAAACTTAATCAAGGAAGGTTTATTTTGGCTCGCAGTTCAGAGGATTACAGTCTGTCATGGTTGGGAAAGCATGACACAGGATCATCTTGGTTTGTGTACAGACTAAGAAGCAGAGAATGAAGAAGGCCAGTGCTCATCAGGTTTCCCTCTTCCCTCTTTTAATCTCTTCAGAACCCTAGTCCATGGATTGGCATTCCTCACAGTCAAAGTAGGTTTTCCTTCTTCAGCTAATCCTCTGAAAAGAGGCTTACAGACACATCCAGAAGTGTGTCTCATTAGTGCTGCATACTCCAGATGCAAACATCCTGGAGGTGTTTGCATACTCCGGTCAAGTTGACAGATGGAAATTAATCATTACAGGGTTTAAAATAAAGCATCTAGAATGTGGACCATCAGCTTTTCAAGGGCGGGGTTTAGAGGTTGGGGTGGAGGTAGATGCCTCGGTTTCCCTGTTCCACTAAGATCTGCTAAGATCTGCTAGGGAGCATTCAGGCTATCACATTCACATGTGTCTTTGCTTTGCCTATCTAGACCAGTGAACAGGCAGAACACTGGGATCCAAAAGGGGAAGAGAGTGGAGAAAATCAAATGGAGAAAAAAAATTTGCAGAAATTAGGCTTTATCCTATGGCCAAGGTACTTTCAGCTTCTCCAAATGGTAGATTTAGAAGCAGTTTCTAGGAACTGCTGCTTCTATCTGTGAGATAAGAAAAGGACAACTCAGAAGGCCAGAATGATGTGTCTGAGTCTCCCCTCCTGAGCCCTGGGATTCCTGTCCCTAGCCACTGAAAGCTACTTCTTTTTCAGCTAGCTGAGACTCCACACACCGAATCTTTTGTGTGTGTTTTGGCCCAAATAAATGTCAGGTCTGGTTTTCTTTAGAAAGCTCCCTTCGTGGGTGATGAGCCTCATGCAGTTTTAATAGAGGAGCGGGTTTCTATTTTCTGGTGCGGTTAGTTGCCATGAACACAAACTTTCATTTTTAATGCAGCATGATTCACAGCAATGCTTGATTTTTTAAAAATGAGAAAGGCTTCTCTGGTTAAAAAAAAACCTGCAAGACAAAAACTAAACGAGGAGGGGACACAAACATTTCTAAAATATAGATGAGAAGTTGATTTGATATTCGTTCCCTCAAAAGCAGAGCCCACCAGATCAACTAGTGTTTTCATGCAGTTTCTGTGCTTTGTTCTGGCTATTTCCTGCACCCCTGACTTATGCCTCCACACAACACCTAGCTCTTCCAACGCAATTAAGGGCCTGAGTGCACAAGGAGGGAGCTAGTGAAATGGTGAGAGAAGCCCAGGGGCATCTGTTAGTAGAATGTGCACCACCCTTTTTCCTTTGGGAACACTGAGCTGCAAGACCTGATCTCCATCCATTCTCAGTTCCTATTCTGTTAACTCAGACCTGAGTCTCTACTCAGGAGTAGGGATCCGCCTTTCAGTCATCTGACCCAGGCACCAGCACCATCTGTGCTCTATCCATGGAGGCCCCAGCTACGAGCAGGAAAGAGCTGAGGGTAGTGTTCCCAGGCCCCCCCAAGGATCTCTTTGGAGGCCTCCCAGTGTTCTCTTGGAATACCCAGGAGACTCCAAATTTATGAATGGTAATTGCATTGCATGCTACAGGCCCAAGAGAATGAGGCTCTGGTCATTATTCCCACTTAGCAGATGGGGAAACTGAGGTAGAATGTGTTAGGGAAGTTGGCAGATGTCCTAAGTCCATTGAAAGAGCAGAAGCAGGAAAACAATCTCGACCAGCAACTCTCAACCTTGAGTCTCGACCCTTTAAGGTCAAATGTCCCTTTCATGAGGTCACCTAAGACTTTTGGAAAACACAGATATTTATGTTATGTTTCATAGCAGTAGAAAAATTACAGTTATAAGGTAGCAGTGAAAATAATTTTATGGTTGGAGGGGTCACCAAAACCTGAGGAACCGTACGTTGCACCACTAAGATGGTTGGGATCCACTGATCTAAACTATTTAGTTAAAGTCCATCCTTTCATCCACTGCTGAGGCTACCTCAAAAATGGCATGTCTGAGGTGTCTTTTCGCCTGGAGCAAGTGTTTCCAGGGAAGAGAGAACAAACAGGACACTAGTAACGAGAGGGGAGATCAGTATATCCATGTTGGACAAATGTTTGCTCCTGTGTATAAGGTTACACATGCATCCGTGGCACAACCCAGATGTCCTAAATCTAGTCACACACCCAGAAGAAATCCATGCTTCCAAAAGACACACACAAGGAAAACGTGGCATGCGTGCCACTATTTATACCCAAATGCTGAGAACTGCCCATGTGCCCATCAACAAAGGATGGGCAAGTTAAACATGGGAGAGCCATATAGTGGTGTGTGACCCACTAGTCAGCAAGGACTAACAAACTACCCATGCAGCAGGGATGAGTCTCACAGTGTCATGTGGAGGGTAGGCAGGAAGCGTACCATGTGTATCCATGTATACAACCCCGCAAACTCTCAAAGAGTTATGCAAGATGGCAGCCACCGTGGACTCAGGAGTAAAAGTTCCTTGCAATTTCTAACTGTAAGAAGAACTCAACAAAGGCCAGGCGAGACTATGAGATAGCACAATATCTGTGATGACAAAGATATGCTAGGGGTGGACGGGGATAATAATTATTGGGCCTTTGACAATGATTAGTGAAAACAACATACAGCTTTAAAATAGAATGTAGATCTAAATACCCAGGGGCCCCGCCCTTTCTAAGATTTGTAACAAAATTGATCATAAATGCAGTTAATAGCTCGGGGGGGGGGGTGGCGACCCCAGACACAGGCCTGTGTTGGCCCAGTGGCAGGATTCATATAACATTCCAGTTGTACTGCAAGGAATTCAGTGATTAGTGGGACTTAAGAAAGTAGAAGATCCCTCAGTTACCCACATAGGACTTCATGGCCGCCTTCTCCTCCTTGTAATCTTAGAGTTCTTCATTTCCCACAATAGAAACATGCCTAGATGCCTCGTAGGCCTCCCTGAAGGAAGCTGCCGCTCAAAGGCTGTTGACACACCTGAAATGCCTGTCCTATTCCACAATGGATAATTCTGTCCACACTGGTGAACTTTTGTGATTTAGAAAGCATATTTTAACCAATCACTATTAAGAGTGTGGAGCATGCCTGATGTAACTGTGACCAGATGTGTCATACAGTCACCTTGCTTGGTCTGTCTTCCTTCCTAGCCCTTGAGGTCCCTGTCCCAGCCCCCTGCATTGTGGCCTTAGAGCAGTCATGAAGGCTTCAGATCACTCCCTGTGACACTACTGCTGGGTTTAGAGAGGTTTTCCCTGCACCCTTCCCCTATTTGTTTAATCATAAATGATTTCCCCTTCCAGTCCATTGCTCTGTCCCCACTTTCCTGTCCCCACCCTGCTCCACGTGGCTAGAGCAGAGACTGTGACCCTTCCTTGGCACTGAAGCTGGCCTTCTCTATGCTTTCTCTCGCTCTCCCCCCCCCCCTAGCTTTACCAGTGGCCACTGATTTTACTTCCTCTTCCCGCTCAAGTCCGCTGTTGTCTGTCACCACCCAACACTCCCTTGCTGTGGACAAAAGTCAGCAGATAAGGTTGTTTTAGTCTGGGGCGACCTACTTTCCCTCCTAACTAGCCTTGGGACTGATAATTCTCAGGCTCGGGGCCTGTTGTTACCTCCAGCCAATGCCTTTTCAGCTCAGAATTGGCTCCGGAGGGAGAGAGAGAGAGAGAGAGAGAGAGAGAGAGAAGACTCTGAGGACTCAGTCCACACAGCGCTCAGAATCCTTGGTGGTCACACCTGGGGAAAGGCCACACAGAGACACCTGCAAGCACCCACGGTCCCATCAAGTCATTTCCTTTTCCCATAGTGCTTTGCTTTTAACCTCGGCTCTTGGTGTTCACCCTGCCCTATGAGAATCTCCTGTGGAAAAGAATAACTGGAACAAGCCGACCCTGAGCAGACAGACTCAAGGTTTGGGTGCCACAGTTCCTCAGACCTCAGCAGGAACAAGAATAAAGTGAGCGCCAAGCAACCTTGGGATTGGTGAGCCTGGCACCCTGGCGTACTTCTCTGCTTCCCACCCTCTTGTGACCATTAGATGCTAAGAATTGGATTCACGCTCAGATAAAGACAAGCCATTGTGGTAAAGCAAGTAAGTTAGTTAGCAAACGGAGCTCGGAGACCATTCATGCCTTTGGAAGTTAGAGTGTGTCCTCAGGGTGTGGCTAGATGCGGGCGCACACAGGCTTCTGGGAATGCTAGTGGAGTTGTATCCATCAGAAGGGCCCTCTAGAGGCATGGGAAGAGCTGGGGAGTGAGCAGGGAAGCTTGCAGCTGGAATGACACCCCCCCCCCCCCCCCCCCCCCCCCCCCCGTGCACAGGGACTCAGCACCAGCTGCCAGCTGCCTTCTTTCTGTCTTCTCAGAGTTCCATGTTCCTCTAGGACCAGGCTGTGCTGGATGAGGCCTCTGCATTACTCCTGGAGGTAGATGCTGTGCTTTCTATACTTCCCCATGGGGAAGACAAGAGCCCATGGAATCCTGGTCTGGGCTTACTGCAGGCTCCCCTTGGATGGGATGATGCTTCCTCTTCACTGGCTTGGTCAGCGCTAAGGGCCCCGCCTTCACGGTAGGGCTCTCAATTAGCAGGCGTCTCAGACATCTTGGCCAAGTCTTTCTTGTGGCTTCTGGATCCCACCCACTACTCTGCACCCTCAGTGCAGTCTCACCTGGCTCCGCATGAACATCTCCAGTGACAATGGACATGCTACTCTGCACACAGTCCCTTCAAGCAAGAGATCTTGAATCCATCAAGGTGCACAATTTATGTTTATGTCACTGTGACAGGAACATCAGAGATTTGGTAGGAGCATGGCTTTGATGGAAAGGGACACCCTGAGGAGCTACAGCTGCCTCAGTCTCCCTGCCTTGGAGGACCTAATGCCTGGGCAACACTTTGCTGAGAATGCACTTGTGGATGGAATGGTATGAGGCCTGTCTAAAGTAGCACTGTGGCTCCTGGCTTTATGGCAGGAAGAAGGATGGGCAGCATGTGGACAGGTGACAGTGACCAGCACAGCTACTGTGAGCCTTGCAGTCTCAGAACTCTAGTAAACCATGAGAGAATATTGAGTACCCCAAATCTGTTTCCTGAGCAATAACTACCAATACTAAAATCAAATGCAGGAACCGGAAAGATGGTCCATCAGTTAAAAGCACATTACTACTCATGCATAGGACTTCAGTTCAGTCCCCAGGACCCACCTCAGCTCCAGGGAGACCTGATGCCTCTGACACATTTCTATGGTAATTTATCTACTTTCTAGTTGAAAGAAACAAAATGAATGACAGAAGTGGCATTGTTTTTTATTTCCACATGTCTCCATATCACCTGGTTTTCAGAAAGATGGGACTCCCATGACATGAAGCCATTGAAAAAATGCCACTGCAGACCTAAGTGGAGATAAGTGAGATGGACTAATATTGTGAACGTAATTTTACTTTGTTGGCTTTCAAAGGCCCCAGAGTACCGAGGACAGTGTGAGGACCCCTGGTTTGGAGTTTAAGAGAAAGTATATTTTGGTTTTGGACCAATTATCCAGATTCAGTCCTATTTGCAGCATCTAGGATGTGGCCCACACATTGAGTGTGATCATCCTTGAGGCAGGTACTGAACGTAATCTCCGACTGTCCTAATATTGGACTGATTCCTACTGCTCGACTGATACTCAAGCACAAGATTTGAACTTCCCACAGGAGAGGTCAGACCAGCCAGCAATGGATGCTACAGGCCTGCGGTGTGTGCCATTCCTGTTTCGCTGTCACGGCAACTCCCATGGAAGAACTGCTGAAGCATGGAGCTTTGCTGTCTAGATCCTGACGTCCTGGTCAATAAACAAATGACTCCATCATTTTGCACCTTGGGCCAATTTCCCTCTTGCCTCATTTGCCTCTTCTATAAAATGAGGTTCATAAGCCTATCTTTTCTCCATGGATTTGCCATGGGAATTAAGTAAGACAAAGCTGGAATGCACTCATAGTCAACACGTGGCAAACGTTAGCTGCTCTCTTGTAATTAACGCTCAGTTAATCATGGGATGTTCATATAGTAAGGTGAGATTCAGCACCACAAATGTCCAAGGTAGATGTTCAAAAAAGGGCAACATTTACAGTGTTTAAAACAAATCCAGGAAAAGGATGGGGCAGGAAAAAAAATAACAGTAAGAATGTCCAAACCATCACAAGAAATCATACTATAAACTCTACCTAAGAATGCCTATGATACAGGTAAGCCAGGGTCTACATGTGCAGTTTAAGTGAAATTTTCCCATCTGGGATAACAATGTTGCCCCCAAGAACCAAAGTCCATCTAACAAAAACACAAACACCAAGCAGGAGTCAGGAGTCTTTTGAGTCAGACTTCCAAAACATTATATAGGCAATGGCTACTGCCTTCGTTGTGAAATCATGGATCTTGAAGTAGAACCTACAACCATCACTTTACTAAACCAGCACAATCCCTAATTATACTCTAAACACCTCTATATCTACTGTGTGCCACTCATCAAGGAAAATTCTCTTTGCAACGGATAGAGACCATTACAGAAAAGAACAACCAATCAAAATGCAGAGTTGTGGAGTCCAGTCCTAACTGATATATCTACAGTGCAACTCCTACAGGGATTGCTGCAGAAGGGGAGGCATTGTAACAGTCAGAGAGTCAGGGAAGTTTACTGTGAGAGTGTGTGTCCTAGGAATGTCAGAAGCTATAGCCGTGAAGTCTCACCAACATGGCTATGTAAACATGAGCTGAACAAGGACAGTGACAACAGACAAGCTAATGTAGATGGGGAAGAAAGCACACGAGGCAACTAAGGAATGCTGAATGTGGGAGAAATAGTCTTCCCCACGGAAGAGCACATCAACTGGTTATCCAATACCAAATGTCAGCCTTAAAACATACATACATGTAACATTAAACAGATTGAGCAGATTGTATTTTTATATTTAGGAAAAAATACCACATATAAGTATTAGCAACAATCAACAGAAAATAGGCTATGAATCTGAAAGAGAACAGAGAGGGATATATGGCAGGTATGGAGGGAGGAAAGGGAAAGGGGAAATGATGTAATTATTTATAATCTCAAAACATTAAAAATATACTTTCAAAAAGCCAAGAATTAAGAAATGCATATTAGAAGGCTGGAAAGATAGCTCAGTTGGTAAAATACTTGCCTTGCAAGAACAAGAACCTGAATTCCATCCTCATATTCCAGGTAGAGCCAGCTGGGTACATTGGCATGGGTTTGTAATCCTAGTACTGGGGAGGTAGAGGCCATTGGATCCCTGGGGCTCATTGGCCAGCCAGTCCATCCTACTTGGTGAGTTCTTAGCTTGTGAGAGACTCTATGGTGACCTGAGAAACTACATCAAATGCACCTAGACGCACGCGCGCACACACACACACACACACACACACACACACACACACACACACGCACGCACATGCGCACGCATGCACACATGCACACTTGTGCACACACACAGAGAGTACCCATTGTATGTCTACTTATAAAGTTCTCAAGACTCATCCATGATTCTGGTGGAGAGCAGAGTAGTGAGTGCCTTTGGACGAAGCATCGAGAAGGGAGCACACTTGTTTGTTGCTAGTATCAAGGCTGAACTTGAACTCCAGGGCTCAAGCAATCTTCTTACTTCTGTTTCCTCGGTAGCTAGATCTATAGACGTGCACCATTGCACTCAGGCACATATTGCTTTTAACCAAGTATTTTCTTTTTAAACTTCACTTTTTAATTAACCAACTAGTGTGTTAGAGAGAGAGAGAGAGAGAGAGAGAGAGAGAGAGAGAGAGAGAGAGAGAGTGTGTGTGTGTGTGTGTGTGTGTTTCTGTGGGATACCATTGATATTTATCAATGATTTCTCTCTTTGTGTTTTCTTTCTTTTCTTTCATTGCTGGGTTTAAACCCAGGTACTCACTCATGTTAGACATGTGTTCTGCCATGAGCTATATCTCAGCCATTAGCCAGTTGTGAGTGGCATTTGTGAGTGGTAACCGGAGAGGTCAACCATGTAGAATTATCAAAAGGGTGTTTGGTGTTAATACAAAATAACTTCCTAGATGAGACATCCGGGGAGAGTTTAGACTAGAGTTTATTGAATTACATTTCTAGACTTGTCTTTAGATTCCCTGGGCTCTCTCAGTTGAAACCCAGCTGTGGTCAGAGTTTACACACCCTTCCAGGGCTGCCCTCTCATCAGGCCATTCACTGGCCACAGTGGCAGATGCACAAGGTCTCCCACGGACTGACTCATACAACTGGGAATTATGTTAGTCAATAAGCAGCCATCATTATCTGCTAGCAGAGTGTTGTGATGGAGTCTGACTACCTTCTGAAGTATAGACTACCTCCAAGACATTCTAACTTTGGGAAAGACTGACAGAATCAACAGCAAACATATTAAAATGTCACTGTCCTCAGTGTTCCAAGTCACTTTCTCTTCCTTCCTATATAATTTTATGGCTGAAATTGTATAGGCAGTCCAAGCATTACAATATGTACCTTTTGGCTGATTCATGATGAGAGAGAGAGAAGGAGAGGGGAAGGGAGAGGAGGAGGGAGAGAGAGGGGGAAAGGGAGAGGGAGAGGGACAGAGAGAGAACGCGAACCCTGGGCCTCACACATGCTAGACACATACTCTCCTATTCTGCCGATGAGCTTTGTCTCCAGCCCCCAGGATATCCTTTTTTTTTCCCCCATCAAAACACTGTAAATCTCCACAGACTGGCTGCCACCTGTTTTTCTGTTGGCCAAGTCACTGTTACTCAACAATGCCACAAGCAGGTACTGAACTCCGCCTGCTTCGCAAACATTGCCAAGTGGACACAAGGGGAAAGGTAGACCTTGCTAGGCTGGGCTCTCAGTGACATGGAAACAGCTACACAAACAAATGGCCACAGTGCAGGGGAATTCGTATCTGGCAAGGACATCTGAGGTTGCCTCGTTGTATCAGCAGGTCTCAGCTGAATGTCAGTGAGACATTCAACCAGAGCTCCATCTGATATGTAATGATCCTGCTGTCTCAGCCTCATGTCACATGGCATGTTTGATTTTTCCTCCGCAATACTTATCACCACTCACATAATTTGTCTGTCTTGTATATCATCTACATTCTGCAGTGGATGTAACCATGTTTTTGTTTTGATCCCAAGTGTGGGATGGGGAACAGACTTGTGAGAGAACAGGTGATGTTTATCCACTTAGAAGTTGAACCACCTTGTGGTGGTGGCGGGGCTTGGTTTTTGCCAGCCGAAACACATCCTAGTACAGACTCTGATATATATGAGCCCAAAACAGGAGGCTGGGCTTTTTGGGTCTTGGTATTATTTGGCTGTTGTTCATCCCTCCACTTCAAGACGCTCCTAGAGAGAACTACTGCTCCAGGAGAACGCTTCGCTTCGGGGCTCCGGGTTCCAGTTGCTGCTCCGGGTTCCAGCTGCAACTTTGGTGGGATTGCTGGTCTTCTGTTCCCGTTAGCATCTTCTCTCTCCCATTTAGGGTAGGTGGGCTGGAAGGGAGGTATTACACTAAAGAATCCCAAATAAAGTAGGTTTGGAAAAGGTGAAGCCTACAATATTCTCTCAAGCCCCCCCCCCCCCCCCCCCCCCCCCCCACACGAGATTTCCTCGTCACCCAGAAACTCACCAAAAAAAAGAAAGAATAATATATCCTGGGTATATTGTTAAATTAAACCATTAGTCTGTAATAATTTGGGAGGAAAGGACAAAAATGCCTAGTGTGACACATGTAATTATTATCTTGAGCATATCAGGATTTTTTAATGAGAATGTGAGTGTAGTATAAAGTGAACTAGAATTAGCATTAAATATTTTTGTGGTGAACCACTAAAGTATAGAAACATGCACCTGAGTTTAGTTCCAGACACTTAGGTGACAAATGAGTGTCTAGTTTCCCCTGGTGTGGGTGATGCAGTTCTGTGGGCTCAGGTCCTGGAGGGTTTGAGAAGGTGAAAGCTATGGAGTGGGTGATATTCTGAGGGCTGAGGTCCCGGACAGCATGATAAGGTGAAGGCTATCTGAGTGTGAGTGCCCATTGCTCCTGTGACCATGACTTCCCTGCTGTGATAGATTTGGTCCCCTCCTTCCTCAAGTTGTTTTGGTCAGGTGTTTGCTGCAGCAACAAAGAAAGTAATTAAAGCATCCTTTGCCTGCTTGAAGGCATAATGATCACCCACTCTGCAAGGCCAGAATAAAATATCCATGCAACCAGGGCCTAAATAATAACTCCTAAATAACAGCTTCAGTGACATAAAAATACGTGTGTACAGAATAGAGCTGTGGGTAGATGTCTACACACGTATATTTTAGGCACTTGCAAATATATACAAAGACTCCAACATACCCACTTGGGAATAGTAGGAACATGGGGAGGAGAGTTAGCCTTTCCAGATGCCACAAAAAGCCCCAGCTTGATCAGCTTTCATCTCTCAGTCGTAGGACACGTCTGCAATGGCATTTTCTGGGACAGTTTTGTCCCTGATGAGCTCAGGACCTGTGAAAATGCCATGTGTATTCATGACATTGCTGCAGACACGGACCATCTCTTTTCACATTTCTGGAGATTGGTGTACCCAGGCAAATCCTGACTGAGTGCTACGCAGAGACATGTGGGAACTTGTACTAACGATGGCGTCAGGAAGGTAAATATGTGAATGCCTGGCCTTTGTGCCAGCGTGCTGCGGTGTTTGGGAGATTTCCTAAAGAAGGTTCCATTAACCAGAATGTGAAGGTCAAATGGAAGCTTGAGGCGAGCTTGGTGGTAGAGCATCTCCTTAACATACACTAGGCCCAGGGTATACCCAGGTAAAATGTGAAAATAGAGTAACAGCTTGCTGAGTACAGAGTACAATGTGGTCAGGCTCATGGAACGAATCCCCCATCCTAGTCTGTGAGGCAAAAGGAATAGCATGTGCAACGGCAAAGGCAGAAAACAGCCTCACCGACAATGTACAAAGGTGAGCTGGGCCCTGACTCTGAGCTGCAGAGCATGCTGGGGCCCTATTGTTAGGGAACACATGTTAGGAGCCAGGGAGGTTCAGCAGTATCCTCGGGCATTGGTGCAGAACTGCCTTTTATAAAGAACCCTTCACATCTATCCCAATCTCCTGGTAAGTGAAGACTTTCATGGGACATGCCCCTTGGGCTAGTGTCCAGATATGAGTATATACCATTTGACTCTTTCTGCTTCTGGGTTAACTCACTCATTATGATCATTTCTGGTTCAATCCACTTGTCCACAAATTTCGGAAGTTCCTTGTTTTTAATAGCTGAGTAGTATTCCATAGTGTAAATGTACCACAGTTTCTTTATCCATCCTATTGGAACTTTGGGCAAGAGAAGCATGGGAGAATGGGGAAATAGAAGGATCCAGAGGGTCCTAGAAACCTACAAGAAGAACATTATGACAGGTGGATTAGGGCCCAGAGGTCCCGCTCAAACTATGGCACTAGCCAAGGACTATACATGTAGTAAACATCGAACCCCGACCCAGATCTAGCCAATGGACAGGACATTCTCCACAGTTGAGTAGAGACTGGGGACTGATGTTCACACAAACTCTGGTGCCCCATATTTGACCGCGTCCCCTTGATGGGGAGGCTTGGTGGCACTCAGAGGAAGGATAGCAGGCTACCAAGAAGAGACTTGATACCCTATGAGCATATACAGGGGGAGGAGATCCCTCTCAGTCACAGTCATAGGGGAGGGGAATAAGGGGAAAATGGTATGGAGGGAGGAATGGGAGGATACAAGGGATGGGATAACAATTGAGCTGTAATATGAATGAATTAATAAAAATAAAATAAAAATGAAAAGAACCCTTCAGCGGCTGAGTGAGAGGAAAGTTGAGGCTTTCAGCAACAGTCTGGGCCGGGCAGGAGAAAGCACGTAGGGGGACAGATCTGAGAGATGGGATGAAGATTTGTCAGGAGGCTAGGATGTAACTGGAGGGGTGTGAGAGGGATGAAGGATTTGATGAGGGTAAGAACTGCTGTGTATCTGGCTTCAGGACTCGACTGTCAACAGAGGAAATTGAGACTGCTAGCTTTGTGGTGCTGACAGAAATAAGCAGGTCACATCCTGTAGTAAGTTAACCAGCACTGCCTCCTTAGGAGAAATATGAAGTTAGCTGGGAGGTGAGAGCTGCTAGGCAGGCCATCTGTGAATGCTAGCACAGTGAAAGTACACTGGCCAGTGGCATTGGGGCAGGGATCAAGGCAGGGGTGGACAAGAGCAATGACAGTGGCACTCGGTGGATTAGGAGGAGACTAGTTCACAAACATTTAGCTTGGCATGCTCTAGAAACTTCAAGGGGTCTGTGCAGCTGCAAGGGCCCTGGAGAAGTGTAAGAGACAAGCCAAAGACCTGCACAGGTGGCGCAGGAGACACCACAGAATTCGAGACAGTGAGCACAGCTGCCATCCAAAGCCAGGAAGCTCTGCAAGGGGATGGCTGCCACTGTTAAATTCAGGAAGATGTGCAGTGGTGAGGTGGGTGAGGGGAGGGGTGTTGCAGGTTTTATTTGGTAGAAGTGAAGGTGGAGATACAGGTAGAGAAGTCCAAGTAGCAGTCAGTTGCTGTGGCATGGGCCATTCTTGTCTGTCTGACAGACAGGGCTGGTAGGAAGGTCAGGCCAGTGGCCCATCACGGAGTGTGTGATGGGACAGTCCCCCAGTTCTTAGGATGTCATGCTTCCAGATGCCACTATCTTCTCCAAGGAACCCCATGTCCAACAAATGAACTGTCAAGGCAGGACCCAGACAAGAAAATTTCCAAATCACTGTCAAGTGATTTTGATGAACGCCATTGGAAAAGTAAGGTTTTCTGTGTTTTAGAGAACTGGCTGTTGCCTTCACTACTGTTTTGATGCCGGGAGAGGGAGAAAGACAAGACTCAGATAGGAAGTCTGGTATGGTGGCACATGCCTTTAGTGCCTTTAACTGGAGCATTCAGGAGGCTGAGGCAAGTAGGTCTCTGTGGGTTTCAGGTCAGTCTGGTCTCCATAGCAAGCTCCAGGGCAGCCAAGGCTACACAGTGAGATCCTGTCTCAGAAACTAAACTAAAGAAACACACCCAACAAAAAAGTCTGAACCACAGAATACATACAGATAGCAAATAAACAAATGAACAGATGTTGTATTCCATGCATCATCTGGAGGTGAAAAACTAGTGATTAGATTCTGACGTACACCAACTAGAATGTCCTAAATCCAAAACGCTGATACCACCAATGGCTGCTGAGAATATGGAGCAACAGGAGCATCACTCCTTGCCAGTGAAAATGTAAAATGAGAAGGCCACACTGGAAGACAGTTTGCTGGTTTATTACAAAACTAAAATAGATACCTATTATATGACCATGCAATCACCCTCCTCAGTATCTAGCCAGATGAGATGTCTATTCACTCAAAAAAAAAAAAAAATCACACCAAAAATGTTTGAAGATTTCTAGCAGCTTCACTGATGATTGTCAAGCTTGGAAGCAATCAAGGTGTTCTTCCATGGGTGAAGGGATAAACTGTTTCTTCTGGACAAAGGACGATTTATTATTCATTGCTAAAAGAATGTGAGGCTCTTGTTATTGCCAACAGCAACAGCAGCACGTATAGATGTGCCTGTGTATATTGTTGATGGGAACGTAAATTGTGGAATAGACACCACCTTCTTGAGAACATTATGCTAAGTGAAACAAGCCAATCCCCTAAAGACAAATATTATATAATTCCATTTACATGAACTTTCTAGAGTTCTCAAACTCATAGAGAGAAGGCAGATGGTCAGCTCCTCAGGCGAGAGATGGGGAGTTGTTGTTTAATGGCTACAGAATTTTATTTGGCAAAGACTGAGTTCTGGGGATGGATAGTGATGCTAGGTGTACAACTGTGTGATGTACTTAGTGTCACCAACTGTACTCTTAAAAGGGTAAAATTATGTTACACATATCTCACCACAATTAAAAAATCTAGTTAGAATATTCTGTATTCAAGCCAAGAACTGTTTTCAAGTAGCTTAAGGGGTGTGTGTGTGTGTGTGTGTGTGTGTGTGTGTGTGTGTGTGTGTGTG
>OU015749.1:83924579-83975274 GCA_907169655.1 Acomys percivali
GTGTGTGTGTGTGTGTGTGTGTGTGTGTGTGTGTGTGTGTGTGTGTGTGTGTACCTATACTGTGGCTGTTCAAGGGGATGGCTCCTGTCAGAAATGCACAGCCTGCTGCTCTGATGGAGGCTGACCTCTCAAGAAGGGTAGCGGGGAGGCCACTGGCAAACCCATCTTCTTTGCTTTGTGTGGCCTATTGCTCTCCTTTGCTGTCCTCTGTCTCAACTTCTTATTCATGCGGCATGCTCTCTCCATCCCTGACTTACCGAGGACCGTCCAGGCATCCCTGCCCCTCTTGCAATGTTCTCTAGTCTGGAGACACTTGTTCACCACTTCCTTATTGAAAAACCCCACAGTTCAATTTTGAGGGACCCTATTTATGTGGCACGAGCATTGTATCAGGGTCTAGGAAAGTTGTGAGCTGGTGTCCCCCCATCAAAACTCCTTTGTCTTGTAAGCAGCCTCTCCAGCTGCAGCTGCCAGCAGTCCTTAGAAGAGGCCAGGGGACATCAGAGATGCCAGGTCATAGAACTTATCATAGGAGCAGTGACCTGACCTAACCTAACACCTCAGGAGTGACTGGTTCCATATTCACCCTGAAGCTGTGGCTCCCTCCATTCCTTTCCCCACAACTTCTGTGTTACTTGTTATTTCATCTTATATTTTCACCCAAGGCAGAAAACGATATATGAGGCAAAGTTTATGTGATTCATTTTTGTGTTTGAATGTGAGCACATAGTGCCACTTAAATACTGACTCATTAATTAACAAAAGAGGAACGTTTAAAAGCATTGATTTATTTTTAATACAAACACACAAGTTGATCCTACTAGCTGAATGAACTTTGGAAAAAGAAATCTAATCTCTCTGGTTTTGCAAAATGAGCAGGCTGGATTGCACTAGGAGGCTACAGCATGCTCTGCTTAATCCTGAAAAAAACTGGAGTGGACATTCTTAACTGCCAACTGTCTCAGATGCCTTAACAAGGACCGTGTGAACCTCTCAAGGGAGCTAAAAGAGCAGAACACCTCCCAGACCTGCCTGTGCACAGAATCCTTGCGACACAGACCATCCCACAGAGCTCCCCTGGGAGACCCTCAGACTACCTGCACATATGTTTGGTGTTTCTTGCTTAGTTGTCTCAAACTAACTGATTTTGCATGATCTTGGTTGTTTCCTGCACAAACCACACTCTGGCTATCTGAGGTTCATTTTCCTTTATCTCTGACCACAGGTCACCAAGTCCATTGAGTCAGAGTTCACTGAAGTTGCCCTTAATCTCAAGGGCTGATATAGTATCTCCTGTTACGGAGCAGGAAAAGGCACAGTTACCCTGCTGCTGTTATGCACGGGAAGGCGTCTGAGTGGGCAGCTGTCACCTGGGCAGCCCTTGTGTTGTCATTTCACCAGCAGAGCATTGTCTCACCTGTGTGACTAGTGGGAGGCACAATGTAACTTTGGGTTATCCTGCAACTTTAAGTATCTCCCATGTCTCTGATAAATGAGTAGATAACGTAACTTACTGGAGACCAGAAAGCAAGAAAACGTCATTAAATGCAGAATCTGGGCATGGCCTGGGCTGAAGGGGCCTCTGCTGTGCCCTCCCAGAATGAGCTGGGTGGCAAAGGGCACAGAAATGGATCCCAGCAGGACTAGAGGCTGGAGGTCTGTAAGCCATTACTACAGTGTCACATGCTTCCTGAAGCCCAATGTTCGGTTTCTTGTCTCCTCTGCCTTCTGAGAGGCTCAGATGTTCCTCAATTGGTAGCAACATCATCTTTGCCATTATCTGTGCAGAGCTGTCTTCCTTCTGACTGTGCCCATGTCATATTATGAGTGTCTAAGAAACATGGTGAGAATGTAAAATGCTGATTGGCATAAGCAGGAGGGTATGTAGAAGCGGAACTTACGTCATACCTCTTTTACCTTTGAGCAACAATTGAGAGAGCTTTTGTCTCTGCTTGTTTGTTTTTGACTTTGCTGTAGCTGTTCGTTGAGACAGAGTCTCACTATGTAGCCCTGGTTGGTGTGGCTGTCACAGTGTTCTGCCTGCTTCAGCCTCCAGATCGCTGGGGTGAAAGGTATGTGCTGCCATGCCCAACCAAATTAAGGGTTTGCAATTCCAACTTTACGAGTGAGGGCACCGAGTCTCTCAAGAATGTAGTTTTACTCCTGTAAGTGTGAAACTACCACTTGAATCTAAGTTGCTCTGTCACCAAGCCCAAGACTGCTGGTTGTTCCACCCTGATTCCCAAGTCTTTACTGTAGCAAGGAAATGCACTAGTCACAAATCCGGTAGGGTGGACGCTGAGGGATGTGAACAAGGAGACTGCCAACAGAACAAGGAGCCTGGTAGAGACAGACGACTCCTTCAGGAGTCCCAAGCAGGCTCTGCCATTCTTCTTTCGATTTGGTTTGGTTTGGTTTCAAGACAGGGTTTCTCTGTGTTGCCCTGGCTATCCTGGAACTCTGTCTGTAGACCAGGCTGGCTTTGAACTCACAGTGATCTGCTGATCTCCCTGCCTCTGCTTCTCAAGTGCTGGGATTAAAGGCATAGGCCACCACACCTAGTGTGCCATCTTTCAATAAGTGAATTCAAGACTCTCTTGATTTTCAATTTGGTGATCTATAGCTGACCTAGTCCTGTCTTCCACAAGGCACACAAAGTCCCTTAATTAATCACTTATTGTCCCTTCCCTCCCTGCCCTTGACAAGCTTATTCTCTCACGATAACAGAGCACCAGTGGACTGCAAAGAGGAAGAAAGCATATAATTTAATTAGAGATTTGACAACAACAGCTTGGAGCTGAGCCTGGAGAAATGAAAGTATATGCTTCTAAAGTTTTTGGGTATGTACATGAGGCTGTATATCACCACTTGGAGGCAGGTGGTTAATTAAACAACATGCACACTAAAAGCTCTGAAATAACCAAAAAGATAATGAGACACACAGATACTCCTAAGAAGCCACAGAGGTGATAAGATGAAATAAAAATAACACGTCTACCAAGAAAGGTACACACATTGCCAGTGAGCACTTGAAAAAGGGCTCAGTGCTATTACTTATCAGGGAAATGCAAATCACACCTCTAGTGAGATGCAGCTTGATACTCAGGGACATTTTGCTGTGGGCAAAAAGACAGATGCTAACAGATGTTTGAGACAATACTCAGGCATTGCTGGAAGGAACATACAATACAGGCAGCAACTTTGCAATTGCTTGGCTACTATTTATATCATCCAGCAATTCCACTTCTAGGTACGTTCTCAGGAGAAATTAAATGTGTCTGCACGATGTCTTACACGTCAGTGTTATAGTAGTGTCATTTGAAGTTATCAAAAATTCAAAGCCAACCCAAAGTTTGCCAACTGATAAATAAATATGGTGTGTGGCAGAATTCATTCAAAATAAGGAGTGAAGTGTTGACATATGTTATAACATAAATGAGACTTGAAAATCTTATGCTAACTGACAGAAGCCAATCACAAAACACTGTACTATAAGATTCCACTTATATGAGCTGTCTAGAATGGGAACATTTACAGAAACAGAAAATAGATTAGAATGTGCTTAGGGCAAGTGAGGGTTGACAATGGGGAGACTCCACGGCAACAGCTGAAGAATGTGTTTCTTTAGGAAGTAATGAAAATGTTGTATAACTAATGATGATAATTCCACAATTTTTATGTACTTTAAAATTATTGAAGTGAGCCAGGTTGGTGGCACCCACCTTTAATCCCAGAACTCAGGAGACAGAGGCAGGCGATCTCTATGAGTTCAAAGCCAGCCTGGTCTACAGAGTGAGTTCCAGGACAGCCAGGTGCTACACAGAGGAACGCTATCTCAAAAAACTAAAACCAAAACAAATAAAAACACCCCCCCCCACAAAAAAAATAAAAGAAGAAAAAAAAGTAAAAAAAGAAAAAAGTGAGCATGTTATGTAGGTGAAGTTCACAACATATGGACTATAACAAAAATTGTTATTAAAAAAGCAGCGAGTTCAAAAGTGAGAAAAAAGAACAGATGGAATAGAAAAAAAAAAATCAAAGTCTTCAATCTAAATCTCAGCGTATCAGTCATCACACTACATTTATATGCATCTGTGCTTCAGCCTGAAGATATAAATTGACTTATTGGATGCTCAACAGCAGCAGAAAAAGAAAAGGCTTTTCTTAGTTTCTTTCCTGCAGCTATAACAGAACACCCGAGACTTAGCAAATGATTATGGACAGAAATATATTCAGCTCATGATTCTGAAGGTTGGAAAGTCCAGGAACATAGGACTGGCAGCTGGGAAGGACCTTGAATATTACCTCATGGTAATGCAATGGCACAGGAAAGAAGCCGGTGAGGGGGAGGGAAGGGGGGGAAGGGGGAGGGGGGAAATCAGAGAAGAGAGGAGAGAAAGGGCCATATTCAAACAACAGCTCGACTATGTTCTTCCCATGACAAACCAAATTTAAATAAAATAAAAAGGTATAAAAAGATATCTCTTACAAATATTAATTTTTAAAAAGCTGGAGTGAATATATTAATATCAGACAGTGTCGATAACAGAGCAGAAAATATTAGAAAGGACAAACAAGGCAATTTCTGTTCTTTCTT
Source organism: Acomys percivali (assembly GCA_907169655.1). Taxonomy (NCBI): domain Eukaryota; kingdom Metazoa; phylum Chordata; class Mammalia; order Rodentia; family Muridae; genus Acomys; species Acomys percivali. The sequence continues at coordinate 83,929,177 of OU015749.1, forward strand.
TTTTCTTTGTCTTTTTGAGTTTGTTGTTGTTGTTGTTGTTGTTTGTTTGTTTGTTTTCTGAGACAGGGTTTCTCTGTGTAACAGCTCTGGCTGTCCTGGAACTCACTCTGTAGACCAGGCTGGCCTCGAACTCAGAGATCCACCTACTTCTGCCACCACCACCTGGCCCAAGGTAATTTCATAATGATAAAAAGTCACTTTCATCATAAGAATAGAACAACCTTAAGTACCTACAGGCTACATACCAGAGCTCACAGCTATGTAAAGATAAGCCTTCCAGCACTGCAAGGAAGTAATAAAGATGATCTTGGTTAAATGTGATATTTTAATTCAACCTCATGTCCTATAATAACAAATTGCAGCTGGGCAGTTGGGGGTCTCCAACCCAGTCCCCTCACTTTTCTATGTGAGGGAAATGGGACCTGGCAAAATCGTTTGCTGTGTCCAAGGAGTCAGAGTTAATCAATGCCAGAGCCTGGCTGTCAGCCGGTGTCACTCCATTTCCTCTCATGTCAACTCCTCAGTTGAACATTCAGCTGTGCTGCAGTCAGTGCTGCTGTTTGCAGGAGACTATCTCTTATGGACCTTTTTATAAATAAAACATTAAGCACTGTTGGAGGTGCTGGGGATACATGACATTCAAGTGTGTCCCGTCAGGAGTTTAGGCTTTAGTGAGGAAGAGAAGGCAGTCTATGATGCACCAGAGGTAAATGTTCTACAAAAAATAAGGTGAAGGGCTACCACCTCAAAGCCACACACCACACACTCACACAGAAGACTCGCGTGTTAAAAGCTTAGTTGTTTGCTTATGGCATAACTGAGAGGCAGAATCCTTAGAAGAGAAGCTGGAGGAAGAAGTCAGGTGGTTGTGGGAGTGCCCCACCCCTACTTTTGTCTATCTGTGCATCACAAGGTAAACAGAGCTCTGGGGTGCAGTGCCGTCATGCCGCAGACCCAAAGCTTCAGAGCCAAAGGACCATGAACTGAGATCTTTGAATGAGCCCAAACAAACCTTTCCACCTTGCAAGTTATTTGTCTCGGGCATTTTTATCATAGTAATGAAAATCTGAATGTTGCAAGGTTAAGTCCACCAGAGAACACACATAGACACATTTAAGGCTGAAAACAAAGTCTTCGTCATTGGCCAGGAGCTTCAAGAACTTTCCTAAATCATGCGGCCTGATCCCCACAGTTGCTTGTCTTTTAAATACAAAAACCACATCCTGGTTGACACACCTCAGTTTCCAAGTACAGTTAGCAAGAGGCAGAACTACAGGAGCTAGAAAGTGATGTTAGCACATTTAGGGATTTTCCTGGATCTTGGGATTATGGACTAGACCTTGTGCCCCAACCCTTGCCCTCCCTAGGAGGTTACTTAGCCTGGCAGCCAGGTTAAACTTCCTTTCCCCTGATAAGGCATTGTCTAACAGTACCTGGCATTCCTCCTTCTGCAAATGAGGCATCCTAAGCACCCTGGCCTTGGCCAATGGTCATTTCCATAGCCCCTTCTCACCCACAAAGCTTTAAATAGTCTTTGATTTTCCCCCCAAGGAAATAAGCTGTCCCTATGAAGCTGGCTCTCAAGAAGTCTGTTTCTCACCACTCACCAAAGACTGAGATCCTACACTGCGCTCACCTGTGCTCAGCTAAACTTCGCTCCCTCCATTCTTCTCCATGGGCAATGAGCCTGGGTACACTGAGGGGGAAGCCAACACAGGGCAGCAGGGCAGTCTTTGATGGATTAGGTCTTTGTTCCTGTTTTTGCAGTTTTGGGGCCCTGTGTGCTGGCTTTTATGGTCAGAATGTCATCTCTAACATGGTGTCAGTTGTGCTAAGGTATTAGGGCCTATCACATGACTGTTCACATCTCATTGTATTTTCCTAAGAAATGGTCGTCATGTGAAATGGTCCAGATAACAGTAAGTAAATGCCGTCTGGATGACCTCCTTTTGGAGAGTCTCTGTGTACATGAATAAATTAAAGGCCGTGAGAAGTTTTACTGCAATAAAATGCACTTCATTAGTTTAATGCAACACTTTATGATCATAAAACATACTTTGAAGAGTGTCCATGGTGCTTCTTGGGCTCTGTCCTACTTAGGGTTCTATTGCTGTGACAAACACCATGACCAAAAGCAACTCGGGGCAGGAGAGGGCTTATTTGGTTTATATGTCCTGATCATACTAGAACACTGAAGGAAGTCAGGGCAGAAACTATGGCGGAGTGCTGCTTAATGGATTGCTCCCTGTGGGTTGCTCAGCCTGCTTTCTTATACAACCCAAGACCCCTTGCCCAGGACTGTGCTCTTACACAGGCATCATTAATTAAGGAAATGTCACATGCCTACCTTAGGGGCAGTTTGATGGATGAAATTCCTTATAGATGTTCCCTCTTCCAGGATTACATAGTATATGCCAGTTGACAAAAACTAACCAACACAGGTTCCCTGAAGCTTCCTTGATGCTTTCTTTATGGATTAAATAACCCAAATTCTTTTGTGTTTTTAATTTATTCTTCAAAAAAAGATCACAGTCTCCCTCCCACCCAGAACCACTTTTGTATGTGAGGTGATTATAGCTGCCAGGTGTGATGGATGTATGAAAGAGCCAGTTGTGGGCTTTAATGAGTGATTTTAAGAGAGTAATGAGTTTTCCTTCCAAGGATCCAGTGTCCTTGTGAGTGGGGAGAGAAGCTGTTTGGGTTCTCAGACTCTTACTGTCCCATCGTTCTTTTGAGTGAAAGTGTTCTAAGACTGTGGTTGACTTTGGCCATCACAGTCTGCTGCTGCTGGCCCTGCCACGTGGCTGTGGAACAAGTGTTGACTCATTTCACTCAGACCCAAGGACACATTAGGGTTCTGACTTCCAAGTTTGACACCTGAAACTTTAGCAGACACCTTGATTTAGATCCCACTGGTTTTTATTTTTTTCTCATGGAATCCACCCAGTCAAGGCTTGGGAGTACGTTTAACCTGGTTCCCATGCACCGATTACACAGTTCTTGAGCTTGAACTTGATAGAACACAGCATCGTGTGGCAATGTTAAAAGGCTGGACATGAGGATGGAATTGTGACAAGTGTCTTGGAGGCTCTTATGTTCTGCCACAGCTGAGAATCACTGCCTTTGAGACTGTCTTTCCTCTACAACTTTCCTCGGATACCTGCACAGCCTATGACTTTCCTGAGGGCCACCTGTATATGAGACTGCACATCTGCATAGAAGACAGCAGGCAACAGGTTTTTGCTGTAAATAGAGGAAACTCAAACAAAACAACCCTACAGAGAAAACATTGCAATTTAGGCTATCACTGTTGTCTGCCTGGAGCCTGAGCCTGAGGAGACATTTTCCCTCAGGAAACATTAACAGATGTGAAAGCATATTATGGTCACTGTGGCCTCATCTGAGAGCTTCTTCTGGAAGCTCTAGAGTGGCATGCAGAGAAATTAAAAGGGAGTGACTTCCCGCAGAGAAGCATAATGGTGTTTAATGCCCTGTCTGAGGCCTTCGAACTCCCTCTTCCTCTTAGATGTCAGGCCACACTCTAGGGATGCTCTGTAAGACTTCCATTCATTTGTTCATTCGTTCATTCTTAAGGAGGGCGAGGCTGTGGGATAAGGGAAGCCACCAGTCATTCGGGATATTGATGGCGATGCTGGAAGGAAAAGCAAGAACCAGAGAATGGCATCATGGGGTTGATAAGGTGCTGGTGTTGACAGTGGTGATTATCACCTCTGGTAGGTGAGTCTGAGGAGGGAGTCTGAGGAGGGCAGATGAGCTCACCTGCTGTTTCTATGTAGCTACCAGCCTTCCTCTCAATTCCCCAGGCCCAGCACAGATCTCTCCTCTTCTTGCTGAGTTGAAGGCGCCTCCCCATCCAACCCCCAGCAGTGCAGCTCTTAAGGCATTGCATCAGAAGGTCATAAGGTAGCAATAGGCGAGGTGGTTCTGTGCTGAGAGACCGATTGCCATTGGGCATTTGGGAGTCAAAGAAACAGGCTCCACCAAGAAGAGCATCCCATAAAAAGCATTCAGTAAACAGAATAAACTGTTCTATGGAAGGGTGGAAACAGAAACTAACTGGAATTCTGGCTTTTCTAGGGGAAACGAATAGAGCAAATGGAAGCTTTATTTCCCAAGTGTGATGGCAAGAACCCTAACACACTTAAAGATTAACGAACATTATATTCTATAATAATGGTAATTCTGGAGGGAACACAGGCCTCTGATGGTAAATGTTCTCCACTGGGGTATGGAAATAAAGATCTTGTTCTGTTAGGGCCTTACCGCAATGATCACCAACCAAATGCACCATAAGAAATAAAATGCCATTTAGAAGTCATTTAGGATGTCAGGGGAGTAATAAAAGACCTCAGTTACCAGCCATGGAGTGTAACAGTCTATCAGTCAATAGAGTCCTGAGTTTTCTGGAGGGTACGGACGGGCGTTCTGGTTTCTAACAGGTAGCAGCCTCAGTTTGAGAGCCTGGTGCTGAGCTACTTTAAAAAACTAAAATGGATACAAATTCTGTGCACTTATCTACAATAGGCCCTGAGCTAGACATTGGACCATGTTGACGAGCAAGGAGGGCAGGAGTTTACGTTCTTGGCTCTTGTGCACATGGGGGTGAGGGCCACAGGAAGTAATGAAACTTGTTACTGCCAGGTGAGAGTACCCACAGGGTTCTTGAAGGACCCATTGCTCCTGCAAGCATCCATGGAGATGGACTGCTATGAGAAGCCCTACAAAAGCTTGGACCCTTTTACTATCCTCAGAGGCTTCTGGATTCTGAGCCATGTCTTCTTGGCCCAGATGCTTAGAGGACCTCCTGTTCTCACCAGTGCCATAGCTCACAAACCAGTTCTTGAATATAGAAGCTTTGGGACCTCTGAATACACTTGACCCTGGTCACTGATGCAGGACCAGTTGGGGCTAGCTGGAAGTAGAGATACAAATTAAACAATACTGAAAAGAAAATATCTGCTATCCTTTCTGAGTCGTGAGCTTTTAATGTATATATAAAATAAATATTGTCTATTTATGAATTTCTTTATTTGACTCCAATGTTCATGCAACAGCCTTTGCCTTTATTGTATATAGACATATATGTGGTATTCAGTACATATGTATATATATATATATATATATATATATGTATGTATATATCAGGTATATAATATACATGTATTTGATGGGTATTTGATGAATAAACAGGCTTCTCTGTCTCTATGAGCATTTGTGATCACCTGGTAAGTAGGATGGCGCATCTGCAAAGAAGTGAGGAGACTCTATTTTTTTTCTGTTTTTTTTTTATTAATTTATTCTTGTTACATCTCTATGGTTATCCCATCCCTTGTATCCTCCCATTCTCCCCTCCCTCCCATTTTCCCCTTATTCCCCTCCCCTATGACTGTTCCTGAGAGGGATTACCTCCCCCTGTATATGCTCATAGGGTATCAAGTCTCTTCTCGGTGACCTGCTGTCCTTCCTCTGAGTGCCACTAGGTCTCCCCCGCCAGGGGACATGGTCAAATGTGAGGCACCAGAGTACATGAGAAAGTCAAATCCCTCTCTCCACTCAAGTGTGGAGACTGTCCTGTCCATGGGCTAGATCAGGGTAGGGGTTTAAATTTTACCGCCTGTATTGTCCTTGGCTAGGGCTTTAGTTTGAGCGGGACCCCATGACCCAAATCTGCCTATCATAATGTTCTACTTGTAGGTTTCTAGGACCCACTGGATCCTTCTACATTGCTATTCTCCCATTGTTCTCTCATCTAGAGTCCCAATAGGATGTCCTCCCCTCGGTCCCAGTTTCCTGGTAAGGGAAGGCTTTCATAGGACATGCCCATTGGGCTAATATGCAGATATAAGTGAGTATATACCATTTGAGTCTTTCTGCCTCTGGGTTAACTCACTCATTATGATCATCTCTAGCTCAATCCATTTGTCCACAAATTTCGGGAATTCCTTGTTTTTAATAGCTGAGTAGTATTCCATAGTGTATATGTACCACAGTTTCTTTATCCATTCTTCTACTGAAGGACATTTAGGCTGTTTCCATGATCTGGCTATTATGAATAAGGCTGCTATGAACATGGTTGAGCAAATTTTCTTGCTGTGTGCTGGTGCATCTTCTGGGTATATTCCAAGGAGTGGAATAGCTGGGTCTTGAGGAAGCCCTATTCCCAGTTTTCTGAGATAGCAGAAGAGACTCTAAATAGGGATTATTATCACAATCTTTTTAACTTAGTGGTTCAGTATAAAAATGTACTGACTAATTTTGCTTTAAAACCCTCATTTTCTTAATGTCAAAGCCAGATAAAGGCATCACTAAAGAACAGACTATAAATCAATATCACCCAAAAACATGGATACAAAAATTCTCATCAGAATATTAACAAACCAAATGTAGCAATGGATAGAGCAAATTGTATGTGATGACCTAGTAGGATTTATCCCAGGTATGCAAGGTTGCTACAACATAAAGCCAACAATGCCCCTTGTCACATCATCAAGACAAATGAGGAAAAAAAATAAAATGAAAACCTCCGCCCACCCTCACAATTATAGTTTAATAAAAATTCAAATCTGCTCACAATATAAACTTATCAAACTAGGACCACAGGGGCACTTTCTCAAATTGCCAAAGACATCTACAAAAAGCCTACAGGTAATATCACACTTGAAAAGACAGATGTTTACTGATAAGAAAGAAGGCAGAGACAATCCTTACCATGTCATGTTGCATATACAGCCAATGCAATATGACAAAGAAAAGAAATAAAGGGTACATAGACTGGGAAGAAAGAGACTTTTTTGTTTATAAAATACATGACTACTTGTGCAGTAAACCTAAGATAATTGACATTCAATTTGTACTGTAGATTATAAACAGTTATATTAGGGTTTCCAGATATGACAGTGTACAAAACTCAGCCATGTTCCTTCATGTCAGTAATGTATACAGGGCAACTGAAAGAGAAACTATACTGCTTATATTAGTATCTTCAAAAATGAAATACTTAGGGATAGATTTGTAAGATCCCCATGAGACAACAGATGCAATGCTGATAAAAATAGAAAAGAGCTATGATTGGGTCAGCTGGCTAAGGTACTTTTCTTGAAGCCTGACACCTGCGTTTGGTTCCTGAGACTTACAGCGTGGGAGGAGAGAGCTGACTCCCTCTAGCTGTCTTCTGACCTCCACATGTGTACTATGCATGCCTACTCCTTCACATGCTAAGAAAACAAATGCTTGGTAAATAAATGAAAAGAACTAAGTAAAAGGGAAGAATCCCATATTCAGGGACAGGAAGCCTTAACACCATCAAGTTCTTTCAAACTTGACCTTACAGATTCAATACAACCCCAGTCAAAATCCTAGCATGTTATTTTTATATGATAAAAACAAACAAACCAGAAACCCAAAACCACTCCAAACCAAAACACAACAACAACAACAACAACAAAAATGAGCTCTCATATGTTTATACAGAGACGAAATACACAGTAATCAACTTAATACTGAAGGAGAATCACCCTCCCCTCCCCCCCTTTTTTTCCCCTTTTTCTCCAGACAGCATTTCTCTGTGTAAGAGCCTTGGCTATCCTGGACTATCTTGGTAGACCAGGCTGGCTCAAATTCACAGGGATCTGCTTGCCTCTGCCTCCCAAGTGCTAGGATTAAAGGCATACGCCACCACCACACCACAACTTTTAACAGAGACTCCCTAACCTTAGAACTTGGCAAAATTGCAGAGTAATCAGGAGGTGTAGACAGAAGGCAGGGAGGGAAGGCACTTGTCTACCACTGGCTTACATGAGCTGAAGGGTCCAGTTCCCAGAACCAATGAAAATATCAATACTATTTCAGAGAACCCAGATATAGATTCACATAAATACATTCAGCAGATTCTTTTTACACTAGGTCTTATTATGTATTTTAAGTTATAATCCTCCTGCCTCACCACAAAATTCAAAACATATCATAGAACTGAATCTCAAACACAAAATTATGTAACCTCTATAATATAATGCATAAGGAGAAATCTAAAGGATTTGAGCATTGGTGATGATCTTTTGGGCACAATTGCTGAAATAAACAAATGATAAACTAGACTTGTTCAAGGTTAAAAATCTCTCCAGAAGGCAGTAACATGAGAATGAGACGACAAGACACACACTGGAAGAAGCTATTTGCAAAAGACATGTTTAATAAAGGACTATTATGTTAACTATATAAAGAACTCTTACAACGCGACAAAATCAATTGTAAAACTTGATTAAAATTTTTTTAAGAGCTTGGGAAGATTGTTCCGTCTGTCAGGTGCTTGCTGCACAGGCATGAAGATCTGAGGTTTATCCCCAGCGCTCACCTGAAACCCATGCTGACACATTCTTGTAATTCCAGAGGGGGAGGGGGGGGCGCAGGGGGCAAGGGGGGGGCAGGGGGCAGGTAGTTTTGGGTACTTGTAGACCAGACAACCTAACTGAATCAGGGAGCCTAGGTCCCAGTGAGAGACACTGCTAGAAAACAGAATGGAAAGCTCTGGAGAAAGACATTGAGGTTGACTTCTGGCTTCCATGTATGCCAGAATTTAAAAAGCTTTCAAATGTCAATCAAAGAAGAGATAAAGCTAAGTGTGATGGTATTCGCCTTTAATCTCGCCCCTCTGGAGGCAGAGACAAGAGGATCACTGTAAGTTTTAGGCCAGCCTGATCTACAAAGCCAGTACAGTCAGGGCTGTTACACAGAGAATCACTGTCTCAAAAAACCACAAGAGACAAACCTGTCTTGAGAAACAAAACAAACCAAACAAGAGACACAAATGACAGTGTAAGACAAAATGTTCCACATCACATTTTTTTCAGCAAGCTACAAATTAAAACCACAGTGAGATGCCGCTAGACACCTATTAGAACAGCCAAACTCCAAGTCCCCAATGTCACCATAAAACGACAGGAACTCTCACTTATTGCCGGTAGAAATACCAAACAGTGCAGGCGCTTCGGAAAGTAATTTGGCAGTGCTCATAAAACTGGAGATGTCTTCCACGTGAGATTTAGCAATTACACTAGTTTCTGTATTCTTTGTCCAGGGACTGTTTAGTCATCCTAAAAAACTGCCTAATCCTTAGCCATCAGGATTGTCAAGTGGGATCTATGGATGACATGGCCTGGCAGAGGGAGTGAAACATCACATACAGTCACTCCATACACTCACAGTAAAGAAACTGGGCAAAGTGGACTGATGGTGTCCATGGCTTATAGAGGGAGAGGATGCAGGACTTACTGAGAAGCAGGAAGAGGCGCTGCCCACTCATCTGCTCTTGGCCTCCAAGAGATCTGACTTGGTTGATGCTGTCCTCACCTGACAGTAATTGGGCCATTATCCATGCTTCTTGCCCCACAGCATTGATGGCAACCCCAAGCAGCTGAGTTTTAGTGTGCCTGTCCTTCTCACCTCAATTCCTTCTTGAGAATTGTTAACGATGATGACGACACCCAGAAAACCAGGGCCTGAGGCAAACCTCAGGGCAGAAGACCAGCAGGAGGTCCAAGATGCCTGCCAGTCCTTCACCGAGTCTAGACACAAAGGTGATCCACCATGGGCCCACTTCAGGCGTTATGGCCTCTCCACAACCACACAGCAACACCAGTGGAGACACACAGATGGGCCCATTTCTTAAAGATGGAGCTTCCCTGCCTTCTGGGTAGCTGCGATCAGGTGCAGGATCAGAAGCACGTGCCCTTGCAGTGACCCCAGCCTCTTCCTCTGGACATAGTCAGAACCACAGGGACCACTACGTTTTAGGTCAGGGATGAAGGAGACATGAAGATGGACTCAGAGCAGGGATGTGAAGCCTCAGGTGCTGAGCAGTGAGGCCATGGGGACACAAAAGCTGCTGGGAAAGACGAACATTCCCCCTCTGAAATCTGTCCAAAGCAGAGGAAAGATTTGAACAAACCTGAGCCTGAGATGGTACATGCAACAGGTGAGGGCAAGGTGCTGACAGCTGGGGTGGAGAGAGCAGGAAGCTCACACAGCCACGCACCCCTGACTCACCTGGCTGAAACTGTCACACACATGGAGGTGGCCAGTGTACAAATGGCCAGGGCTTAGCTCGCATGTTTGGTTGAGAAGCCACCTAGCTCCTCCATGGCTCTCCAAAGTGTTCTCAAGTACATGTTCAGCTGCAAGGAGCTGCCCAGGAACAGGAGAGAGGCTGCCTGGCCTGGGGCCTTCAGAGGCTGCACTGCTTTCTGCCTCTCCCTTTCCCCTCACATCTCTCTACACTCTGCTCCATGCCTGTGTCCTGTAGAAAATACAAAACACATACACAGTGGTGAGCAAATGCATGGTTCTTTCCTCAGAGGTGACACATTATGCTGACAGACAATAGCTGGAGAGAAGGGGGATGTGGTCAATGTGTGTGGACAGGGCTGCACTGGGAGCTGTGCTATTGTCTCTTCTGGCTGGGGAACAAGCCCAGGGCCACAGACTATGTGATGAGCATGCTGTGAGAGGCCACTGAGATCTGCACTGACCTCTGACCTCTGACCTCTCTCATAACCTATGGGTGCCTGGCACTGCCAGGTAGCCTCTCCACCCTTGGTTTGCTACCATGCTCCTCCTCTGAGCATATCTGCTGCAGCTGGACTGGGTGAAGGTTCCAGAGGCCTCACTTGAAACCTGGGCCTGAGAGGTGAGTAGGCTAGGCTGCTTTCATTCTCCTCCATGTGGCCTCTCTTGCAGATGAGCTATATGCCTCTAGTGCAGGTGCCAGGTTCCATAACATGAGGAGAGGCATGTGGTGAGGAGGACTCTGGGAAGCTGGCTTACTGGGAGAACAGAACAGGTTTGGCTGTGGCAGAGTACTAGGCACTCTTAGATGTGGGGGCCTCTGCTGCTAGGCAGAGTTCACTGCTGAATGTCTGCATGCAGACCCCAGGACCAGGTGTGAGGGCCACAGGAGCTTCTGTTGACACTGTGCAGGTGTCTATCAGTGGTCACGCTGTGCCACCCCAGAGTAGGACTTGCAGTGGGGCAGGTCTAATCCAGAATGTTCCAGAGCCCTGAGAACGCCTGGACTTTCATCAGTTCCAAACACAGGGAACATTTTGGCACACAGGGACAGACCTACTGTTGAGGTCACACAAACAGGAGTCATTGCTTTGCTACCCTGCTCTGCAGAACAACACCCATCTTGGCCAATGCATAAGGCTGGTGTGAGGGTCCCTGTCAGTAACCTGCTTGAACATTATTATCAGGGAAGTGGGGTTTGTTTTTCTTTGAAGGGACTGAGAATCTGTGGGTTGAGGCATCATTTCCTAATTATCTATCATGTCTTATGCTAACCCTCACTTCCTAGGGATGTCCCTTAGACTAAATTACCAGTGCTTTGTAGCATGTGTCCCTTTTCTCTCCTCCTAGTTACTAACCTGCAGTGTTCTTCCTAATTTCCTTTCTACATCCCTGATGCCCAAAGTCATCCCTGTCTAAGAGTGCCTGCACCGTAGTATTGAACCCTGGAGATGGGCCCCTTGACTTCACCACTTCTCCCTAGTCACTCTCTATCTTTGTGGCTGCTGACTACAAAGCGAAAGGCCACTGACCTGGTCCTCTCTGACTAGGCTTTAAGTGAGAACTGTGTTTAAATAAGGAAAGGCTACTGCATGTGGCATTTGGCTGGAATGACACAACCTCTGATGTCTTCATGGAACTCAGTGGTCAGCTAGAAACCTCAGTCCTTGGAGAATCACAAGGCCTCCTTAAAACCTTCGTTCTCTGTGTGAGATAAGCCTTTGACCAACTTCTTCATGTCAGGTCTCATTCTGGGTCATCCATTATGTCGCTAGGTTATCTCACAGTCTGGTTTCCTGTTTCTTGGACCTTTCTGAGAAGCATATATTTCTCCTCTGGTAGCTGTTGACTTAACTTCTTGTCCCCTCTCACCCTTTTCAACTATCAGCCTTTCAGTCACTTCTGGCTTACCTGCAGTACCCCAATCTCATCTCTTCTTTTAAGCTAAAAAGGTATTTCTTTAGAATTGCTTTCTGAAGATCTGCCTAAATTTGTTGAAGAATAATTTAGCCATCCTAAACTGTATATTTAAAACATACCATTCTATTGCTTGTGACATGCTCAACCAGCACCTCTCAGGCAACAGTTCAACCACCCACCTTGAAAGCACTTTGTGCCCTTTTTATTCTGCTCCCGCCCCCACCCACCCTCACCCAATCACTGATCCATTGTCTGCACATGCGCAGATTCTATTTTCGAGCTTGTGTATGGATCGCGCCGCGTATTCTCTTTTTGTCTGGCTTCCTTCACGAACCGATTTTCAGTTTCTTCTCTCTTGTTGCTTCCGTTAAATAGTTTACCTTTATTATTCAACAATATTCCACATGTGTTTTTTTTTTTTTTAAATTGCACTTCTTCTTGTTTTCTGTTACTATAATGAAATACCTGAAGCGGGGTACTTGTGAAGATGAGGTTTATTTGGCACACAGTTTTCGAGTCATCAGGAAGAAGTGTTGACACGGCAGTCCTCTCTGGTAAGGCTTCAAGGCACATGACATCACTATAGCAGGAAAGGGTGGGCAGTCAAGAGACTCGTGCGAAAGCACGGGGAGGAGGCAGGTTTGTTTTTTTTTTTTTTTTCTACCAACATTCTCACATGACTGACTCAGGGTCCTGCAAACATCCCCTTACTCCCTTCAACAGGTTGCACCACTGTGATCTCCCATGAAGAGCCACCTAGAATGTAAAATTCCACCATCTCCCAACATCATCACCCTCCCAGAGGGCTAACCTCTAATGCTGGAACTGCTGGGGGACAAACTCCGATCAAACCCAGACTGACGGTGACTTAGGTTGCCAGTCTTCGACTACAATACCCTCACAAACACCCATGTAGAGGACTTCAGGCTTTGTGCTTTCTTTTCTCTGTAAGTGCAATCAATGGCTGACTTGTACAGCAAAGTGCACTTTTAGCTTTCAGGAGAACTGTCAAGCTAGTCTGCAAAGTGGTTGGATCAACTTCTGCTCCCATTAGTGATATGTGGAAGTTTCGTTTGTTCTGCATTCTCACCAGTTGAATCATCCGTCGTTTCAAACTGCCAAATGTACACTGGTCCAGGTGTGCGCTTCTGTTTATCTACCTGTTGTCCCTGACCTCTGATCACCGCCACCACCATGGGGCATTCTTGTCAAGAGAGATCAGCATGCCTGGAAAGTTGGCAGCAGATGTGAAGGAAGTTAGGTGAGCGCATGCCGTCCTTAGCGAGGATGCAGACCTGCTCGAGGTGAGGTGGATTCCATCACTATTTCCCAGGGATCAGAACACCCCCACCCCAACCTCTGCCTTTTTCTTTAAGCTCTGCTGACTGGGGTGTTCTTCACTTGTAGTAGTGAGGTCCCTAACATCCCTAGCCTTTCACCATGCCTGGGCTGCCGCTCATTCACGTCTGAGTGCTTTCTGCTGGCATTCAAATCAGAAGCCTTGGCCAGATGCCTGGGTTTGACCTATTCTTTCAGAGGTCACCAACAGGCCTGGGGTCAAAGTATCTAACTTATCACCATATCACCACCACACTGCAGGGTTTGTTTAACCAAATACTCCTGCTTCGGGTATCCATTGTAATGCACAGGGCTCTTTAATCTTTAACTAAACTATCATTTCACAATGTTATCCAAAAACTGTTTTTGGAAAGCTGCCTGCGCTTCCCAGTATCATTTCCTTCCTTCCTTTTTTTTTTTTTTTTTTTTTTTTTTTTTTTTTTTGTGATTATACTTACTATTTAACAGAAACATACCTTCATTTTCTCAGAGATATAAATTTACAACTGGCAGCATATGTACATACAACCTTTGTGAAGACACAGGAGGCAAGCCGTCTTCCAGTGACACAAGGTTCCCAGTTTCCCACCCTTCGCTGGATGAATGAGGTCTCTGCTTACAGAAAAGGCCTAAAAGTGGCAAGAGAATTGAGCTAGATCTCATTTTATCCCGTCTGAGAGTTTCAGGAACCCTGAACATGACAAGCCTACTTCACGGGGAAGATTCCAGCTTGCCCCAGGAGGCGCTAAACAGCTTCACCTAACAAAACCAGAGCTTGGTAGCAGTTTAGGTTCCAGAAAAGCAGACAGGATCACTGAGAGCCATTCCTACTGCCCTCCCAGTCCCTAAGCCCCACCCCGCACCCCACCAGGCCTACCAATGGTCCCGCCCCCTGGCGTTCACGCCCCGCCCCTACGTGCCGCGGGGAGGCGGGAGGAGGAGTTGGCGCGGAGGAGGCGTGGCTGTGCCGGCGGAGGCGCGGGCGGGCAGCGCGACCCGACTTCAGCTGTGACACCCACGGCGAGCCGCGGTGGTGGTGCGCGGCGCGGGGCTCAGGACACGCTCCGCCGTCTCCCGCGCCCGAGTTGGCGCCGGACTTTGCCTGAATCAACGCAGCGGCGACGCCGCTAGTCCTGGTGCAGCTTCTGGGGCCGAATTTCGCCGCTGCTGCTGGCGCTCAGGAGCAGCCCTGCCTGCCCCGGGAGAGTGGCACTGAGAGTTTCCCCCCGGAGAAAGAGCCGGGACGCGCGCATAGAGCCAAGGGGGACCTGGATCCGACCCCAGCAGAGCGGCGGAGAGGTGGGACGCGGGGATCGGAGGGCCGGGGTGGGGAGGTGGGGGTGGGTCCTTGAGCCCCTGCTCGGTGTCTGCGCCTGCAGGATCAGCTCAGAGTTCCCAAGTTACAATGCCTTGAGCAGAGTGAGGGCTTCATCTTGTCTGTCTGCAGGAGCCCCTATGGGGGTGTCCGAAGTGAGGAGGTGGCCCCAGCGTTGCCACAGCAAAGAGGCATGAGGCTAGTGGGTATAGCTTTCTTCCCTTTTTGGACCCAGTGTGATAAATAATCCGAGGAAAACCCACAAGGGGAAGCCTTTCTGTGTTTGCGTTTTTCAGAAGTTGACCTGTCCCCCGCTAGTTCTGAACTTCCCACACTACGGGAGTGCTAAGGGTTGACTGATTAATTTCAATCCATTTCTATGTCAATTTCTAGGTGACCCAGCAAAAGGTCGATTTTAAACTCTAGCCATGGAAGATTTGATGTTTGTCTGCAGCAACTTCCTTGACCCGTAAGTCCTGCAACTTCCCATTCTTCTGTGCTTAATAAAGGCTCCCAGGCTTCTTTATCCAGAACTGTTCTGTGTTGGTTGGCCATGGGGAGCACCCTGGGCTGCCATCGCTCTATCCCTAGAGACCCCTCAGACCTGTCCCATAGCCGCAAGTTCAGTGCAGCCTGCAACTTCAGCAACATCCTGGTGAATCAGGAGCGGCTAAACATCAACACTGCCACAGAGGAGGAACTGATGACCCTGCCCGGGGTGACACGTGCAGTGGCCAGAAGCATCGTGGAATACCGAGAGTATATCGGCGGCTTCAAGAAGGTGGAAGATCTAGCGCTGGTCAGCGGTGTAGGGGCCACCAAACTGGAGCAGGTCAAGTTTGAGATCTGTGTGAGCAGCAAGGGTAACTCGGCTCAGCATTCTCCCAGTTCCCTGCGGCGGGACCTGCTGGCTGAGCAGCAGCCTCATCACCTGGCCACCACTGTGCCCCTCACTCCGAGAGTCAATATCAACACAGCCACCCTTGCTCAGCTCATGAGTGTCCGAGGCCTCACCGAGAAGATGGCCGTCAGCATCGTGGACTACCGCCGGGAACACGGCCCCTTTCGCAGTGTTGAGGACCTGGTGAGGATGGATGGAATCAATGCAGCCTTCCTGGACAGAATAAGACACCAGGTGTTCGCAGAGAGGTCGAGGCCGCCATCTACCCACACCAATGGAGGTCTTACCTTCACTGCCAAACCTCATCCCAGTCCCACATCTCTGAGCCTGCAGAGCGAGGACTTGGACCTGCCACCAGGGGGCCCCACGCAAATCATCTCCATGAGGCCCTCGGTGGAGGCCTTTGGCGGGATGAGGGATGGGCGACCTGTGTTTAGGCTGGCCACTTGGAACTTGCAGGGCTGCTCTGTGGAGAAGGCCAATAACCCAGGGGTCCGAGAGGTGGTGTGCATGACGCTTCTGGAAAACAGGTGAGGACAAGAGCCACCAAGGGTGCTGGGAGTCACTGCAGTGTGAAATGGCCTCATCAGAGGATACAATTGAGTGGATCCTTTGGGGGCAAGGGAAAGCAAAGAGTGATTTATCCATGCTCCTGAGGTTCCAGCCAATATTGTCGCCTAGAGCTGATTGCTGTGTGATGGGTCTCTCTTAAGCAGAGGCTGTGTGAGTGTGGGTTCTGCTTTGGAGAAAGTCTTTGACTCTCAGGGCTCCACAGAGTTTGAATCAGGGACACAGCCTGGGAACTGAGGTGCAGTTTTGCATGTAAGAAAAACCTGAAGTCTTTTTCTGTTTGTTTGTTATTGAGACAGGGACTCTCTGTGTAACCTTGGCTGTCCCAGAACTCCCTCTGTACACCAGGCTGGCCTCAAACTTAGAGATCCACCTGCTTCTGCCTCCTGAGTGCTGGGATTAAAGGTGTGTAGTACCACTGCCCTGCTAAAAACCAGAGTTTTTAAAAGTTGCACTCATGGGCGGAGGTGGGGAGTCATGATTTCTCATCAAATACACCTATTTGCATGGACAAAAATCATAGTATTTGCAAAAACATATACTGTATTTGCCAGGGAGCTGTGAACAAAGTGTTTAGCACCCCTCCCCCTCACCCCCCTTTTTTTTTTGTTGAACCTGAACTTGGCTTTTAGCATGCTCCGTCTCCTGTTCCATAGCGGGAAAAGGCCAGTATGGGTGTGGATACTGGGCAGATAGTTCCTTCTGAACTAAGGGAGAGAAAACTGGCAGGTTTGGCCAGTGGGAGGGGATGCCTCCTGTGCGTCGGAGCATCTGCTAACTCCGCACACAGCACAGTAGTGCACCGTGGTAGGAACCCCTGCTGTCTCTCAACTAGTGTGTGGTGTGATGCCATCTACCTCCTTACTGTGTCAGACATCCTCAGGCCCCGATCTTCAGGGCTCTGGGGTTCAGTCAATGCTGGTGGCTCCTTACTGGCTTCCCTTGAGGAGGCGGACAGGCTTGGCAAGGTGGTATCTTGGTGTCCAGAAGTGAGGAGTGAGCTCTCAGTGCGGAATCAGTGGTGAATTTGCGGCAGGCCATGAGGACAGATTAGGGAGGAGAAAAGCAGGTCACAGCGTCTTTCTTGGCACTGTCCCATGGCACATTCTTATCACTGAGGAGAGAGAGAGAGAGGATTGCAGGGCGGATCAGAGCAAGGGACTGGGAGACCACCAAGTACTCTTCTCCTGTGCCATCTGTCACCCAAACTCATACCTTCTGTGGACTTATTCACAGCCCTGGGAGACACACATCAGGACGGGCTTGGTAATAGTCCGCCTTCACAGCTGCCGGGGGGGGGGGGGGGGGGGGGGGGGGAGAAGGGGGGGCGCGGCGGGAAGGCGGGGTGGGGGAGCGGGCAGCATGGTTGTTTAATTCCCATCAGGTGTTTTCTTGAAGCCCAGTGTAAAGTAAGGAGAGGGAAGAATCAGGATCTGCAGTGTCTCAGTAGGGACGGCTGCATGGGTAGTTGTTGTCCATTTGCCTCATCAGTGTGGCCCTGGGCCAGTACCAGCAACCCCTGCCTCAGAAGCCCTGCGTGTCAGGTTGTGCCACCTCTCCAGGTGCTTCTGGTGCAGCCGTGAGGTGCACCTCACTCTGGGTTGGGCCGTCTGTGTGCTTCTGAGTTTCTTTTTGAAGACCTTCCTCGTGTGTTGGCATCTCTGCGAACTTTGTGTTTGAGCTTTTCTGTTACTCTGTCCCCGCCTTTGGTTGTTCTGGTTGGATCTGAAGTTATCTGTTCCTGTAACCATTCAGTCTGGCCAGGAGTTAAGGGCCTTGTCGGTGTCTAGGACATACGTGTGTGGGGAGTGGATGAAGGGGGGCGGGTAAGGCTGGACACAGAGCCTGTGGTCCCAGCTGTTCAGGAGCTCCTCAGGCAGCGGGCTTGCCTGTGAGTCAAGGATGGACCCACCACTGGCTGCCCAGAGAAGAGCATTAACAATTCTTGTCCAGTATGGAGTCCTTGGGGGGTCTTGTCCTGTCTTTTTCTTTGGATTTCTTAGAATACTAACAATATTTAGCTGCTGATTTCACAAACCCAATAGGGTGTAGAAGGGAACACTTGCAGTAAGCAACGGGAAGGTGACCCCCATTGGGGTCTCACACCGTGCTGCACATCTGTCCTACGAGTTGGTGACTCCTTTGGCCTGATCACAATTCAGGTATTGTATGGAATCCTAGCACATAGTGTCTGGTAAAACCTAAGTAATAGGCTTAGAGCCCTGAGCCATGCAAAGCTGGGGTGGGAGCATCTGCCTGTGTGACTGCCCTAGGGCACCAGAAGCTGTCACAGAGTCCTCGAGGGCAGGTGGCAGTCCCCATGCTCCAAGAGGTGTGTGTTCACGCTGATTCACAGAAGTGTCTCAACATCCTGGTATCTCCTTTTGTTAATGACAGGAAGCATATTTGGCGTGAGCAAGTGTGGACGTATGCTGATTTCCAGGAGGCTCTTATTTTCATATGTATATATGTATATATATGTATATATAAAGGCACTCTTAGGGTGTGCCTTTGTATTCTTCTGAAAGCTTCCACATCTGTTTGATCTCCCCAGTAACTATGCTTTGTTGTTGTTGTTGTTGTTTTTGTTTGTTTGTTTTTGTTTTTGGAGACGAGGTTTCTCTGTGTAGCCTTGGCTGTCTTGGACTTGTTTTGTAGACCAGGCTGGCCTCGAACTCACAAAGATCTGCCTGCCTCTGCCTCTCAAGTGCTAGGATTAAAGGCGTGCGCCACCATGCGTGGGACCCCAGTCACCATGTAAAGTAGGGAATACCTGTTTTTTATTAGAGTTTCTCCACCTTTCGGTGAGGAAACGAGAAAGGGGTTAAACCACCTGCCTCTGGAGCAGCTCCTTTGTGACTTACCAGGGACAAGGACGGAGACCGGCTGGCTTTATACCTTGCAAGTGTACTGTTTGCTAAGGCACAGCATCTGTATGTGCACTGCTTCCTGCTTAGGTGTCCCGCACTGTACAAGTCAAAGGCATTTCCCACCTCCTTTGCCTGTCACAGACATTAAGTCCATTATAAAGTAAACCTTGGCAGCTTTGTTGAGGCCATGGCTGTCTCTTAGCTTCCTTTCTGCGAGTGTTGCTCATCAAGTATGTGCATTTTCTTAGAGGAGAGGTCCCTGTATGGGATTGGAGTCTTTATTGCCCTGAAATGCTGCTGATTTGATAGGTGGACACGTTCGAGCTATAAGAAACCGTGTCTTGCACGTGAACCCTAAGGTAGGACCTCTCAGAACTAGGTAATCACAGTCACCAAGAACCTCCAGGGACACCATGCTGTGGCATGTGTCCATGCTTGGATAGTTTCATCAGATCCATTTGCCAGCCCTTGGTCTTAGGCAATGTTCCTCCTCCTTCAGTATTTGTGGAGCAAGAATGAAAGAGGAGAGTGCTTCTGCTAAATATCCTTGCAAAATGCAGGGACAGTCAGCGTGAGGAATGTTCCTTCAGTGATTACTGCCGGGTGATCGTTCCATCTTAGAGTGTCCCTCTGGATTCTGAAGTTAAGCTCAGGGAGAACTGATGGGTAGTTTCCAAAAGAAACAGAGAAATTTCACTTCCCGAGTGCCTGTTTTCCCCACATTCTATATCAGAAGGAAACTCCACGTGTCAAAGTAGTTAGCTTTCTAATGGTGTTCATCTCATTTCTTGCTGAGTCCTCACTGCCAAAGCACAGATATATTAATGCCTGGCAACATGGACAGTTATAGGAAAAAAACCTACCACCAACAGATTTCAGTCTGTCGGACACGATTAGTGGGATCCACAGAGCTAGAATTCATCTTGTCATTCAGTTCATTCATTGAAAACTATGTATTGAATGCACTCTTGCTGTGTACGTGTATAAACATAATTCAGGGATCAGCTTGGCTCACCTCTATGACAGAATTAAGTAAATGCCAGTCAGTTTGTATGGCTCACTGTCAAAACAGTGTGCTGAGCCCAGATTTTTTTTTTTTGCTAACTCACAGAGATTGATTTGGTATCTGAGTGTATTTATTTTCTCCATATGAATAATCGGCTCATTAAAAAGTAGATAAATGAACCAAATATTATATATATATAATATCTATATCTATATCTACATCTCCCCAGGGGGCAAAACCACTTAGCATGGTGCCATCTTCTTTGATAGCTATGGAAAAAGAGTCTCTGAGGGTTGAGATAACATCCCTGTGACCTTAAGAAATATAGACGGTGGAGCCAGGATTTGAAGCTAGGCTTTCTGTCTGATCTCAGAGCCAGGACTGAGTGCGTATCTTACCACACTCATTACGTCCTTCCGTGTCCTGTTCTGACCCTATCCGGTCCATAGCTCATTGTTTCCTCCCCGTCTTGGGTCAAACATCAGGGCTTTTAAGAAACATGGCTTCACCCAAGTCCCCGCAATGGTCTCAGCCTCAGGAGGCCTCCGTGCTTTTCCTGTTTTTGTTCCTCCAAAGGATGGGGTGGTAGCCAGATGTGTGGAGCAAATTCGGAGAAGACGTCAAGGCGTCTCTGCTTGGCCCTCACTGTGAGCTTGAGACCTTGGGCTCTATTCCAAGGTGGAGTTCCGGTTCGCAGAGCCAAGGAATGACGGGTCATTTCCAGACAGAAAGGTGGTCTGCACGAAGACTGTTGTGGCTTTGTAAGAGAAGGTGGGGTCAGTGAAAGGAGCTCTCAGTGCGGTCATCACTTGGGGTTTATTTCACAGAAAGGAAAGGGGTTGTGTTTGCTTTTCGAAAAAGTTGAGTTTCTTTGGGGTCTAATGTCAAGGGCCTGTGGAGGTTTGATACTGTTGATTTTTCCAGGTGATTAAACATTCATTCAAGCATTTTTTTTTCTTTCTTTCTTTCTCTGGGTAGCAGTCTGTTTGAGACAAAGTGAGGGCTTTGCTGGAACTTCCTTTCTGCCTAGGGAGATGAGCATGTTGTACACAGGTACCCAAGGACAGGTGTGTGCAAAGGCTAAGGATGAAGGAGATGAGGCACAGAGAAGCTTGTTTAGATAAATGGAAGTCTTGGAAGGCCTCCTCTCAATGCTGGTGGATGGCAAGGAGCTGGGCATGGAAAAATCTGGGGGTGGAGGCAGATGCTGGCGACATGAATTCTTGCCATGTTGTTATGGCTGCTTTGGCCTGAATGGCTGGAGTTTTAGGAGTTGTAAAG
Source organism: Acomys percivali (assembly GCA_907169655.1). NCBI lineage: Eukaryota > Metazoa > Chordata > Mammalia > Rodentia > Muridae > Acomys > Acomys percivali. The sequence continues at coordinate 83,950,458 of OU015749.1, forward strand.
GAACAGGCGGCTGATGCTTCAGGGGTAGCAAGTGACTGGGAGATGGAGTGGGTGGAAATGAACGACCTAGTCAGAGGTAAAAGCTGAAGATATTTGTCTGTGTTTGGGATGATGTGCTTTGTCTGAAGCACTTTGAAATTCCTAGCAGACAGACTCAGAGGCATTTCAGAAATTCTGGGGCCAGCTGGCATGCTTCTGTATTGTGTGAACATGACACACGTCTCTGACCTCATCGCTCCGCCCTGTGCCCGATGTACTCTGGTAGGATCTTGGGTACCCATAGCAGTTTGAGGCTATGGCCTGGCCTCTGCCCCGGAGTGGCATCTGGCAAGGTGCTGTATGCTTTCAGCATCAATGACACGTAGAACAAGACCATGGTTAGGGACTGTAGGTAACTTTTCATCAGAAGATATTTACAATAGTTTCCTTGTTGATTGAGCACTTACTCTATGTTTATTCCTTCATGAGGTCAGTGGCGCAGAGCCCTGCCCCATATTGAGGAAACTGATGATCTGAAAGGAAGAAGGAATACAACAGATAGTTATCAAGAGAGTGTGCAATATGAGGGAGGATGTGAACACTGCTGAGAGGCCAGAGAGCACAGGGATTGGGTACCAGTCTGCTTGCTGCCGCTGGGTTTGTGGAAACTTCCGCCTTAGGGGAGAGTGAGGACCATGCTTGGGAACAAGCTCACTGGGAGCGGGCTTGGCGTTTAACATAGAGAGATGTGGCACCAATTGGGTTGTTACTTAGCAGCCCCTCCATGCCTTCCCCTTCCTGCAGAGTTAAGGACTGAGGGCCAAACTGAGCCCACTCTATACTCAGGTTGATAATGTATAATACTTAGAAACACAGAAGCTTTCTTCTAGAACAGCATACAAAAAGTCAGCACAAGAAAGCAGCTGCCCCTATCATAATTCTGTGAGCCTTGCGTGGTGACACACCTTTAATCCCAGCACTGAGGAAGCAGAGGCAGGTGGATTTCTTTGAGTTCAAGGCCAGCCTAGTCTGCTAAGCAAATTCCTGGAGAGCCAGGCCCTGTTACAAACAAACAAACCAACACAACAAACAAAGTCAAAGGTCTTAATCCACAAGTCCTTAATAATCTTTGCTAGTAGCAAATAAAAGGGTGCATTTCACTACAAGTCCATTTATTCATCACAGATACCTGCCCTTACCTGCTGTAGAGGCAGCAAGGTGGGATCCTATACTGGTAATTCTGCATAAAACATTAAGGAGATGCTACAAAAATGGGGGTGAAAGCATCCTGGCCTTACTGCATCTGATTGCACACAGGCCTTCTGCATCAGTGATTGTACTGTTGTGATTGATAGATGCCACACAGGTGGATCCTGGTGGTTAGGAGGCTATGAAGGTTATCCTGTAGTAAACATGTCATATAAAATAAGTCTAGGATCCCTCCGAAGTCTGGTATAATGTTGTGGTTTTTGTTGTTTCATTTTCCTGGCTCTAGTTCTCTAACTAATGCTGATTTGTGCTTATTCCCAACCAGCCTTTGTTTCCTGAGTATTCTATTTTGGTCCAGCCATTACCTGATTAAACTGTTAGGCCAGGGCCTTTGATTGCAAGGCTGCTGTAAAGTCCTGAAATGCAGTGCTTCACCAGGGGAAGGCTGCCCTCCTGCCTGTGTCGCCTACATCCTGCTGTTCTAGGGATCTGCAGTCTTCTTTCCCGATTGAACTCTGGAGGCTCACATTGGTACTCTCTCTATTCAGGCTATTTTAAAGCATGGAGTCTTAGAGGGAGGTTTAAGATAGATTGCTTCTTAATATATTGATCCAATAACTGGTTCAAAAGAAACCTCCCCTAAAGCTGTTTGATGAAATTCAATCTGTCTTACATTTTTAAAAACCTCAGTTAAAGAAATTAATGTTTAAAAAAAATTACAATAAGCAGTTTCATCATGATAGTTTCATGCATGTAATATGGATGTTAACATTTGCCGCCCACTAGTATTCTCACCCCACTGCTGTTTCCACTGCTTTCCCCGAATAGACCCTTTCAACAATGTCACACCTTTAAAAACTATTGAACCCCTACTCAGATCTAGCCAATGGGCAGGACATTCTCCACAGTTGTGTGGAGAGCAGGGACTGATTCTGACATGAACTCTGGTGCCCCATATTTGACCACTTCCCATTGGTGGGGAGGCTGGTGGCACTCAGAGAAAGAATAGGCAGGCTACCAAGATGAGACTTGATAGGCTGTGACCATATGGTGGGGGAGAAGGTCCCCCTCAGTCATACACCTAGGGGAGGGGAATAGGGTGAAAGAGGGAGGGAGGGAGGAATGGGAGGAGACAAGCAAGGGGATGACAATTGAGATGTAATCTGAATAAATTAAAGAAAAAACATCGGGATCACTCATTTGAGAGGAAACATGGCATAATTGTCTTGAGCTGGCTTACTTCTTTTGACATGATGATCTCCACTTCATCCCTGTAAATGACACGATTTCGTTTTCTGCTATTTTAAGTAGAAGGAAAAGTAAAGCAATTGTGGTCTGGAATTCCCAATGATTGGCTTAACTGGCCTTCTTGCTGTGGACTCTGTTCCCTCTTTTCTCACTTCTTGTTAGAAGCCTTTGCCGATGCAGATCCGGGTGTCATTTTGCCATTTGTTCTTGTTAGCACGGAGCTCTCCAATCTTAAAGTCTCACATTAAATAGCAAAATACTTCCTGTCTGTCTCCTCACCCGATGGGGCTGGAGCTTTTATGTCTGTTTGGTAGCAATACATATTCTGAGAACAAAAACTGACAGTTAACGCTGGACTTGCTGTGGCTGAGGCCTGAGGATGGCCAATGTCACCTGTGACCGTCATCTTTGTCCCTGACTAATGGATATAAAAGGATTGATCAGCGAAGCTGAGACCTCTGCCAGAGTCACATGGCTTTTCAATAGTGGAGTGTGAATTGCAGTCGCAGCAGTTACTATGTAAGTTTGACAGCTAGAATGTTCTGGGAGGATCAGCCATCCTCAGCGCAGCCTGTGTCTGGACTAGCTGCTCTCCTACCTGTTCTGCTTTGAGATCCTTCAGCATGTGGATACATAGCAGTGCCACCATGCCTGGGAGAGCATGTGTCTGCCCTGGCCTTTGCTTCTTCAAAGTGGAGCAAGGATAATTGCAGAGCAAACTGGGTGTGAGATACTGTGTGTGTGTGTGTGTGTGTGTGTGTGTATATATATACATATATATGTATATATATGTACACATGCATGCAGGTATATGTATATGTATTTATATTATAATTCATATCAGTAGCAAAATTACAGGTAGGAAGTAGCAATGAAATAATTTTATGGTTGGAAGTCACCACAACACGAGGAACTGTTATTAGAGGGTTGCAACGTTAGGAAAGTTGAGAACTGTTTTAAATTTCACTGCTTATGCAACCTGTGAATTACTCTGAGCTGGGACATATATTTTTAAGAAAGAAGGCTGGACTCTATGCCTCATAAAACATTTTTCGACGTTTTAGAGTTCACAGCAGTCTTTTAAAATTGTTCTGAATTGAATTTTAAAGATTATTTATTTATGTATTTTTTTTTAAAATGTGGAATATGTGTGAAGTCTCCCAGTGACTGAGGCAAGCATTTCAGTGTATGTGAACTGAACTGAACACAGTCAAACAGCAGGCAAAATGGTGATGATTTGTTTTGATGATTCCACATTTATAATAAAAATATAAGCCATTGTTAGAGTTTGCTAGTTTTGACTTAAAAGTTGCTTTTATCTTTCAATTCTAGGGTAAATTTAATTGAAGAACATCTAAGATGTTCAAAATGTCACCGTGTGCAGCCACTTATCTATAAAAAGCAAGAATTTGTTGACATTATCCAAACAAATCAAGGCACAGAAATAATCTGGAGGATGAGCGGGTGGCAAGACCACAATGGTTATCCTTAGCCCTGATTTTAGATAGAGTGTTTTTAATTGATGTATAGTCTTTTGAAACAAGGTGTCTCTGGGTAGCCCTGGCTGGTCTAGAGCTCTTTGTAGACCCTGCTGGCCTCAGATTCAGAGGTCTGCCTGCTTCTATCTCTTGCATGCTTGGAGTGAAGACATACGCCACCACTCCGGGCTCAGATACAGTATTCGTGGTCACGAAAACCACTGTGTTAGGTCAGGAGGGTAGTGCACCGTGGAGCCTGAGGCAGGGTTGTGTCCAGGAACCCTGAGGTCTTTGGTGAGACCCTTCAGTGTCTTAAGGCCTGTCTCTCTCCCATAGTAAAAATCAAAAGAAAAAAGAAAGAAGGAAAGAAAGAAAGAAAGAAAGAAAGAAAGAAAGGAAAGGAGGAGGACCAAAACATGTCTTCATGATAATTTGATTGATCAGTTCTGTTGGTAAGAGCTCTACACTTTGGATGTATACGTTTCTTCTGAGTCTCGGAAGTCCCTTCTAGTCTGAAAGTGTATTCACAAGGAAGGAAAGTGACCTCTATTTTCTGCCAAGTACCTGGAATTCCGAGGAGGAGGAGGAGCAGTGGTTTCTGTAGATGGGCGTGTCTCAGTCAAGAGAGTTACCATCATACAGTGCTGGTGATGTAAACAGCTAAAATTCATTGGCTCCATGTTTGACCAAGGAACTGTGACCAGTGACTTTGCAGTGGTCTTTGTTTTATGTTTCCCTGAGGCTGGGTCCCTGCCTCGTAGCTGACCTTCGTCTCTCTTTGTTTTCACACGGCCCTTCTGCTTATCCACATCCAGATTTCTTCTTCTTGTGAGGACCAGTCATATTGGATGAGGAGATCATTCATTTTTCAGACCTTAACTTCACATAGTCACATTCTGGGGTACTATGGGTTAGGACTTATTAAGTGTGAGGGCACCCCATCAATCAGTGTATGAGAAGATGACTTCGGAAGAGTTGACCAATATGTCTTTCTTGGCCATTTGCGAGGAAGGCACATCTCTGACTTTTTCTGGTGGGATAATATCAGGCATTTAGTGCACAGATAAAAGCTGGTGACACTGCCCTCTGACATGAGGACAGCTTTCTTATGAGCCACAGTATGTCTGGCCTAGCTTTGGGGAACTGGGGCTACTTTTCCCTGCACTGCCCTTCAGGTGTGCCAGCCTGGGCACCCTCCTGGAAAAATTCCATTGCCTTGAAGCCTTGTGGTGCACCACCACTCCCAGGCAGCATCCTTTAGTCTGCCAACTTTGGTGCTTGTCCTTAGCCCCTGGTAATATTGATGCATAAGCTGGCCAGACCTTAGTCACCGAGTTCAGGTAGGGATTTGGTGTCTGTCTGCTGCTTAGAACTTTGTGTCCTTTAGACCCGCAGCGAGAAGGTGAGATCCAGACTGCCTGTCCTGAAGCCAGCGCAAGCCAAGCTTTCTTTGACTTCTGTTATTAAGTGCCCAATTATGGGCTCCCGTCCAGATCTCCCTGACCATAGTAGGTACCGCAATTGCATGTGGATGCCATTCGCCCTCCTAAATTGAGGGTTTCACGAGGGTGGGAGCTGTGTTCAGTATCATAATTTTGGCCCACTAGCCCTAAGAAATTCGTGGCAAGAATATGTTGCCATGAACAAATAAATTATTTAATTTATTTCAAGTGCCATTACAAGCATTTTATATCCAGTAGCTAACTTTATCCCCACACCAACAAGTGAGTATGGTTCATCTACCATATACATGAGTATAGCGGGACTTTCTTTGGACCCACCAGCGATATAAATGACGTGAGGCTTCTATATAGCTTAAAGCTTAGCTAGGCCTCTGGCTTGGGCAGTCTCCTGGTCACTCTAAACGTAACCCAACTATGTAGCCTACAGCCCACCCCACGGCTAGCTCTGTGCCTTTCTCTGCTCCTCTGCAGTCTGTGTCTGCTCCCTCTGTGTTTGTACTCACATCTTCTACATCTGCCTCTTCTCCCAGCATCCCTCCTTCTCCCAGAAGTCCTGTCCTCCACTTCCTGACCAGATTTTGGCCATCAGGTCTTTATTACAACTAATCAGAACCTCTGATGCAGTCCTAGATGGCCTTTAGGCAAGCGGGGAAGGATGAATATTTACAAAATATAAGGCTGGTGATGGGCCAGGGAAATGCCAATAGCAGTATCCTGCCAGCATTCAGCTCTCTGCTGGTATAGAACTAACAATTGAAAATACAGAGGCATGCCTTCACACAGTGTGAAGAAAAGGTCACCCCAAACACATGAGGACTTCCTTGAAGATTTTTAAGCAAGTTTGCAGGAAGGCACTCAGCTGGTGAGCAGGGAGCAGGCCTCGTCTCCTTTACGTACAGAGGTAGAGAATCTGTAAACGTGGAGAGGCCACAGCAGGGCCAGGAGGGGACAGTTCTATTCCTAGAGAGGTTGGAGAGTCGGCATGAGTTGTGGGAAGTTGTGTCTGGGAGGGAGCTTGAGGTGGTTGTCAGTCAGTGTCCTGGGAAGTCACCCAGTCTGTCACGGTGAGGCCAGCAGTGCTGGGCTGGGTGGAGGCTGGGCTTGTTTTTCTAATTGAAATGTGACTTCTCCGCCATGCGACTCACAACAGTAAAGTGACAGGTACTGGGTTTTATTATATTCATGAAGTTGTGCAACTCATGCCTATTTAATTCCAGAGCATGCTGATGAGTTCATAAAGAAGCTCCGTATGTATTAGCTGTCACTGCCTATTGCCTGCATGTTCTTCTTCTGGGCACTTGGCTTTTTGAATTGGACTCCTTGTATCTTGCATGTTTCAAGGTTCATCTGTGTTGTGGTATGTCGGCATTTCTCTCTCTCTCTCTCTCTCTCTCTCTCTCTCTCTCTCTCTCTCTCTCTCTCTCTCTCTTTTCCTTGAGAGCTGAGTAATATTTCACTATACCGGTTGATGATAGCTTTTTTCTACCTTTTGGCTATTATGAACAATACTTTGAATGTACATGAAGACGTTTTTTATATGGAAGGCATTTTCATTGCTGTTGACTAGATCCAGAGAGTCAGGTTGCTGGGTCACGGATAATTCTCTGTTTAACAGTTTGAAGAACTGAACTGCCAGGTTGCTTTGTAGAGCATCGGGATCTTTTTTTTTTTTTTTTTTTTTTAATCAGCAGAGTATGAAGGCTCACATTTTCCAAATTCCTGTCAACACTTATTGTTTTCTGATTTTGACCATGGCCATTCTGTTGGACATGGAATAGCATTATCAGGGTTTGAATTCCATTTCCCCAGTAGCCAGTGATGCTTAGCATCTTCCCATGTGTTTGTTGTCTGTTTACATCCCTTTTTTGGAGAAACATCTATATTTAGGCCTTGAGTTAGGTTATTTTCAAACTTATCGCCAAGCTGAAAAAAAAGAAAGGTGCTGCTCTGACTGTCTTCTCTTTCTTGCCACTTAGTCATGAGTCATCACACCAGGACATGATCTGGGCTGATTTCTTTGTAATAGAAGCAAGTACAAGCATCCTACCCAAACAAGCCTCCATCTGGGAAGAGTGTGGCAGCTTCCGCTTGCTGTGTGCTCCATGATTCTGGGAGCAGCCGTGCGTCTGAGCTGGGCTCTTAGCAGAGTCCTTCAGAGGGACTGAGTGTCCTCCAGCTCCACGTTTAAGTTATGTGTTTTGGACGAATGTTTAAACACATTTATCTGAAGCCGGGATGTAATGCACAGCATGCCAGGGATTGCCGTGAGACGGGAACTTTGGCAATGTCACTACCATACCTGCAGTTCACAGCCCACCCCCCCCCCCCAGGCCAGGGAACTTCCTTGAAGGAGCACCTGCTGCAGGACCCTGGCAAAGCTACCATGCATAGATGAAATTACATGCCGTGTGTTTATTTCCTGATCTCTCTGAACCCCAGCTGTGGCAAGCTGAGTCATACACTTCACTTGATGGGACTCTGTCATCAGCGAGTGCAGGCTCCACTTCCCTTTGCTTTTTTATGTCTAAATTGCCCTTTCTTCTTAATGCCCCTCCCATCCACTCTCAGTGTAAAGAGGTACTTAGATGCACTTAGGCATATCAGTGGGAATTATGATATTAATTCACAAAAGTACGTTCTGAGTCCTGAAGATTTCCAGCTAGCGACTGCTTCTGAATGCCTTGTACTCAGAAGCACTGAGCTCATGCTGTGCATCTACCACACATATGCAGCTCCCACTCGCTTCTTCTGGGGAGAGCTGTCCTACTCTTTAATTGTCCTTATCATCACATTGATCATCTCCCTAATGCACATATGTCCTTCAGGAATTAGCCCTTCTTCTGGCAAGGTAACAGAACACCTTAAACTGGGTGATTTATCTGAGTAGAAATTTGTTTTGCTCATGGTTCTAGAGACTAGGAGGTTCCCAGGAACAGAGTGCCAGCAGCTAGGAAAGACCTTCAGGCTCCGTCAGCCCCGGGTGGAAGGTTGAAAGGCAAGGGACTGCAGAGGGCCAAGCTTGCTTTTGAAGAGACAGCTCAGGGGTCAGGAGCATGTATTTTTAAACAGTGCTAAGCTGGGGGGGGGAAAAAGTCCCGATGCGTTTCTTGCCCTGTTTTTTGCTATTTAGTCACGGAGTCATTGCACTAGGACATAATTTGGGATAATTTCACTGTGGTAGGAAAAAGAACTCAACTTGCTACCAAATCGACCTTCCATCTCAGAAAATGGAGGGGACCTGAGTTCAGTAGCTACTACCCACATCAGATAGATCACAGTGGCATGTAACTTGAGCCCTAGGGGCTCCAACAGCTAACACAATCAGACATACACATACACATAATTCAAAAAAGAACCACCGCTTTCTGATAACCACTGCTCCCCCAAGTAATGGGTACCATTGTGAGGACACAGCTTTGTTTCCTAAACATCTGTGTTATGGCCCAACACCTTTCACTAAGCATAAAGTGTATGACCTTGGGGCACAGACCATTTTATCTGTGATTCAGGACCAGTTTTCTAAAGACCTCCTAATTAGAAAAAAGTCCAGTGGCCCAGACCTCTCATACATCTGGAGGCCTCAGTTCTGTTGACTAGATTTATCTCCAGTGTCATTCTCATTCATTTTAGTTAATTTTGCTCTTCCCCATGCTTTATATATTTAAAAAGCTTTAATTTTAGTTTTGTGTGTATTTGTGTGGTGTATGAACTCGCTGGTGTAGGTGTGTGCACATACATGCGTGTGGAAGCCAGAGATGGAGGTTGGTGTCTCTCCTGGGTTGCTCTCTTATCTTTGTCTATTCAGACATGTCTCTCGCTGAAGCTGACTCTCACTGATTCTTCTAGGCTAGTTTTCAGGGGAGCTTCAGGGCTCTGCCTGTCTCTGCCCCTCCTTCCTAGTGCTGTAGTTATAGGTGTGTTCCACCATGCCCAGCTTTTTACATGGGTGCTGGGGATTTGAACTCAGGTCTTTGTGTCTGCCTGGAAGGCACCTTTTTGACTTAGCTGTCTTCCCAGCTTCCCATGCTTTATCTTCCTTGTTTTATATCTTTAAGGAATAAATGAGTGTTTTTTTCCCTGTACTGTAAACCTTAGATTTTCCAAGTATATTTTTGTATGAGTACATGCACAGATACTAATGGACCTTTCAGAAAAGCCAAAACATATGCTGCTGGCTTAAAGGCAAACAGACCAAAAATAATGTGTCTAAATTAAAAATACTTACATTTTAACCCAATTTTATTTGTGCACAATAAATCAAACAGTGAGTCAGACTTTATTCCAGGTCGAACTTGAGATCAGCAGCCTCGACATTATCTTTCATAGTTCAAATAGGGTCAATTCATGGAGTCTCACTTTTCTAAACCCCTTTTTGCGACTCATGTGTCCCCAGGTTTGTATGTGTCTGACCATAGACATATGTTTGTATATGTCTCCACCCACAGAGTGTCTGGCTATGTGAGAGCTATAAATATACCCATCTTAAAAATAGATCTTTATCTTTAGTGCTAATTAGATCTCTGCTTCCTTCACTTTGTCAGTGAGTACGTACAGTTGAGAGAACCTGTAATGCACTTGGCAGGATTCTGCCTTCTGACTAATTGTTTGCAAGCCCTCCCCTTTCCCCTGCAGCTCATTTTAGACAAGCCCAATGGTACCTGGCATCTGATTTACTATCAATGCAACCTAGATGGGAACAGCGACTTTCTCTTGTCGTCCAGCAGTCTGGTGGCGGCTAGAGCTGGAGCCAGGAACCTTGACTTTGTATTTTTGTGTAGTTCAAGGCTAGACTGCCAGACTGTGAGGCACAGTCTCCTCCTCCTCCTCCTCCTCCTCTTTCTTCCAACTCCTCCTCCACCTCCTCCATCTCCTCCTTCTCCTCCTGCCTCTCTCATACTTGACTCTTTGCATGAAACTTTCAAAACACAAAGACATATGAACAATGCTTGGGCTCCCGCTCGTGAGGTCATGGTGCTTTCTACCTTTGTGCTGTCCTTCTGAGCTCCTTCAGAGCCCGAGAAATCAGCTTCCTTGAGACTTGGTGGACAGCAGTGCTCACCACTCACTGAAGAAGCTGTCAGTGGAGGCTCCTTTGGCCAGCACAGTGTATCCCTGGCACCTATCCGAAAGCAGAGGGAATATGAAGAGCTCCATCTGGCTGTGGGGACAGTCGACACAGGATGGAGGGATTGGGTGAACAGCAGAGACTTTGTGACTGGTGGCAGGGAGAGGTGGTACTCAGGACTGCTGCCTGTAGAACTGCTCAAATGGTCCTGTACTGTGGTGCTTCCTCTTCCAACCAGCCAGTGCTGTTTTCTGTTTCTTGCAGCTACGACTCTTGGTGGATGTACCCTGACCCACAGACCCCAAACAATGCATCTGTTTATTTACTGGTATTAGGGACCAAACCCCAGGGTCTTGTGTGTGCCAGGCAAGCACTCTACCACTGAGCTGTAGCTCCAGATCCCGGACAGTGCTTTTAAAACTCTTTTTAGTCAAGGACAACTTTCCTTAAATGAAATCTTATGGCAGTGATTTTCAACCTATGGGTCGTGACCCCTTTGGGGGTCAAACAACCCTCTTACAGACGGGGCCACATATCAGATATCTCACATATTAGATATTTATGTTACAACTCATAAGGGTTGCAAAATTCTAGTTATAAAGTAGCAACGAAAATAGTTTTATGGTGGAGGAACACCACTACAACACGAGGAACTGTATTAACAGGTCACAGCACTGGGAAGGTTGAGAACCACTGCCTGTTGGGAACGCATACCACACCATGCTGATAAAAGATGAGTTGCTCTGGGCTAGAGCTCAGGGCATATGTGGGGGGCTGGGAGGCACACTGTGCAAAGAAGCACCAGCAAAATCCTGTGTGGACATTTTTTATCATCTGCTCAATGTCAGTCGCCTCCCCGCTCCTGTTACTAGGCTCTGTTCGCTGCCAACAACCCATAGATGATCATGGGACTGTTTGCTGCTGGTTCATCAGTTTGTTTTCAGGGCCTTCTGTGTGCTATTTATGTCCCCCGTGTCGGCCTCCTCTTTGTAGGATGATCGCTTTCACAGGCATAAAGGCTCATATGCTTCCCTTTGTGCAGACCCTGAGCAGGTGGGGCCACCTGCACCAGAGGTCACAGTCTTCTTCAAAATACAATTTCATTCTTAACTTTGCCTTTTTTTTTTCTTTAAGAAAATACTAATACTGAACTAATTGGTAGGGGCTACATTGGCCCTTGCAAGTGAAGAGGGCTGTGCATTTATGGGAGGCTCTCTTGGCCTTAGTTTTATCAGCTTTGATTAAAAAATTTTTTCTTTTACTTTTCATATTAAGATGATTGCAGATTCAACATCCTAATGATATTTTTGGGCAGCTCATTCTTTGTGGTGGAACTGACCCTTGTTTTTTTTTTGTTTTTGTTTTTTATAAGATATTTAATGAATCCTTGGTCTCTATTCACTAGGTACTACAAGGGCCTGCCTTCCCTACATGTGATCACCAAATCTAGAAATCTCAAAAAGGGCTCAGAATCCCCTGGGTCAGAGCTGGTCCATGCCAGTGCTTTCGAACTATTTAAAGTCCTAAGGAGTGTCATGGGGACTAAAATATTGCCTGAATGATTTTCCTTGGCTGTAGGAGAGGGGAGGCAATCCACAGGCAAAGATTAGCTCAGTGCTGATGTTAAGGACCTGGGGCCTCAACTGGATAGGGGAGGAAGTGTCAGGGGAAGGTACTGAAAAGAGGTGACTGCTGTGTCTTGGTGACATTGAAGAGTACATATGGGCAGCCTCTTACAGAAAGATCCAGAAGACAATGGCCGTGGGCTCTCGTGTTTCTGAGACATGGGCATGTGACAAGGATGGAGCTGGGGATGGTGCGAGACACATTGGCAGAGTAGAAGGCAGGAATGAGGAGGCAAGGCCCAGGGTACCCTCAGGTATCCCTGCACCTTGCTGGTACTTACTGAGTAGAGGAGGAACTGAGGACTACTGGTCTACCTTGCTGATGGTGAGGCTGACCTTGGATAGGGATGTAATGAGGCAGGGAACCTAAGCAAAGGCATGAGGTTGAAAAAGCCTCCCAGAACAGATTTTGTGGGAGGGAGTGTTGCAAGACAGTGGGTTTTTGAGGAGAAGCCTGAAGCTAATCTTCTCCCTCTGAGAAAGGGCAGGAATTTGGAAGAACGGCAGCACTTTTTAATCTCTGTGCTGCCTTTTAAGGTAGGAAAAAATTAACTTACGGAGGCCACTGGATGTCTGAGCAAAATTCTCTCAAGTCAGATGTTCTGAGCCATTCCTTTTGTTGGTTTCAACAGCAGAGTATTTGTGTGGTTTTAATTACTAAAGAATTAATGTTCATAAGCCTCTGTGGGGACTATAAAGACAGAAGTGTATTTGGAATAATGTTTTTATTGTTTTGTGCATAGAGTGATGCCTAAAATGTAAAGGGTACTGTATTTGGCTTTGGGTCATGTTAATTCGATATGTGTTTGGCTCTTAAGAAAAATGACTCAAACTAAATTCCTAATGCCAAAACACCAAATGTATCATTGCCAGTGAGGAAAAAAGATGGGAGGCACATAGCATATGGTATGAAGTTGTCTATGGTAAAAATAGTGCTGTCTGGTCCAAAGTAGCTCTTAGGTACCTTGAATGTCTTTGATGGAAGGGGGTGGGGGGGGGGGGTAAAGTTCGAGCATGATTTAATGAGTTTTGCCTTAAACTGTTATTGCATGCCTTTATAGAAAGAAAGTGGCTTGGGGATTGGGGCTGGGGTTGAGAACAGGATCAGCTGCAGATGGGCACGAGGAAGGCTTGGGGATGACTGTGGTAAAGGTCACAACACTGTCACCCACCCCAGTGGGTGGGTTCTCCGCTATGTGAAGTTGTTGCTGTCTGCTTTAATGGCATCTAGTACAAGTTAGCACTTTTTATGCCTCCTTGTTGGATTAATCTTTTCAATGGGTGCTGAGTGTAAACTAAATCATTTTACCCTCTGGGGATCATCTTTAGGAAAACAAGATGATGTTGGGTCAGCTCGTGGAATTAATTGTAAAGCATTTGGCACACTTCTGGGTTATGGTCATTGCCCATTGTCATTGTTACTTTCCTCTCTGTCCCTGTCATAAGCCTGGCTCTCTACTGCAGGCTTACTGTGGAGCCTTGCCTGCCCACATACAGCTGTCAAAGTGGGGCTTCCAAAATGAAAACCCCAGTCTTCATGAGAACATTGCTTAAGGAAGGACCTCATATACAATGTGTGTGTGTGCAACACAAGCTTTTCCTTATAACCTGGAACCCATTTTGGACCCTTCCAGTTTTACACCCCTGATCCCAAGTCCTTAGATAGTGTCATTACCATAATGACCCACATTCTGCCCATGAGGCGCAGCACCAATAATACCTGGCACGGTATCCAGCAACCAGGAAAGCAAACCATTTCTGAAGGGATGGACCTGTTTCTGTTGCCCTCAGGAGAAAACTTGGTCCTGAGTATAATTTATTCATTTAGAAGCTTAAAGTCTATCCCTCCCCATGCCTGCCCAAATTATCTACTCATATGAAAATATCTTTGTGAAAGTTGGTACCATGTAGAATGAACATATGCCAATCCAAAGCCAAAAAGAAAGTCAAGGTCTAGAGCCCTTCTCTCTATGGCTCTCTGTTCAAGAGAAAACTTTTTTTTTTTGACTCCTAGGGGTTGACTGTGCCTGGGAAAAGGCTCTTGGTCTTTGCATGAAGTGCACGGTACTTGTCACAGGGAAAATCCTTTCTGCCTCTGATCTTGGCATCTCCCAGTCCCATGGTAGAAAATGCTTTCTTTGCATGGGAAGAAGAGAGAGGGCCCAGGAACCAGCTGCTAATCTGCAAAGCCTTGCTTGGCTATATGCAGAACACCACTATGCTCACAGCTATCTCCCCTCATGGAGTAGAAGGTGTGAGCCAACCAGGATATGGCTGTCTAAAAGACACATGTGGATGTGCTCAGACTAAACAGGGTTCCAGGCTTCGTTCTTTAGGGAGTTGTTAAGTGCATTTATTTTGCATCTCATGTGCTCATTTGTCCTTTCTTGCACGTTTCGTCAAGAGTAGGATGCTGACCAGCAGCTGAGCCTTGCCCCGCCTGTTCCTCTTTTACTTATATTGCTAATAGCAACAGCAGAAAATAGAAGGGTCCCCGAGACGTCTGTTGGCCCCACTTCCTACGTGTTCTGCTTCTCAGCGGGAACCGAAGCATTGCACAGAAAGGGAGATGATTTATAAACTCGTAGCATGAGGGGAAATTAAACTCTGATATTGCTGCTGGGACTTTTATCTTACAAACAAGTGTGGAGAGTTACACATCGCAGTGTACTGTGCACGGCAGTCGGGGTGCTGTCTGAAACAAACTGTTCTAGCCGCCCAGAAAAGACTGCAGCTGTGACAGAGGAGGACAGAGAAGGGCACACGGAAAACCTCCTGGTCTACGTTGTTCACAGAAAAGTATTTATCTCCTGTGCTTTCCTATAAGAAATGGGGGGGGGGGTTAAGATTATATATTTACTCATATGTACATCACATTTAGAGAGCCTGGCTAGATGCCTGTCAATGAAATGACAATATACAGGGAGGACAGGGTGACAGTGTGCCTCTCTTCATAGCATCATGTTTATTGAACTCCGTGACTGTTAACCTTTCTAAAGATTGTACATAGTTCACAAGAGTAAAAACGATAGCTAGAATATAAGCTTGCAATTTAAAGCTGTGTAAATAGGCCTTTTTTTTTTTTTTTTTGGTAATTAAAACCTAATTATCCACTGGTACCATTTGCCCCACTTGAACTCCTGCAGCAGCCACAGACCTTTCATTCTGTCTTTATGGGAAGGCAATGGGTTGGCCTTCTTACACGAGGCTGGGGGAGCAGGTGAGTCAGCATGGGACCCCTGATGCCTGTCAGCCTTTGTCAGGACCCTCTGTACAACGGAAGCGGCACAGTTACTTCTCTCGCACTGATGATGCAGACCAGCACACAGACGAAGGCATTAGGGCAGCATTGCGAAGTTAAGATTCCTTGCCTGTGTTCTTACCTTTAACATTTTGCCTCATGCCTTCCTATTCTGTTGCATGTCATATTCAACTAGACCTTGCTGTCTAGGTCCTGTGTCCCATGGGCTCTTTCTTTTCCCCTCCTCCATGAAATTCAGGAGCCACCTGACAGCAGAAGGAACCAGTTGGGGTGAACAGGGCCTCCAGGTGGCTGGGGTGAGTCAAGCCTTACAGAGGAGGCTAGGGGGATGGTAGTCTCTGGGTTAAAGTTAGCTCACAGGCTCATGTGTTCTCTTTACTCACCTACACTAAACCATGGGCCATCCCCGAGTATCTGCTGATGGGCAGATGGCACACACATTGCTACATTCTCCACAGGAACTCAGAGAAACCTGGTTCACTTGGCCCAAGGTCTGTAGTTGGCTAATGCAACCTGTGCTCCTCAAAGATTACAGAGCGCACAGTGGACCAGAGCGTGGGTTCTGGGCGGCACACTGCCCTTTGCATCTAGCCTGACAGACGCCCCCAGCACAGCCTTGCTCCAATAATAGCTCAGAACTGCACTCTCAGCTACTTGCAGGAAGCCCAGAACCTGCTACAGTTTTGGCACTGGGGATGTTGTCAAAATATGGCCAGCTTGCCAGCCCGCTCCACACCTGAGGAGACAGAAAGAGCTTTGCTTTGAGCAGCTATTGTGGTTTTGTTTGCTTTCTTCAGGCTGAAAGTTTTCCACCTTTGCGTGCCTTTCCACTTTAGCAGCTCAGTACAGACCTTTGTTCCAGCAGGGGTAATGCTATACTTGCTGTTCCTGATGGCCTTTCTCTGGGCCCCATCTTGCTGTTTCCAGATGATTCCCAGCCCTATGGATTTTGTGTTGTTTGATTTTTGTGGTACTGGCGGGTTGAACCCAGGGTCTTGTGTAGGCAGGGCTCTACCAATGAGTTACATCCTTGGCCCCCATCTTCAGTTTTTTTTTTTTAAGTGTAGTTTATAAATTGTATGTAGTTATATAAACAGTCTAACCAAAGAAGCAAACTGTGTTTTTTTTTTTTTTTTTTTTTTTAATACTCGGTCTGATTGTTTTAACAAGCTTTTTTTTATTTCTAGTGTAGCGGTTAGCTAGTATTTTCTGTCAGGGGTCACATGCAAACATTTCAGGCTTTTTGCCTTCCTTTCGGCAGGCTCTATAGTCTCCTGCATACACAAATAGGATGTTTGCCAGCAGACCCTTGTTAGTGCTAATGTTTGAATTTCACATACACTTTTATATTATGAAATGAGAGGGAGAGAGGACAGGACAGGGAGGGGAATAAATTGAATGTGTGATTTACATGTATCAGTTGTCAAAGGACAAACTTAACCTAAAAATGCCAACGTCAGTCTTAGGAGACAGCTTAGTGCTTAAAGCTGTGTAAATGTGGCCTGGAGGAGCACTGCAGAGCCCACAGAGATGCGGGCTATGTTCTTAAGTCCAGTACTTGGATGCTGGAGATTGGGGAGACCTCTAGCTACTGGCTAGTGATACTGGCCTTACAGGCGAGCTCTGGCTTCAAGTGAGGGATTCTGCCTTGATAAATGTAGAGAGTGATTTAGGAGAATTCGTGCTGTCAACCGTAGGCCACCACTCATATGTGCACCAGGTTGCATTGTGCATTTGTTCATGCCAACACACACACACACACACACACACACACACACTACACACACACACACACACACATACACACATACACATACACATACACACAAGGGAAAGTGCTAAAACCATTCTTGTAAGATGCAAGCAGATAGGTGGTGTACTGGATATAGCCCATGGGCCAGAGTTTGTGGATAACGTACCATGGAGCACTGAGTTTTGGGCACTTCTATGAAATAGGAGGTGATATTCTAATAGCAGCCTTAGACAGTGCTTAACCAGAACAGATTCTAGCCAAGTGACAGAGCCAAGACGTACATGTAGCCTGGGAATCTAAGACCTAGAGCTGTAGAGGGTAGGACAGGGTTTGGAACAGCAAGTTTCCTACTGTTCCTTCTCCCGAAGATCCCGTTTGGGCTTGAAGGCCTCCTCTCAGTTCCTTCAGAACCAGTGGTGGGTTTCTGACTCTCAGTTTTTGAGAAATATCTTCATTTAAAATGGTATGTGGTGAAGGAGGCCACCTGTAGCTCTAGCTCTCAGAAGGTGGAGATACAGGAGTTCTGTGGCACGCCGGCTAACTGGACTAGCTGTATTGCTGAGTTCTGAGTTCAAATGCAAGTCCCTGTTTCCACATATAAGACAGAGAGCAATTGATGAAGGTTCCCTTGCCAACCCTGGGTCTCCACAAATACTCAGAAGCCAATCTCGATGGCACCTACCCAGCTACATGGGGGTGTGAAGTTGGAGCGTCATTTGAGTCCAGGAGTTCAAAACCAGCCTGGGCAACATAAGATTATGTCTCAAAACTGCAAAGCAAACATTCAAAAGATGTATGCAAGTTGAGTGCTGCCATGAGCAATCCACGCGCCACCCATACAGCCTCAGCAAGAGAAACCAACTGCTTTGGTGTTCCTTCTGTGCTCTTCTTATGCAGAGGTATCTACTTAAAAGAAATACACTTCCCATTGCTCCCTTGCTTTCTGGTAGTTTCCCACAGGAGTCCTTATCCCTAAAAGACACATTGTGCTCTGTATAACTGGAGTGACAGTCCACGCAGTCCCTGCAGCTTGCTTTTGTTTCATTCAGCCTTGTTTTCCTGAGATTCCTCCTTGCCTTTTGATTTGGCTGTAATTTACTCAGTTTTACCAGAGGGTGGGTGTACACGATGTACTTATCCATTCTACTGTCGAACATTTAGTTTATTTTCAGGTTTTTCTTATTATATAAGCTGTACTGCGGGGACCATTCTTGTTCATGCAAGCACACATTTCTCTTGGGCGTAGATGAAAAAGTAGAATGGCTAGCAGTAAAATTTTATTTTGTTGAGCCAGGTGTGGTGATGCACACCTGTAATCCCAGTACCTGGGGAGGCAGAGGCAGGCGCGTCTCTGTGAGTTTGAGGCCAGCCTAGTCTACAACATGAGTCCTGAACAGACAAGGAGGTTAGCAGAGAGAGAGAGAGAGAGAAAGAGAGAGAGAGAGAGAGAGAGAGAGAGAGAGAGAGAGAGAGAGAGAGAGAGGGGGGGGGAGGGAGAGAGAGGGAGAGAGAGAGAGAGAGAATGCTTATTTATTGAACATACTAGCACCAAGTGTCCATGTGCCAAGCTTGTGGCTCCTCAGAACCCTTGCCGTAACTCCCGTTGCTGTGTTCCTTCACCACAAGCCCCCGCTGTTGTCCATTGCGTTGCTGTCTTGGAAAGATGCCCTTCCCACCCTATGCATCTTGAGTTGGAGATGGCCCTTTAAGGAGAATCCTGCCTATACGTCTTTGAATAGTTTCAAAGCAGCTTTCATTGTTTACTTCATGCCCTTTGTGTTGTGGTGGTGCTTGTTTGAGGCGTTGTTAGGTGGGATCTTGCAACTGCTTAGGGCATCTCTTCTAAGCCCTGCTGCAAAGCAAGTAGCTATTTTAGTGTGATAGTAGTGGGGCTGGCTAAAGTCTACAGCCTGGATACCTTAGGATCCTCTGGGAGGCACATGTCTTTCTTGAGGCCCTGTCCTAGTGCTTGTTAAAGCAAGATTTTTAGACCTCACCACTGGAATGCCCCAACTTCCTTATTTTGTTTTTTTTTTTTTTTTTACTGTCTGTCTTTCCTCAAGTCATTGTTGGCCAATGACCTCTTCCCCAGAAAAACACTTAGGAGGTCATTGAACTTGAAATGACTTCTACATTTGTGTTTACTCTGGAACTTTAGAGTTTCCCCATTAGAACAAATGATAGAAAACTTGACTGTCCTCGGAATCTATGTCAGTACCTAGTGACAGAGTGACCCTGGCTCTTGTCAAGGAAGCATTCTGAGAAGTGTTGGTCTGTACCAGGTCTCATCATCTTGGGTATTTCCATCAGTGGTCCTCAATCTGAGCTTGTGCTTGGAGGACAAGAGGGAGTTCATAGGAAAGGTGACGGGCACTAGGCTAGCCCCAAGCCATTTCAAAGGCCAGGGATAGATTTTTGTTACAATCTAAAAATCAGTATTTCAGCGAGGCACAGCTCCCAGGTCAGCTTGGACAAGAGGTATGCTTAATGCTAGGGTGGAGTGGAGTGGGGGGGGGGGCTGGAGGGGTAAGGGGGGGGGCAAGTAGTGCCGGCCTGGAGGCAGACCCAAGAAAGGGGCAAATGCTGGAGTTATCAGTGTCAATATCCTTGTACAGGCAGTTTGCACATGGCTTCTGTCTAGTTGTCATTTTGCCTTACCCCATTACAGCCAAGCCCAGAGCTAAGACTGGCCAGAGATAAAATATTGTTTGTTTTCTGCTGTAAGAATTTCACCCTGCACTGGAGAAGAGAGAAGACTGTGACAAGCAAGGGATATATTGATTGCCTGACTCAGGCTGAGCCACCCCCATTGGCACAAGCAAGCCTTCAATCACTTTGGATGGCCACCAAATATAGGCTTGCTACTGTCTATTGCAACTCCAGGTGCTGGATGGTATACATTTTATTTTGGGAAGTTGCCCGTTTGTTTTTAGGGCGCTTACCATAGGGGTAGATTGTAACTGGAGACTGTGATCCTCTGATTTGGAAGCCAACGAGACAGAGACTATTTATTGACTCTTGTCATATGCCCTTGGGTTTGGAGGCATAGCCCGGAAAGGTCAAGGTCAAGATTAACATTATGGATTTTTGAAGGATGCCAGGATATTACAGGTCAAACCTCCTCATCTTTCTGTGCCCTGGCCTGGTATATGGAGGCCCGAGTTGAATTTAAAAGAATGCACTGGGCGCCAAAGCCTTTCACCCCTCTCTAAAAGGGGAGCATGCGAGCTTTGCATTGCAGATGTGATTTTTATTTTTAAACTCCCTGAGTGATGGCGTGTGAGCAGTGACGCATCCACAGCCAGCTAATCTGTATTGTGCAAAAACACACAAACCACAAATTATTTTTAAAAGAGAAGAAGGCAGAAGAACAGATGCGGCCAACTCCCCCAGTCACGTGAATGGAAGGAAAAGCTCCCCTACGGGCACTGCTGAGCAGTGGCAGAGGTCAGAGTGTCCTGGGAGGAGTTATCAGGAAGGGGACAGCTTGCTTCTTTGGGGTAGCTGACCAAGCTGTCCATCTCTATGCACTCCTTTCTCTTCTCTCTTTCTTTTTGAGAATGAATTCTTCACAGTTTGGTGTGATGCTGAGAGGAATGGACCGTACAGCCTTACCTGCCGATCACTCAGTGGAAGCCAAACAAATTGATTTCATAGAAGCAGAAGCTATTATGACTGCCAGTCGAGGCTGCAAAGAGAGGGCCAGCATAGAGAGCAGTGGCTCTCAACCTGTGGGTCATGACTTCTTTGGGAGGGGGGCGTCAAATGACCCCTTTCAAAGGGGTTGCCCAAGATCTTGGAAAACAGTAGCAAACTTACTGTTATGAAGTAGCGATGAAAATAATGTTATGATTGGAGTCACCTCATGAGGAACTTTATTAAAGGGCTGCATTAAAGGAAACTTGTATTAAAGGAAGGTAGGAAACCACTGGTGTAGAGGGAAGCTCATAGGGTGCATATTGGGATAAGAAAACATTCCAATAGTTTGCTGTATATGTTATGAAGAGCTAGAAGAGAGTTCAAAGCTTCCGGACAGAAGGAAATGCTAAAAAGTTGGGAGAGGGAGGTGCTAACTACTTTGGTTGGGTCATCAAACATATCATTGTATCAAGCTGTCATATTGCATCTCAAATCTCTGTATTGTATTATCAGTTAATATCCCCATTGAAGGAGTGGAGGTGTTGCTCAGTGGTTACAGCCTCACATGCTCAGGATCCTGGCTTCAGCATTCAGTATCATGATCTGTGTATCCACTGGAGGTCTGTATCTCAACAGTAATCGTGGATAGCAGTAGTCATTGCTGTTGCATAACCCAACTCCTCCTGTATTTTAAAGTGAGGTTATCATGTAAATAGCAATAGAAATGGCACTTTCAAGACCACAGCACATAATTGTGTTTTCATGGGTTAGATCAGAAACACAAACTATAAAAGCAGACTCATTCTTCTGTCCTCCCTGTCCCCAGCCCAGGGGGACTGGTTGGGATACTCTCTCCTTGTGAAGAGGAATACTGCCTAGCTGTCACTCAGCCAGAGGGAAGACTGGCAGAGTCATCTTTCTTTCCATAGGTCATTGAATGGAGGTGAGATGGGAGGACATCCTCATTCTGGACTGGTCCCTGCGCTCTCCAGGCTCTTCATCTGGATCCTCGAAGGCTCTGGTCTGAGTCTACCCAGAAGGAGTGCCTGCTCCAACAAGAGAAACAAGAAGGGCTCAGCGTAGGTGGTGTGGTAGGGGTGTGGCAGCCCATAGATGTTTGTAGCCAGGATATAAAATCAGTCTTGAGTGGGTGAGGTCTCAGGAAGAATCGCAGAAGAACAGATGGTAAGTGGCAAGACTGGAAATGCTGGCCAGAAGTTAGCTAAGTGGGCTCAGAGAACAGAGGTCTGGGCATTTTAACCACGGTTTGTTCTCTAGGCCCGGAAAATGAGCGGTTCCTGAGAACTTGTAGAGCTGCAGATGCATGTGCCAAGGGCTGGCAGTCCTCCAGGGTTCTCAGGTGATCTGTGATTCAATTGTGAGGCGTCCTCCACTTGACATCTTGATACAGGAGTCGATTCCAAAACTGAGAGAACAGTTTCCTTCTATTGTGTGTCTCCACAGTGGAGGGCTGGACCAGAGTCTTTATGGGAGCTGGGAAATAGGATCATGGGTAAGAAAGATCTTGAGGACATAGGTCATTCCAGCCAGGCTTATGTGTGGAATTCTCTCCCTGGAGACAGCTTGGGGTTTCAGTCAGGGCCTTTGCATAAGGGTTGCCTGGCCAGGATCTTGTCAGGGATTTGGGGTACTCTTTATTTTCTGACCTAGATTTGTGTTTCCTGCCCCATTTACTGCCTGTGCCAAGTATTCTGGGTGCCTGTTGGCAGTAAACGTTTGCTGTCAGACCACATTATAACTGGGACTGTCACCTGTTTCTGAGGGTGACAGGGCTGGAGCCCAGGGCTGAAAGGGTATCTGTCGAAAACAAACAGCACAGATTGCATGTCAGTGGCAAATCCTATGAACTCTTGGCTTGATGTAGGTGCTGAACAGGCTGATCTTAAACTAGGCCAGTGTTTCTTGGATGACTCAGTGTGTCTGAGGACTGAGCCGCTTGCTTTTTGTGACCCAAGCCTACAGAGTGGAACCACTGCTAGTCAACTCTGAGCCTGGCTTTAGAAAGGTCAGTGGGGCCCAAGGTCATGCAGCCTGCATGTGGATCTGGGGCTTGAGCCTGGAATTCCAAGCTGAAGCCCAGCTCTTGAACCCCGGGCTGCGGTGAACTTGGTTCTCCTTTCATGTCAGAAGCAGGCTGGTCAAGCTATTGCTCCTCAAAGGCAAAGCTGGAGACTTTCCTGCCATCTCCTTCCTGTTCTTGTGCTTGCTCTGGCCACAGGCTGTGGTGAGAACTTTTGTTTCTTTAAAAACACAGAAATGTTATGTAAATCTGTTTTTGTTTCAGTCACAGGTGTGGGATATGGGATTGCTTCAGATTATCCTCAGCAGCTGACTATGACTTGCCTCACGTTCTATCAGGGGTGCGATTTTGCCAGCTGAAGATAGTTTATGTTTGGGATTCTGGGGTCTCTTCAGAGCATACATGTATACTAGAGCCCCAAGAGGCATGGTGGCGGCTGCCCCTGTGGCTCCGGCTCCTGCTCCTCCCTCTACTGTTCCTGGTTGCTGTTTGTTGCTGTTTGATGGGTTGCTGGTTGCTGGTGGCTGGTTGGAGATATCCTGATGACAAAGGTCAAATTTTCCCAAAAGATGTCCCTAATCAGCGATATTGACACCCTCTTTCCCCTCTAACCTTCTTTCTCTCCTACCTAGTGTTGGGGGGTTGGGTGTGGTTAAGGGTGGTATAGGGAGGTAGGAAAAAGAACCCAATAAAATAGCCAGAAGTTCAGTTACAATACCCCTGCAGGTTCGAGCTTTCTGATGGGCCTGGCTATGACCAGTGGTCACTTTTGACATGTTTGGGGATGGTGTTGGGTACTGGGGTTGGCGTCTTGGGTTTGATTCCTGAGACCCAAAGAGGGAAGACTTTTGGAGTGACTCAAGCAGGACCCCCATTTATTGTTGGGTAACAGTGTACATCATGGTGTAGCTTCTAAGGGCAGGCTGGGGTCTGCGTTTTGAAGTGTGGCTCCTATAGCTGCGTCTAAGCGATTGTGGTCCCAGCGTGGGTTGCGTTTGGGAGGCAGTTGCTCAGGGAAGCACTGCAGTTTGTCTCATGTACTGTTCAGTAGGATTTCTGGTCTGTGGCCAGCTTCTGTCCTATTTTCCTCCCACTCTGACCAGTGAACAGAAGAAAGTGGAAACTAATACACTCATGCGAGTTTGGCTTATCCTTACCATAATTCTCCAGCTCAGAACGTGTCTTTAAAATGGCTAAGTCGTGGTTAGCTGTTGAAGAAAGACAGCATCACATTTTACATAGCTGGCTTGACGAGTAATCATTAGCTGTATTGGGACGGGAACATGGCAAAACTCAACCAACCAACCAACCAACCAACCAACCAACCAACCACTAGATCCCAGACTCTCATCTTTGGGGCTGAAGGACACTGGACGAGTGTCATAATAAAGACCAGGCAGTGGTCCCAAAGTTACTCGTGCGCTCACTTCTTAATTTGAAAAAAGCATCATAAAGAAAAGACACATCTGACTGAAAATGTAGGGTTCAGAAAAGCAAAGCTAGCAAAGAGAAATCGCTCTAATACTGCCACACAGAACAGCTGCTTTCAGACCCCAGCAAGTGTTTGCTTAGTTTCTCTTCTGTGCTCATGGTTAAATGTTATCTGCACACACCTACAGTCCACCTTTTAACTCAGCATTTCAATCATTCCCCAAGACATTAGATCCCCTTTTTGGTGGCATTGAACATGTTCACATTGGGCATTATAGTTTATCTACAAGGAGCAGCCGCCGTGAGGATGGTGACTGTGCGGCCAGGCATGATATCAGTTTTAGAGACAGAATCTAGTCTGACCTTCAACTCACCATGTATTATCCTGTCAAGTTCAGGGTTTTGGGATGGGAGGTATTTGCTACTGTGCCTCGTGGGATAAGTAGCTTTTGTTTAGAGCTTGTTCTGTGTCTGGCACTATGCTAAGTTTTACTTATAAAATTGATTTAGTATCACATGGTTTAATGAGATAAGTCCTGTTCTTATTCTCACTCAATGCTCCCCCACCTCCCGGGTGTGTGTGTGTGTGTGTGTGTGTGTGTGTGTGTGTGTGTGTGTGTGTGT
>OU015749.1:83981991-83994659 GCA_907169655.1 Acomys percivali
ACACACACACACACACACACACACACACACACACACACACACAGACACACACACAGACACACAGCAGTTTGTGCTTCTTTGTACTCTTCACCCAGGCAGCTGCTTGCATTGCTCTCTGTGGCTCTTGTGGCCTCACTTACCCAGCAGTCCACACTTCCTAGTCAGAAGATTCCCTGGTAGGAGGAACACATGGTGTTTACTCTTACTTGGTAGGCAGCACAGGTGTCTCACACCCGAAGAGGCCTCACTTCTGGAATGTAGTTGCTCTGCATTTCCTCAGGCAGCTCTGGAAGTGTTTGGTTATCATATTGTCTATGCGATATCTTCTGTGGGTCCACCCTTACCTTAGGAGTCTCATTGGAGTCTCATGGGGACCTCCTTTCACTTGTGCATGCACGTTCCCATGTAGACCGTGTCAGAGGCACTCTGGAGCAGCCAAGAGGGTCACTGTTCCTTTCGTTGAACAGAAGAGATTGGGCCCCAGCCTGCTTTCCCTTCCAGCTTCATGCGTACTGGATTATGAGAGGCTTCAGAAATCGATGCCTCATAGCCAGGCATAGTATATCTCATGACATCAGACCTGAGGTTAGCTGCTTAGGTCCATGAATGATCCTTGAGGTGATGATTCTCTCCGCTCCAGAGGAGGGGGAGCCCTGCTAAGGGTTGGGGAGAGTTCGGAGGAGGAGGAAGGGCTTTGAGCCAGTTTGTAGCTCCCACGGCTAGTGAGAACAGATGAAACAGAGGGAGCTGTGACTGAGGAGGAGGTAGGGATGGGAGAGTACTGGGACGATAGACATAGGGCAGCTGTGGAAGTTAAAGTGACACGGAGGTGCTTAGCAGAGCCTGGCACACAGAGTAAGCCTTTAATCAATGTTGCTTGTTCCACACTCGGTCTCCCTAACCACCCACAGAAAGGGGAACAGAGAGAAGTGTTTGGCCTGATTTAGTGTGGTGTACCCCATGCCTAGACTAGGGCACATGGCACACATTGTGTCTCCGTTACTGGTTGTTGAGTGAATATAAAAGCAGGAAAGTAGAACGTACAATAAGGGGATGGTAATTAAAACAGAAATTAGAGCACAAATAGGGACAGATTACAGGAGCAGATTAGTATCTCAGAAACAAACCGAGCCTTTCTGAGAACTTAGCACATGACGCCAGGGGCATTGCAGAACAGTGGGATAATGGATGGGTAAGTGAGTAAGTGACCAGTGCAGAACAATCACAGCCCTCACCCACAGTGTACATTAAAGGATGTAACTGCACCTTTCAAATTAACCAGAAGTTGAAGAGAAGAGATGGCTTTTAAAGCACGGAACACCAGAAAAAAAAAATTGAGAAAAGACAGAATAGTGAATTGGATGATCTTTAAAAATGGACTTTTATATATCACAAGCATGAGAAACAAAATTTGAAGTCAGTGCTGAAAACTTGGCTGACATATCAAAAAAGAAGTTTAAATATTTTAGTATATACTTGCATAAATCAAGAGGGCAAAACCATTCTGATCTTTAAAGACAGTGAGCTGTATGGATGTTTTGCCTGCATGTATGTCTGTGTACCGCACGCGTGCCTTGTGTCCAGGGAGGCCAGAGGAGAGTGTTGAATCTCTTGGAACTGGAGTTATGGGTGGTTGTGAGGACCACTGGGTACTGGCAGTCTGTTAATTCTGGAAGAGCAGCCAATGCTCTCAGTCACTGAGCCTTTTCTCCAGCTCTGCCATTTCTACCCTAATAGAAGAACCAGCCCAAGGACAGATAAAGGTCATGCAGAGAAGAATCAAAGCAGCCAGGCCACATGGGAGCTCTGGGGAAATACAGAAGGGAGGGAGGGAACAGCCTTTGCTTATCAGCTGCTGTGGTAGGGCTTGCCTTAAGAAAGATGCTTTCCTAAATTGCTGGTGGGAGAAAGGCTAGAAATTGCATTTTTGGCACAGAGTTTAAAGAGGCTTAACTACATAACTTTTTTTTTTTTTTTAAGAGATAGGAAGTGCAACTCTTTAAATCCAGATTAAGGAAATATCTAAAATGCCTACAACATGTACACATATATTTATCATAAATCATGGAGAAGTGAAAAAAAACTGTTCAGTGACAGAGAATAATAAATTGTAGAACATACACATATGAAATATTACATAACCTTTAAAATAATTTTAAAGATTATTTAATGGAGCCATTCTTAACCTCTATTGAGTCGTGCTTGCCAATATTGCATTGCTTCAAGCAAGCCACATGATCAAGTCCAGACCCAGCAGAGACACAGGAGTCAGCTAGTGCAGATTCTCTACTATACGTTTATAGCATGATTATAGCTCATAAACATGAGGCATAGACACACAGGTATATGAGAATATACAAGCATGTTATCAGTTTTTGTTCTTTAACTTACTCTATTGTTAAATAGAGAATAATAATAATAAGCAAAATGTATTTCTTGGACTAAGAAGGTATGGCTCTAGATTTGGGACATTTAACTTGATAACAGATGTATTCAGAGGTGGTTGAGTAGATAGAATTAGCCAGTGTGGGGTATTATTTTTTTTTCTTTTAGGTATGATATATGTGGTTGGGGGCTAGGTTGGTTCAAGAATAATGTAGCTTTGATTAAATGGTGTGTAAGAAGTGGAACAAAGCTATGGGGGTAACTTTGCTTGGGAAAAAACTCACTTAATATGCTGAGTTTGAGGTTCCTCTGAAGCACTATAGTTGAAGGTATATGAGGCATTAGAAATCATAGAGCCAAAGTTGGGTAGAGAGAACTCAAAAAGGGGACGGGGGAGAGACAGAAGGATGGGGAGGGATGGAGTGAGGGGGGAGGGGAAGGGAGAGAGATCTTGAATATTAGTGATCATTATGAGGGAGAGGATACATTGGAAGAGATGCAAAGACGGCAGAACAGAGTGTTAGGATAAAGCCTTGAAAGTTACCCTTGGCATGTTAGGGGTCAGGGTGTGCTGCTAAGACATTACCCACACAACAGATCTAATACAAGAGGAATTAATTGGGGCGGGGAGAGCAAAAGGCTGTCTTGGAATGGGCGGGGGAGAGAGAGAGAGAGAGAGAGAGAGAGAGACAGAGAGACACAGAGACACAGAGAGAGAGACAGAGAGAGAGAGACAGAGAGACACACAGAGAGAGAGACAGAGAGAGAGACAGAGAGAGAGAGACAGAGACAGAGACAGAGACAGAGAAGAGAGAGACAGAGATAGAGAGACAGATAGAGAGACAGAGAGAACAAACAAGATGAAGAGATATTTTAGAGGGGGTGAGTGTCACATAGGAAAATATGCAACTTATAGTGACAGTCTAAACGCACTGTACCTGATGACGTGTCCTGAGTCACTGAAAGACAGGCTGGTGGAGCACCAAATTTTCAGAATTTCTCCCTTTTGTTTACTACAAAATGTGAAGAAATAGGAAGGGGTGATGGTGAGGTAGGAATTAGGGTACCATGCCTTTTAGGTTGCTTCTTGCTGTCTGGAGGTGACAGTATGTTCTGGGAGAGCTGGCTGTTTCATTCACTGTGGGGCCATGTGGGGATAGAAAAGTATAGGCCTAGCTGAAGCCATCTGTGAAGTTGTACCTCCCTGGGCTTAGTCAATTTGAAGCTGTTCAGAATGCAGATTTAGAGGGAGTACCTGGACCTGGTAGGATTGTGGAACAGATATATATTAAGGGCAAAAAAGAAAGTTCAGGGATTTAGAGGGGAATTTTTTCCTTAACCTTTTCAGGCCCGTGGTCCTGGTAGTTGAAGGAGGGGAGTCCCAGGATCAGGAAAAGGGAGAGAGAGCCCACCCTTAAGAGTAAGTGGAAGAGGCAGGTGGGGAGACAGGCTATTGATTGACAGGAGTATTTATCCAGAGTCCATTTGATCCATGAGAGGTGGATTCAAGTCAATTCCCTGAAGCTTATAAGAGTTTTTTAAGTTTACAAAAAGAGATAAGCTTTATCCACATTAGCATCATCATTGTTTGTAATCTGTACTGAAATCCACATCTACTCACACCTTTGTGTCATGGTAGTTCAGAAATGGTTTTGAGTTCAAAGCATGACTACTCTTTAGGGCAAGCTCAGCGGAAGACAGATGCTTTCCATGGAGCTGAAGGGAAAGAAGCTCGCTTAGTCTTGATTTTCAGTATGAATAGACCATGAAAGCAGGCCCTCATCCCTCTGTCCAGAAGACTGTTTGTCTGTCTGCCTGTCTGTCTGTCTGTCTGTCTGTCTGTCTCTCACTCTCTCTCACTCTCTCTCACTCTCTCTCTCTCTCTCTCTCTCTCTCTCTCTCTCTCTCTCTGTCTATATATATATATATATATATACACACACATATATATTAGATGGGCATTTCTAGCACAGTGAGACACACTTTTAAGTCTATACTTAGAAGACAACCAAAGGAAATTTAAAATCTTGAGCTTGTGACTATGATAATAGTGGTTAGTACTTTGCCAGAGCTAGATTAATACCTTATCAGAACTCCATTGATTAATGTTAAAACTCTGAGCTTTTCAGGTCTTAATACAACAGTAACATAGTGAAGGAAAGAAATTTAAAGCATTTTTCATTTCTTTTATATACCTTAAATTACTTTCTTATCACCACTTAAGCTTTCACATCCTCCAAACTTTGTCACTTACATTTACCCACCTTAAACTACATCTTGCATTTACACACCTTAGAGCACTTTCTTAGACCCTAAAACACTTTCTTAGGTCCTCACAACTTAAGCGTTTATATCGTCAGACCTTACACAAACTTTACAACTTTACGCTACCTTTTTTCTGTCCAAGTATTTACCAGGAGACACATGTGGTTGATTAATGGAGAGCAGGCAAGTGTCTTTAAATAAAGGAATAGCAAAAAGTTACATTGAAATCTGTTTTGTGAGTTTCTATCTTTCTCAAGCCTGGTGACAAGGTAAGCTGTGTCGAGACCTAACAGTAGCTCTACAAGAGTGAGGCCTGCGGTCTGATTTCTATACCTGAAGAGAACCGAGAAGCCGTGGTTGCTGCTGTTAAGCTGGCATATCTATCACTAGCCTAGTCATCAATGTAAGAAGGATAAATTTCACCTGAGTAAACAGGAAGTACAGATCAAGCAGCTTCCAAATCTATTAAAAATGACAGAGACTTGCTGGCTGTCTGGACAGTCACCATAGGTTCCTCCATGGTGGTTGGGGGTAGAGGACTCAGGAAAGCATCAGTCTTTGGCCACCGGGCCGAGAAGATCTGACAACTTTCTTGGGGAGTAGAAACTGTGGAGACTGACCTACCTTCTCTAGGCAAAGCAGGGTAGTTAATGCTCCAGGGTCCTGCTTGTCCACAGCCTGGCCAGTGTCCTGTCAGCAGCTGAGGCGAAGGGCAATTTTTCACCCAGTGGCCAGCTGTGCCGCATTTAGAGCAAGCTCTTAGGGGAGGTTCTCCTGTGCCCATCCATCTTTTATTGGAGGAGATTAGGGGTGCTGCCAGGAGCTGGCATGTCTCTATCACAAAAAACTTTTTTTTTTATTAAACATTTTAAATACCATGTTCTGCAGGTCTCTGAAGCCTTTGAGGACTATCTATCAAGTATAGACACACTTTGTTTATAGTTCCTTTAGACTTAACTTTGAAGACATATACCGGAGGTTAAACAAGGCTTATTTCTGTTATTAATCACATTAGTACTTAGCATGACTACAAGAATAGTTCTGAACACATTAAAGAATTTGGTCATTTTGATCGTTAACTTGAATGTCTTAGTTATCCTTAACAGTTTACAATAAGTTAGTAGTTTTTATAAGACTAGGACTTTATGTTCCATCCCTGTTGGTTTAGTCTTAAAAATAACAATTTTTTTGAGTTGGAACTCTTCTTGTATCAAAATAAAACTTTTAATCCTAGATACAGTCCATAGAGAGACTGGCAACTTTGTTGATCCTTTTAGGCCATTGTAGTTTTGGGTTTTTTTTGGTTTTTTTTTTTGGTATGAGTTAGTTTATCTAAATAGCTAGAGTGCAAAAGACAAAGAAGCTAAACAGATGTTATTGTGGACCTGAATAGACCTTAGGAATTTACAGATTTTGATTGTCAAATATACCTTATTTATCAAACATGATCCTTATTTAATATTTCTAGCTGCTTAGTGGTGAACAATTAGCAAAGACATAAGTAGTTAGACATATATCTTAATTTAGCTTTTTTTACCCTTGAGTAGACCTTTATAACTGTACAATTTTATCATCATATACGGTATATTCTAAACCAGAGTTGAATCACATACACAGTATATTGTAGCAAGTATAACTTTAGTTTTTTATTTACTATACAAAAGTCCATACCAATATTTGGGACTTGTTGCTTCCTTATTCTAAAAGGCGATACAATGATAAACAAAGATCATTAGGATTTAGGTTTCACAATTGTTGCTTTATACCATGTGGTCATTTTAAGATGGTGAAGTCACATGACATGCACTCTTTAACGTTAGTAAAGGTGGGTGCCAGCCATGTGGTCGCTTACAACTTAATGCCGTCACCAGCCAAGATGGAGGAGAGCCACATGGTTGCTATTTAAAAACGCATTTTTTTCTAAAATATATGATATAATTTATTTATGTTAAATGTATATTTGAAGTGAGAGTTGAATCCAAGTTACATGCACATATACATACAGAGTTGAATCCGAGTTACATGCACACATACACACCCAGAGTCGTGGCGTCC
The DNA here is from genome assembly GCA_907169655.1 of Acomys percivali. Taxonomy (NCBI): domain Eukaryota; kingdom Metazoa; phylum Chordata; class Mammalia; order Rodentia; family Muridae; genus Acomys; species Acomys percivali. The sequence goes on from OU015749.1 coordinate 83,988,697, forward strand.
GTGTGAGGATAAAGCAGGGAAGGTGCCCTCAGCTGGTTGGGGACCAACATGTACCATTAACAGGTCACGCCATGCAACAGATCTAATGCAAGGGGCTTATTGAGGCGGGGCGGAGGTGGGAGGCGGGGAGAGCGAAAGGCTGTCTCAGAATGGGGACATGAGAGGTAGAGACAGACAGAAAGAAACAGGGAGGCAGAACAAACAAGACAGAGGCTTTTAAAAGAGGATTCATTTTGCATAGGAAAATATGCAACTTAGAGTGACAGTGGAAATGCACTGTGCCTGGTGGCGGCGGGTGATGACGTGAGCTGCTGTCACTGAGGTGCTGAAAGGCAGGTAGAAGAAGAAGAAGTGCCAGGCAAGTGCCTGTTCTAGATGCTGCTATAGTCAAGTCATAATGCTATTGCTGCCCCAGGTCCCAGCTAGTCTCTTGTTATTACAATCTCAGCATTTTAGATCTCTCGTTTGCACCACTCGACCCACTTGTAATTCTATTAACAGTTGTGTAATTAGCTGATTGAAGGGCATGTTCTGTACCAGACTGTCAGGTCCACGGGAGCTGATAGTCTAATTCTCTGTTGTTAATCACTGGTGCCGGAACACTGCTTGGCATGGGTTTTCTGGGAGGATGAGTGCATCCAAGTCTATATCCAACAAGCAAACTGGGGAAGCAGGATTGATGAGAAGATCTGTGAGGATGGAGAAGGAAGACTAGCAGTGTCTGGGGTCCATGAAAGTATCCATCGAGCTTCAAGGATAGAATAGGCACCAGTTTTGACCAGTGTTAGTGTTGGGAAAGATGGCCTCTGGGTAATCAAGGATGACAAAACTGTTATAGAGTAAGAATAGAAGCAAGACTGAGGGAAAAGGTCACCACTAATCTGTCAAGAACACAAGTGGACTGATGAGAAAAAAAGCTGCAGAAAAACTGCAAAGTGCAATGGACCTCAAACAGTGATGGATGGGACAAATGTGTAAGAGGGACAAGGTGATCGTCTAACAAATGGGTACCATGCTTCACGGTCCGCTGGGTTGACCCTTTCAGGCTATGACAATTGATTATTCACAATGTCCATAAGAAACGGACATCCTGTTTGGAGAATGAAGTTGAGCCATTTCTGTCCCCAGAGCCACTGGGTGTCTCCAGAAGAGGCTGTCAGTGCCCTCACCTCCAGTTGCTGGTATTGCATCCTCATTAAAGCTGGCTGTGGGTCTGATGTTATACCCTCAAGAGTTTCTCACATGATAAGTCCTTTAAATAAAAGTGTCCCTCAGTCGGACAGCACCTGCCCCACCCTTCAGTTTTTTATTAGGAATGCAAATTCAAAAGCCCCACCTGGGACCTACTTAGAATGATGATCTCCATTCTTGGAGACGCACTGTCCTCCTCTGAAAGCACAGACCAGCAGCTGCCATGGCTAATTAGTCCTCGCTGCCCTTTATGCAGGAGTCTCTGAACAGGGCTGAGTTCCCACTCCCTGAACACACACACACACACACACACACACACACACACACACACACACACACACGCACATGCACACACATACACACATGTGCACGCCCCTACACCAACCCCCCTACACCAACCCCCCCCATGCATGCATGCACATGTACACACAGATGCACACACACACACACACACATGCACACACATACACACATGTGCACGTCCCTACACCAATCCCCCTACACCAACCCCCCCAATGCATGCATGCACATGTACACACAGATGCACACACACACATGCATGCACACACGCACACACACATGCACACATGTACGCACATGCGCACACATAGATGTGTGCACAGACACACACTCACTGCTTCTTTTGAAAGTGCTTTTGAAGTTGTCTACTCGAAACCTGCTTCTGAATCCCCTAAGCTAGGGGAATTGGGCTGATAAAATTAGAGGCCCCTGTCATGTAACTGTTCCAGTTTACAGGGTCTGCAGGTTCTGCTGGGATCCCAGGTGATTTTCCAGGCCTGGCTGTGATTTGTATGTAAGTTCCTGAGCCACAGATGGGGAGGCTTGTGGGCCCCCTGAATTTGGTATTTTAAATTGCAGACCGAAGGACCAAAGGGAACCGAGTTGCAGGCTGGAGGATAAGGTTTCATGCACAGCAGCTGGAATTCATAGCTCTGGTGTCTGAGGTGTCTGGGACTCCTGCCTTTGAAGACTGGAGAGAGGCAGTTGCCTAACAAAAACCAGACCTGGGCCCCTGGCTCCAGTCTTCCTAGTGACTCTGCCTGCCGCGGGTCATCTAGCCCTTAACTGTGCTCTGGGTCATCCCCCCACCTACACCTCTTTGATAAAAACTGGCTTAGTGGGGGCATTTTCAGTTGCCTTTAAGGGGCCAGGCCTCTCAGCTGCAGCTCTCAGCAGGGGGACTCAGCAGCAGATGCTAATTGCAAGAGAGGGAAGTGGAGTGTTTTTTTTTTTTTTTTTTTCTTTTTGTCTTGTAGAGAGAGGTTCATGGGACCGGAGACCAGGCAGATTCCCATATCTGAAGATGACTCAGAAACCAGGATGTGCGATTGATTTCCTAGCCAAGGCTCTGGGATGCGCAGCTGGTGCTCCCCTGTCCCCGAGTGGATACTCACATTTTGAAAGCCTACTCATGCAGTATTTGGGGGCCTCGATGATGACTGAGATTTTGGTCCCAGTTCTTCGCTGTTGAGTACAGTGTTGTGGATAGATCCTGGGAGCAAGGGCCTTTCTCCTTTGGATGCTGGGGCTTCTCCTAGGTGACAGACACTAGTAGCTTAGTGCCTGCCTCATCTCTTGAGAGTACCCCTGCTCCTTCTGAAAAACCTCTAGGCTTTGCATGGACCCCGACACATGCCCACTGCAGTGCTTTCTTTTATGGCACTTTTGTAGGTGATGCTGCTACTGCCACAGCCACAGGTGAGTCCAGCTTCAAGTTCTGCTCTGCTCCTGATTTTGAGCCAATAAGCAAATCTTTCTGAATACCCCTGTCCAGTGGGTAGACGTTAGTCCCGCTTGTCTTTAACGGATGGGCACCATGTAAAACTTTTTGGGCAGAGTAACTGTAGCTTTTCACAAGAGTATTTGGGAAATAAAAACCCCTATGAGCATTTTTGATTTATCCATGGAAATAGATCCAGTTAATAAGAAGGAATCAGAGGCACAAGCCTCACCCCCCACCCCCCACCCCTGTCAGATGTTCGTTGGTTGTTCTGCACAGGGGTGCTGGGCTCACGGATCCTCCAGCAGAGCTCACAGCAGTGAAGGCAGATCCTGCTGCTGCGCCCCTGTGCCACCATTACTCACTGGTTCAGATAAAGTCTTGAGACCAGCCAATGAATGTGAGCTTAACCGCATAATATCCTTCTCCACTGTATTTATCTCCACAGAAAAAGAGTTTGTAATCACCTGATGCAAGAGAGTAGGTTGTTTAATGGCAGAATCCTAGCAAATCTGGTAGAATCTGAAGAGCAGTTTTGCAGAAGTTATTAAAAACCACAGAAATTTACATGGCACTTGACCTTGGACTCCCAGGAATTTACTGTTGGGAGCAGTTGAGGTCATGAAAAAAAGCATGATTTTCAAAGTGCTTCACCCAAACGCTTATTAGAACAGTGAAAAATTAAAAGTCCTGATATCCACTAAGGCTTACTAAATTATGGCATATACTTGTCTATTTCTAAGTATTTCCAAGAATGTCAGTTAAAGACATAGCATGCCAATTATTGGTGATAACTTATAGTACTCTATGATACTTACAGATGATGGAAAATGGTATGGATTATATGCCAATTTTATAAAAAGCGCATTGATTTAGCTAGGCCGATTAGCCAGTCAGTGAGCTCCAGGATCTACCTGTCTGCCGTGCAACTCCCCACAACCAACACGAGGGTTAGAGACCCTCACAGCCACATTCAGCTGCAAAACTATTTCATTTTATTTATTAACCTGTTTCTTTTCAATTTCTTAAATTTCTTTTGAGTTTATAATATAATTACATCATTCGCCCTTTCCTTTCATCCCTCCAAATTTCCTGTGTACAATTCCTTGTTGTTTCTCTTTCAAGTTCATGGCTTCTTTTTTCATTAATTTCTTTTCACACGTACACATATGTATGCATATATCCACACATATATGGATATGCATATATCTATATATCCATATGTATATGGATACATAAATATAACTTACCTAGTCTGTATAATGTTACTTGTTTGTATGTTTTCAGGGATGGCTATCTAGTATTGGGTAACCAACTGGTGTGCTTTTCCTTGGGGAAGGCTACTTCTCCTGCTTTCAACATTCTTAAGTTGCTTGCAGTTCTATGTGCAGGGTTGAGGCCCCATGAGCTTTCCACCTTAGCATGCCTATTGTTCCTGTTCAACTCATGCTTAGTCAGGCACGTTTATGAGACTCTGTGGGCGTAGCTTCTGACATTCCTAGGACATACAGTCTCATAGCAAATTCTGCATTTAGTGTAGATGAAAGGACATGGAAACCCTGAGCTGAAGAAAGTATTGACAACCACTTAATCGCTTTGCTTCTCTGTCACATTGTTGTTTCAGATTTCTGTATTATTATTATTGTAGCTGTGATCAGTGATCTATGCTGTTACTATTGCAATTGTTTTGGATGCCGTACAAGTACCATACTACACAGTGAGCTTAAGTAGAAAGTGTGCACGTCTACTTGCACTGGAAAGTTGGCTCTTGCCGTCTTACTGCTCTTTCTTCTGCAATGTTCCCAGAGCCTTAGGTGTGGGGGTGCTTTGTAGCTATATCTGTTGGGGCTGGGCTCTGCAGCTATGCCTATTGATTGGCTGTGGCTTTTTTTTTTTTGGTAATGGTCTTTGAAAAGATCTGTTGCAAAGAGACGTTTCCTTGATGAAGGATGAAGGCTATACTTATCTGTGGATATAAGGACAAATACTTTAGGATGTAGTGAGGGATTATGGTGGTTTAAAAGTGGTGATTGTAGCTTCTCCTCCAAGATCCAGGACTTCACTAACCCCGGGTAGCTGGCTAAGTTTCCAGTACCAAGGCATGATTTCCCTTTTGTTGAGGGAATCTTATGTCCAGTAAGAAAGCTGTTGGTTACTGCTAAAGTATCTGTGGCAATACTGTACCTGTTGGTTACTGCCAAAGTGTCCGTGGCACTACTGTACCTGTTGGTTACTGCCAAAATATCCGTGGCACTACTATACCTTTAGTGTTATCATGCTTTGGTTCACGGATGTCATAGCTGGGTAGAGCTGTTGGTGGCTTCCTTCCCTCCTGTAGAACCTTCTGGTATCATGAGAGCTCCTCCTCAGGGAGGAGACTTCCAGGTCAGTTCCAGTTCAGGGTCCCCCGAGCCCTGTGCCTGAAGGGCACTTTACCTTCAGCAATAAGGAAGGGACTTACATTCTACATCTTGGGACAACTAAGGGCAATGACAATAGGCTGTCTGTTTTGGGAGTCAAAGGCACAGTCCTGAGTGACAACTTAAAACAGGCCTTCTCATACTGGGGTTTTTGTCAGATGGTCTTTTGTTCTTGGAGAGAGCATCTTCAGACTAGATTAGACAGTTTTGTTTAAGCTATATATGTACATTTACACACAAACATGACTGTTTTACACTTTTAAGGCAACAGTGTAATTCCTATGACTCTTCACATCCTTACTGTTATTTTACCATTGTCTCTCCTTCCCCCTCCCTAGTTAGAGCTCACATCACTCCAGATCACTCGTACCCTGGAATTCCCTCTCCATCTCGCCCCCACCACCCCACCACAGCAATGGTCCATTTTTGATTCCTTCATTTCTTCAGTTACTGCAGGAATCTTGTTCATATCTTAAGATTTGGAGTTAGGAGACTCAGATGAGAAAGAGCTTGTGAAGTTTCTCTGTCTGAGTTACCTCACCCAATACTACCTTTTCTAGTCAATCATGTTTTTCAGACCCAGAATGTTCATATGTTCTCCCCTCCCCTTC
>OU015749.1:83995059-84009043 GCA_907169655.1 Acomys percivali
GGACAATTTTGTCTGTGGAGTTGGCACCACATTCACGTGTCAAATGCCTTCCCCTATTGTCCCCTCCCCTCCCCTTCCCTTTCCTCCCCTTATCCTCCCCTTCCCTCCCCCTATCCTCCTCTCCCCTCCCCTCCTCTCTTCTCTTCTCCTCTCTTCCCTCCTCCTTCCCCCTCCTTCCTTGCTTTCCTTGTTTCTTTCAACAGCTGACTAGTATTCCACAGTATATATGTACTCTATTTTCATTGTCTGTTAGTTGTTTGAAGGACATTTAGGTTGTTTCCATTTCCCAGCTATTGTAATAGAGCAGCAGTAAACATGGCTGGACAATTTTGTCTGTGGAGTTGGCACCACATTCACGTTTAAAAGGTCTAGAATGTGTAATTGAAACCCTAGGGGCAATCTCCGGGTAGCAGGATTATGATTCATGGTCCTCCCCCCCCCCTCTATATTTCCTAAGTATTCCAAAAAGAAACACTTCCTAGAAAATGTATTCCTAAACCCAAATAAAAGGTGTCTTTGAAATGTGACCTCATGGGCCACTGCTTTAAACAAGTCTCTGACCAGAGCATCCAACTGGCTGGTTTGCATTTGCAGGGAGGCCATTGCCTCTGACAAAACGCAGGGACAAATTTCATCTGGTTTTGAAGGAAGAGCAGCTTTGGGAAGAGGGGAAAGGTTAGCCTTAAGCCGTATGAATTCTGGCAGGAGCATTAGGCTGGAACCATGGAGCCTGTGCTGTGTCAGATGGCTTTCTAATTCCCAGTGTGCTCTGAAAGCAGAAAGCTCATTTTTACGTGCATGTCCTGGTAAGCCCTCTTACGTTCTCTCAGAAAAATAAAACGAAGATCAAGATTCTTAAAACATTGGCAATGGACTGAAAAGAGCAGTAGTGAGCCTAGCTGGGGATAGAGGGCCTCCTGGGTGCTCTGGAGCACTGTGAGATAGCTCAGAAGTGCTTGTTCACACCGGTTCTTACGTGGAAAACACAGTACCCATTTCCTGTCTGGAGACATGATCAGATGTAAAGGCGGACTTTAGGATGTCACTCCAGCATGGGTGGATTGCTCATGTTAATTCCTGTGTAGAAAACATAGTACCCCTTGCTGTCTGAAAATGGGATGGGATGGATGTAAAGCAGGTCCTTTGCAGCAGTCGTCTCCAGCATCCATTGATGAGCTTTGGACAGAGGTGCTAGACCGTGGGCAAGGATGAGAGGAAGGACAGGGAGAAGGAACGGCCGCTGTCCCCTGCTTGGGAAGGACTTGAGTCTATAGAAGTAGAGGCCAGAACAGAGGAAGGCCTGGGGAGAAGTCTGTCCTTAGAAGTGCCCAGTCCAGTTAGAGTGGACAATACTTAAGTGGAGAGCCAGTGTCGGTGCATCTGGCTTAAGTCATAGTCACTTGGATTAAGAGTGACCAACAAGAACCCCCTGGGTGGTCTGTAGCTTTACCTCTTCCTTGTTGGATGTGACACTGGAAAGACGATGAAGGGAAGGACTGGTGTCCTGGGCCCTGAGTGTGGAGAAAGGCTTTGCTCTCATGAGGCATCCTGGCCCATGGCACTGACCTTATCTTCAAGTAGACCTAATGACAGTGACTCTGATGTCATGCAGACATGAGTGTTGAGGAAGCATGTAGCTAGAGTGACATAGCATTCCTTTTTTCCCCCCTCTTCAAGACAGGGTTACTCTGTCTGTAGACGAGCCTGGCCTTGCACTCAGAGATCCTCTTGCCTATGCCTCAAGTGCTGGGATTAAATATGTGTAGCACCACTGCTGGGCAACAGGATTCTTTTTTTTTTTTTAATTTATTTATTTATTCACTTTACATCCCAGTCATAGCTCCCTCCCTCCTTTCCTCCCAGTCTCACCCTCCCCTGCTTCCTCTGAAAAGAGGAGCCTCCCCCCCCCCCCCCCCCCCCCTTTCAAATTGTATTAGGATTGAGCTTGTCCTCTTCCCCTGTGGCCTGGCAAGGCAGTCCTGTCTGTGGCCTGGTGAGGCAGTCCTGTCAGGGAGATGTGATTAAAAAGCAGGCAACAGAGTCCATGTCAGAGACATTCCCCGCTCCCCTTACTAGTGGGCTTATATGAAGCCTATTGCCCATTGGCTGCATCTTTGTAGAAGGCCTAGGTTCAGTCTATTCATGGTTCTTCAGACTCCACAGTCGCCTCTGGGCCCTGGTTAGTTGGCTCTGTTGGTCTTCTTGTGGAGCTCTTGTCACCTCTAGGTCCTTTTATCCTTCCCCCAACTTTTCCACTAGACTCCCTATGCTTCTCCCAACATTTGGCTGTGAGCCTCAGAATCTGTTTCCAAACTGCTGCTGGGTGGAGAGCCTTTCAGAGGACAAATCTGATAGGCTCCTGTCTGCAAGCATAGCAGAGTATAGTACCAGGGGTTGGCTCTCTTCCGTGGGGTGGGTCTCGGGTTGGGCCAGGCATTGTTTGGACCTTCCCTCAATCTCTGCTCTATCTGTTCTATCTTTATATCTGCAGGTCTTATATGCAGGGTATGTTTTGGACCAATATTTTTGTGGGTAGGTTGGAGTTCTCCTCCCTCCACTTGGAGTCTAGTCTTAAAGTACTAATTTTTTCTCTAGTTAAGGGAAGCATTTCATTTCTCACTTTTAAATGACCTGATATTTAATTCCTTTCCAACATCTTTTACTTTAACTTCTAGAATTTTGTTCTTCTCATTTTTTGGTAAAAGGGACTTTCGTTTTTAACAAGCTCTACATATAGAGTTGATAGTTTTGAAGAAACAGGTCAATTTAAAAATCACAAACATTCAGACCCTGACTTCATGAGATATATTATACTTAGAACACAGGATATACATACATACATACATACATACATACATACATACATACATACATACTCTTTAGAGTAAGTGTATAAGGTCTCTTTGAAACTCAAGTGAATTTCTTGTTTAGACTTAGGTCCAATCACCCAGCACATCTCTTTCTCTTCTTCTCTCCCTCCCTCACTCCCTCTCCATCCCCCTCCCCGCTCTCTCTCACTTGCCTTCCTCCCTCCTTCCCCTCTTTTTCTTTCACACACATACACACAGTGCAAATTTATGTATGTATACATGTATATATTTCAGGTCTTAAGCATTAAGGTAAAGCATAGTCAATCTGTATATGTTTTGTCTGTTATCTGCATAATTTAATATTTTAGGGATAAGGAACTTTAGGAGACTCATAATAGTCCTTGTGCTTCTTTGAGGGATGTGCCTTGGATGGAGTAGAAGCGTGAATGGCTACTGTTGAGGGATTCACTGGTGATGGTGTGGACACTACAGTTCCTGACATCACTTCTAAGCATCCTCATGTAGAGAAAGTCCAGCTTAGCAACTTCATCCTGACAGCTCCATTTTCATGCGCTGGCCAGTCATTTGCAGCATTTTTTGTTTTGTTTTGTTTTGTTTTAGTAGTAAAATGCTAGTTTTATTTTGGCCAATGCCAGCTATCTGTGTACTTTCCAATTCTAAAGCTAAGAATTCTGTCCATTTCAAAGCACAAAAATACCATTCAGTACAATTTATTAAGTACCTACTATATACTGCAAGCATATGACATTTCTTTGAATTTTCACAATGAGTGTATAAAATTAGAATTGTTATCCAAATTGTACAGAGTAGAAACTGCAGTGCCTTCTATCTGCACCAACTTCCCCATATGCCACTGGCCTAATGCTTCTGTGTGCTCAGTCATTCTACCTGCTGGCTCTGCCTTCATTTCTATAACCTGTTTACCATGAAACATGTTATAAAAGGACAATTTATCACATATCCTATCCAGTTGTTATAAAAATATAAGTATTTTGTAATTTTAGGCTAATCTGGTCTGGCATGGTCTCTTTAGAGTACTTTGACAAAATACTGTAGAGCAGACAAATTATAGACAAAATGAGTACTAGGCTCTTCCAGGCTTACAGACAACAGGTACTAAGCTCTTCCAGGCTTATAGAGAACAGGTACTAAGCTCTTCCAGGCTTACAGACAACAGGTACTAAACTCTTCCAGGCTTATAGACAGCAGGTACTAAGCTCTTCCAGGCTTATAGACAACAGGTACTAAGCTCTTCCAGGCTAACAGACAACAGGTACTAAGCTCTTCCAGGCTTATAGAGAACAGGTACTAAGCTCTTCCAGGCTTATAGGCAACAAGTACTAAGCTCTTCCAGGCTTATAGACAACAGGTACTAAACTCTTCCAGGCTTATAGACAACAGGTACTAAGCACTTCTATTTTGGAGTCTGTGAAGTCCAAGATAAAAGTGCTGATCAAGTTGGTATCCTATGAAGGCCTGTGTCTTAGTTCATACATGTTTTGTCTGTGGTAAAGTGAGTAAGGCTATCTGGGGCATTGCTGGCATGCATCTACCAGGATAGTTCCTGTGCAGCAAGATGACTGGCTGCATAGGGACAGCAGAATTATGTTTGGTTTCATAAGTACAAGTAAAACTTATGCTTGCACTAGAATATAGTCTACTACATTTGCATATTTCCAGTTAAAATATGTTAGTGCTGAAAACAGCGTCTGCTCATTTGAGCCTGCAGTGAGTCATACTCCTCCTCTGGGGGTGGGGTGGGGCCAGTCTCCCCTAAATGATGCTGCATATTGACCAAGGTGGTGGAGGCCACTGGTCAGAAGCTGTGGTTATGTCTTAAGAATAACAACGAAGTTTGCTGTCTGGATTGTTCTCTCGCAGATTTCTTTCTAGATCGTGAATGGGTAATACTTTACCCATTGCAGACCCTCTTTGAATGTTAGCAGCAACACTCTCGCTTATCCGCTGAGTTTACATTAGCACAGAGAGACCTTCGTTTCACCTCGACGCTGTTCACAACCCCTTCATCAGCCGTGGCTGCCATCGCAGGAGATGACTCTCTCTGCTTGTTCATAAGAGCAGGTCCTCGCTGTAGTTTAACCTGACATCACAGCGGCTCAGACTCATGCTCAGGCTCCACATAGGATTCCAGGTCTCCACGGTTTCCCTCACCTCTACAGTTACTTCCTCCACTCAGTTCTTGAGCCCCTTAATCATTCATGAGGATTGGAATCAAGTCCTTTCAAACACTCTCATAAACACTGATGTCTTTACCCTTCATAAAGTTCAAATATTCTTAATGGCATCTAGAATGGCAAATCCTTTCCAACAGGTTCCCAGTGCACATTCCCACATCCATTAGACAAACCTATGGCAGATCAAGTCTTATAAATGCATCTCTTAAGTAATAAGTCTATACAGTGACATGACGCCTTCATAATAGGCAGCTACCTTGCCGTAAAAGCTGCATTCATCTTGTTGGCTATGTCTGCCTGAGCTCATGGGTAACCAGATGTTTTGTGAGTGCCCCATAATATTTGAAAGGAACCTTTTCTGGGAGGTAGGTCATAACAGTCAGCTGCAGTTATTTGGGAAGCCATGTTGCAAACAGTCACACTGCCATCTGGCCTCTTCTACTTCACTTACTGAGTGCCAGCAGAGTAGATTTCAGCATAATTCTCAGGGGCGTTAGAGATTTAGGAACATCAAGTGATCATTGGCTTCTGCTCAAAGCTACCAGCTACATTCACTCATAACAAGAGGAGGGCCTGTCCATGATGCTCCAAAGCCAGGCTCTGAAGTCCTAGGGGCTTGTATTAGCCTGCACCTGTTGGTCTCAGAGGCCCTGTGTGCTTCCTCAGGCTTTCACACCAACACTTACTGCTTCACCTGCCTTGTGTTCTGGAGATGGCCGGTTCCTAATGCTCCCGACTTGCTTTCTGCTGTTCCCTCAGCTCTCTGGGGGTCATAGGCTTAGAGCTCCGGGCCTTGCTCTGGATCAGACTTTGCATCCACTGTGGCTGACTTGGTCTATCCAAACCACTAAAACATTTCCCTACCAACAGCGCGGCTGTTTACTTTCTTATTCTTTCTGTGTTTACTGACTCAGCACTTTTTATTTTCCCTGAGCACCTTTTCTACGAACACCATCATGGCTTAATTATTTAGTTAAAGATAAACAATTAAAAAGAACTTTTCCCTTGCTTTCCCAACTGGCTAACTGTTGGGCACAGGGGGGCATGGCATATGTCTTGCCTTGCTTGGTGACTCTTTTTCACTAAGCTTACCTGAGTCTAGTATTTGATTTAAAGAAGTGGTTTTCTTTTTCTTTTTCTTTTTCTTTTCTTTTCTTTTTTTTTTTTTTGGTTTTTCGAGACAGGGTTTCTCTGTGTAGCCTTGGCTGTCCTGGACCCGCTTTGTAGACCAGGCTGGCCTCGAACTCACAGCGATCTACCTGCCTCTGCCTCCCGAGTGCTGGGATGTGGGTTGCTACCCCTTTAGAGGTTGGATGGCTCTTTTATAGGGGGTCACCTAAGCCCACTGGAAAACACATATATTTACATTATGATTTATGATACTAGCAAAATTACAGTTATGAGGTAGCAACAAAACTAATTTTATGGTTGGGGATCACCACAACATGAGGAACTGTATTTCTTTTCTTTTTCTTTTTTCTTTTTCTTTTAAGATTTATTTATTTATTATTATATACACAGTCCTCTGCCTGCATGTGCACCTGCAGGCCAGAAGAGGGCATCAGATCACATTATAGATGGTTGTGAGTCACCATGTGGTTGCTGTGAATTGATCTCAGGACCTCTGGAAGAGCAGTCAGGGCTCTTGACCTCTGAGCCATCTCTCCAGCCTGAGAAACTGTATTAAAAGGTCACAGCATTAGGAAGGCTGAGAACCACTGATTTAAAGTCACAGGCTTTGCACTCTTCCTTTTATGTGGATGCTTATACATGTCTGTAAGGCAGAAGACTGGCCTGCTTTCAATATTGTTGTGTTTTAGAGGCTAGGGAGGCCTGAGGAGAAGGCGAGAGCTGGGAACAGCTTTCCAGTGGGAGTAGACATGCATGTTTACTAATTAAGCTTGCTGTTATATGGTACTTGTACGGCATCCGAAACAATTGCAATAGTCACAGCTATAATAATGTAGAAATTTGAGACACAAGGATGTGACAGAGATGCAAAGTGATTATGTGGTTGTCAATGCTTTGTTCAGGGCAGGGTTTCCCAGTTCAGGGTTTCATCTGTACTAAATGCAGAATCTTCACAGCACAGTAGAAGGGACACCTGTCTAAAGGCTCTACCCCTTGTGGCGTAATCTACCACTGCCCAGCCCCTTCACATGAGTGCCCCTGGGTTTTCACATACAAATCTTAAGGGCCACATGCATTTAGGCTCCAGCCCCTAGAGAGTCTCACTAGAGAGTTCTGCAGTTGGGGTGCAGGGGCTCAAAAGAACCAGCTGAACCCATGTCTTTGCAGCTCTGGCTTAAAATAGACCACACTGGGAATGGCTATTATAAGCCTTGAACTTGGCAGCCCACGAGCACTGCTAACATTTCACTATCAAGCAGTTTCTAGCATCAGAAGTAATTTTTTTTTTTTTTTTTTTTTTTTGCTTTAGAGTGAAAGGACATTCCAGTGGTTGATTCTGGATGGGCGCCCTGGCCACAGGCATTGTCAGCCTTTTAACATCACAACACATGTCATCTACAGAGTCTCTGATTGAGAGCTGAACAGTTGAGTTTTGTAAATAATCACCAGCTGGGGTCATGGTGGTATACACCTTAATCCCAACACACAGGAGGCAGAGGCAGGCGGATCTCTGAGCTCTGGGAGATCAGCCTGGTCTACAATGTGAGTTCTAGGACAACCAGAGCCACACAGAGAAATCCTGCCTGGAAAAACAAAACAAACCAACATAAAACAAAAATCACAAATCTTAACAATGGGGATTCCCAAAGGGGAAGGAAAGAAAACGTTTTATGCTGCCTGTGTGGAATACTATACTTCCCCCCCCACCTCCAAATAGTTCTGCTTTCTGATCTTCAGGAAAGGGTTAACAGCTAAAGAAAGCCTCTGATAGTGTTATTGCTCATGCCTACCTCTGTGGATGCTTCCTGTGAGCAGAGCAACACACAGAGCTTACCCACACAGTCCCTGCTCAGGGCTGCAGAGTGTGTGCTGGACTCTCCTTTCCTACCTTCCCAGAAGCTCCCGAGGTTCCTAGAACCCTGGAAGCAGGAGCCAGTACAGCTCAAACTGACCTCAGCTGTCAGCTCTTACTCCTTGTACCACCATGAAGAAACTTAGTGGTAAACACTTGTACATTTCCAAACGTGTTTTTGAACTGCTCAGACGTTTTTGAAGTAAAGGGGAAAAAACTCTGTAAAGGAGATCAGTATAGTGCTCTGCAACACCATCTTGCTATGCAGCCCCGCTGACTCCAACACACTGTCCTTCTGTATTATCCCCACTAGTGCTGTGGTGGCATGTGTACCAGCTGGGCCAACTATGTCATCTTGTATTAGACAGGAGGCAGAATTAGTTGGTGGGTGCGATGAAGGAGAGGCGGCACAGTGGGAGCCCTCACACGTGCGGGCCCTGCAGCTTGTCCCAATGGAACCACAGTTGGGATGCATTTGACCCCAGTCCATTGGGATGAGCTGCTCCTGGCTGCTCTGTCTTTGTATTTGTCCATATTAAACTTGATGAAGCCCTGCTTCTTTGAGATGGGGGACTTTCTACCTGTCAAAGAACCCGACCTTAGTAGGACCTCAGTCACGTACCCCTCATTCTGCACCTTGGGGATAAAGACTTAGCCAGTGTGAATGCTGGCCATGTTGCCTTGGTTCTTCCCAAAGGTCTCATGTATACCTACCTGATACTTAAAGAGGAACAACAAAAGGTGAGTGTAATTTGTAGTCCTCGACAGGCCTATCTCCAGGGTCCCTAGGACAACTCATGTAAGCTGGACATGGTACCAGTGAGCTGCTGTTTGCAGCCATTGTTCATGGACAATATATTTTAAAAAGTGAAAAAAATGTACAGGGTGCATTCTGCATTATGGTGCTTTAGAATTATAGGTTAAAAACCCTACAAACTCAATTATAGGCCTGTATCACTTGGCAACAAGGATACATCTGGAGCAGTGAGTCATTAGGTGATTTCATTATTGTACATGCATCATAGAGTGCACTCCTATAGGCTAAGAAGGCTCCAAAAGCACCAAAAATAAAAGCTTATGGAACCATCATCACACCTTGGGCCATCCTTGACTAATGGGTTGTCATGTGGGGTGTGACTATACATAGTGAAATGGAAACAACTCAGGCAAATTTCTAACACAGTAAGCACAATTTTGTTGTTGTTGTTGTTTTTAATTCGGAAGAGGATAAAGAGACTATACGAGTTGTGAGATTATGTTTTCTAGATAGGCCTGGAACACTGTACCCACAAAACCTCAAGAATATGGTTGCCTGAGCAACCCTATATAATACCAGTCAATGTACTAGTTCAGATAGAGGGAAATTCACAAGGCCCC
This sequence comes from Acomys percivali, assembly GCA_907169655.1. NCBI lineage: Eukaryota > Metazoa > Chordata > Mammalia > Rodentia > Muridae > Acomys > Acomys percivali. The sequence continues at coordinate 84,004,446 of OU015749.1, forward strand.
ACCCCTAGCCTAGAGGAAGAGCTCCGGGAAATGCTGAGAGAGGGAGAATCAGCTTTCTTCAGAGTCAAGCTCCTCAATAGATGGTCTAGTCCCACATGGGCAACCCTGAGCATGTGTTTGTATGAGTATCACTAAATGATCTCAGCGGATTTGATATATGTATATTTATGCAACAGTAATAACTAAGGAAGAAGAGGTCATGCATTTGAGAGGGAGTGGGGGAAGCCAGCAGGAGTTGAAGAGGGAGAGAGGAGGGGATGAAAGTGAAACCACAGTACTTGGAGCATGTGTGTGGCAGTCAGGAGACGATTTTATGGAGTCAGTTCTTTGCCGTCACCTTTATGTGCATTCTGGTGATCGAGCTCAAACGGCTATACTTCCCAAGCAAGTGCCTTTCCTCACTAAGCCGTATAGCTGGCCAGCTCTAAACCCAGTTCCTAAATTGAAAAAAAGTTTTTTGGTTTTTTTTTTTTCAGATGTGAAAGAGTGAAGAAGGGGGTATCAATTTACAGAAAGAGGTTCTCCTGGTATTGCTCTTTGCTCTAAAATAAGAAATATGGGTAAATTGAATAAGTTTCTAAGAAAATGGAGATCACAGAAGTGATCCCACGTGGTTGAAAACCTGAGAGTGGAACATAAACTCTGAGGACTGTCCTTAGGGAAGGTCATTTTCCAGACTGTGGACTCAAGGGCAGTGAGTGCAGGCTAGATTTGATGTAGATTGTTTTAGAGATAACATACACAGTTGCCCTCAGCTTCCAGGGGGAAGATGAGGTGCCAATGTGTTTATTGACAGTGACAATAGACATGTCTGAGGAAAGCCAGTCCCGTGCCTTCCCTCAGAGAAGTGTCTGCCCAGCAGAGGCTGACACCCCTGGCTCCCAGTGGTCGCAGAAGGTTAAACATTAGGGAAACCAAGTCTGCCTGTGACATTCATGACCCCTCCTGAAAATTGGGGACCACAAAGATGGTTTCTTTATGACCTTGTTCATGTGGAGCCTCCTCTGAAGTGGAAGGGAGGAAGGAGTAGACGGGCAAGCGGTGTGGCACCATTTCTGGGCTTGACTTTGTTCAACTTCCTAAGTACTATACAGGGACATTGAGTAGAGTGGCCCTGGCCTGTGGCCACCAGGCCGGACTGTGACTGAACCTTCACCTCCATTCCTCCTCCTGCCCTTGCTGGGAGCTTCCTGTCCGGTGTCTGCCAGCTGCTTCCCTCTGCTAGAGACATGGCCTTTCCTCCTCCAGATCCTGGAGTTAACATGACAGATGTACTGGGATGGGCTTTTTAGAAATGGAGTCTCCACATTCCTCCTTTTCCTTGTGGAGGAGATCGTGGGAAGGTTGCACTGTAGCACAGAGCTGCCCTGGGTACTCTCTGGAACCTTCCAGAGTCTTTGTATCCTGCCGTAATATGCAAACGGTGACCACATATACTCTGAGAAAAACTGACAGGATTTAATCAAGGATGGGGCTGAGCATGGAGCCTTAACTCCTGTCATTCCAGCCCTTGAGAGGCTGAGGCAGGAGGATTGCTAAAAATAAGTAGGAGGCTATATGACATGATGTACCTTAAGCTACAGAGTGAAATTGTACCCCAAACCAAACCAAACAATAACAGCAACAAAACAAAATAAAATGAACAACTTTGAGCAAAAAGAACAGGATGAGACAAAAAAAGAATGTGGAGAGCCCCGAGCTTTCCTCCTTCACAAGCCCAGCTACGTGAGGAGGAAGGCAGAACACATCTTTTGCCTGGATTTTAACCTCATCCTCTCCTGTCCTCCTTATCTCCTGTCTACTCCTGACCCACAGGACTGTGGCGTCCTCCATCTCTGGGGTCTCTCTTGCTCTAGGTACCAGTGTTTGGTCTCCAAAGTGTGGCCTAGGCCCTGGGCTCTGGGTCATACCCCCCCCCCCCTCTTCCTGGAAGCCTTTCCTGTTCTCAAAAAGATGATTGGTTGTTGTTATTTGATAACTTCCCACTTTGTAGCCCACACTATGGAGAGTGTACTCTCCCCGCTGCCTCTTCTAATCCTCTCAGAGGCCTCACTGTGTCCACTGTTGCTCTGCTAAAAAAGATGATGCCCTCCGGCGTGTTGCCTCCTTGAGGCTTGTATGGCAAAAATCAATTGTGTATATTCTAGGTGCTTCTACATGCTGCTTGACCTCAGAACTTGCCATTGAAGTGGTGGATTTTGAATCAAATTGGTTATGCTAGCAGCTACTTTGATGTATTTTCCCGTCACTGCTGTGTTCATCTGCCTGGCTCTGCTGCTCTCAGAGAATGCTAACTAGGTACCAGGCCACCCACTGACACGTGCTCTGAGACCCAGATCCACAGTGGAATGTGGGAGAGTCTAAACATCACACATTCCTGTCCCCTGAGCATGTGAGCCTAAGCAGCACTTTTGCTGCTTTCAGCTCTTGAGGGGAGGGACACCATTGTGCTCACACATGGTGGCCATCCCCCCCCCTTCCCCCTGCAACAACATGATGTAGTTTCTATAGCAGATGATATTCAATGTGTATTTGTGAAGTTAGCAGAAGGAAGGAGTGACAGAAGTTGGGGCAGAATTGAAAATGACATATCAGATGATCTTCCAGAGTGAGAAGTTAGATCGTATCAAATGGAAGATTTGGTAAGTAGGTTCGCTGCCCCTAAATATGTGCAAAATTATGCGCGAAATTACTTCCCAGGGCGTACCTGGTGTTAGAAGATTGGATATCATCAGTACTGGTAAAAATATCCAAGTCCCAAGACCCAGCATTAGAAATAGCAGTGGGATAGCCTCTAATGGGACATATGAGGACACCCTCGGAGCCTGCAGGTCTCAGGAGTCAGTCACAGCTTGCTGAAGGGTCTGATGCAGCAAGCCCTAGAGAAGCCACCTGCTCCTGCTGTGAGGCGCAGACTGTCATCGCCATCACCCCCTCGGCCCCTTGTGGCCCTTCCATCTTGGGTCTGGGTTTTAAATGGGAGAATGTCCGTTTCTTTCTGCCAATGACATCAGTGCTCACGTTGGTTTTTGGGCAGACGTTACGTGGGCTCGAGCTTGGTATCCTCTTTAATAGATTGGTGCGGCTTGCCAGGGTGTTGAGAAGGGTTCTGAGGTTCAGTTTCAGTTGAGCAGAGGGAAGTGCCATGGAAAGAGCTGGCATGGGGCAGGGATGGTTGGAGGGGAGCCACGTGGACGCCACCCTTGTTCTAGAGAGATGGGGAATAGCCTAGAGTGGGTGGAGGCTATTTTAATTTAATTTACCCCACCCCCAAAGCTTTCCCTTGGTGCTCTTCAGTAGGTTGAATGTGGGGTCTTTGTGGATGGGGAGAAAAAGAGGTCAGTGGCTTCACAGCTTCCACGGCTAATCTGCTGACATCTGATACTGGACACTAGACCAGACCCTGTGATTGCAAACAGGCAGGAACAGGAGGCTGTTGAACACATCCCTCCAGAGTTAATGTGCTCCAGTAGTTATCTGAGAGCCAGTTTAAGCTGCTGTAACTTGAGCTGTGACTGGAGCCTCCTAACTTGGTGCAGAAGTTGCTGCCCACATTGCTACCTCGAACCTTAGCTCTGTTCACTGGCAGTCAGAATCTGCCGAGGAGGGCCAAGGGCTTTGAGTCACCACAGGGTCTGTTTCACTAGCCACAGTCAGTTTTACAACCATGTTTGGTAGCTCACCTCCTTTGAGACATTATTTTTTTTCATGTGGAGAAACTGAGGCATGACTTGGCGTTTGGCTCCTCTACACTGGGATGTATGAGTTTCCGAAGCAACTTGGCCCATGAGGTTAGCAAGTATTCCTTCGATGTTTTGCACATGTCTATTGTAGAAAGTGCAAGAATAGCTGTGGGCAAGGACACCTGAGCCCTCAGCCTTCAAGCCTTCAGCAATTAGGAGAAGATAAATGAAGCAAATGGCAAATAATACTTTAGAGTGTAGTGAGTAACCTGGGGAAAACAACATCTAAGTAGAAACCCTCCATGTTGGCTGACCAGAGACGCTCCTTGGGGATAGTCACAAAGTATCGAGTCTGAGATACATCGGAAGTGAATCTGTCCAGTGGAGAGAATGCCCCGAGGCAGTCTCTTATTTAGCACCCGAATCATGGATAGAGGTAGTGGTGGGTTTCTTATAGACCTTGAAGGTACCGTTTGCCTCTCCCAGTCCTGCCAGTAAGATGAGCTGTTGCATTTGGTAGGATGAACTCGCTTAGTTGTGTCAAGAATGTGAAGACGTTTGTAAGGTACAGTGAGCCTTCAATGGCATTATCCCTGTAGGCAGCTATGTGTCACAAGTACGGTTCACCTCTGCTCTGCATAAGCTGTGGCATATGGAATGCAATGACCCCCATAGATAGGTGCATCAGCTTTGTGTGTGTGTGTGTGGGGGGGGGGATGTTATAACTCACTAATGTTTGAATTCTCATGCTTCTGTGTTGTATTCAATATAGCTCAGGCCTTGACTGCATCCTTGAAGCTCATGTTCCATAATGCTTCAGAAGTAACAAGTATAATAATAATAGTAATAATAATAGTAATAATAATAATAATAATAATAATAATAATAATAATAATAATAATAATAATAATAATA
>OU015749.1:84009053-84021774 GCA_907169655.1 Acomys percivali
TAATAATAATAATAATAATAATAATAATAATAATAATAATAATAATAGCATTTTCCCAGTGCTGAATCCTGTCACCTCAGTCAGTGGGCACAGGCAAGGCTCCAGGCTCTAACCTAGTAACTGGAACACTGGCCATTTCTCTTGGGATCTTTGGCTATCCCTTTACAAATAGCCTTCATCCAAAACTTCTCCCCACCTGGGCAAAGCTATTTTTGTCCCTTCAAGATTAAGCACTTCTGCTGTCTGTGGAGACAGGGTCCCCTTAATATCTCTCTTCATCCACTTCTCTCACTTTGCTTTATATTCTGATTTGACCACGGCTTCCAAGGAGCCTTGAACTCCTCACGGGCAGGTAACATGTTCTAAAGTCACGCTCATTCACAGCTTCATGCACACACTGAGGCGCCATCATTGCCTGATGGGCGATATATGATGTTTACTCTTTGCTCACTGTCTCAAGAAGGATTGTGTGAAGATTGATACCGAACATGAGTAACTATTGACTTCTTTATCCCTCAGAACTTATCCAAGTTCTTTGCATGAACAGTTATCAGTCACTTTAACGATGCTTTGTGGTAATGAAATTTATATAACAAAACTTACCATTTTAATCATCATAAAGCACACATTTTGGTGGTGTCAACACAGTCACACTGTTGTGTTAACATCACCACCATCCAACTCCAGAACTTTTTTTTTCATCCTACAGGGAAATGTCATTCTAGCTAAAAAAAAAAGCTCCTCCTTCCCTTCACCTCAACCCCAGGGAAAAACCACTCCTCTTCCTTTTTTCCAGCTTGGCTAGCCTTAGCACCTCATGTAAGTGAAAGCACTCAGAGTTTATCTTTTTGTCATAACTTATTTCTCTTAGCATGTCTTCAAGATGCATCTGTATTAGAATATCCTTCCTTTCAGGGATGACTAGCACCCGCACCCCACTTTGCATTTGTCCATGTCTCTGCTGATAGACATTTGGGTTGTTTCCGTCTTTGAGTTATAAGGGATTGTGTGAGCACTGGTGTGCAAATTCCTTTCCAAGCCCTGACATTCACCTTCTACTGAAAATAGAAGTGCTTAATCTTGTGGTAAAGTTACTTTTAGATTTTTAGAAACATTTTGAATATATTTGGAACAGTCATTTTGAATCAAACAAAAAAGTCACCTTAAGGTGGGAGGTGACATGGAAAGATGCCCTGAGACCTCATGTTCTTATTTTTGTGACCTGTGTGATGACGCTTGGTGGCACAAAATGACCCGTTTTAAATAATGGTTTTAATTTTATTTTTACAGCATCAAACTTCTGGCTGTGCAAGAACTGCTTGACAAAGAAGCCCTGGAAAAGGTAAATATTTTGTTTTTCCCGGCGCACAGGAAGAATTCTGCTCCCTGACCAGTGGCAGCACTTACTGCAGAAGTGGTCTGGTTCTTCGTATTTTCCACAGGCAGTGAGCCATGCAGACTTTCACTCAAAGCTTCCAGTCCACAGACTCCGGTCACCCTCGCAGACTCAGGCTCTGCTGGTGAAAGCAGAGGCTTCCTTATCACAAGCCAGGTCACGCCCTCTAGAAGGTTGCCTGTGCTTCTACGCAGTAGGACCAAGGGGCCTGCCACATGCCAGGCTTTGAGCTTGCGGTCCTCTCCTCTCTGTTCAGTGTTTGATTATCTGAGTGTGCAGATGAAGGAATTGAGGGGCGGCCACACCTGGTAACCGGCCCAAGGCAAGTGAACTCAGTGGGAGAGTGAGGATTTGAATCCCATAATTCTATTTCTGAAATGATGCCTTTCCTGTTTAACAGATGTGGTTGCAATAGTGTTCTTTTAGTGTGTTTGCTGTGGTGGTGCTTTAGGCTGTTGGGGAAGACTGGGGCATCACCTCCATACCTGTGCTCTGGAGAGCTATTGGTGCAGTTTTGGCCTTCCATGTTCAAGTCAACCCTGGAACTCACAGTTGTTTTCCTCGTGGATTCTAGTTCTGGGTGTGAAGAGGAATGGGTTTGGCAGTGCAGGTTAGGCAGGTACTGAGGAGGCCAGGCCCTACATGCCATTGGGAGAGCTATTGTACCCAGGCAGTGCTCTCGTCCGGGCGAGCTCAGGACTCTTGCTACAAATGTAGCTGCAGGTGTTGACTATAATTTGTAGATGGCCATAAACGTAAATGGTCAGAGAGATAAACATCCAATGGTACTTGTTTTAGGAACTTGCAGTGTTTGGAGTAGTGCCCAGGCTCTTGGTACTAAAATGAGGAAAGTCTCTAAAGTCAGCATCAAGCCATGAAGGGTGGGGAGCAGCCTGAGCTCTGACGATCCACTCGGCCTCTTTTCTATGATGAGTGAAGGAAGTAGAGTATATCCATGGACCTTAGAAAGCCAAGATGCCAGGCAAATGAGTTAATGTAGCCAGATGGCTCTCTGGCTGCCAAAGCACTCTACTGTTATCAATTCTTGATTATTCATATCAATTCTTCATAAACAACCAGCTATTAAAACATGCTATGATGACTATAAAAGCAATCAATGGGACAAATGACAGCCTTGATGGTAGATGGTAGATTAGATAATGGTACTAAATTAACCATCACGTTCCTGAAGTTGATGCCTTGTTTGTGTTATGTAATAGGAAGGCCTGGACCTTAGGAGTTACAGGAAGGAATATAGGAACGAATCTTATTGCTCATTCTGGAAAGATTTCAAAAACAGTGGAGAGAAAGAAAAAGAGAGGAAGAGGGGAGAGGGAAAGAGAGGGAGAGAGAAGGAGGGAGGGGGAACAACAGTGATAGCTATCTATTGTGTGTGTGTGTGTGTGTGTGTGTATGTGTGTGTGTGTGTGTAAGGGATGGGGTGGGATATGCAGACAGGGCAAAATACAAACCATTGAACCATCTATGTAAGCAGGTATATGAGAGTTCTTTGTATGTCTTTGAAACTATTTTGAAAGACTCATCCCATTTTTTTCTCCCTAGTAGTACTCACTGCAATGATTTGTTTCACTTCTTGGTTTTGAAAGGTTAGGGACACGTCCCACACGTGAAACTTCCACACCCAGTGCATCAGTATAATAAAAATACAAGCACCAAAAACACTAGTTATATCTTTGAAGTGGTTACTGATCAATTTAGAGAGGCCACACAGCCAGGCCATTCCAGGGGTCCAGAGCTTGCAAAATGGAGACGTGGTGTCAGGCTCGCTGTCACTGGCTGCCAGCCATTGTGCCACCCTGAGAACCAGGCCTCTGTGGTTCTGCTCCAAAGGCTGCCTTCTCCTTCTTTCCTGAATTATCTTGGGTTACTTATCCTCTGTGCCTCAGGTTTCCAGCTCTCAAATGAAAATCCTAATCCTCAATTCACAAAGGTTTAGAAGAGAGTTAAGTGGGCAGGCGAGGTAAAGGCATTTGGGAGGACACCTGGATCTCAGTGATCTGCACGGCTTCCCTTGCCCTCGTCCAGCTCTACTGTCCTCCTCTCCTCCTGTCTGTCTTTGCTCTCCATGAGCCTGATGGTGGGTTTGCATCCTCCCTCTCCAACAGCCGAGCAGCGGAAAACTTTATAGGACCATTGAACTGTCTGCGAGGACCAATGGGGAGCTGAGAATGTGCAGTTGTCTGCTGTTTTGCTCATTCATTCTGCGAGTGTTGATGTTTCTGCATGCTAGGCCACCAGTAAACATTTTTGGAAATGCTCAGAAGCAGCCAGTGGTTATGCACTTGGCATTCCAGTTGTATTTTGAGTGATACATGATATATTCGCTGGATTAGTGCTTTTTGGTTTTGTTTTGTTTTTTTTTTCTTGCAGTAAGATTGATTCAGCGAGTTGTTGAAATAAGATATGGTCCCTGAATAGCCTCATGGGTGATATTTTCCCTTCTACTTGGTCAGGTAGAGAGCCACTGAGAAAAGTCCCTGGTAAACAATGCAGCTTTGTTCCTCAATGTATTTGTTCCTGGGCCAATAGCTCTGGAAGCTCATTAGAGATGTAGAACTCTGACTGTTAGCTCAGACCCACTCAACCAGAGCCACAGCCTGCCGAGAGCCCAGGTGACTGGTGCACATCAAAGTCCAAGAACTGTTTAGGAGAGGGTCATTTACTACTACCACAGTGATTATTGGCTAGCCTGTAATAGTCAGAAACTTATTAGAGTGCAAAATTTTTGTTTCTGTGTCCAGGGGTGTTCCTTTGGGAGGTGTATGTGCGGGGCAGCTAAAAAGAAGCAGACAGCACCATTCTGTGTATAGATCTCTCTTTGTGTGTTGCATGCACTTGAGTATGCGAGCACACATACTTGTTTAGAAGCCAGAGCAGAATTGTGGAGGGGACTTTTCTTTGTTGCTGTCTGCCATGAGACCCAGGCTCCCAGAGAACCAGAGGCTCACTCTTTCTGCTAGTCTGGTCCAGCAAGCTCCTGGGCTTTGCCCCGTCTTTGTTGTAGTGCTGGGGTTACAGACATGTGCAGTCATGCCTGGCATCTTACTTAGAGTTTCATTGCTGTGAATAGATGCCATGACCATGGCAACTCTCATAAAGGAAAATGCTTAATTGGGCCTGGTTTAGAGGCTCAGAGGTTTAGTCTATCACTCACAAGGGAAAGAATAGCAGCATGTAGGCAGACATGTTGCTGGAGAGGTAGCAGAGAGTTTTATGTCTGGATCTACAGGCATCAGGAAGAGAGAGGGTGACACTGGGCCTGGCTTGAGGTTCTGAAACCTCAAAGCCCATCCCCTGTTACACACTCATTCAACAAGGACATATCTACTCCAGCAAGGCCACATCCTAATAATGCTACTCTCTCTGAGTCTATGGGGACATTTTTATTCAAACCACCACATCTGGCTTTTTTAAATGTGGATGCTGGAGTATGAACTCAGGTCCACATGCTTGCAAAGCCAACACTCTTCTCCAGCTCCTTGAAACCTTATTCATATCTTATTTTTCCTGCTAGAAATAGTCAGAGCCAGCAGAGAGGTCTCAGGTGTGCAGCTTGTAAGCCTGTCCTTGCATGTGCAGTGATCCTACCTCTGCCTCCCCCAGTGCTGGGATTACAGGCCTGTGCCACAGCCTCAAGTTAGGGCCATGGGCTGGGGAGAAGCTCAAGGACACCTGACAAGTTGTGGCTCTGAAAATTTCTTTTCTCTCTCTTTCTTTCTTTCGTTCTTTCTTTCTTTCTTTCAACACTATACAAGGCCCACTTCCCAGATTAGACATAGAAATTTGTCAGTTATTTTGAAAATAAGTTACAAGCCATAAAATTAACAGTCTAAGTTTCCTTGTCCAGTTTTTATTTCCAGCAATTATTAGCCATAACATTTATGCAGAGGGCCTGGTGCAGATTCATGCGGGCCCTGTGCTTGCTACCTTAGTCTTTGTGAGCCCATATGAGACCTCTTAGTTGATTAAGTGGTCTGTCTTCTCCTGGTATCTTTTACCTCTCTGACTCCTACAATCTTTGCTCCCCCTCTCTGGTAGGGTTCCCAGGTCTCCTAGGGGTGGAAACCAGATAGGGACCTCAATTTAGTCTCTTTGTCAACATAATGTCTCGCTGTGGGTCTCTGTACCCACTCCCATTTGCTGCTGGAGGAAGACTCTGATGACTGGACAAGGCACCTACCCTAGGTCTCTGGGCTATCTGGTCTTTAGTTCCTGGCCACCCACGCAGCATAGGGCAAGGATTCTCCCTCATGCCAAGGACCTCAAGTTAAACCAGACATTGGTTGGCCACTCTCACAATACCTGTGCCACCATTGCCCCAGGACATTTTGCAGGCAGGATGGATTGTAAGTGGAGGGTTTTGTGGCTGGGTTTCTCTTCCCATAGCCTGTGAGTACCTTCTTGCACCAAAGAGACTAGAGTGTAGTGGTGAAGGCTCCATGCTGGCAGGAGCTCAAACTATCTTCAGTGAGCTGTGTGGGTATTGTCCTTGGCAATGGGGCTCTGTTGTCAGTTTTCAGAGAGGGATCCTTTGCCTAGCATCATCCTGAGTTGTTTAGGGATCTCCATGGAAGTCCCCCCTCGGCCAACAATTCAATAGAATACAACCTAGTCGCACCAATAGGAGCCTTGCCAGGCTACAAAAGATGGCCAGTGGAGACTCCATATCCTCCGTTACTAGGAGTCCTCCCTAAGGTGACCCTCATAGATTCCAGGAAGTTTCCACTGTACTAGGTTTCCACATCACTCCCCAGTTCCAGCTCCCCAGTTCTGGCTGTCTCTCCCTATACTCTCTCCCTCCATCCCTGATCCCATCCTCACCTGATCCCTCCCACTACCCTCACCACCTGCTCCCAGCCCACTTGCAAACTCTCTTCTCTTTCCCCTTCCAAGGGAAATCCATGGGACCCCCTAGGGCCCTCCTCTTTGCCTAACCTCTGAGTCTGTGGATTGTAGCTCGATTATCATTTGTTTACTTGACAGATAATATCCGCATATGTATGGCTGTTGGCGTGATGTTTTTGTGTGGCTCACAACAGTGGAAGTGGGTTGTGTCTTGACTCTTCTGCCTGCTGTTGGGACTCTTTTTCTCCTATTGGGCTGCCTTGTTCAGCCTTGCTATGAGGGCTTTCACCTTGTGTTACTGTTTGGTTGTGTTTGGCTATCATCTCTTGGAGGCCTGTTGTTTTCTGAAGAGGAAACGGAAAGGGAATGGGAGTGGATCTAGGGGAGAGGGGAGGTGTTGGGGAGAGTTGGGAGAAGTGGAGGGATGGAAAACTGCAGTCAGGGTGCATTGTATGAGAGAAAAAAAATCTATTTTCTTTCTTTTTAAAAAATATTTATTTATTTTTTACATGTACATTTATATTATGCACATATATACAATAAACTACTTATAGCAAGAATAGCCATGATACAATCAGAGATTATATAAATGTTACATTCTTAGTGTTTTGCCTGTTTGTATTTGATAGCCTCGAAGAAAACATCTTTCCTATCTTGGTGTGTCTAAAATTCTGAATGTAAATCAATCTTCATAACATCTTGTCATTATCAACCTGAAACATTTATCTAGACCTAAAAAAACATCTTAAGCCCTAAACAACTAAGCTTCATTGTAAAACTAAGCTACCTGGTCTTCAATTAAAAAAAAATAAGCAAAAACCTGTAAGGTTAAAAAAAAAAAAAAAAAAAGCCCAGACAAAGCATTATGGAACAATAAATAAATAAATAACTTAAAAATGTATGAAATATACCCTAAAGAACTCTTCTGCCAATATTTTTCTGAACTTAATATATCAGCTAAGCCATTAATAACTTACTAAGTTTTCCCTGGTAGCCCAGAGTTAGACTTGTCTCCATGGACTTCTTTTTTGTTGTTATTTTGTTTTGTTTTGTTTCAAAACAGAGTTTCTCTGCGTAGCCTTGGCTGTCCTAGACTTGCTTTGCAGATCAGGCTGGCCTTGAACTCAGAGATCTGCCTTTGCTCTGCCTCCTCAAGTGCTGGGATTACAGGTGTGCACCATCATGCCTGGCTCTCTATGAACTTCTTATTAAAAAAATTATTAGAACCATGAGCAGGGTATATAATAGTGTAAGTCTCAAGGCATGTAGCATTTTTCTGAAAAAGTGTTTGTGTGTGTATATGTGTGTATGTGTGTGTGTGTGTTTCATGCCCCACAATGCTTAAGTCCCAAGAGTAATAAGAGTGATGCTTATCAACTGTCTGTCTGTGTTCTTTGCTTTGAGAGTAGGAGCTTTTGTTTTCCTGAACTCAAGTCACTGGGAATTGCTTCCTGGGATTTAAAAACAGACTCATCTAATGCCCTTAACTGCAGCATCGCATGAAGGGAAATAAAAATGTTGGTACAGCTTGATTAGGAACAATCAGGATTTTTTGTTTTTTGTTTGTTTGTTTGTTTGTTTGTTTTTCTGATGACCCTTTCACACAGCTTCCTGCAAGGCTGAAGACAATAGTTTGGCTGGCCATTCTGGCTAGGGCTCACCTTCATCCTGGCAGTACATAGGGTGGCCATTGGCTGACCTACTGTAATCCATGCCTACCTGTGAGTTTGGCCTTCCTGGACCCTCGGCTCATGACTGCTGCCAGTTCAGCCCCCAGCCCCTAGGCCATCCCTCAGTCATCAATCCGAGATTCCGCTGATGTTGCTGAGCTCTGAGGGCATAGACAGGTTGAGTCTAGCTTGGTTACTTACCGGTGAGAGGCCTGCTGGGAAGGCTACCCACAAATTTTGTTTTTTTTCCCCCTCAGCATGTAGGGTTACAATTGTAACTACATCATTTGAATATGAGAACTAAATGGAATAATGCATGTAGCAGAACAGATCATATATTAGTAAATGCCGGTGTGTTGGTATGTAATTGCCCTACCTCTGCCAGTGAGATGATGTTCCTGTCATTGTCACGTTCATCATCAGTGCTGTCTCTTCTTTGCTTTAGAAGCTTAATTTGAGCTTTACTGTTGCCATTAGAAGATGTTAAAGGAAAAAGTCATAACCACCCCACCTCTGTTTGCCGAAGCTGGACAGCAAGGTGCCCAGTGCCCCTCCCTGTTGCTGCTGCCATGAAGTGTTTTTCTTAAAATCCTGGCTTTGCAATGCACCTCTCTGTCTAGTTTTCTGGTAGGTGGAACAAATGATCTCCAAGCCTTACTTCCATGTTTTCTATGTGTGAGAAGTGTATATTCATTTCACCAGCAAACCTGGGCTTAGGAAAATTTAATTTAATACAGTAGTCACTCTCCTAGCCAGAACCTAGTGCTAAGCAACATTGGAATTAGAAGTTAATAGTTCCCTAGGGATCTTCAGAAGGAATAGGAGGCAAACCATTTTCAGAGAGATGTGGGTGACCAAGCCAAGGATGCTAGCTCGGCTCCTGACAGTAATTGGGGGTCCTGTTGCAGATTCACTGAAATGCACATAGATTGTGGCTTCTGTTGTGATTTGGGTTTCCAGTTAATTTAGCTTGTGTGAATGCAGTGGCTGCTCTGCTCCTCAGTTGTATTTTACGCCAAAGAGGGTAAGGTTATAAAACTTTACACTTGAATGGTCTGTATAAAATCACAGTGTTTCAATCGAGGGAGACTTTTAAACCTATGTAAACTAAGCCTATACATTTTTAAGAAAGTACCCCGAGGCCAAGGGGCTTGAGGTGCTCCCGTTCTCCCGGGGACCATGGCTGTTTTGTTGGTAAGGCAAAGACCTTTCTGCCTAGAGCACGCGCAGTAGACATACCCTGCAGCTGAGCTTACATCATTTAAAATACTTTCTGGAAAATGTGTCCTTTAAAAGTATCAGTATGAAGCATGGTGGCACACACCTTTAATCCCAGCACTCAGGTAGGCAGAAGCAGGTGGGTCTCTGTGAGTTAGAGACCAGCTTAGTTTACAAAGCGAGTCCAGGGCAGCCAAGGCTATACAGAGAAACCCTATTTGGAAAAGCCATAAGTAAATAAGTAAGTAAGTAAGTAAGTAAGTAAATAAATAAATAAATAAATAAGATCAGCATGAGACCCTTCAGATCTCTAGTGTTACTTTTCCTCTCATTTAATTCCTCATTAGTTGGAGCCTAATGTGTAGATTATGTTGAGTAGTTGATATTCATACATCTATGAAGGCTGTTTGTTTTCTCACTGTGTTGAGTAGAGCTGTGTGTGGTCATAATTAATCTCTCTGCCATCCTTTGCCTGGCAGGAAGCTGGTCACTTTAAAGGACCAGTGAGCAGAAATGGGGCTCCCATAGAGGTTACAGGGGCTTGCTGTGCCTTCAAGCCACTGGGCAGCTCTGCACTCCAGACTGCACTGTGGGGTTTCTCCATGAACCCCACTGCTGAGAGTTGGAGCATCTTGGTGAATTGTGGGCCAGGCTCCATGGTCTGTTTAAAGGAGGCAGGGCTGCTCAGTGGTCGAGTGGTAGCCTGTGGCATTCAAAAGGTCTGGCTTTGATGCCCAGTACCAACAAAAGAGTGAAGCAAAGATGCATTTCCTCCTGATATTTTGACATCCCTACAAGGTTCTGTGTATATGTCCAGGGGATCACACTGTCTTTCCATTTCCTTCAGTGAAACTTTTAAAAATATTCTTAGCTCTATTAGTTATCAAAAGTATGCATTTATGGAATGAGAAGTTGTTTTAAATTGATTGTATTAGCAAAGTTTTAAAAACTTAATGTGGAAAGTTGAAGTTGCTAAAAGCACCATGGTGGTCATTTCCGAGGAGGGCGGGTGACATGAGGCAGTGTGGCGCATTAGCCTCAGAGATGCCTTACCCTTTAGCTAGGGCCTGTTCCTGGCATGTCTCTTAAGGAAACAGTCCATGCAGACAGGTAGATAATAAACATCTTGTCACACACTTGGCAGTTGTGCCACCAAAAGGAGGACAAAGTATTCAAGATCTGAGCCTGTGGAGAACATTGTCCTTCAAACCACCACAGGACCCCTCACAGAGCTGATTGATCCAGCCGATTCATTTTGTTTAGTTTAGTTTTTGTTTTTGTTGTTTGTTTTTCATGTTTGTTTTTCGAGACAGGGTTTCTCCGTGGAGCCCTGGCTGTCCTGGAACTTGGTCTGTAGACCAAGCTGGCCTCAAACTCATTTATAGAGGCATGCCTTCCTCTGCCTCCCAAGTGCAGGGATTAACCGCATGCACCACCACACCCGGCTGACTTTGCAGGTGTGAACAATTGGAAGGCAGGTTGGTGTTGTAGAGCCATGTAGAGGACGATGGTAGATCTGCCCCGGGGTTAAGTGTGTGATTGCCATAAATGGGAAAGCATTTAGCCTGGTAGGAATGCCAAACACTTTTTACCAAAAAGGAGACTACGCTTCTACTTGCTTTGATAATGACCATGTGTAAATATATATATTTTTCCTTAAGCTGATATATATTGAGCCCCATCTTTTATTAGACATCATCGTGCTGGTAGATGCCCACACTTTGTGAACCAGACATTTTCCTTCCCTATCAAGGAGCTCACAGCGTAGCTGATAAGGGGACCACCATTAGCCGTTACACAGTCATTTCATTACAACTAAAAACTCAAAACAAAACAGAAAGAGCAGGTTGTCAGGAAAGGAGCCCCACCGTAATGTTCTCATCACATTCAGGAAAAGTGAAAAAACAAGTAACCAGGTAATCCTTATTTTCCTTCATGATTGAAGTAATATTCCTGGGTTGAACATTTTAAGGCCCCCTTGGCAGCTGCAGTGGGAGGAGTAGGAGGCTGCAGCCATAAGGGAGGAGATCCGTGGTCTCTGCAGGGTTGGGCGGTACAGAGATGGAAAAATCCCTCTGAACGGCCGGCCTGCCATCCTCCTGCACAGTGGGCCCTGCTAGACCACAGCAACCTATTCCCAGTCAGTGGCTTGTTTTGTTTGTTTCCTTGTTTTTTTTTTTTTTTTTGTATTTTGTTTTGTTTTGTTTTTCAAGACAGGGTTTCTCTGTGTAGCCCTGGCTGTCCTGGACTCACATTGTAGACCAGACTGGCCTCGAACTCACAGCTATCCGCCTGCCTCTGCCTCCTGAGTGCTGGTCCAGTCAGTGGCTTAAATCTGGCCTATGGCTTGTCCTTGTGAAGTCTCACTGGAATGCAGGCATGCCCCACCCACCCAACTTAGTGCCTGTGGCTGCTGTCAAGCCACAAGGACAGAGTCCAGTAGTTGGAACAGAGATAGTGTCTACCCACAGACCTCAAGTCACCCATCAGTTGGGCCCTTTTTATTTGCTGCTTTGCTGACTCCTCTTCTAGATAAGTAGTATCTTTAAGGGTCATGTGGAAGCTGTGTGCTCTTACTCAGGAAGATTCATGGATGAACCTTTATTCACGATGGACTTCCCTTATTTCAGGAGCCTGCAGGCCTCCTCAGGGTCTTACCTCTGATGAAGGTAGGACTCATTTCTCCACTCTAGATACGTTCAGTCCTTTCTTCTTGTCCGCATGGATGTGTCTTGTGGATGTGGTTTTAATTACGGGATGAATTTGCCCAAGGCCATGGCGTGCAGATGGAATGAAATGAGAAATCAGTAAGGAAGACAAGTTCAGAGAAGGCACTGACATGTGGAAATTAAACAGTTCACTTGGAAATACTAAAAGGTTACAAATGAAATCATGAGGGAATTTAAAGTCCTTGGCATGGATAAAACTGAGAATGCAACATGCCAAATCTCAAGGAACATGTCTATGGAGAAAGATTTTGTGGTTGGATTTTGCACCCTGTATTCTTAACTGGTGCAAAACCAGCAGTCTTTCCGTTCCTTTCTGTGGTTTATAGGGACTCTTGCCGCGGGGACCTTAAGGGGTTCTCTGGTTTCCAGAGCATCCGTGCTCCCATTCTTAGCCCCACCAGACGTATTTAGGTCTCCTGAAACCTGAAGTAGGTCGAGACTCGAGCCATTTTCTTCTTTGCCAGTGTCCTGTCTCTCTTTGTTGGTACTTAAAGTCTTAGTGGGCATCACCAGCCTTCATCCTTTTTCAGCGTTCCTTGGTACTTAGCAGCGTGGCCCTTGCCTAGTAATAATGACAATATAACAAATCTAATAAGTTACCGTGGACAATTTCTTATCTAATTCAGAGCACTTTTAACTGTTGAAACTTTTTCTTTGGAGCCAGAGACGTCTCAGTGGGTAAAGATGCTTGTTGCTAAGACTGATGGCCTGAGTTCAATTCCTGGGGCTCTCTAGTGGAAAGAGAGATCTGATTCCTGGACATTGCCTGACTTCCATAAGTAAGCACATGTACAACACACACACACACACACACACACACACACACACACACACACACACAC
>OU015749.1:84021784-84032715 GCA_907169655.1 Acomys percivali
CACACACACACACACACACACACACACACACACACACACACACACACCTCTCTAAATGTAAATGAAAGATTTTACTTTCTGCTGTTAAAGATTATTGTTATTATGTTAAAGTTTTATGTGCAAATTTTTTGGGTAATTTTTATATACCTATATTTTGATTCTGGAAATCAATTGATTTAGATTTTAAAAATATCTTTTAATTGTTTTGTTTGGAGTATTTTGAGACAGGATCTCATGTAGCCTAGGCTGACCTTAGACTCCTAACCCTCCTGCCTCTCCCTCCCACGTGTTGGGATTAGAGTCATGTGCCACTACATCTACCTTTAAAAATGTGTGAAGTCACAGAAGTATGAATTGGCAGGAAAAAGAAATCAGTCACCATTGGAGCAAGTGTGGCCTGTGGTCTGAGCCCCTTTGGGGAGTTCCATGGCTGTCATCTTCTGCCTGTGTGGTTGTATTTCGGGGCTACTCCTTTGACGATATAATTCCGTTTCCTGCATACTCCAAAAGTTCCATTATTATGTCTCAGTGCTGTCGTTGATGCTAGACTTATAGAGGAAATGAACAGAGACTGTATACATGTGGATCATGGGTGTGTGCAGAGGCCATAGCTGGGTCTACAAAAAAAAAAAAAAAAAAGAAGAGAGGCGAATTCAGTTATGTCTCAAGATCCGCTGAGCCTGATGCACTGGAAACTGTTCAAGGCTAAATGTGCGCAGGAGAACTAACTTTGTCTTGGCCTCTAGAAGTCAGGCCTCTATGTTTCACTAAGATTTCTGTTAACACTAACGTGAGAGAGTTTTGCTGGCCTGTCACGATGGCTCATGACTTTGTGACGTTCCTAGCCCATACGCCGGCTATAACTTTTTCTGTGCTGCCTTGAGACGCCTTTCCCCACCCTGCTATCTGCAGTCTCCACTTACGATCCTGATTCTGTAGCTTAGATCAGAATAATCTTTGCTCAACTAACAATATAAACTAGGTAGGATGTTCTCAAGAGTTGCAAGATCCCGAAGGGCAGGCAGAACAAGTAGAAACCGCAGGGGCTATAAGTGAGGCAGGAATCAGCACCAAGTGAGGTCCAATGCCATGTACTTAGCCGCAGCTCTCCAGTCGGTGGGCAGCTGCGCCAGAAGGCTGAGGTTTGCAGGGGAAAAGGGAAAGTTCTGCACTGTGACTCCCCTGATTCTCTCTGGTTTTTTTTTTGTCTTCTGACATTACTGCTTTCCTCTCCCTACATTTGCTCTACCTTATCTCTGCTTTGGAAGCTTAGATTGATGATTTGAACTCACTCTTCCCTTCTGGTGTATAAAGGCCCCTGGTTGTAATTTGATCTCTGACATTATCATAGACAACGAGTCCCTTGAGATGTGGCGTGTTGCATCTTCAGTTTTCTCCAGGCCAAGCATCTTCAAGTTCCCTTGAGATTTCATTTTTAACCATTTGGCGTTGCCAGGTCGATTGTTTAATCTCCGCACATTGGTAAAGTCTCCAAACTCATTTTTTCTTACTGATCTCTCATTGTATTCCATCGTGTTGTGGTCAGGGGACACATGTCCTTTGACTTTCATCTTTGTAGATACTGACACGCATTTCCTGGACCAGCATGATCTGTTCAGAGAGCTCCCAGGTGCGCATCCGAAGATGTGTGTTGTTAGGTGTTCAGGGTGGTCTGTAGGCCTCCTTAGTCCATGGTTTTGAATTAATGTTACGTCCTTGTCAATCACCTGTCTAGTCAAATGATCCATTTAACTAGTGTTGGTGAGTTACCTGTACCTTCAGTTCTCTCAGTTCTTGGTTCAAGTATTTAGGGCCCTGTTTATAGCGATTATATCATTCTAGTCACTTGGCCCTTTTATTATATATTGTGTTTCCATCATCTCTAATTTTTAGTAATGGTTTTTGTTTTAAGGTCAGTTTCCTTTTCTTTCTTTCTTCCTTCCTTCCTTCCTTCCTTCCTTCCTTCCTTCCTTCCTTCCTTCCTTCCTTCCTTTACTATTTTTCTTTTGAGACAGTCTTTCTCAGCCTTAGCTGTCCAGGAACTCTCTCTGTTGACCAGGCTGGCCTCTAATTCAGAGGTCCACCTGCCTCTGCCTCTGCAGGGCTGGGAATAAAGGCATGTGCCACCACACCCAGGCTGCAGTCCCTTTTTCTGACCTTAGTGTACTTCCTCTTAGCATGATATACACTTTTCCCCCCCCTTTCTTTTAACTTGTGCCTTTGAGTTTCAGTTGTGACTCTTGGATGCTGCATGTAGTTGAATCTTGTTTCTTATGTAGCCCTATTGTGTCCACCGTTCTATCCAGTCACACTAATGTTAGGAACGCTGTGGTTGAATGTGTGCCTACCATTTCCACCTTTGGTTTTCTTGTCTTTACTCTTTTTGTTGTTGTTGTTGTTAATGATCCTTACTGCTTTACTCTTAAGCATTAAGAAAATATTTTTCCTGCCTTTTCTTTTTCTTATTTACTGACTTTTCATTTTATGTGAAAGGGTCTCATTACGTAGCCCAGAATAGCCTTTAACTTGTAGCAATCCTCTTGCCTCAGCCTCCCAAGTCAAAGGATTATAGCCGTAAGCCACCATATCCAGCTTTAAGTGAATATTTATAATGTGGCATTTAATTTTTTTAAATCATGTTTTTCACATATATCCTTATGTTGTTTTCTTAGTGGTTGTTTTAGGGTTTATCGTAATATTCTAATTTACAAGATCGCACTAACTGCTTTCAAATTTCTACTGTCTCACATTCACGCTACCAACTCCAGTAAGCTGCAGCTCTCCGTCCCGTCCTCCCCTTCATGCTAGTGTTCCACACGCTAATACATGCTTCACTGACCATGCACTGCTGTAATTCTTTGTGTGTTTATGTCTTTTAAAGATTTGAGGTATGGAACAATTAAGCATTTGATTGTAGATTAGCTATGAGAACCCTTCTTCCAACCACACCTGCTTGTTTGGGCCTGTGGATTTGAGTCGCCACTTGGTGTGATTTCCCTATTTCAAAACTTCATTATTCTTCCTAGCTCCTTTCTCCTTTATTGCATTTTTAAATATAGTCTAGAAGCTGGGCAGTGGTGGTGCACGCCTTTAATCCCAGCACTCGGGAGGCAGAGGCAGGCAGATCGCTGTGAGTTTGAGGCCAGCCTGGTCTATCTACAGAGTGAGTCCAGGGCAGCCAAGGCTACACAGAGAAACCCTGTCTCAAAAAACCTCCATATATATGTATGTGTGTGTGTGTGTGTGTGTGTGTGTGTGTGTGTGTGTCTGTCTAGACCTTACAATACAACTATGTACTCTGTTCTATAGAGTCCGCACACACAGACACACCATGGCTCAGGGGTTGAGTGCACTGAACAGCTGAGCCCACCACACTCCTTGCAGTTGCTTCTTAAAAGAGCTCATAAAGGAGGAGAAGCAGGCTCCCATAACAGCAGCTACAATTGCTTTTACAGGCATTACTTTTTTCCCCCTTAAGGTTTCCAAGCACTGTGGGATCACTTGCTTTTAGCCTAATTTGTTTATGTTTAAATTATTGAAACATAATTATATCGTTTCCCCCCTTTTCCTTTCCTCCATCCAACACCTTCCAGCCACTTACCTTTTAAATTCATGACTTCTTTTTTATTTGATTATTATTGTCACACACACACACACACACACACACACACACACACACACACATCATGGTCATTTTGCTTAGTGTTGCTTGTATATATATGATTTTATGATTTTAGGGCTGGTAATTTGGTATTGGATAACCATTTAGGGGGTTCACCCCTGGGGAAGACTGAATTCTCCCACTCTCAGCATTCATTAGTTTCCAGTAGGTTTTTGTTTTTGGGTTTTGTTTTGTTTTGTATTGTCTAGTGATTTTCCCCTTCCATGATAGCAAGTCTATTGGTCTTGCTTAGGTGGTCATACTGCTGAGGATGGGTGTAGCTTCCCTGTCATTTCGAGGTGACATTATCTCACAGCAGACTTTCTGGTCTTTTGCCTCCTACAATCGTCATCTACGGCTCAGGAGTCGTGTGGTAGATGTATCCACTATGGCTGGACCCCATGACCAGTGCATTTTGACCAACTGTGGTTTTCCATAATGGTGTCCTTCTGTTGTAAAGAGCAGCTTCTTTGATGAGTGGTAAGAGCTACACTTATATGTAGATACAAGGATACATTTTAGAACGCAGTTAGAAATTATGCTGGTCCAAGCAAGTGGCCATAGTAGGTTCTCCTCTAAGATCCAGGACTTCATTATCCCCAAGTCCGTGGCTAGGTTTCCAGGATCAGGCCTCATTTTCCTTCTGTAGAGCTTTCTGCCCAATAGAGAGCAGCTGGATACTGCAGTTATGAGTGCTGCTATTACTGCAGTTATGAGTGCTGCTATTATTACAGTTATGTGTGCTGCTATTACTACAGTTATGAGTGCTGCTATTACTGTAGTTATGAGTGCCACTGTTCTGCAGTTATGAGTGCCACTGTTACTGTAGTTATGAGTGCCACTGTTACTGCAGTTATGAGTGCCACTGTTACTGTAGTTATGAGTGCCACTGTTACTGCATTTATGAGTGCCACTGTTCCTGCAGTTATGAGTGCCACTGTTACTGTAGTTATGAGTGCCACTATTACTGCATTTATGAATGCCACTATTACTGCAGTTATGAGTGCCACTATTACTGCTTTAGGGACATCTCGCTATACTGTTATAACTTTAAAATATTTTTCATCAGGTAAGTCTCTTAGGAAAAAATTCACTTGTTTTTTTGTTTGTCTACAAACTTATTCCATCTTAGCTTTTGAAAAGCAGTTTTCCTGATTGTAAGATTGGTTAGCAGCCATTTTCTTTCATCACTTTATTTACATGTGCCATTTCTCTCCTTCCATTCTTTCTTCATTTCTTTTTCCTTCCAGAGCAGGGTCTCATGTAGCCCAGGCTAGCCTTGAACTGAATGTAGCCAAGGATGACCTTGAAATTCTGATCTTCCTGCCTTCATCATCCAAGTGTTGGGTTTACAGGTGTTTACCACAGCTCCTGGCTCGACTATGCCAGTTTTCTGCCTTGCCTCCATTGTTTTTGTTCAAGTTTAGTCATCAGTCTCACTGGGAACGAGTGAGGTGGACACTGCCATGTTAACCAAATGAAGTATCTGATCTATTAGGTTACTTAAGAGTGACTCATGCTTTTTTTTTTTGTTAGCGCCCTAAAGTTGGTCCTGCCTTAGAGACACCATTTCCTTTGTTCAAGATGAACTTTAACGTGTTGTCTGCATAAAGTACCAACAAAAGTTTCACATGGTATGGGCAAAGGGAAAACAAAAACGACAAAATATCAAGATGCTCTAGGGCACCAAGGATTTTGTAGTGAGCAGACATTGAGTTAGGCTCTCAAGTACTAGTTTTGTGATATCTCACCTAGCTTTTCTTTCAGTGCATGTGTGTGAATGGACACATGGGTACGTGGGTGAATAGTTATGTGGATAGCTGAATGACAGGGAGACAAATAGAAATAGAAAATATCTACTGTCACATGAAAGTGTATCTGCTGCTAGAAATTGTAGTGTGTGAAAACTACTGTGTCATTTTGTTGGCCTGGGAGAGGGATGCTGAGGGATTTATTTGGAAGGCTTCTGCTTGTCTTTGCTTCACTTTTTACCAGGTTAGCGCTGGCCCTCACAATGGGTGCACATAGCAGACCCACCGGTAGCTGCAGAGACAGCCATATGGCAAGTATTCTACAGTTTCTAGGCTTTTTTGACTGATTCACACATTCATTTGTTTCTGAAGACTGGCTTTGTATTCGGCAAAGCTTGCAATAGTCATTGGGAAGGAACGAAAGGGACAGGTGGGTGAAACTGATTTTTGCCGAGTAGCTAAAAAACATCAGTGCAGGATGTTCTCCACAGGTAAAATATCCTGGCTGAGCTGGCTGTTAAAGTTTGCTTTGCCAGAAATGATTCAGAGCGGTGTTCCCGCAGACTGCCAATTCTGCATTTAGGATGAGTAATTCCTACAGCTGGTAAAATACTTTTTCTTAACTTTCAAAGGCACTAAAATGATGAACTTGGACTGTAAAATTCTAGACTCCTTGGAAAGTGTCCATTCTGGCTTCAGAGACTTTTGACCCATTTGGGTAGTGACTCAGAACTGTGCACTGATACCAGGATGGAAGACCTGCCTCCGGGTCCTAGACTTGGCTTTCCCACCACACACAACTGCTGTCACCCACTCCTGCCCATTCCTAAGTCTGCTCCACCTGAAATACAGATCTACTTATCATCCAGCATTAACTAGAGGGGTAGCAGAAAGCCAAAGCAAGCCAAACAGTGCCTCATCTGTGCGTTGCTCTGAAGTCCCCTGCCCTGTGGCTTTATTTGCCTCTGGCACTCTAGATAGGTGGACAGTCAAGGGATCGTAAGTGGCTCTCTGCAGAAGCATAGTGGATTCATCACATCATCTTCCCAGTCTGACTGTCCTAGCTCTGCAGATTTCTGGGGTTCAGAAGTGCCATGGGCTAATGCAGACCCCCAACATTTATAATACAAAGCACTAAAACTGAGGAAGTTCCGGGGTTTTGCCTAAATGCCAACATTTGCACAAGTTGCTGGGGAGGCAGTAACCCCACCCCCAGCCCCCAGCCCCCCACCCCCCACCAGGCCTCTACCCTGCAAGACTGCAGGCTTGCATCTTAGTCTCCTCCCTCTCCCCTTCCTCTCTACATGGCCCTGACAGAGAATTGGTGGTTATTCACTGCCTATTGGATTGCTCTCTCTCTCTGCCCGAACATCTTTTATGCACTCAGCACATATGAATATGCTTATGAGTAGAGATGTAGTGGGCGCTTATGCTACCCTCCAGGATGAGGCACTGGCATTCTTGAGGTTTTGGGAGTAGCAGACAGTGAGCTTTTTATAATGAAAGAGAGGGGGCAGAGAGTAGAAAAAGGAAAGTATGTGTCTTCCACATGAGTAAAGTTTAAGCCAATTAAGTGATATTTTTTACCATGGCTAGAGGAAATTTCTAGAATTTGAAAAACTGGGAGAGAAATGAAATATAAAATTCCAATTTGGTTCCTCTAATGTCATAGTTTCCATCTCATTTATATTGCTTTCAGAGTAACCCTTCTGTGCTTTGGTCTCTGCAGGGGATTGTTTCAAGACCCCTCTACAGCAATTCCCCAAAGATTTGCATATATGCCACATACAATCTCTCCAATATTTAATCATGTTAAGTTTACTTAATACAGTACAAACACCAGGCAAATAGGAATTGTCTGAAATATTCAGGGAATGATATTAACAAATGTCTGCACGCATTCAGCAATACGCACGAAGGTACTTTTTTTCCTGAATAACTTTAATCTGCAGTTGGTTGAATCCATCAGTACGGACGTAGGACCTATGGGAAAAACAACTGTGTTTGCTCCAGGAGGGAGCTGAGAGGTGCAATGGGCTTGGACAGATGTGCTGGTGGTCTGACACACCTGTGTAAGATGTCGCCCCTGCCCCACAGCGCTGCCATGGCGGCCACAGTACAAACCTTGCCCGCTCGCTGTCCAGTTTGGCTTCATACTCTTTACATAACCCTCTCTGCCAAGTTTGCAGTCAGCCAACTTTCTGCCTGCAGGCTGGAAGGATCCAGAAAAAAAAAAAAAAAAAACCTGTGAAACTAACATCACATAGTTTAGCGTTGCACCTGGCCCGAAATTTAGTGAGAAAGGAATTTGACTGAGAGATCCTGTGGGGATTCTGCTTTCTAGTTCCTGGCTAGCTTAGAAAAATTACAAATTAATGGATCTAAGACATTTTCCACTTCTTGCTGCCACCAAGCCTGTGGGAGTGAAAAATTGTAGGTCTCTTTTTTGCTTCCCACACAGGAAAAGAACACTCACATCTATGTAGTCTACTTGGAAGAAAATAGGGAATGAAAGGGCCTTAGAGAGCAAGACTTAGCGTCGTAATGCAAACCTAAGAAAAACACACTGTGAACCGGCACTGCGCTCACTCACAGCTTTGAAGTCTTTATGTTATGATCATTTTAAAGGAAAGCAGGCCATATAAATATGGTTTAGAATAGCTGAAGACTGGCATTTCATAAGAAAAATGGTAAGCGGAGCCATTTCCCCGAGGCTTCCTATGTGCTAATTCTGTTTAATGTGATGGTCCCAAATAACACTGGATCCCTCACAGAAGCACATGTAGGTAGTGTTGGGGTCTCTGCGGTCTAGAGAGAGTCAGAAAGGAAACCAGTCTTCAGCATGAACAGACCTACAAAATGTGTCCCTGGAGCTTAAAAAAAAATGTGTGGGTGTTCCCAGAAGAGGCCGGGGAGCTAGTGTGAGCATCTGCTTTGTTCTGCTCTGAAAGGATGTCTGAACGCTGAGCCTTCCTCAAGTTTGCAGCCCTCCTCTCACTGCTCTTTATACTCATCCCTTCTCCTGCCATAACTGACCCTTGACGCCGCTAGGGTAAAAGCGCTCACAGTCATTGCCTTTACATCACTCTGACAGGAGTTCCTGACCTACAACCCATCATACTAAGCTCCACTTGTGATGATTGACAGGAGGCGCTTGCCCTCTGGGCAGGCAGGAAGTAGATGGGGAGCTTGCTGGTGTACCTGGATCTCATTTTCCCTTCTTACTCCAATAGCTCCATCCTCTGGGATGTACCAGACCACCTCTCCTTCTTATTGATTTTTTTTTTTTTTTTTAAGAAATGTGTTCGGTTGTACCCCGAGGCGCACAGCCCTCTTTACTAATTTTCTCAGTCCAGTTGAGAATCAAGATTAACCACATACGGCTAGAGAGACGGCTCAGTGGTTGAGAGCACTTTCTGCTGTCCCTGAGAACCAGAGTTTGGATCCCAGCACCCACATTAGGCTGCTCACAGCCACCTGCAGCTCCAGCTCCAGGGCGGTTGATCCCTTTCTAGCCTCCATGGGTATCCACACACCACACGTGGCAGATATTCATGAGGATACATACACATATAGATAAGTAAAAGAAAAATCATAGAAAAAGACTAGCTGTGACACACTCTCACTAATCACCTTGCTGTAGGGTGGTTGGGGGGAGGCTGGGGACCGTGCCTTCCTTCCATCCGTGTTATCTATTCGCTCAGCCTGCTCATCTGACATCCAAGAGGAAAGAAGAAGAATCTAAAAAGAGAAGGAGTGTGCTTCTTGAAGTCAACAAAGCCCATGTTAGGAAACATTGTTGTCCTGTGATGCAAGTTCAGGGCGAGTGCATTTGATCACAGTGTCCACCTTGTGACACAGTGTGCCAGCTCTTGCTGCACCTGGGGTTCAACAGTGCAGTAGGAAGCAGCAGGCGGCCCTGCTGCCTCGGCTTTCACACGGGTGTGTTGCTCAGGCGGCTTAACCTTTACATTCTGTGGGTGAGCGTGCTCAGTACAAAACATGGCATGACCATCTCAGGGTTGTTTGTTTGTTTGTTTGAACTGTGATGTGGGATTTGCTTCAGTCTGCCTGCCATTCTGCAACTTGCCCACGCTCTCCCAAAATAACCACAAAATCCTTCAAAACGCATTGCTATTTTCGGACTTGCTTCCACTTAGAATAATTAGTTTCAATCATTACTCACAACTTTAGTGCCTAATTAGGAAAGAAGAGCTTATTTTATTTGCCCTAAAATTCACACTTTCTCTCTCTCTCTCTCTCTCTCTCTCTCTCTCTCTCTCTCTCTCTCTCCTTTCTCTCCTTCCCTCTCCCTCTTTCTTTACCTCCCTTTCTCCCCCCTCCCCCCCTCAACTCAAAGTGTCAGTTTTCAAAGAACGGTTGGGCCATACAATCCTCTGTTAAGTGTGTCGAGAGAACTCTTGTGTTACCGCACACCAGGAGCCACCCCACAGTGGGCCCTGACCTCCCTGTTCCCACTAGATCAACCTGCATTCTACAGTGCAGCTGGGCAGCCTTGCGATTGCAGAGCCCTCTTCACAGTCTTGGGTGATGATGGGGGTGCTTATGGGCAAGGGCCTGACTCCTTTCCAATGCTGGTTAGGACTCTGCAAGCTCATCCTGCCTCTGCTATCTCTGGCTGCATCTCAGTAGCTCTCTGTCCTAATTCTTCGCACTTCCCTACTGCGCATCTTCTGCATGCTTTAGTTGCTTCTGAAATGCTCTCCCTACTTTTTTCTCTAGTCAACTCTCTTACTCTTGACTTAGGAGTTCAGACATCACTGCTGTAGAAGCCTCCTCCAACTGAGGCACATTCCCCACCAGCAGCAAATATGCACACAGGTTTCTCCAGTCCTGTCTTTATAGCATGAGTCACCAGTCCAGGTCTGCTTTAGGCTGTTGCTTGATTAACTGCATGTCTCCACCTCTGCCTTCATCCCTAGCCAACTTAGGCCGGGCAGGCAATCATCTTCCTCCCTAATTATTAGAACGGTTGTGTACCTGGTGTTTGTGTCTCCTCCAGCCTTTGTGCACTGGAGATTTAATCCTCACAGGGAGGTGGGGCTTTGAGAAATAAGGAAGGGGCTGAGAATACAGGTTTGCTGCTAAATAACAAACATGGCCCGGAAGGGCACACTCCAGAAGAGAGCTCTAGTGATGGCTGTGGTGTGCTGCTTGGATCTGGGGGTTTCTTTAAAGCACCTGTGCTGACCCCAGACATTTCCACAAAGCTCTAGTTAGGTGATGAAATGACACTTTTAAACTCAAAAACAACTAACCTACTTAGCAGCTTTGGAGTTTACACTCACCTGAAGATTCTAGCAAATGTAGGTTGGCATCAGGAGAAATTCACCACAGAGGCATTTCATTAAATGTGTGTGTGTGTGTGTGTGTATGTGTGTGTTGTGTGTGTGTGTGTACACATATACACACACACACACAACACACACATATATATATATACACACACACAGAGAGAGAGAGAGAGAGAGAGAGAGAGAGAGAGAGAGAGAGAGAGA
>OU015749.1:84032725-84067105 GCA_907169655.1 Acomys percivali
AGAGAGAGAGAGAGAGAGAGAGAGAGAGAGAGAGAGAGAGAGAGAGAAAGGTGAGCATTGTCTGTCTTCGGATGAAAGAAAAGAAGTTTATTTGCAGAGAGTCTCCTCGTTTGTGCCATCAGACATTTAAAAAGGAGGCAATGTCACATTCTTTCTGGTCACAGATCTGGGATGTGGAGAATATCTTTGGCCATGGCCTCTGGAGACCCCTGTATTGTCATGTACCACAGATACAGGTTAAGACAAAAACAAAACAAAATAAAACAACAACAACAACAACAAACCTCTTGGCTTGTTTTCAGAAACAAATTAAATTCTTAAAATAGTTGGAACATGGATAAAAAGCATGCCAAGTATGTGAAGGTGGAGTGGGTGAGGATCTCTTGCCACCTTGTAAGGTGACTCTATAATGCCTATAGTGAAATGAGCCATAATAAGCAGAAGCCACCGCTAGGCAGTGAGCCTTTCACTAGCAAGGGGAGGGACTGTAGATAATGGTGATTTAGAGCCCATTAAGTGTGACAGGGGACAGTCTCCCATAATCCTACTGGTAAGATGGGAAGATAATAAGTTCGAAGCTAGCCTGCTAGGCTACATACTGAGGTGCTATCTCAGAAAAAGACGTGGGGACTGTAGATATAAGAAAAGCAGAACGCAGGGACAAGCGTGTGTGTGTGTGTGTGTGTGTGTGTGTGTGTGTGTGTGTGTGTGACTAAAGATGAAATCTCTAAGAAGTTGCAGTCTGAGTGTAGAGTGCCTGAAGGCAGGCACAAACTAAACTGGGGTCATTGGCTATTGTTTTCTGAGGCTTTGGAACAACAGAGGTGGCTAACCCTGCCTTTATTTATTTACTTTGTTTATTTTTAAGATAGGGTTTCACTGTGTAGCCCTGGCTGTCCTGGACTTACTTTGTAGACCAAGCTGGCCTCGAACTCACAGAGATCCACCTGCCTCTGCCTCTGCCTCCTGAGTGCTGGGATTAAAGGCATTTGCCACATCCCTGCCCCCCTGCTTGCAGTAATTGACCCAGCCATATCCAATGGGAGTATCATTGCCTACCTAGAGGAACTGCTGCTATGGCATGCTGGAAGTTTCTGCCCTATGCCAGGCTCTTAGGAAATGTTACCTTTCCCTCCTTGTGCCTCTTCCTGCTTGATTTTTTTTTTTTTTAAACAGAAGCACACCTGGTTGTACATGATTAGGCATTTGAGTGCTGTTCTTATTATTGGATTTGCTTGGATTTAGCCTACACGGATCAACCCTGTTAAAAGTAAGCTTTTATTCTAAGCACTTTAGTAAGGGGTTTATAGAAGACACCGAGGACAGCTGGTGTAGATCTTTTTGTGGGGAACCAGGCCACTGGGTAGGTGTGAGCCCAGTGTTCTAACAGCACGTTTACTGCCACAGGCCCAAAGGCAACACAGCCAACTGACCGCTTCTCTGTGGGCACTTCTCTGCTATTGGAAAAGGCCCTTTGCTCACTGGGCCTCTCCGTAGCAGGGACTGGAGTGGACTCCTCTGTGCTCTCCGCAGGGTCTCTGGGCACAGATACTAGGACAGTGCTAGGGGAGTACTGCGTGTGGGTCGCAGAGAGGCCTTGGAGCCTGAGGCCTGTGTTTGCATTTGAGCTGACACAGCTGCACCTTGTCTAGCTCTGTAGGAACACAGTATTCACCCTCAAACAGTGTGGGCCAAGGAGTCTTTTTCTGCTCATAAAGATTTGGGAAAACGGGGCTGGAGATGTTCTTTGCTTGGCTTTCTGATGCTGTTGCTGGCATTCTGCCTGAGAGCCCTGTCTCTTCCTAGAGGTGTGCCCCAGGGCTGGTAATGCTGCACACCACCACCAAAGACCTAGCGCCCGGTAGAACTGAGCTAAGGGAGGGCTATTTCTGTCTCATGGGCAATGTGGCCTTTCAAAGCTTGATATTTTAGAGAAACTTCACAATAGGCTTATTGTATTTAGAAAGTCGAACAAGGTTATTCTTTAGTTTATAGTTAATGAAATTAGCATTTGCTCAGTTTCGTTATGCAGCAGGCTGATGCTCTGCATAGACCTTGGTCATTCCTTCCCTTGCTTTTGCCCGTGATGGTCACTGGTTCTCATGTCATCGGTCATGTCCTGTGCTTGAACATTTTGATAAGGACAAACTCTTACTTCCCACTAACTTTCGGTGAGCACTGTTGTTCTCTTTTTCCATGTTGTATCATATTCAGATGAATATTGAGTCCCTTGACCTTGCTTGACCTGAGACTGGACTTCTCTTTTTGGTTGCAATGTATCTTTATAAGGAGAAAACACTCCACTGCCTTCATCCACCAAAAACAGATTGGATTTTCAGTGGCCACACAAGAACACGGAGGAAATTGGTCTTCTCATTTGGGAAACTCGTTAGAGGGAAGTCATGTCCAAAAATGAGGAAAGCAAATGAAACACGAGCCCAGAGAAACATCCTCATCTGGAAATATGACCCTGAGGTTGCATCGTGAAGCTGACCCTCCCTTTCCTTCTTGGAAGCAGGATGAAGTGGCCATGTGGCGTTTGCTTTAAAGTGCCCACCAGTACTTCAGATCTGCCTCCAGTTAACTGTGTGGTTGCCATTAGCAATGCATATTTATAGTTTCATCACAGAGCCAGACTTTTCTCTAGCTTGACTAGAAAAGGAAGCTCAAAGCCTCCCAGAGGGTTGGAACATCATTTTCATTTTTATTTCTTGATCATGACCGATTGAATTAGGAATATTCTTTTTAGAAAGTGGGAGAAGCCAAAGTGAATAAAAGAGTGCTAAGATCCACAGGTAAAAATGCTTATTTCAAATTTTAGGGCCCTCTGGCCACTGCAGAGATCAGCAGCCTGGTGGTCCAATGTAGACTCAGCATGCAGCAAACCCTGAGGTCAGGGGTGCAGTAATCTTTTTGTCTTGGCACTTCCCAATGTCAGTGCCCCAAGCACCAAGTAGATTGCCACTGAGATGTTTGGCTTGGCCTCCTGTTGTCAAGACACTGGGTGGAGAGGTGACCATCATTGGTTAAATTAGTGACGAAGTGCCTAAGACAGCCACTTTTTAAGGAAGAAAAGCTATTTTGCTTTTGGCTTTCAACATTCCAGGCTGTGGTCAGTTGGCTGTGTTGCCTTTGGGCCTGTGGCAGGGCAGAACCTCATGGTGGAAAGAGCATGGTGGAGGAGCTGCTCACCTCATGGAAGCCAGGAAGCAGCAACAAGGAGAAAGGGCCACGGTCCCAACAGCATCTGTGGAAACATAAATCCAGGAACCTAGTATCCTCCCGGTAGGCCCCATAGTTTGAAGATCCCACCAACTTCCATAGTGCCACATTTTCAGGGAACAAGGCTCTGATACATAGGCGTTTGGGGACATTTTATATCCCCACTGTAGCATCCTTCTGGCCATGGCTGTGAGGCCATGTTAAAAAAACAATTTTGCCCTGTTTGGACTGATGCTAGAAAAACAAATTATGTCTATGGTCATCCTTGTAACTTACACTAAGAGAGAGTAGACTGGACCCCCATTGACACACCGGAGCAGGCCTGCATGCCTGTGGGGTGCCTTCAGACTGTGATCTCAAGGATCAGCCGCAGGGAGCCACAAGTCAGGTGCTGTCAAGGTGTGGGGTTGAAAAGCTAGAGTGGGGGCTGGAGAGATGGCTCAGAGGTAAAGAGCACCGACTGCTCTTCTAAAGGTCCTGAGTTCAATTCCCAGCAACCACATGGTGGCTCACAACCATCTATAATGTGATCTGGTGTCCTCTTCTGGCTTGCAGGCAGGATGTTATATACATAATAAATAAAGAAATCTTAAAAAAGAAAAAAGAAAAGAAAATCTAGAGTGGTTTTTGTTTTGAATAATGGAAGCTGTCTTCCCAGACAGTGAATTATGGGGGTGAGGAGGCTGACTCTACAACAGCGGTCTAGCTCATCTGAGCCTCTCAAACTTGAGAACTGCCCGGGGATGGAGGTGGGGGGGAATTTGTTACAACTTTCAGTCTTGGGCCTAACCTCAGAGATTCAGTCAATTAGGAGCAGGGTTTATTAATTAGCTATATTAAGAACAAGAGAGGCTGGTGAGATGGCCCACTTGGCTGTCAGCCTGTAGGGAGAGCTGAACATAGATAGATAAAGATGACGAAGAGTCCGCTCCACGAAGCTGTCTTCTGACCTCCACACGTGTGCTGCGGCACACGCACCACACTCCCCCACAGTAATACTAAATAGTTAACTTACAAAACAGCAGGCACCAGCTTGCTTCTGATTTGGTTGATGATCAGTTAACTGCAAGGGTTTGGTAAATATGACAGAGGGTGGTGTATGGGTCTTAGGGCTGAACAAATCAGAATTATATGGAGACCTCTCTTGAATAACCACACATATTTCTTCTACCAGTCCTGCCATTTTGGCATTTCTGCCTTGATGTCCCAGTTGTACTCATGGGACTATTATTATTTCATCTTTTTGGTTGATTGGGGGAAGTAGAATATTTAAGAATCAACTGAGTTAAGTAAAACAGGTTAAGGCAGGGTCCATGTTGAGAGTACTTACAAGATGCTTCTTGGTCCCATGGTGTCCATTCATTATACATGGCCCTGAGTTACATAAGGACATTTCCATATGAATGTATAATGTACTTTGAGTTTATTCTTGTGCCGAACCCTGCCCTCCCTGTTAGCCTCCCCCCCCTTACTCCCTTAGATAGTGTTGATTCTACTTTAATATCATTTGTACACACATGATTTTACAAGTCGGTATAAAATTTAGGAGCCACAAATGAGAGAAAACATGTGACACAAGTCTTCCTGAGGCTGACTTAATTCATTTAATATGATTATCTCTAGTTGTCTCCATTTCCCTGCAAATCATGGAACTTGGCTCTTTATAGCTGAATAGAACCCCACTCTGTGTGTCCCCCACACTTTCCAAAGACAATTCAATTTCATGCTGGCATTTCTGGGATCCAAGGACTCTGTAGAGAGGGCCTGGCCTCAGCTCCTCTGACCTTGGCACACTCTGGCCTACCTGTCAAGCAAGGGCTGCAGCAGAGAAGATGGAATTTCAGACGCTGTCTCTAGCACTTGCCAACTGTGCAGTCGTGAACTTACACCCGAGCTTGGGCTTTGCCTATCTGTGGGGCACTTTGCTGGTGAATAACTGCGGGCGGTGTGGAGACAGCAGAGATATTCTGTACGGGGCCATCTCCTGTAGCTTGGCAGGTGGGAAGGCAGACATGCCAGCTTCTTGCTGCTTCCACAGCTCACAAGTCATCCTGGGAACCCGTGGACTCGGATGCAGCATGTCTCAGGCCACTTGCTCGTGTGCACACAGATAGTCTGTAGATCACACTTGAATCAGCAAGGACCC
This sequence comes from Acomys percivali, assembly GCA_907169655.1. Classification (NCBI taxonomy): domain Eukaryota; kingdom Metazoa; phylum Chordata; class Mammalia; order Rodentia; family Muridae; genus Acomys; species Acomys percivali. The sequence goes on from OU015749.1 coordinate 84,038,094, forward strand.
AAAGGGTATTCTACTGTGTGGGTTAGCTGTGAACTGCAAGTGCAGGGTCATCTCTGTTTACACATGTAGAGTTTTTCTTTCCAGTCCCAGAAACAGAAGAGAATCCTACATCCTATTTAACTCTGATCCTGAAAGCCGGGGAGAGAAAAGTTTCAGTCAGCAACATAGCTCCTGAGTTTCTTAAGCGATTATTTTCTTCAGTGGCATAAGGAATATAAAAGGAGGGGCAGAGCAGAGGCTAATGTGCTACGTGGGCTGAGAGAGGGTGACAAGGACCAGGTGTCAGATGTTCGAGATTAAGGTGGCTCAGAAGGATCAGCGATGATGCCTTCTTTAGGGCTTCTAGAATTTACCAATGAATAAAGAGTTGTAAATATGAACCAATGAAAATGTAATCCTTTTCATACCCCAATGAAGTCAACTTTTAAAGTTCAGATCCTCTGGAGAGGATGTGAAATCCATGTTGCTAGGCTCACCCAGTCTTTTATTAAGTTGGCAGCACCCAGGAATTTGTACTTTTAATAAGCAGTCTCACTGTGTCATCTCACTCTGACTTGCTCAAGTATAGTCCCAGAGACCATCTCTGAGAGAAATGAACACAGAAAATATTGCTGTTGGCTTGGACCGCCTGCCTTCCTCTACAGTACTGCTGCTAGGAAGGGGGGCGCCTGAGCTGGAGGTACTTGGGGTATGTTCAGAGACCCACCTGGCCTTGGCTATCTGAAAATCCTCCTGAGGGCTGGGATTCCTGCTGGTGATGACCCCGCTGCCTGTTGCTCCCTTGGTAGCTATGACTTCCGATGAGAACCTGTGAAGACTGAACATCCAGGATGCATTCTGGAGATCCTGATGAGAAGTCAGCCCTGTTTGGAGGACAGTGAGAATTCAGCTATCGATGAAGAATTAGGACTTAGTGACCTCGCCACTGTAGGGATGGCACGACAGTGTTTTCACTCACTGATCTCTGTTGTCCGGAGACTGCAGCCGTGTACTTGGGAGTGTTTCTTATCCTAGCTGTGTTAGTTACTTCTCACATTGTGGTGCCATTACATGATAGAGGCGAGTTAGAAAAGGAAGGGATTGCATTTGGCTCATGGTGTGAGGGCAAACAACAGGTTGGCTTAAAGGCCAGTGTCCCGCCTCTGGGCGCTGGTGTGTGCCGCATACCTTGCTTGAGCTTTGGGTTGCGCTGATGAGTGTTTCCAGCCCGGTGAGAGCATCTATTCTACTGTCCCAGAGGAGCACCTTCCTCTCCTCCCCAGCTATGCCTCACTGTGCTCTTTACATGCATCCTGGCAGGGAAGGCATCGCGGCGCTGGTCTCATTGCAGCCGTAGGCAGGAGTGAGAGTGGGCAAATGCCAGCGCTCAACTTGCTTTTCCTTTTTTAGTTTAGTCTAGGATGCCAAGGCAGAGAATGATGCCACTCATGGTTGGGATGGGTCTTCCATCTCAATTAGCTCAATCTCACAGCTTCAACAGACACAGGCAGGAGTTTATCCTTCCAATGGCTCCATCCTGTCAAGTTTACAATTACATCACACCAACAAAGGGCTCTCAGCCAAGAGGAGCCCCCCTCCCCCAACATGCACACACTAGCAGTGTTGATAGTAAAACCAATGAAAATTGTTGCCTAAACTCCTGGGTGGACACTCCCCAGTCACACAGAAGCACTGAATGCATCTGTGTGGAAAATATCTGGTTAAAATCGAGGCAGTTACTGAGGTAGGGACTTCCAGGGGGGAGTCCTGTTTGTCTGGCATGGATTTGAAGATTAGTGTCCACTTACATTTTCCACTCACCAGCCAATGGGCTTCTGTGCCAGGTCTGTGCCAGGTCAGGCTTAATAACAGCCCGGAAGCTGCCTAGCAGAGTCCACTGTTGGGGAAAGGCTGACATTCAGATGACTGTAAATTAACCCCTATCTGAAGTCAACCTCCTGCGCTATCCTCCCACTACCTGGTCCACTCTCTCTGTAGCACTTAGTGTCGAGTGTTTGCCTGAGTCTTCAGTCATGCCTCGTTTTCTCTGTTATGGCTTTAAGACCAGAACTTTGAAGTCTGCCTCTTTGCTATCCGTTGTGTGGTTGTATGCTGCCCAGAGGGTGTGAAAAGAGCTTGTTCCAGTCTGGGAATTCTGTAGGGCTGTCTGCAGCTCTGCGGAGTCTAGGACGATGCTTAGGCAGAACTTGGGCAGCTCAGCTGTTCTCAAACCTGCCTGAAGAGCTTGTTACAAAGTGAGTTCGTGGGCCCCACCCAGACTTTCTGATCAAGCATGCCTATGATGTGGCCAGAGAATTTCTAGTAATTTCCAGGGGATTCTGCTATTGCTGTTCCTCAGACCACACGAAAGAAACATAGGGTGGGCCCTAGGCGTGGTCCCTCATGCCTAGTGGATGGATCATGGTGGTTGATGACAGGCTGAGAAACTCCTTAACTTTGCAGTGTCCCAGAGGGAGATTAGAATCTGAAAGGGGCCCCAACAGTGGGACTGGAAAGAGACTTCACAGCTAGATGACAGCAGAATCACTGGGCTTGGGGACAGATGGGGCAAGCAGGGGTAGGGGTGGAGGGGAGTTGGAGCTCTTAGGAGAAAAGGAATTCAAAGAACCCAGTGAGGCATGGGCTGGGGAGGGGGAAAAGGCAGCCCTTTGTGGCAGGGTAAAGTAGATGTTTGAGGAGTACTGGAGGTTTCTATCTGAATATTAAAGAGGCAGTTAGCAGCACTACTCAAAGCTTAGGCAAGGCATGGCATGATGGCACGTACTAGTAATCCCAGCATTTAGAGGCAGAGGCAGAGGGATGATGAGTTTCACGCCAGCCTTGCCTATACAAGTAAGACCATGTCTCAAAATACAAAACTGGCTGTGGTGGTGCACGCCTTTAATCCCAGCACTCGGAAGGCAGAGGCAGGCAGATTGCTGTGAGTTCGATGCCAGCCTGGTTTATAAAGTGAGTTTAGGACAGGCAAGGCTACACAGAGAAACCTTGTCTCGAAAAACCAAAACCAAAACCAAATCCAAAAACAAAAAAAAACAAAGCCATCAGCAGTAACATAAAACCCTAGGAAATAATTCTGGCTTCAGACCAGAGCCACAGATTTTCGTACCTTCCAGAGAGTAGTTTAAGTTGACACTGTGGACCTAGACACTAGGATTGATGAAGAGCAGCTCAGTAGAGCAGAAATCTGTGGTACTCAAAGGAAAGAACCAGGAACTGGGCTGGAGGGATGGCTTAGTGGGAAGGAGTTCTTGCTGCGCATGCATGAGGACCTGATTACAGAGCAGCATCCATATGAAACACTGGCCATAGTGTGCACCAGTAACCCCAACACTGTGGGGGCCAGAGGCAGGAGGATTGTTGGGGCTGGATAGCTGCCAGCCTAGTTCCAGGCTCAGTGAGGAATAAGACCAGATGCTTTTCTTTGGACTCCCCAGGTATATGCATGGCTCTGTGCATTCTCCCACACCAAGCATAGAACACATGCAAATGTACACACAAACACACACATGCATGCACACATGCACACACACATGCATTCACATGCACACAAAGCACACATATGCACACAGACATGCACAAACATGCACACACACATGCACACACACATGCATACACATGCACACACACATGCACACACACATGCACACACACATACACACACACACAGTCAAGAATACTTTTTGCATGGGGAGCAGGAGAGGAATGAGTGGCATGCTAAAGTGTGTTAAGGGACAAGAAGTGCCATCAGGGAGGAGCAGTACCAAATGATCGAGCATCTTGAAAACTGGGCCCAAATCTTTCATGTTGAGAATCCCTTGAAAGAATCACCCCCAGAAGAATGTGTTGTATGTTGGAGGAGCTAGCCTTTGTACTATGAAGTCAGTAATTTTTCTAACTCCTCTTCTGTATAGTTTTATTTTGTCACATGCTGTCCCCTTGACACAGAATGTGCATCCATGAGTTCTGAGCCAGACGGTGTGTGTGTGTGTGTGTGTGTATGTGTGTGTGTGTGTGTGTGTGTGTGTGTGTGTGTGTGTGTGTACTTTTATCTATAGCATTTATGAAAGTATAGAAGAAAGATTGTGAATTTGAAGCCAGACTAGGTAACATGATGAGATTTTATCTTAAAAGAAGAAGAGAAAAGAAATAAAAACAGTGGGGTATCCCATATTCATGAACACCCAGATGTGGTAGCCATCTGGGATGGAGAAGCAGTGTCCTGGCTGAGAATTAAGCTGGGGTCATCTTTACCCTCCTCTAAGCTATGCACTGATTCTTATCCATGTGCTCCTGGGACCTTGAATCCACTGGTGCCACAGTATGTGTAGGGATCTGACAGAACTTTCTGAATTTCTCAGACCAAAATGATATAGGGAACCCATATTTTTTTCTGAACAGATGGTTTTCACGTAATGATGACTTGTCAGCTTATAAATATTCGCTCCCTAATTTGTGGTGTTAATTTGGTTGTATGGTTCTTTGTAAACCCTGGTTGTTGTTGTTAAGTTTTTTATGTGTTTATTTTGCAGTATACAAATTATGCACTACTGTCCCTGGTCTTCTTTGAGAACACTGGGATGAAACTCAGCAGGTCTTTAGGTGTTATGTGGTGATGCAGAACCATCTGTGTCTAGTTTTCTAAGGATGCCACGCCCAGGGACACAGACACACTGACCTGTGTTGTGTCTTTGCAGTTCTGTACGGAGCTAAACCAGCCGATTCTGCTCAACATCCGCAAGTGGAAGGGATCCCGAGGATGCTGGAGGTCCGTTGTTGCTGAGAAGCCTTCCAGTCAGCTCCAGAAGGTACCCCTCTCTGCAATCAAGGGTGGTTTCAATTTTTCTTTGTCAATATCCTTGGTCTAGTTTTGCATGCCTGACCTAACTTTTAATAATCTCTAATGCCGTAAACCTCACTTTATATTTTGATCAGAGATGAATTCTTGCTCAGATAGAAAGGGGAGCTTAACATCTTGGGAGGGGAATCCTATCTGGGGCCATGCCATCTCATCATTCATTTGTCTGTGTGTCTGCCCTTTTTTCTTTTAATCCCAAGGTCACAGCTCTGTCCCTTACCATGCTTGCAGAAGCTCATTATTCAGTAGCTAAGGATTTATGGTCACTGTAGTTCATACATGAAGCATTGAATTCTCTCTCTCTCTCTCTCTCTCTCTCTCTCTCTCTCTCTCTCTCTCTCTCTCTCTCTGTGTGTGTGTGTGTGTGTGTGTGTGTGTGTATGTGTGTGCATTTGCATGTGCATTGTGTATAGAGGTTTCCATCAATGGTCTTTCTCCATTGCTCGCTTCCTTTTGTTTTCTCGAGACAGGAACTCCCAGTAAACTGGAAGCTCACAGATTCTAATAGACTGAGCTTCAGGGACCTGCTGTCTCTTCTCCGCCAGGGCTGGGGTTACAGGCACAGGCCACTGTGCCCAGCTTTTTATGTGGTTCTTGCCTCAGGTCCCTGTGTTTGTGGTACTTTACTGACAGCCATCTTCCCAGCCTGGGTTCTTACATTTTTAAGGACTATTTCTCGTAATTACTTGAGTTTTAGGACTACTTCTTGTAATTATTTGAGTTGAAAAACCATTGCTTTTATATAATTGTTTTTGCATAAATGCAGATGTTTTAAGGTTCTAATATGCCTTATCTGCTTATGACATTATGATTTGTATTTACATGATTGATACTCGTAATGTGGGAATCATAAATATCGACGGGATTAAAGTCCTATGTCCATTTATTAGTGTTGACTGTGAGCCTTTCCTCTTCTCAGTGACTGCTTAACACTGTGCATGTAGCTCCTTTCATGAGTTTGCCGTGTTAGTGTGGAAACAGACTTGCAGTGAGCTCACAGTGGGCCAGAGGGAGTTCATGTAGGTTGCATTGAGTTTTCAGAATTGTAGCCCAGGGCTCTCCCCTTTAGTCTACACAAAGAATAATGCTACTTTGCTGCAGGAGAAAAAAAAAAAAACTTCATGGATATCAGTGTGTGAAAACTCACGTGACTCACAGAGCCCATTCACTTTTATTCATTCATTCAGCAAAGCATTTGTGAGAGGTTATTCATGTATATGTGAGAAAACAGACCCACATCCTGGCCCTCTCTGTGGCGACTCTATAAAAATAGCTGGGTAGCCCAACCCCTTTCACTAACTAAGTTTACAGCCATGTAGAGGGGCAGGTCAGCTCACCCTACTTTAGCATGAGGAGCCAACGCCATCAACACAGACACTGAGAGCTCTCTGCCCTAGCTATTTCACCGTGGGAGCAGGAGCTTCTTCCTCAGCTCTCAGGACAGCCCCAGTCTAGGAGACAGTGAGTGATGAGGTGATTCTGTCATAGGGCACAGACCAGGGCTTGGTGGGATGTGCCTCAGGTGATGGCGATTTCGGACTGGGATCCATGCCAGTCTCAGGCTGCAGCCGTATCTAGGCCTGGCCCCCCCTGTTATTATGGGCTCAGTGGGTCTTAGTCACCCAGATTAATGGCATGTGAAATTTCCTAAAATTGTTTTTAAACCTAATGTGAGTCAAGTGTCATATTTCTATGATCACGAACCTACATGAACAGCTGTTGGGACCCTGAGCCCTGGAGTACTGTCCAGGTACCAACTAAAGGGGCAGTTTACAAATGAGAAAGCAGAGAGACATAGGAAGAAGTGAGTTTCCCCCAAAGCAGCCCCTTTGTTATTGGATGTGGCAGTCTGCCCTGAGTCCAGTGAGCTACCTTGGGCATAGTGCTTTTCTGTGGCTGTGGCTGTCCTGGCCACCTAAGCCACATTTTTTGGGGGGGGAGAGGGGTGCCTGGGTGAAGGTCAGAGCCATGGCGAGAAGAAAGAAATGTTGGGATGAGAAAGGTCCTCAGAAGCTACGGGTGGGGTGGGGGTGGGGCATTGATCAGGTAAGGGGAGCAGCATCAGAAAAGGGGGGGATGGTGGAGCTGGGAAGGTTTTAGGCAGATGAGCTGTGCAGGAGGAAGCTTTCTCTGGAACTTCTTCTTGGGGAATAGTAAACAAAGTAGTAGCCTCAGCTCCACAGCCCACCACAGTGACTTCGTTCTCCTTGTCTTGATGAGGAACTTAGTCTTAGACACACTGAGGGGCTGGTCTGGCTCCCACAGTTCCCAGATATACCCCAGTGTGGCAGGGCTTAAAGTGGTGCTCTCTCTAGTGGTGGACAGAGAGATTTTCCCCCCGTTTGTTTGTTTGTTTGTTTATTTATTTATTTATTTATTTTAATTTTATTAATTTATTCAGATTACAACTTAATTGTTATCCCACCACTTGCATCCTCCCATTCCTCTCTCCCTCCCGCTTTCACTCTATTCCCCACCCCTAGGTCTATGACCGAGGAGGGGGGAACCTCCTCCTCTACTATATGGTCATAGGCTATCAAGTCTCATCTTTCTCTGTTTATTCTTTTTCTGAGTGCCACTAGGCCTCCCCACCAAGGGGAGGTGGTCAATTATGGGGCACCAGAGTTCATGTCAGAGTCAGTCCCCGCTCTCCACATAACTGTGGAGAGTGAATAGACAGGGAAATTCTTACACAGCATAAAAGACTCATATTCTTGTTCCTGCGGCTTCGCTCCTAAACACATCAAGCAAGGCGTGCCTTTCAAATGTCTGACTGGGGTGTGAGCTGAGACTGTGTGCGTGCATGTGTGCATGTGTGCATTCGTGCGTGACAGCGGCTGCTCAGAGGTAGTGAGGGTTAAGAGAGACCTTACAACATAGAGGAGCAGTGACAAGGGCTGTGCGCCTGGTTGATGTCCTGTAGATCTGTTCCCTGGTGTCAGACGTTTAAGAATGCCCTGGTGGCCAGCAGTGGCTGAGCTGGCATAGGCACACTGATGCTTTTCTTTTTCTACAAGGCCCCAGAGGCCGTGGCAGAAGCAGACAGAACGGAAGCAACTTCTCTGATTCTTAGAGCCCGAAGAGGGCCCAGAACTGTGCCCACTGCACCCCAAGTTTGTCTGTACTTCACCAGGGCATCCAACCCAGGCCTCAGACCTCTGTGGGCAGCCCTGTCTATCTGCAGAGGGCCGTTGTTCAGTTTCACATCACTAGAACCATCATCTCTGACCTCTGTCATCCAGCAAATGCTGACTGAGAAGTGAGCAGGTGCTGGGCACCACTTGTGTAAGCAGTAACTTATCAACAAGTGATACCTGCTCCCCGCACCCCACTCCAGATGCTAATCTTTGAACTCTCACATCAGCACTTACACTGTGTGGCTTTAGGGGAGTTACTCAGTCTCTCTGAACAGCAGTGGCCTCATCTGTCAAATGGAGATGCAAGCTGGCACTTCCTGTCACGTGATGGTTCAAAAGTGATCCTGAGCCTGGTCTGTTCTTCCCCTGCCTCCTTCCTAAGGAGAAGAGCCAGGCAACCTTGGCCTCGAGTAACTCGGCGGGCGGCGGGTATTGGGCAGGGTGCACTGTGGCTTGGTGGTACTTCTCCATGGTGGAAATACCCAGCACAGTCACCGTGAGGACTCGAAGCAGAGCCTGCTGCTCTGCGCCTCTACTCTTGGAATTTGGAACCCGGAACTGAGGCCCTGTTTCCGTTTGCACCACAGGGCCCCTGCTACTCTGGATTCCTATGGGACACAACAGCCAGTGTGGAGCTGAGAGACATCCCTGGGCTGGAGAGCTCACCCAGCAATGGTCACAGGAAGGCTGTGGGTCCCAGCCCTTTCCTCGCCAGGTTCAAGGTACTTGCTTCCTGTCATCTCATAGATCCAGTTCCTTCCGAAGCGGAAGTCTCTGTGACACTGTGACCCAGTGTCTTCTCACTTGATTGTATTCTCTTAGGGTAGGATCAGCACCCATTTTGGATGCTCTCTCAGTAGGGGACACTGCAGGGCAGGAGTGAAGTTTTTAGGGCATCTTAGACCCAGAAAACCCCCTGGCAAGAAGAGAGGAGTGGTCCACCCTTGTTGTACCAGAAACAGGGGCTGTGGCAAAAGGATTGCTTGAGTCCAGGAGTTCAAGACCATCCTAGACAACATAACAAAACCTCTTCTCAAAAATAGTTAGGTGGGTAGATTGATAAATAGATATATAGATAGATAGATACATAGATTCATAGACAGATAGCTAGATAGATACATAGATGATAAATAGATAGATAGACATGATATATACCAGAATCACCTTTCTTAAAAGCAGGCATACCCAACCCTCTCCCATCTGGATAGGGTCCAGGCTGTGTTCAAGTATGTTCAATGGGCCCACTTGCCTGGTACTAGTTAGTGGGGTGTTCAGAATGGCCACATTTGACAGAACTGCTCTAAGGAGCCCCTTCTCTTTAACCGTTCCTCAGGCCTCATTGTCTAGATGTCAGGAAGAAAGGGCTCACTGAGGGATTGTTGGATTGGAGGTGGCATCCCAAAGGAGCTCTGGGCTGAGGGATCCCTGCCACTGGCTCCTCCATATATACACTTGCCCATGAAGAAGCCATGTGCCAGCCACATCTGGGAGCAGCTGGGTGCTGGATCTGTGTGGCCTGCAATGCCTTTGGGCAGTGTTCCTGGGTAGCAAAGTACTTTGATACTGAATAAGACAAGCAAGAGGAAGCCAAGAGATCACCACAGAGGCAATGAACCTCATCGCAACTTACTGGCAAATTCCAAACCAGGCAGCTTGACCCCTTGAGAGAGCATAGTAAACCCTCCTTCCTCTATTGAGCAATGACATCCCTTCTTTCTTTATGCTCCCCAACAACTCTGGAGCCTGAGCCTCAACCCTAAACCCACATCGGTAGCAGGAGGTGGGGCTTGGGGACAACCCATGTCACGGGATGTATAAGCCCATGCCTCATCTATTGAATTTATAGGGCAGAGGTGATGGGGTTGGTGCACGCTCACACACAGATGTGGCTGCTGTGGCAGTCAGTGGCTCCTTCCATCTCTCTTCCTGCTGTACTGATGAGGTTATGTCTGTAACTCTGGCACCCGTGGTTCTGATCCATGAGTTGGCCAGGACTGTCTTTCAACCTAACACTACCCCTACCTTTCAATGGTAAGTGATTTGTCCTGGCTCTGGATTACTGGAACAGCAGCCACAACCAGCTCACATAGCCAGAAGGCAAGCTGGTATTTTTGTTGGTGCTATTACTATTTTTTTTTAAAAGAAAGGGTCTCACTATGTGACCTACATAGTGAGCTTCCCAGTCCTTCCCCTCAGCTTCCCGAGTGAGGCATAACAGAGTAGCTGCCATGCCTACCAACTTAAAAACACAACTTGTAAAGCACAGTTTTTAGCCAACATAAAAATGCAAAGTATATCTAATAAGCTAACAGTGAAAATGCCAACTATGGCACCAGGAGGGATGGCTTCAAATCATTTGAACCAATCACCAGCCCAGCCCTTGACTTCTTGTTTTCCAAGTCACATTCAAGGCAAAGCCAATGGTCTGGGACACAGACAGCTTATCCTTACAGGCAGCATTTGACAGTCCAAGTCTCAAAGTGGTTTCTCTGGCTGTGACAGCAGCATTTGCAGAGCTGTCAGTCCCGATAGTGATGATGAGGTGAACGGGAACCACACCCTTAAGACAAGACTGTTGCTGTCCACTTCTTGGGGCCCCTGCACTCATCCTTTCTCAGAAGTGTTTAGTGTTTGTTGCCATGGCAATTGAAAAGGCAGAATTGCTAAACCTAGAGCAGCTGGCACTGTTATGATAGCCCAAAAGATAAACTGCCCTTGTGTGTATACACTCTTAAGACTGTGAGAGCCACTCTGGGGCCCAGGCTCTGGGCATATCCTCTCCTGTCTTTGGTTGGTTGGTGAGCTTTGGTTCTTACAAAAGAAATCAGATTAAAATGGATGTTATCATACAATTGGTTCCAAAGGACAAAGATGAATAGGTGACGAACTTGAAGCTAGCCTTGTGGGTAACAGCCTTGGGTCTGTAACATCTAGATACTAGAGACACTTCCTTCTTTCATAAGGTTGCACAAAAGGTTTACAAAAAAAATTCTACCGCTTCCAGATACGCAAATGTTTTCAGCTCTGAGGGTGTTGAGGTAGGAGGCTGGATTTTAGAGTAAAGAAATCTAAAATAAAGTACCTCGTGTTGCCCCCTGTGCATCTGAGCTAGCTTTGTTCCCATTTACCATTGCTGACTGTGTGTAGGAAACCATTTATGGATCCGTTGTAAAATAAAGAAACATGACTATGCAAGCCTTTTCCTTTCGCTTCATTTCCTACTACCCAGGTGGGCAGTAACGACTTGACCCTGGTTAACCTCCAGCTGACAGCCCATGCCCTCCCAGGAGCTGAGAACTCAAACAAGAATCACAGTGATGGCCACCGGTTGTTGAACTTTGCACTCACCCTCCAGGAAACCCTGAAAGGTAGGAATGTCTGTCTCTGTCTTTGGGCAACAGTTCTTCAGGGCAGGCAGTGGTGCCTTTTTCAAGTCATCTCTCTGAACTCTAAGCCCAGCCACTCACCAGCATCATGGTGCAGGGCAATCACAGTCCTTGCTCAGAGGGATCCTGGCTGGCTGACCTTTCTGCCCACCCCGCCTTTGTATCTGTGGGCCTTTCTGGTGGGTGTCAGGGTTATCAGTGATGTGGTCTGTAAGCCTCTTGGGTGGAGAAGACAAGAGGAGGAAACATAAGTGGTGATAGTCCTCCCCTGTGACAGCACACCCTGGGTCTACTCTGGTGGTACCACATGCAGAGCTGCACATGCTCTTGTGAAGGAGGGACAGGAGGTGACAAGGTGAAAAATTGCACCTGGAGACCTGAAACTCACTCTCATATCCGTCTTGATTGCCCTTCTAGCTTCCTAGACTGCTTGTCATCAGCTTGTCGCTTCATAGTGGGAGATTCAGTAAATGATCACCTACGGAAATGTTTCTGTCCAGTTGTAACTTTACATTTTAAAAGCCTTATTATTGTAGTAAAATAGCCATGAAATTTGCCACACTATTATGCATCTCTCAGCACCATCTCTCTCCTGTCATCTGTCTTCTGAAACTCTGTCCCCCTTGAATCCTGGCCTGCTGGTCCTTCTAGTGCCCTAAAGCCACTGCACTGTCTTCCGTGTTCCTGGATTTGATAGCATTTTGCACATAAGGAGAATCGTGTGGTGTTTTCCCTCTGTGTCTGGCTTTTCTCACTTGGCTTAGTAGTTTCCAGATTAGTGGTGTTTTATCATGTGTTAGAGACTCCATGCCTTTTGTGGCCACATTTTATTGTGTATCCATCCATCTCTTGGTAGGCGCTTGGGTTGCTTCCACCTTTGCGCACTATGAATATGAATGCACAGGCTTTTGTTTTAAGTCATGACCTGTTCTGAGCAGCATTCTACTTAAATGATGAATCTTCAGGCTGAAAAACAGCTGAGCAGGTTCAAACTGGGATACCCCATTCCAACAAGTAGCTGTGTGGGAAACGCTTCACCCACAACTAGTCTCTAACCTATTAAAAGGATGACTTGAGACCTTTTTGTATCTGTGGACATATCTATTTGTCTCTCTCATAGATGCAGGAAAGAAAGGTGCTGGCTCATAATTTTTCGGAGTGTAAGCAGACACCAGTCTCCCCCTGGTCTCTAGAGAAAGAGAGAGTTCAGAGTCTGTCGGAAAACTTCAGGCAGGTTCCACATTGCCAAGGGACTACTGATTGACCCCACACACAGCATGACTCAGCCTTGACCCATGCAGGTAGGGACAGTGACTCCTGCCCCCCCATGCCCCTGCTTGTAACTTAACACCAAGTTAATTGTTAACTGATGACCCAGGGAATTCAGGAAGTGCTCCAGTCTGCAGCAGAGGAAAATCGATGTGTGCAGGGTTCTGCGCAAAGGAAGACAAAGCTTGCTTTCAGGATGGAGGCAGAAACACAGGATTTGCAACCTGCAGGCCTTTCTGCCTTTGTCTGGAGTGTGAAACCCAGCTGTCATCAGGGATCCTATGCTTGTCCTTTCACAGAACTTCCTTCCAACCTAGCAAGATGTGAGAACAGGGTCTCCCTCCCTGTGAAGGAGCATATGCTGCTCATATGCTTCTGGTAGGAAGGCTCTCGGGGGAAGGAGTGCACCTCTGTGGAGACCCACTTCAGTGGTTGTCACTGTCCCTTTCTAAACCAAGGGGATCTCTGGGGAAACTGGTCCAAGGATCCATGACTAGGGAGCCCACCCACGGCATGTGACTAAGAGAATTTAGGCTGCATGTTCTTGGGGGCAAAGCTGCTGCCACGTCGTCACCCCTGACACACACTGAACGAGATGTGAGAAATCTGGATGTGCCCATTCAAAAGGAGCCTTTGTTTTTATTCGAAAAGCTACACAGAACTGGCGCATTGACTCCTGACACCATTCTCCCTCCTGCTTGCTGAGTTGCCCTTTCCCACCAGGACTTGGCTCTGCACCCCACTGAAAAAGCCTTCTTCATTTATATGGGAACTGTCTGCCTCTGTCTCCCAGAACCTCAGGTTATCCTAGTCAGTGCACATGCACTTTTGCCTTCATTCAAAGGTCTTCCTCCTGCCCACACATATTGTCTGTACAGCAGGCCCTGACCCAGTCTCTCCACGTGTCAGGGTGAACACCACCAGCCCGCATTCTGGGCTTCTTCCTCCCTAGATCTTTGTGAAGAGCTCTGGGTTTGAGGGCCACCTCCCGAGACTTTGGGCAAATCATTCAGTTTTCAGAGTCTGAGCTTTCTCCCTGCAAAGAGGAGAAGGTTAAATGACATGCTGTCCAAGATATAGTCAGTAAGGGCTCCGTGACTGGCCATTGACCCAGGTCATCAGCCCTGGGTTCTGCTCAGCAATACTCACAGTTTTCTGGGGAGAAACCGGCACTGATTTCCCAAAACACCTCAGGCTCGCCCTGATTTGTACCGTGGGATGTGATCCATATGTTAGGAAGTGGAGTCCCTCTGAAGGCTTCTGTTGGGTCCTCCTGGAGGAAGGTGTCATTTGTAGCACACAAGTGCCCCCTGCTGGACTCTCGTGTCACTTCACTTTAGATTTCTTTGTCTTTAGCTATTGTTAATACCATATACTTATACCAAGGAAAAGGAATTTGCCGAAGGGCTTGGATATGCTATTTTGTTTATGAGCTGCTTTCTCTAAAGTGCCTCTCATAGAGGGCAACAGCAGCCTCATTGCCCAGGGCCTGTGCTGCCCTGCAGAGAGTTCCCCACAAGGGTCAGCCCTGTCCATGGGAATCTAGTAGGGCCTGGCTGGGTCATTGTTCTTTTTGAATTCTCATTCACAGTACTTGGGAAATACTTCATAACGATTCCATTTCCTGAAGGCTGAGAGAGAAATGTCTAAAATACTTCAAAGGGACAACCTTTCCACTTGGCCCCTGCCCTCTCTTTGTAGCCCTTACTTACACACAAATAAGTCATTTCTGCTGCCATGTCTCTGGCAGACCCTTGTTAGTGTGGCTCAGGAGAGGAGGAGGAAAGCCTGCTCTGCTTGGGAGATCCTGTGTCAGGCATTTATGGGAACGCTGGGCTCTGCTACTTCTGTCAACAACTACCAGGAAACGGATTGTTCTCTTCATTTGGTGGGCCAAGCCCTGCCTGAGGTCACCAAGCTGAGAGGTGGCCATGGCCGGAGTTACCCAGATGTTTTCTCCTAGGATGGGGACAGCAATGTTCACAGAGATGCTGCTCTGCAAGGTTAACCCTGCAAGACCACTCTCCTTCTGTCTGCTGTGGGAGGCTGAGGCAGGGCATTGCGTATTCAAGGCCAGCCTGGGTTACATGGTGATCAAGGCCAGCCTGAGCAATTTCAGAATGTCTTGTCCCAAAGTAATAAGTAAAGAGGGCTGGATAGTCCTTGTCTATCATGCATTGTGTTTATCTCCTGTTTGGAAAGGAAGGAAGGAAAGAAGAGACAGAGAGAGACAGAGAGACAGAGAGAGACAGAGAGAGAGACAGAGAGACAGAGAGAGACAGAGAGAGAGACAGAGAGAGACAGAGAAAGAGACAGAGACAGAGAGAATGGGAATGAAACTGTGGTGTATGCTTAATTCCAGCTGTGCATAATCATGAGTTCCAGGCCATTCTGAACTACAGCAAGATCCTGCCTCAAAAACAAACAAACAAACAAAGAGAATAAAAACCATAAATGTTGATTGAACATTTGTTTGATATTGTCACCATAGCAAAGGCTTGAAAAGTAACAGAGGGTCACTATTCTTTTGAGCTATAAAGGGCTTCTGTAATCAGTTAATGAATCATTAGTACCCTGAAGAAAGAGGAGTCTGTGCAGCACCCAGTTCATGGCTCGGGGGAGAACTAGAGTTTCTTAGAGAAGTGGCTAATTCTAGGGCTGTGCCAGAAAAGATACAGGTGAACCTCAGGTGTTCTGGCAGGTCACAAAGAATAAAAGCACTCACTTAGACAAAAAAAAAAAAAAAAAAAAAAAAAAGAAAAGAAAAGAAAGAAAAAGAAAAAAGAAAGAAAAAAGAAAGAAAGAAAAAAGAAAAGACAACACGGTTGTGGGGTGGGGGCACAAAAAAAAAAAAAAAAAGAAAAAAGAAGACTCCTTGCTGGAGAAATGAAGTAACAAAGTAAATAACATAGTAGTAAATTGTAATAAATTATAATTCAGGGTTTAAAATAAATACCCAGGAGTTTATACTTACATAAACAAATTCTTGAATGAATTAATACATTCTTGTGCAGAATCCTACATGATTGGTGTAGGTCCTCCATCCTCAAGGCTGTGGAAGGAGGATGCACAGGAAGGAGATGCACCAAATCGTTTGCCTGGGGGTGCTCACTGTTGGTTTTAGTGCCAGGAAGCATCCCTCACATTGCTGGACTGACATGGGATAGCCTCTGGTAAGGAGGCCAGTATCACCTATCTAGAATATGAACAGTGACTGGACTTTTAACTGGTCCTCTGTTCTAAGAACAGAAAGCAGGGACCCAGATGCCTAGATGCTTGGGTGAATGTGTCACACCAGCATTATTTATAGCTGTAAATTTTGGGGGAAATTTAAGAGATGACTTTTACCAAGAGGATAGTAAGCTGTGCTCATGGATGCTCTGAGTTGCTTACTGAGTGATGTGAAGACACCGGTCTTTCCCCAGATTCATTGTTCTGACCTGATCCCCAGGCAGAGGGAACATGCCTGCCAATTAGAGAGTAGCTGCCGCCTGCCTCTCTTGCACGGAGGTCAGGATACAGCTTGTAGGAGCTGGTTCTCTACCTCTATGATGTGAGTCTTGGGTACTGAACTGGGCCACTAGGCTTGAGAGCAGGCACCTTTGTCTGCAAGCCAGCCCACATCTGGCTTCTTAAGTGTTCACTCTGGAAGCATCTGAGTACTCCAAGTGCTGCCACCCCCAAAGCACACTGCTTCATTGCTCCCTGCCTCCTCACAGTTCCTCTCATCCTTATTGTCCTGACAGCTCCTATGCATCCTCTAAGACAGAAGCCAGCTGTCACCTCTCAGGAGCCTTCCCTGGCCACCTTCCTTGTGCTACATGGCCCCAGAACCTGTCTCTGGCCTGACACCTACACGCTGCTCCTCCCCTGTCTCTCCTTTAGACTGTGAAGTCCTAGAGCACAGGGCTTGTGTTTTATTTATCCTTGACTCCTGCACAGGCGGGTCCCAAGGAGGTGCTCTGTAAAGGTTTGGTGAACTTTTGTTAGCTATCTGAGCAAGGCCTGTTTTCCTTTTCCCACTGTAAGTTTAGGGCGCAGAGAAACTGAATGGGATGTTCCTGTCTCACACTGTCCCTCATTTCCAAATTAACTTATCCTTAAAGTCCGTGAGTACACAAGAAATACCAGGAAAAGGAGAACTGTGCCTTTGGCCCTAACCCTGAGGGCTCAAACCGGAGACTTGCAGCCGCTTTCGAGGGTCGATTT
The DNA here is from genome assembly GCA_907169655.1 of Acomys percivali. Lineage (NCBI taxonomy): Eukaryota > Metazoa > Chordata > Mammalia > Rodentia > Muridae > Acomys > Acomys percivali. The sequence goes on from OU015749.1 coordinate 84,054,950, forward strand.
AGATTTTGCTGTTTCCCAGCCTCTCTTTCTGACGCTCTTCCTTTCATTCCCAGGAGAAAAAGACGTTGTTATTTTAGGGGATTTTGGCCAAGGGCCTGATAGCAGTGACTGTGATATCCTAAGGAGAGAAAAATTTCACCACCTGGTCCCGGCTCAAACCTTCACCAACATCTGTACCAGGAACCCCCAAGGCTCCAAGTCTGTGGACAACATCTGGATCAGCAAAAGCTTAAAGAAAGTATTCACAGGTAGGGGAAGCCTCCCCCTGCTGTCTCCGCTCAGCAGTGGGCAGGGGACCTGTAAACATCTTTAGTGGCCAGTGCTAGCCGTCCCCCCTCCTCTGCACATACTCACAGGGTTATGACAGAAGAAAGACTGTCATTGTTGGGTCAGAGACATGTCTAGGAGGGAAGGGCATGTGACAAGTAATTTAAACGTAACCACCAGTGCCTTTCCCAGCTATAGTCACCTCTGCAGGTCATTGGGATCCTGATACAGAGATGGACTGATAACCTACCTGAAATTTAAGGACAGTTAGTCATTCAACAAACATTTTTTTTTTAAGTAGTCAAAGGCTGTGCTATGAGATGAGGTGTACTCTACACTTCCACAGGGGGAGGAGACACATCACGGTTAGTGTTTCTGTCACTGTGACAAAAAGACCCAAGGTAATCAACCTGTAAGGAAGAAAGGTTTATCTTGGCTCATAGTTTCAAAGGCTTCAGTCCAGGGTCACCCAGCATGGCTGCTTTTAGACATCTAGTGAGATAGTGCATTGTGGTAGAAATATGTGGCACCCACGGGAGGCACCTGTGCCAGACCCATTCTTTCATCTGTCCTCTCCCCCTAACACACCCCTTAGAGCAGCCAGGAAGGAGAGGGGAGGATCCAGGGAGTGGCTGCAGTGTCAGTGTCGCTGAAAGGGCATGTACCCAGTGACCTAACCTTCCCTACTTCCTCAACCTTCTACCACCTCCCAGTAGTCCTGCCAACTGGGGACCAAGCTTTTAGGGAACCTTTAGGGACCAAATCATAACACAGAATATCACAGACGGGTGAGACAATACCTTGTTGGTCCACAAGGAGCACAGCATGGTGGATGCTCCACCCTCAGACTGTGACCCACAGAGCCAGGGGACAAGTAGCAGGATGCAAGCTTGGTAGGCTCTACTGTGGTGTGTGAGTGTGGTGCTGCAGATGGAGTTCTAGGGCCTTCCGATACCACGCCAGACCCCCACATCAGCATCAGGGTCTTTGATGAAAGGCTAGAATGGTGTTCTCAGCAGGAACCTCGTGAACCACAGCAAGGGACTTAAAAAGGAAGGGAAACAAGACTTTGCCACACAGCCAGGGTCCGTCCGGTTCCTTGGGATTTAGAACTTTCAGGTGGATGACCATGTTTGCGAGCGCTTTCTTCTCTCTGGACATTGGTTTCCTAACAGGCTCAAGTGGACCTCAACTGGGCCTTGATTGCCATCACCTGAGGCATGATATAACTTGCCGGCTTGCTTTGGAGCTCAGGGCCTACCAGGCTCCCTGGAAGGCACCTGTGGCACGAACCTGTATCAGAAATACTGACGCTGAGCCATTCTTTCCTCTGTCCCCCACCACCAACATGTGGAAGCTGGGTACAGGGACAAATTCCCCTGTCACAGCTGTCAGCCTTGCTGCCCAGGCCAGCCCTGGAGTCCAGATGCTCCATATCGTACATTAAGTCTGACGTCACATCTCACAGAGGGGTGCAATGGTGCCTTGTTTCATAAATATTTGCTGTCTTGATATATAATTCCTATTTCTTGTATTTCTGTCTTTACTTCAAAGGTATCATTACTTCAACAACAACTACTATAAGTTTCTCCTCTTCATCTTTTCTGCAAGAAGGAGTTTTCCCTAACCCCTCTTTAGTGGTTTTTGCTTTGTGAAGCAAATCTTCCACTGACTGTCAAATACTCATTTATCATTAGAGGTGTAATGTAGTGCTGGCTTAGCATGCACAGGGCCCCGGGCTTAGGGTTTAATCCCTAGCTCTCTAAAAAAAAAAAAAGAAATTAATTACAAATGCTAATTGGATTCAGTAGGTTATAATAAAAAGGAAGGCAGGAAGTTGGGAGGGAGATGTGTTTTGGTGGGGCAGGGAGGAGTTAGAGAGAGTAGGATGGATATGAACAAGACATATTGTGTACATGTGTAAAAATTTTAAGAATTTAAAATAGTCATAAAAAATAATGGTAAAAATATCACTTGTCTTTTTAGTTTTGTTGGTCACATTAGAAACACTGTATGAACAAGGTGTAGGCTGTTGAGCTGGATAAAAAACCTGGTCTCTGGGTGCCTTCAATGCCCATGCAAGGAAGCTGCTGTCACTTCTATTATACGAAAATTAAAAGAAATATATAGTTGGCCCTGAGCGTGCCTTCAATGCCCAGGCAAGGAAGTTGCTCTCACTTCTATTATACGAAGATGAAAAGAAATATACAGTTGGCCCTGAATTTTTGTATATGCAGACCAGCTTACTGAAGGAAGGCTGTCAGGACACCTTGGCCTTCAGGTGAGCAGCTGTAACCACCTTTGTCCTGACTCCTGCTCTCTTCTCGCTCTCTTCCAGGCCACTGGGCTGTTGTGAGGGAAGGTCTCACAAACCCGTGGATTCCAGATAACTGGTCCTGGGGCGGAGTTGCTTCTGAGCATTGCCCTGTGCTTGCTGAGCTGTACATGGAAAAGGATTGGAGCAAGAAGGAAGTCCCCAGGAATGGCAGTGGAGTCACCTTAGAGCGAAGTGAAGCCAACATCAAGCATGAGCGATGATGACATCACTGTTTCTACCCTTGGACTCAGGGTGGGGCCTAAGAAGGAGCTGGCACTACAGGGTGAGAAGATCCAGGGCCTTCAAATAGTTGTTTTGAGGACCTGAGCCTTGGCCCCTGGGCCACCGCCTACTTTGTGAACACTTTAGAACCTCTCCTGAGGGGAGCCTGTCAGGCACTGGCTATGCTGGGACACCACGGTGAAGCCGGCTGCAGCTGCAATATCTTGACGCTGGATAGTGAGTTCAGGGTGGGTGGGGGCTGCGCTGTTGGCTGCATCATGTGGCAGCGCAAGAACAGCTACAGAGGTAAAGCGGAAATCGGGGATGGCTCAGGCTGACAAGCAAGGCCACAGCAGCTCTCATTTCTGCCTCACCAGGATGTGATGCTCTGTCGACAAATTCCAGGAAGCTTTTAACTGTGATGAATGCACTTCTCAAAGAGTTTTAGTTTTGTTTTGAAAAAATAATAATAAACAGATTAATCTGCCTGGCTGCAGTGAAGGTGTGGGATGGGTTGCCTTGCTCTCTTAGACGTGGACATCCACTCCCTGATGCCTTTTCCCGCCCAACCCTTTTATGTCCCTATCTGAGATGCTACAAAGGGTCTCTCACATGCTTAGTCATCCTCTGTCTCAGCCTCCCCTTCATCCACACCTTGTAAGGCTCTCTCCTGGGAGGACCACTTGGCTTCTGGACTTTAGTGCAGGACGTGATTTCTATCAGGAAGACTCATTTCCTCACACCATCCCCGTCACACTCCATCCTTAGCTTAGAGCCTCCCTCTGCTGAGTCCAAGGCACACGTGGTCTCTGCATCAGCAGCTCCCACACTTACAAATCCAGCCAAGCACAGATGAAAATGTAATTTTTAAATTGTGCCTGTAGTGAACAAATACAGTTGCTGTCATCGTCCCCCAAACAATGTGGCATAGCAGCTGTTTTATAGCACTTACATGGTACCGGGCGTCTTCCTATCATCTGGATGGTTTAATGTGTGTGAGAAGATGTGCGTAGGGTACGTGCAAATGCTATACCATTTTGGGTGAGCGACTTGAGCATTCTTGGACTTTGTGTTTCGGGAGGAAGAGTCCAGGAGCAAGTTCCCTGTGGATACTAAGGAGTGATTGCAGATTCAGGGTTTGCAGAAGGCTAAGCCTGAGGGTATCACTGAGGTGGTGATGGCGGCACACACAGGGGAGGGAAGGGGTGCTCTGGGGGAGGGTTTGGAGGGCAAGCAAGAACAAGTGGACCTCTCCGAGGCCCTGTTCTCTGAGCCTGAGCCAGGTTAAGTTTATCTTTAGGCATGTCATTCTATTATTACAGTGGATCCAGGCTTATACTGTCCATTCCACGGCTCCTGACAGTCACTCAACCAAAATTAACAGGGTCTGAGCCCCAGATTCTCTGACTCTTAAAACCCATTCACAATGTCAACTCTATGCGTATCGCGACATTATACAAAAAAAAAAAAAAAAAAAAAAAAAAAAAAAAACTTAATTTTACACTCTCTAGGTCATTCCAGTCCTCTGTGGAAGCTAAGAATTTATTACTCTTTCCACACCAAGTATACAGTGGCCCAAGATGGAGAACCTGCCACTGTCACCAAACAGTTGGGTCTTCAACCTTGTTGTGTCAGCTCTTTCTTGAGAGATGTGAACAAATGCATGCTCACTACAGCAGACCAAAGAAGGATTCTACTCAAGTCTAGCTTGGTGAACCAATGACTTTAGTTTACTCACTAAAAGAGCATGGGAGACTTAAAAGCCACTACAGCACTGAAGGAAAGCTCCTTCCCAGCCACCTCTGTCTTTGGGAGGGGTGGAGCCTCCTGTAAGGTTTTATAGGTTACCTGAGTGAGTTGCTTGTGTGCCACCTCGTGTAGCTTGGGAACCCTCCTAAGGAGGAAGTGTTAGTGTATCCAGTCTTGGGAGGGTCTTGTATAAGTAATCATAGTGCTAGGATTTCAGAGTAGCCATGAGCATGCTGTCGCAGCATCCCACTATAGGCTCCATGTGATAGGCACTGAGCAGCGGCCACATCACTGGTGTCTTTGCTTCTGACCTCAGGCCCCCTTGACCTTCAGGCCGTTTCTTTTATCCTAGACCCTCTTGGTTTGCATTCTGATTTTGAGAGGTTTTGTTTTTGTCATTGTTCTAATTTTTTTATTAGTAAACTTTACTTTTAAGAGCTGTTTTTAGGATATAGGAAAACTTATGCAAAGGGTATTCCCTTCAATTTCTAATTAGCATGTTTCACAATTGGGTAATATCTTATAATTTCTGTGCCAACACTGCCACATCACTATTGACTAAAGCCCACAGTTTACATTAAATTCACTCTGTTGTGCGTCCCATGCCTTTTGACAACCATACACAAGCCCTGAATTTATAGTGAGATTATATTCCAGTTAAACTCCTGGTATAACAGGTAGAAATAGCTGTTGTCTTAGAGTCATAAGACATCATAATCAAAAGCAAATCGGAGAGGAACAGGTTTGTTTCAGCTTACACCTTTTAGGTCACAGGCCATCGCTGAAGGAAGACAGGCTGGAACTCAAACAGGGCAAGAACCTGGAGTCAGGAGCTGATGCAGAGGCTGTGGAGGAGTGTCATATACTGGCTTGTTAATCATTGCTGGTTCAGCCTGATTTCTTACAGCATCTTGGACCACCTGCCGAGGACTTACATGACCCACAATAGGCTAGGCTGTTGCCCAGCCTCACTGAGTGGGCTAGATGCATACCTATCACTGGCAACTCAAACTTCAAAGAACTCTGTCTGTCAGTAGAGTTAAGGCAAAAGTCTCAATTCTAAAACATCCCAACAGACTAGGCTCAGGTACGCATCCCAGAACACCAGTCAGAAAGACCCACAGTGCTGTAAGCAGAGAAGGAGATACAGCCTCAGTGTGGCATATTGGGAAGAACAGAGTAATCGCCTGAAACCTGGTTCTCAGGTGCTTACTGCAGGCTCAGGAGTTCTGAAGGAACTGCAGCAGTAGTCACAGTTGTTCGGCTATGATCTCGTTAGACACTCAGGGTCCACTGTCTAAAACTTTGTGCAGTAGCAGTGGCTCTGTTGTCGAGGAGGAGGGTTGGTTCTTCATCGTAAAATGATTATCTATCTGGACCTTAGCTCCTGTGAGCCAAAGTAGCCAGAAGAGAGGAGGAGGAGATAATTGAGAGGGAAGGGAGCAGTGAGTGCTCCACAGCTCAGAAGGGAGGAGCTAAAGCGAGGTGGGGCTGTCCCTGACTCCTTCACGGCCACATCGAGCCTTTATATTCCAGCAGGAGTGGCACTGATGAGAGAGCTCTTCCCATTTCTGCTGAATGCAAATCATTGTTGGACCATCGCAATGTGGAATGTAAGTCGGATGCTATGTTGGGACCATTTGTAAAATGGCATTGATCACATTATAGCTTCACGAGTAATATTTTTCCACACCCTGTAGCTTTTGGAAACCACCATTCTGTCTCCACAGTTTTACCTTTCCCAGCTCTTCATAGATTTGGAATCATAAAGAAAAAAATTCAGGGTAACCTTTTCTTTCTTTTCTCCCTCCATTTATTTATTTGTTCATTTTACATCCCAATTGCAACCTCTTTCTTCTTCTCCCAGTACCACCCTCCCACCCACTTCCCCAATATCCTCTCTGTAGTAGATGTAAACATGTTTTTGTTTTGATCCCAACTGTGGGATGTGAAACAGACTTGTGTGAGGGTGTGCGGTGTTTGTCCTCTGGAAACAGACTTGTGAGAAGATACGTGGTGTTTGTCTATTAGAAGAGGAACTACCTCTTGTAGGAGCATGGTCTTTGCTAGCTGATAAACATCCTAGTACAGATGCTGAGAGAAAAAGATTGTGTGTGTGTGTGTGTGTGTGTGTGTGTGTGTGTGTGTGTCTGTGTGTGTGTGTGTCCCAAACCAGAGGCTTGATCTTTTGGTTTTGGCATCGCTTCCTATCATTTGGCTGTTCATTACTCTGCTTTAAGACCCTTCTATAAAGACACAGTCCAGAGAATGCTTCAATGTTTTAGGTTCCAGCTGCTTCTCCGGACTCCAGCTGTTGTGGTTGCAGTCACCTTTGTTGAGTTGCCTGTTTGCTGTTTAATGGGTGTGCTGAAATCCTGATTAGGGAGAGTAGAATTGCTCCATGAACTGTGTCTACTTCTGTTCCCATTAACCTCTTTTCTCTCCTATCTAGGGTTGGAAGGGAGGTATAAGCATTTAAGAACCCCAAATAAAGTAGGTTTGAAAAAGTTCAAAGCCTACATTCCTCTCAAATTTCCCCCTTCCCCCACCCCAAATAACAACATGCCCTGGCACATCAAGTCACATCAGGGCTAAGTGCCTCCTCTTTCACTGAAGCAAGACAAGGCAGCCGTGCTAGGGAAATGGGGTCCAGAGAGAGGCAACAGAGTTGAAGTCAGAGACAGCCTCTGCTCCAAATGCTAAGGGACCCACTTAAGGACCAAGCATCCCATCAGCTTCATATGTGTAGGGGGTCAAGGTCCAGTCCATGCACGCTCTTTGGATGGTGGTTCATCCTCTATGAGCCTCGATGGGCCCAGGCTAGTTAGCCATGTCGTTCTTTTTGTGGTGTCCTTGACTCCTCCAGCTCCCTCAATCCTTCTCCTAACTCTTCTACAATATATATCTCAAAATATAAAATAAAATAAAAAAATACAAACTCCCAAACCAAAAACTTAAAAGAGAAGAAAGAAATAAGAATTAACAAAATTATAAATGAAAAAGGAAACAATACAACAGATACCAGTGAAATTCAGAAGACCATAAGGACATAACTTTGAAACTTATATTCCACTATACTGGAAAAATCTACCAGAAATGAATGAATTTCTAGATGCGTATGACCTATCAATGTTGAACCAAGATAGATAATTTTAACAGATTTATAAGAACAGTGACATTGAACCAATAATGTAACAATAACAATGATGATAATGATAATAACAAGTCTCCCAACTATAGACATTTTAAGCTCAGACAGATTCACAGTGGAAGGCCTTTGAAGAAGAGATAGCACCTATGATTGTCAAATTATTCCATAAAATAGAAAAGGAAGAAATCTATTCAAACTCTTTAGGTATTACCCTGATACCAAAACCAGATAACTATGCAATAAAAAAGAAGAGACCCTAATGGACACAGATACAGAAATTATCAACATAACACTTACCAATAGAATTATAGAACACATAAAAAAGGTCACATCCATGATCAAGTTGGCTGCATTCCAGAGATGGCTTGAGTTGGGCAAAAATCAATAAATGTAACAGCAGAAACAGCAGAACAGAAATCATATGGCTATTTCAATAGATGCAGACAAAAGCCTTTGACAAAACCCATCATCCCTTATGATAAAAAGTAAAAACAACAACAACCAAACCCACAAACCAGAGACTGGTATTTGAGGGAATGTATATCTGCATAATAAAGGCTGTTTGGCAAAGTTATAGTCCAGTGTATTAAATACAGAAAATCTCAAAGCAGCTCCTGGTGCTATTTCAGGAGGAAACCTTTAGAAGGAGAGGCCTAGCTGGAGGAATAGGCTTTATTTACTATATCTCAGACCCAGTCCTCGTCCAATCTGTCTCTTTTTTGATCGCCAAGTGTGCATTCTCCTAACAGCTGTGATGCTGGAGCCACAAGCTTCTGCGATCACCACAGCTTCCCTCTAGGATGGGCTGGGCTTTTTTCCCAAACGAGAGGAAGGAAATCCTCCCACACGTTGCTTCTTTTAGGTGTCTTTTCAGAGTGATGAAGTAGCTAACACAGTTTCAGAAGAAGTACTACTTAGACCCAACATTAAAAATCTAAAGTAAGAGACTCTAGATGCCAATCAAAGGCAGAACTCTTGCATGGCCTACACAGCCCTGGTTCTACCGGAAAAGGACAAAGAAAAAAAAAAAAAAGGCCTGGGTCATACAGATCATCTCCTTAGGGCAATGGCTCAACTCTCAGGATTCAAAGTGTTGGCTGGTATTAGGGAATCTGTGCATCACAAGCCATGTGTAGTAACAGAAGAAAATACATGACATATTAATGGTGTATGTGCCCAGGTATACATGTGTTTGGAGCCAAAGGTTGATGTTGAGTGTCTTCCTTTGTCACTATCCACCTTATTTTTGAGACATAATCTATCACCAGATCTGAAGCTCATCATTTTGGCTAGACTGGCTGGCCAACAATCCCCAGGCTTTCTGTGTATAGCTGTGACTGCCCTGGAAATTGCTCTACAGACCAGACTGGCCCCAGACTCAGAGATCCACGTGTCTCTGCCTCCCAAGTGCTGGGCTTACGGGTGTGCGCGACCATCAGATTCCCCCAGGAATATTTCTATTTCTGCCTCTCCAGTGTGGGGATTACAAGAATGTGCTACCATGCCTAGGTTTTACATGGGTTTTGGGGATCCAAATTTGGTTCCTCACACTTGCACAGCAAGGACCTTTAATGATAACCATCTCATCAGTCCCTTGATTAATAAGTTTGTTTTAATTATTTTAAGCTTTATTTCTTTTTCCCATTAAAGCTTTTTTTTATTTTATTAATTTATTCTTGCTACATCTCTATGGTTATCCCATCCCTTGTTTCTTCCCATTCTTCCCTCCCTCCCATTTTCCCCTTATTCCCCTCCCCTATGACTGTTCCTGAGGGGGATTTCCTCCCCCTGTATATGCTCATAGGGTATCAAGTGGCTTCTTGGTAGCCTGCTATCCTTCCTCTGAGTGCCACCAGGTCTCCCTCTCCAGGGGACGTGGTCAAATATGAGGCACCAGAGTACGTGTGAAAGTCATACCCCACTCTCCACTCAACTGTGGAGAATATTCTTTACATTATGACCACTGTTTCTTTTCCCTCCATTCTCCCAAGCCCTCTCCCACATCTCCTGTCCCCTCCATCCATTCCTTATCCATTTCCTTTCAAAAATAAATGAAGGAAAGAAAGAGCAAGCAGCCCTCTCAGGGATATCAACAGAACATGCCATAACAAGTTATAATAAGGCTAGGCACATACCCTCGTATCAAGGATGGACAAGGCAACCCAGTAGAAGGAAAAGGACCCCAAGAGCAGGCAAAAGACTCAGAGACACCATCATGACATTCTCACTATCAGGCGTCCCACAACAAAACCCAGCTACATTACCATAACATATATACAAAGGACCTAGCTAGACCGATGCAGGTTCCATGATTGTTGCTTCAGCCTTTGTGATCCCCTATGAACCCTGCTTAGTTGATTCTGTGGGCCATGTTCATATGGTGTTCTTGACCCCTCTGGATCCTGCTATCCTTCTTCTCCATCTTCTGTGGGGTTCCCTGGATCTGCCTAGTGTCTGGCTCTGGGTCTGTGCATCTTCTCTGGTCAGTTGTTAGATGATGCCTCTCTGATGATAATTGGACTAGGTACCAATCTATGAACTTAGCAGAATATCATTAGGAATCATTTTACTGACTTTTTTGTGTGTCAGTCATGTTTGATTCTATCCTGATTTTTTGGACTGTCCAGCCTCTGATTTCTGACCAACCAGGCAGGAACAGACATGGGCTTCTTCTTGTGGTTGGATGCCTGCAGAACTTGTGATAGATCACTCTGTAAAGACACAAACAGCCATATTTTTTTTTACATAGTGTCTAGCACATTGCTGAGTACTAAGAAGTGTGTTGCTAATGAAAACAAAGTCACTGTGTTGCTGATGAAAGACAGCTTACACACTAGAGATCTCATGGAAGGAAAGAAGAAAACACATGGTTAGGGAGCTGAAAACCTTCACTGTTCAAAGACCCAAGCACACTGCTCATCAGTGGTAAATCCAATGCATAGAAGACCTGAGAAACGTGTCCTTACAAAACAGTTCACACATGCTGATACCACATGAAAGACGCATCGTGCACTAAGTGATCTCAAGCATGGAAAGAGCAGAACTGCATTTCTAAATAGTTCCCCTTCAAAACCACAATGAGCTTATGTTCACATAATGTGGTGCTAAAAGAATTAAGGAGTGTGTGCTCATAAAACAGCTACGTGGAAGCAACATAGATGAACAGCACTTGAAGTTGCCATTTGAATACAAGTAGAAAACAGTCTTAGCTTGATAGTAGGTTTCCTCTTTCAAATGGCTCAAACAAGCATTATTTCAAACAACTGCTATGCTCTCTCAAGAATAGGTACTTAGTCTGTGTGGATGTTGGGTGAAAGATGCAACACATTTCTGACGTGTACGGGATAAATATAATTATGACTGAATACTTTTCTTCTTTCTTTCTTTCTTTCTTTCTTTCATTCTTTCATTCTTTCATTCTTTCTTTCTTTCTTTCTTTCTTTCTTCCTTTCTTTCTTTCTTTCTGAGATAGGGTTTCTCTGTGTAGCCTTGGCTGTCCTGGACTCACTTTATAGACCAGGCTGGCCTCGAACTCATAGAGATCCACCTGCCTCTGTCTCCCTGGGTTCTGGGATTACTCCATACCTTTCTTAAAGACACAAACAAGTTGCTTTTCACAAAGTGTGATAGCAGAGACAGACTGTGTATAAGCCCTGCAGAAGCTGTGCTTGTAATGTGGTTTTTGCTGATGTGGCATAAAAGGTACATTATACACATTGTAAGATATCCAGAATTATCCTATTTTTTTCTGGACAAAACCAAGCTGGTTTAATATAGTTAACAGAATGCTTATGAGTGCTATAGGACGTGTGCTTATAAAACAGTTTGCATTGATCTTGTCTGAAAGATACACATAAGTCTATGTCTTTGAATGGAAGGAATACACATTCTCAGGATACAGAGTGGCTTACTTTTCCAAAGGTTCAAGCAAGCTTCCGTTTAGACAGTGAGGACATCTATGAGAACTAAGGGAGATGTGGACATAGCATTTCTGTCAGTGCTGCATGGACAATGCATGATTCACTAAGGATTCTCTCAGAAGTGAAGAAGAGAATACATGCTCATGACTTGGACACTCCCTACTTCAAAGGTTCAGACTTCTTCTCATAGAGTAGATGTGGCATATGTGAGCACATAGGAGGGTTGGTGTATATTTTTAATCTATTTTATTTGAGTTCTTATGTCTCTCCTTCCCTTCCAGCCTTTTTTCCACCCTACCCTTCCAACCCCACAACAGTAGGTAGGGGAGAAAGAAAGTTAGAAGGGGAGAGGGGAGTTATGTCTCTTTAGAGACAGAGGCAGGTGGATCTCTATGAGTTCGAGGCCAGCCTGGTCTATAAAGCTAGTCCAGGACAGCCAAGGCTATACAGAGTAACCCTGTCTCATAAAGAAAGAGAGAGAGGGAAAGAAAGAAAGAAAGAAAGAAAGAAAGAAAGAAAGAAAGAAAGAA
>OU015749.1:84067115-84084158 GCA_907169655.1 Acomys percivali
AAAGAAAGAAAGAAAGAAAGAAAGAAAGAAAGAAAGAAAGAAAGAAAAGTATACAGTCATAATCATATTTACTTCCTGCTGATTAGCACTGTCAGTTCCTTAGGGCAAGTTCAATCTTTGTAGTCATGATATCTCCAACTTCTTGTCTCTTTGCTCTTTTCTTACAATGACTTGACAAACCACAACAACAGCAACCAGGAGCAACACGGGGGAAGCGGCAGCCACCTTCTGCTTCAGAACACCTCTTGCCCCTCTCAGGGCTCCCGAATTTATTCCCTATCCAGAGTACCTGAATTAAACTATCTGCAACTGGCCAGAATCATGCCCCTCCTAGAGCACAAGACAACCATGGACAGTCTGAAGCAGCCCCAAATGCCACACCTGGCTGGGTTTTTATGGAAACCCAAACTCTCACTACACAGGAGCATGCGCTGACGAAACAGAATGTGTCCATGCTGGAAGAAAGATGCACCGCAAACTGAGTGTTATGAAGGAAGAAAAGATGAAAGAACATTCTTAGATTTCATCCAGTATCCTTTTACGAAGGACACAAAACAGGCGTCTTTTCATACAATGAATACATAGTTAATGAATACTTAAAAAATGTGTCCTAAAACAATTCGTGATGACAGTGGATAAAAGATTCATCATAACCCAAGTGTTCTGAAGGGAGAGAATAAGACACAGTCCTGGGCTTCCGAAAGTATCATTTCAGACACACAGACAGCCTTCTTTTCACATAAGGAATACAGCATTAGCTGATACAAAGAGAAAGTGTCATACAACTCCATATTGTTGCCGCTCGAAATGGCCTCAGGGGAGAGAAATAGGAAATACATTATTGGGCCATGTGCAGATACCTTTATATATATGATCTATGTGTTGTGTCGTAATGAAAATATATATGCTTTCATCTGAGGCAAGAGCCCAAAGCACTGTCAGCGAGGCAGCTCAGTGGGGACGGTCTCTTCATGCCAAGCCCGATGATCAGGACCTACATGGTGGAAGAAGAGAACTGACACTTGACCACTGTCTTCTGACCTCCGCATGTGCATCATGGCGTGTGTACACACACACACACGAAGAAGTAAATGTGACCGGGTTTAAAATGAAGACTCAAAGCCAGGGGTTGGGGAGATGGCTCAGTGGTTAAGATCACTGGCTGCTCTTACAGACGATCTAGGTTCAGCTTAGGTTTACCAGGCTTAGTCACTTGTTGCCTCACAACCATCTGTAACTCCAGGTCCAGGGGACCTGAAACACTCTTCTGGCTTCCAGGAATACCAGGCACACATGTGGTGTACACACATATATGCAGGCAAAACATCATGTACATGAAATAAGACTGAGTTTTAAAAAAGAACTCAAAAGGCCTGAAAACATCTGCTGTGAGTTAAATCTCTCTCTCTCTCTCTCTCTCTCTCTCTCTCTCTCTCTCTCTCTCTCGCTCTCTCTCTCTCTCTCTCTCTCTCTCTCTCTCTCTCTCTCTCTCTGTCCCTCTCTCTCTTTGTTCACACAGCTTCAGGAGTTTTAATTTTCCTTTGCTTCTTCTCAGTTTGGGAAACTGAAGCAAGCGGGAGACCATCAGCCACAAGCTCACAAGCTCCCCATTATAAATTGGAAACAAGCTTCTAAGTCTGATACCTCTCACTTAGAAGAACTTTCTTTGCCTCTGTGGAAAAAATTATATCTTTATATTTGACCTGAATATATTAAATTTTACTAGTTTTGGAGCCCAAATTGGTGGTGTTTTTAGACTGTGAATGGCTTCTATCTATAATGTATGCCTTATTTTGGTAAGAATATCTAAATAGTGAGAACTACTGAAAGACTAAAGGCTTCAAAACAAAAAATAAAACTAAGTAGAAACATCAGAGTGCATAGAAATGTGCAAAAACAGAATAGCACACAACATTTTCACCAGCGTTACTAATCAGAAAAGGAAATATGTCTGGAAGTAAATTAGAATAGCAATGCATAATAGAACAAAATAAAAGACTTACAATAGCTCAAAAATGGTCAGACACCAATTCAATAAATCATGACTTTTTGAGTTTTAATTTTGTGTGTTTGTATATGCATCTTTGGAGTAATGGTTGTTGTGAGCCACGAGATGTGAATGCTGAGAGCCAAACCTGGGTTCTCTGTAAGAGCAGTACTGTCTCTTAACCACTGAGCTATCTCTCAGTGATTAAAAATGTAAGGTTCTGAATAAAGCATAGATGGCATTTACTGAGTTTTAAATACTGAGCATTTTATGCTGAAAATACTTTCCTCTTTCTCATGGGCTGGGTATGAATTCCCTAGTTCCTTCCTTCATGCATATGTAAAAATTAGAAGCTAAACCCTGTGATGTATTGGAGACTATGCTGTTTATATCTTGCTGAGCTGAGGTGTACCTTACTTAGTCCACTATTTTAAATTTCCATCTGTTATTGAAAGTTGCATAATTTAGTTTTTTTAACGGCTGAATGAAATTCCATCGTGTTCATAATCCATTCATTGCTGCACATAGAGACTGATCCATTTCCTTGTTATTGTGAACAGAAAAGCAATAAGCATGGGTGGGCAAGAGTCCCTGTAGAAGGATATAATTATTTTAATATATCCTCAAGAGTGAGAGAGCTGGTGTTGATGAAATAAACAGCTCTCACCTCAAAGGGAATAAGAATTAGCTTATTCTGGAGTCAAATTTGAGTGCAGGGATGATGGCCTGGGAACATGGATATAGCTCTCTCAAGATTCAATGTTCCAATGTGAAAGTAGTTTCATAATAATAGAACAAAAAGTAGTTATAAGTCAATGTGTTTTTAACAGCACATTAGTGAGAACATTGGGTGGGCAATTATAGCAGGCAGTCAACCATAGGCCTTGGGTGCTATCTGACAGCATTGTTAGCCCTTTCATTGGCGGAGAACAGAGTTTTGCTGAGTTTTATCTGTTGTCAGAATGTTAGGTTCAGCCTAGTCTGCTACTTGTACAGCACTGAGACTGACATGAGATGGGAAAGGAATGGCTGTTTGGTAGTCTAAAAGTCACTCGAGATGAACTGTGATTCATCCCTGAGGCTGCACAATCATTGACACCATAATTGGCCTCTGCACACATGGATTCTTTGCAGAATTTTTATTTACACTGGGTAATATGGAAGTTTTTCTTTTAACTTTTTTTTTTTTCAATACTGGCGGCACCAATTTGTACTGCCACTTAAAGCGAGTAAGACCTTGTCTTTTCTTACACTGTCATCAACATTTGTTGTCATTTGTTTTCTTGATGGTATCTGTTCTGGCAGAGGTGACATGGAAGCCAGGGTAGTTTTATTTATTATTAATTATAATAATAATAGTAATATATCACCATCATCATCACCACCACCATCATCATCGTCGTCATCATCATCATCATCATCATCATCATCATCATCGTGTGTGTGCCAGGGCATGTGTCCATGTGAAGTGTGAAGGTCAGAGGACAATTTTACGAACTCTCTTTCTGGCTCCTTAGTTCAGTTTTTGTTTGGGTTACCCATTTTGTTGTTGTAGTTTGGCTTTTAGAGTTCCTTGCATGGTCTGCACTTGAAGCTACCAGATTTATAGTCTGGAAAGACATTTTGCCCACTCTTCAGGCTGTCTCTTCACTTAGCTGTTTACTTTGCTGCACAGAAGCTTTGCAATTTCATGTGGTTCCACCGGTGTGTGACACACTTTTTCCGGTGAGACACAACACGTGCACATGTGATTGGGGCTTACTTACAAAGAGCAGGGATGACTCAAAAGCAGTTGCGTTACTGGAAAGCCCATCCTAACACTCCAAGACCAGTGACCACTCAGCACCCTGGCAGCCCTGGAGGTCTCCATGCAGGAGGCAGGGAATTGACAACAGAATCCTTTTCTCTCCCTGGTTCCAGCTGCTAGTGTCCTCCCAGCAGGAATTGTTCTTTTGATACTGCTGGGAAGAGGCCATGAGATCTTCCAAGTCCCTGTCCTCCCTGACATGTGGCCTTTTGTTTACCTCCTTGGGCTCAGTAAGTCTTTCTGGTGACGAATGTTTCAATTTGGAGGTAACTGCCATATGTGAAGGAAAATTCCTGGAAAGAAGCTGTGTCTGCAATTAGCAAATGATTGGTTGAAACTGTGGTGATGTGGAAAGGTTGGAATGTTGCAGGTCCAAAGGCTAATTAACCTCATCTTGTGCAAGTTTTTGACCTGAGTGGCCATTCCTTGTCTACCTCTGTTTCAACTAACATCTTGTGACTAATAGATTAAAAAACTGAAGTCCATTAACTTAGAAGACTATTAGCTTCTACTAACTCAAAGCTAAAAATGACCTCAGGTAGCGTCTGAGGCCTGTAATGACTGTCTCTCTGATGTACCTATCAATGTATCTTAAATTTGTTTTGATTTGTGACTTTCTTTGTTCAATAAAACAAAACTTGTGAACTTTTGAACATGGAGTTTGGAGCAATCCAAGTCTGTGTTCCCGAGCCATGATTACTCAGAATGACCACATGACAAACTCTTATTGCCTTTAAAGTGAGAGCTGAGGTTTTTGTATCAACACACACAACACCCATTTGCCAATCATTGGCTTATTTCCTGAGCGATTGGAGTGTTACTCAGAACACATTGTCTATGCCTTACATTAGAGTGTTTCCCCTCCTTTTATCTTCAGCGTTTTTTGAGTGTCATGTGTTTCATCAAGGTTGCTCATCTATTTGTATTTTATTTTTGTGCAAGGTGAGCGATAAGGCTCTTGTTTTATTCCTCCAGTGGATATCCAGTTTTCTCAGGACTATTTGTAGAAGAGACTCTTCTCCAATGCTGAGTGGCTATAGGTGCATGTGTTTATGTTTGGATCTTCTATTCCACTCCATTGGTCTAAGTGTATGTTTTTGTGCCTGTACCATGATTTTTTTTTTATTACTATGGTTTTATAGTGGAACTTGAAGTTAGAGGTTTTATTATATTATATTATTCCTTCCTATATTATTCCTTTTTCTCAGGATTGCTTTGGCTATCCAAAGTCTTTTCTGCTGCCAAATGAATTTTAAGATTGGTTTCTTTAAGTTAGTAAAGCATGGTATTGGCATTCTGAAGGGGAGTGTGTTGTACCATTGGCAACTAAAGACGTCTTGCTTCCTCCTTTCCTGTTTACACCTTGTAGTTTGCTTCTTGTGTCTTACTGCTTTGGCCATGCTTTCTGGTACTGTGATGAATCAGACTGAAGTAAGAGTTGTCCCGTGCCTAATTGTAGTGGAGATGACGTGAATGGTTGTGCATTCAGAATAATGTTGTGTTAATATAACATAACCTTTCTTGCATTGAGGGAAGCACTTCTATTCGCACTTTCTTTAGGACTTTTGTCATGAAAGGATGGTGATGTTTCCAGAAGCTTTGTCTGCATCTATTGAAATGACCATGAGATTTCTGACCTCGATCCCTTTATGCGATGTATGACATTTTTGCTGTGTTGAACCATCTATTTGGAGTAAAGCCTACTTGATCATGATGAATGATCTTATCTTGAGTTCTTTTTGCAAGTATTTTGCTGTGAATCTTTGCAACTGGTCATAATGGAGACTGGTCTATATTTCTCTGTTGTCTTTGTCTGCATTGAGTATCAGGATAAATAGTTGACATGTTCCTTTTCTATTTAGTGGAATTGTTTGAGAAGTATTGCTTTTTAGTTCTTTTTAAACTGTTAGGCAGAATTCAACAATGTGTCTATTTGTACATGGACTGCTTTTATTTGACAGATTTAAAAAATATTGTATCTGTCTTGGTGCTTGTTATATTGCTGTCTGAACTATCTCATTTTTTACTAAATATATTAAATCACATGCTTCTAAACATTCATCCATTTCTTCAGGTTTTACAATTTAGTGAAAATGTTTTAAAAGTGCATTCTTGTGATTGTCTGAGTTTCATTTGTATCTATTGAATGTCTTTTTGTTTCTTAATTTTATTAATTTGCACTCCCTCTCAGCTAGTTTGGCTAAGAGTATACTAATATTATTTAACTTTTCTACCTTGTGCTTAAGCTCAGATATTTTGTTCTCCTCTTGGTTCTATTGGTGATGCTTTCCAAAGAACTTCAGATTTCAGATTATTATCTTTTCTCTGTCAAGTATTTCAGTTTTGTTTTCTTCACTATTTCTCTCTCCTTATTGTTTTCCTCTTTTGTATTACATATCTACCCATGATTTCATCCAGCCATTTGTGCTTTTTTATTATTTCAAGAGTTTGATTTCTCCTTTGAAATGATTGTGTTTATAATAATTTTAAGTTAGTGGTCCTCAGCCTCCTAATGCTGCAAATCTTTAATATGGTTTCTCATGTTGTGGTGATCTCCGGCCATAAAATTATTTTTGTTGCTACTTCATAACTATAATTTTACCACTGTTTTAAGTGCTTTTCCCCCACCCCTGCCTCTGGGATTTCATTTACTTCACTTTCACTGGAAGCCATTTATGTATGGTTAAACATTAATTGTAGGATTTATGATGCCTTGGTGTTTCATATTACTTGTGTTTTTGCATTGTGGCATGTACATCTGGAGCTAGATTCAGTTGAATTTACTTCGTGAGGTACTCTTCATGAGGTACCAGGTTGTTATCAATTGAGGGATGTGGCTGGAGAGTTATCAGACATGCTGACCTCATGTCTGTGAAAGGTGGAGCTCTAACCTTTTGAGCATGCTGTGCTCACATAAGTGTGGTGGCTGGACCTTACGCCTCATGAGTATTCTGTATATCACCAAGGTGGCTGTCAGGACTGGGGCCTCCTTGGAACACTGTGTTCGCCTGAGTGACAATGAGAAACTGAAGTCTCATGGATGTGCTGATCTCACTGAGGTAGTGGGCAGCACTGAAGCTCATTGGGTGACTGTAGTTGATGGAGTGATGAATCAAGACTTAAGCCTTGCAGATTCATTGATCTCACTGGTGTGATGTGAAGAAATTGAGCCCCCCTGGACATTCCATGCTCTCTAGGCTAATGAGTGGGGTTGGAGACTATTAGGAGTTCATCCCTCACTGGGACAATGGGACAGGCTGGAGACTACTGGGAAGATCAGTTAAGGTGAAGTCTCCTGGGCATTTGTCCTCATCAGGCCAATGGGTGCGGCTGCATCGTCCCAGATTCATAGTCCTCACCTGGCCAATGGCCGTGGCTGAAGCTTCAGGCCTGGCTAAAGCCTCTCAGGTACACAGTCCTCACTTGGTTTTTGGGTGTGGGTAGAGTCTTCTGAGGACAGTTTGCTCCAGAGTGATAGGAGAGGCTGCAGCTTCCTAAGAAGGCTGTGCTCATCAGAGTAACCAAAGGGTTGGAGCTTCCTGGGAGTCACTCACTCTTTGGGGAAAATCATAGCATCAGGGCCTCCCAAAAGCACAGTTTTGACTTGGGTGGTTGGGGTTGCAGCATCCCAGGCCTGCAGTCCTCTTTTGAGCAATGGACAGGGCTGGAGCCTCCCAGGCAGGTTGTGTTTCCCGGGGAAATGTGTGGCCCTGGAACTTGAAGAGCATGCTGGGCTCACCAGGGGAAAGGAAAAAACAAGGATAGTGCATGTGAACACTAGACATTGCATCTTTATGAACAGCTTTTTGTTAAAAGCTAGATGAAGGAGGCACACATACTTATTGCTCTAAATGAACAGAAGAAGGGCACATTGTCTGGTATCTGGCATTCCTTTTCAAATGTCACAGACAGAGTGCTTTCACCTCATACACAGAGAGCTTATGAGCAACAGAGAGTGTGTCCTCATACATGGTTTTGTTTTGATGTGGGATGAGTGCTGCACCACACACTAAATTTATAACTCATAAAAGGAGTTACAACTTTACCTACTTAGTGCTCTACCTAGTGTGTGAGTGTGTGTGTGTGTGTGTGTGTGTGTGTGTGTGTGTGTGGTGTGTGTGTGTAGGAGAAAGTATAAGCATGTCAGATCTCTTGGAGCTGTAGTTACAGGCTTTCCTGGACAACCTAATATGGGTGCTGGGATCCAAATTCTGGTACTCTTCGTAGAGTAGCAAGCACTCTTAACTGCTGAACCATCTCCCCAGCTTGCAACCTTCATTTTTTGGATGGAGACAAGATGCTTTTTACATGTCAAATAAGCCATGAGCAAGAAGTAATGTGGGCCCAGAAAACATTTCATGGTGATGCTCTGGCAAATATGTAGCACAGACTGAGTTAGGCCATGGAAGGGAAGAAAGAGCAGCTGTATTCTCTAGCTATGAGAAAGCCCAGTGCTTCCAAGGCTCCAGCAAGCTTCCTTCATAGACTGAGTGTGGTGTCTCCAAGCAGCCATCTCTTGCAGAGGTGGAGATAAGTTGCCTTTTCACATGCAGTGCTCATGAGCAGTAAGGGGTATGTCTTTATGACAGCTCATGTCAAATTTTGATGTTCCACACTGAGTGGTTCCATGGAAACAAAGAAGACATCTCATTATCGGGTACTTGAAACTCTTTTTCTCGAAGGCACAAACAAGAAGCTTTTCATACACCCAATATGATATTCATGTCTCCATAAAACATTTTTTTTGTTGCTTCTGAAAAAAAAAAAGACATCACATTTTTCTCATTGACTAAAAGCAGATTTTTTTTCAGGTTTCAAACTGGCTCACTCTGTAAGACTCCAATGAGGGTCTTTTGAGATAGTGAATGCAGAATTTATGAACACTGAGGCATATTCACTTTAAAACAGCATTGGTGCTAGATAAAGGCAGCACCATATGTAGTGCACTGCCATGGGAGGGAAGTAGAACATGCATTGTCAGGGATCTTCCTGTTTTTCTTCTCAAAGATAATAGCAAGATGATCTTCACAGAGTGATCACAACATTTATGAGCACTAGGAAATGTGTTCTAAAATGGCTCACATTGATGCAGACTGAAATATATGTCACACACCAAACAATTTCAGGCAAGGGATGAGAAAGCATGGTAGTAGATACCAGAAAGTCCCTCCTTTAAAATAAAAAGCAAGTTTTGTGCCATATAGACTTTTGAAGTAAGATCTAATGATTCTTTGTATTTCTTCAGTGTCTGTTGTTATGTCTCCCTTTTCATTTGTGATTTTGTTGATTTGGATAGTGTCTCTCTGCCTTTTAGTTAGTTTGACTAAGGATTTGTTTATCTTGTTGATTTTCTCAATGAACCAGCTCTTGATTTTGTTAATTCTTTGAATTGTTCTCTTTGTTTCTAATTTATTGATTTCAGACCTGAGTTGATTATTTTCAGCCATCTACTCCTCTTGGGTGTTTCTTCTTTTTTCCCTAGGGCCTCTGGATGTGTCATTAAGTTGCTTGTATGAGATGTTTCCAATCTCTTTATGAAGGCACTTAGTGCTTTGAACTTTCCAATTAACACTGCTTTCAATGTGTTCCATAAATTAGGGTATGTTGTACCTTCATTTTCATTGAATGTTATGAAGACCATAATTTCTTCCCTGACCCAGTTGTCATTAAGTAGAGAGTAGTTCAGTTTCCATGTGTGTGTAGACTTTTTGTTATTTCTGTTGTTGTTGAGGTCCAGCTTTAGTCCATGGTGGTCTAATAGGATACAAGGATTATTTCAATCTTCTTTTATTTGCTGAGGCTTGCTTTGTGATCTAATATATGGTCAATTTTAAAGAAGGTTCTGTGAGGTGCTGAGAAGAAGGTATAGTCTTTTGTGTTTGGGTAAAAAGTTCTATAGATATCTGTTAGTTCCATTTGATTCATGACATCTGTTAGTGTCATTATTTCTCAGTTTAGCTTCTGTTTCATTTACCTATCTTTTGTTGAAAGGAGGAGTGTTGAAGTCTTCCACTATTAATGTGTGGGGATCGATGTGTGGTTTAAGCTTTATTAATGTTTCTTTTGTAAAATGGGTGCCCTTGTATTTGGGGCATAGATGTTCAGAATTGTGATGCCATCTTGGTTAAGTTATCCTTTGATGAGTATCAAATGTCATTCCTCATCTCTTTTGATTAATTTTGGTTGAAAGTCTATTTTATTAGATATTAGAATGGTTACTCCAGCTTGCTTCTTGTGTCTGTTTTCTTGGAAGACTTCTTTCAAGCCTTTTACCCTGAGGTAAAAATGTATCTTTGTGGCTGAGATATGCTTCTTGAATGAAGCAGAATGTTGGGTGTTGTTTGTGCATGCATTTTTTATTGTGTCTGTGTCTTTTTATTGGAGAATTGAGACCATTGATGTTGAGAGAGATTAATTACAAGTAATAAAATAAATAAAAAAACAAGTGACTGTTAGGTCCTTTTATTTCGATGTTGGTTGTGGTAGTGTGGTTGTATGTTATTTTCCTAAAGTTATCTATTTCCTGTCTTTTATTGAGCCTTTTTGGGTTGGAGTTTTCCTTTTACTATTTTCTGTAGAGTTGAATTTATGGCTAGCTACTGTTTAAATTTATTTTTGTCACGATATATCATATTTTTCTCCATTTCTGGTTTTTAAATTTTTGTTAGGTATAGTAGTCTGGACTGGCATCTGTGTTCTCTTAGGGCTTGCAAGACCACTGCCCAGGAAATGGAAGTATTCTTGATACATTCCACTTAAATCAAGATCATGCAAACAAATTAAATAGTTCTTTTCTCCTGAGGAAACAGAAGCAGTAATTAAAAGTCTCCCAACCAAAAGAAGCCCAGGGCCATATGGTTTCAATGCAGAATTCTACCAGACATTGAAAGAAGAGCTAATACAAATACCCTTCAAACTAGTCCACAAAATAGAAATGGAAGAAACATTACCAAATTAATTCTATGAGGCCACAGTCACCTTGATACCTAAACCTCACAAAGATACAATAAAGAAAGAGAATTTCAGATAAATTTCTCTTATGAACATTGTTGCAAAAATAGTCAATAAAACAATCGCAAAATGTTTGATCCAAGAACACATCAAAAATATCATTCACCATGACCAAGTAGGCTTCATCCAAGGTGCAGGGATGGTTCAACATATGGAAAGCTATCAATGTAATCCATCATATAAACAAACTGAAGGAAAAAAACCAACATGATCATCTCCTTAGATGTCGAAAAGTATTTCACAAAATCCAACATCCATTCATATTTAAAGTCTTGGAGAGATCAGGGATACAAGACACATACTGAAACATTATAAAGGCTATATATAGCAAGCTAATACCCAACATCAAACTAAATGGAGAGAAATTTCACTAAAATCAGGGACTAGATAAGGCACTCTCTCCATGTCTATTCAATATAGTTCTTGAAGTAGTAGCTAGAGAAACAAGACAGCAAAAGGAGATCAAGCAGATCCACATCAGAAAGGAGGAAGTCAAAGTATCACTATTTGCAAATGATCTGATAGTGTGCATAAGTGACCCCCAATATTCCATCAGAGAACTCTTACAGCTGATAAACACCTTCAGCAAAGTGGCTGGATACAAGATTAATTCAGTAACTCTCCTTTATACAAGTAACAAATGAACTGAGAAAGAATTTAATGGAAACTACACCTTTCAGAAAAGCCACAAGTAATATAAAATATCTTGGCATAACTCTAACTAAGCATGTGAAAGACTTGTATAAAAAATCCAAGTCTCTAAAGAAAGGAATTCTGAAGAAGATATCAGAAGATGGGAAAACCTCCCATGCTCATGGATCAGGAAGATCAACATAGTAAAAGTGGCCATCTTACCAAAAACAATCTACAAATTCAATGCAATCCCTAGCAACATACCTGGACCTAGAAAGATCAATTCTCAACTTCATATGGAAAACCAAAAAGTACAGAATAGCCAAAACAATCTTGTACAATAATAGACCTTCCAGTTGAAAACTATCCCTGATCTAGCACAACAGTAATAAAAAAACAACATGGTAATGGCATAGAAATAGGCTGGTTGATCAACAGTCTTCAGTTGTTAACTGAAGACACATAATTAAATTCACACACCTATGGACACTTGAATTTTGACAAAGAAGCCAAATCCATATTTATCACCCTGCACAAAACTAACATCCAAGTGCATTAAAGACCTCAATATAAAACCAGAGACACTAAATCTGTTAGAAGAGAAAGTGAGGAAGAGCCTTGAACTCATTGGCACATAAGACAACTTCCTGAACAGAACGCCACCAGCTCAGGCCTAAGATCAACAATTACTAAATGGGACCTCATGACACTGAAAAGCTTTTGTAAGGCAAAGGACAATGTCAACAGAACAAAATGACAGTCTACAGATGGGGAAAAGATTTTCACTAACACTACATCTGACAAAGGGCTAATATCAAAATATGTAAAGAAATCAAGAAATTAAACACCACCAAAACAAATAACCCAGTTTAAAAATGGGGTACAGAGCTAAACAGAGAATTCTTAACAAAAAAATATGGAATGGCTGAGGAACACTTAAAGAAATGCTCAACATCTTTAGTCATCAGGGAAATGCAAATCAAAATGGCTCTGGAATTCCATCTTACACCTGTCAGAATGGGTAAGATAAAAAATGCAAATGACAGCACTTGGTGGCAAGGATGAGGAAAAAGTGGAACAGTCCTCCATTGCTGGTGGGAGTGAAAACTTGCACAACTTTGGAAATCAATCTAGTGCTTTCTCAGAAAATTGGGACTAGTTCTATCTCAAGATCCAGCCATACCAGTCCTTGGCATATACCCAAAAGATGCTCCACCAAACAACAAGGACATTTGCTCAACTATGTTCATCACAGCCTTATTCGTAATAGCTAGAATCTGGAAACAACCTGGATGTCCCTCAACTGAAGAATGGATGAAGAAACTGTGATGCATTTACACAATGGAATATGACTGAGCTATCAAAAACAAGGAAATCTTGAAAATGTCAGGCAAATGGGTGGAACTAGAAATGATTATCCTGAGTCAAGTAACCCAGACCTAGAAAGACACACATGGTATATATTCACTTATAACTGGATATCAGACCAACATAGATGCCCTCTGAGACACTCCACACATTGGGGGATTGTGACAGATGCTGGGATTCACTGCTGGACTCTGAATAAAGTGCTGAGAGTGGTATGGAAGAATGGGGGGGATGGAAGGACCTAGAGGGTTTAGGGACCCCACAAGTAGACCATCAAAGCTAGTCTATCTGGACCCACTGGGGACCTAAACTGTTGTACCAACCAAGGACAATGCATGCAGTAAACCTAGACTGCCTGGTCAGATCTAGGAAATGGACAGCTCCCCATGGTTGAGGCGAGAGTGGGGACTGCCTGTGACATGAACTCTGTTGACCCCAATTTCATCACTTCCCTTGGTGGGGAGGCCTGGAGGCACTCACAGGAAGGGGAAGCAGGATGTTGTGATGAGACCTGATATGCTGCAGCCATATGGTAGGGGAGGAGGTCCCTTTCTGTCAGAGATCTAGGGAAGGGGAATAGGGCATAAGAGAGAGTGAGGATGGGAATTGGAAGATACAAGTGAGGGGATAACAATCAGGATGTAAGCTGAATAAATTATAAGTTAAAATAAAAAATACTAAATTGAACGATTATAGAAAAAAATCAAAAGCAAGGGGCATTTCACACTCTGAGTCAAAGTTTAGCTAGCAACAAGGAATGTTGAGGTACCTGTCCCATGATGCCATGCGGCAAGGTGTCTCAGGGAATGGAAGAAAACATGTTCTTGTATCTCAGGTGCTCTTGTTTTCTCAAAGGTTCAAGAAAGCATCTTTCATGGTGTAAATACAGCAATTACGAGCACAAGAGAATGCATTTTGCAAAACAGTTTGGTTTGATTGTGCATGAATGATGCATCACAAGCTAAATGATCTCATGAAGGGAAGGAAAACACGTCGTTAAGCATCTGATAGCCTTCTCATCTCAGAGACGCAAACAAGAAGCCTTTCCCACAGTCAACACAACATCAATGAGCACTAATTAACACGTGCTTATCAATCAGCTTGTTTTGAAGCTGGATGGAACAAAAGTCCTCTCATGGAAGGGAAGAAAAAACGTTCCATTCTCCCCCAAAGATACAAAGGACGCAATGTGTGTAAGCATGAAATAATATGTTTATTAAGCTTTTTGTGTT
Source organism: Acomys percivali (assembly GCA_907169655.1). Classification (NCBI taxonomy): domain Eukaryota; kingdom Metazoa; phylum Chordata; class Mammalia; order Rodentia; family Muridae; genus Acomys; species Acomys percivali. Next base: position 84,081,154 of record OU015749.1, read on the forward strand.
GGTCTGGGTTGAGGAAGCAAAACCACTAGATTATCTCCCAGTTAAGGTGCAGGGAACAAGAGCCTGTGCAATGTTCAGCGTTAAATGAGACATTTATATCACACCTTCCTTCTAGTCAGTCTCAGAGTCATTGTTGGGAAGGAGGCAGGAAGATTGTAAGAGGCAGAGGTAGTGGAAGACTACAAGGAAATAGTACTTTTCTGGACACATCAGGTCAGCTGCACGTATAGATTCAGCAGCTATACCAGCATGCACAAGACCTGTCCAATCCCAAACTAGAAAGAAAAAAATCACAGCATAGAGAGGAGAAGTGGGCATGAAGTTACAAGCTGGCCTGAGGAGCCATTGGCAACGCACAGGTGCCAGGAAAGGGAAACTCGGTGGACGGCCACACACGCCACAGCACACGGGCAGCACAAATCAGAATAGACAGTTTGAAACAAACGAGGACATGCATTGGGTGGTTACGGCGTGGGAGCAGCGGGTTTGCGGGGAGTTGGGGCAGGGACGTGAGTAGGATCAAAATGTATCTTACAGAATTTTAAAGGAAGAAATTCTCAAAGAACTGCAAATTCCTCCAGGCATTGAAAATGCTTGATTTATAAAAGAAGGCCCCCGCCAAACACTCACAGTGCAGAGTGTTTATAACCATTAAGAAACGTGCTCAGTGAAAAACACATGTCATGTTAGTCGTGAGAGGGAAGAATTAATCCTGTTAGTCCAACCACTGATCTTTTTCTTCAAACACACAGAAAGCTGTTGTTTGCAATGTGAATATAAAAATCAGTCATTATAAATCAGTTTGTGTTGACAGTTTGTGAAACATGCATCTTATGCTAACTTGTCACAGTGTAGAGAGAGGAGCTCATGTCTGCAGGAATCTACGGACTTCTCTGGCACCCATGCAGAGGAGCATCAGAGAATCTGGATTCTTGTGAGCATTAAGGGATGTGTGCTTTCAAATGGTTTGCGTTAACTCTGAGGTGAAGATGATCACGTACTGAGTTGTCTCATGGGACAGAAGAAAACACATCCAAAGGCTCAGAGGCTCTGAGTAACATCGCTTTTTCAAAAGCCAAATAAATGTTTTACACACCATATACAGTGACTATAAGTACTAAGAAATAAGTCTTTATAAAATGGTGTTGAATTCATATGAAAGGTACATCAACCTCTACGTGATGTCATGGAAAGGAAAATAACACACATTGTCAGGGGGATGGTTACTATTCCTTGAGCTTGGCTGGATTTAAAACCACTGTGGAAACACCTCTGATATCTGACAAAGGTTTAATAAAGCTGTGAAGATTGGCGTGAGGTGTGGGTGGCATCACGCTTTGGCTGGGGGCTTAGTTAGAATCAAAATGAGAAAGTGAGCACCTGCAGTCTTCACTTGCTTGACTTCCTGGCTGCAGATGGAAGGCGCTCACAGGTGCTCACAGGTGCTCACGGGTGCTCACAGGTACTCACAGGCGCTCACGGGTACTCACAGGTGTTCACGGGTGCTCACAGGCGCTCACAGGTACTCACAGGTGCTCACAGGTGCTCACAGGCGCTCACGAGCACTCACAGGTGCTCACAGGCGTTCACTCTCTTTCCCACCATAGGGGACAGAGTCCTCCAACTGTGGGCCCAGATAAGTCTTTGCTTCCTGGGTGTGCATGTGTGTGTGTGTTTTGTATGAATACATGTGTGTGCTCATGTGTTTGCAGGTTCATGAGTATGGCATGTTTTCAAATGTGTCTAGGTGAATGTGTGCACCTAAATGTGTCTATGAATTCATGTTGATGCATGTATACATATACATATAGTCAGGTTTGTGTGTATGTGTATTTGTGTATGTGTTTGAGTATATTTTTGTGTGAGCACAAACACATGTTTTCCTGCACATGTGGGTATATGTACACATATGTGCATGCCTATATTCATGTGCATGTGTGCATGTCTGTATCTGTGTACATTTTTATCATGTGTTTGGGCATGAATATGTGTGAAAATGTGTTTGCATATATGCTTGTGTATATGTATTTATACTTTTGCACACATGTACAAGTTCTTGAATGTGTTTGTATATTTATATGCATAGTGCATATTTGTGTTTAGGAGCAAATCTACATGTACATATGTGTTGTTAGTGTGTATAGTTTTTTAGTGTGTATTTACACATAAGTTTGCATACTTATACTTGCACTTGTACATGTCTTTCTATAATGCATATATGTAAGGACATGTATATGTGTTCATGTGTTCCAACATGTGTGCACTTTAATGTTTGTGTATATGTCACATGTTCTTTTAGTCATATGCATACATTCAGGCTTGTGCACATGTTTGTGTGTGTGTTGCACAATGTGTCCATCTATGTGTTTCATATGCTCATATATGCATATTTGTATCCATGTTTGGTCATATATATGTGCAATTTTTACTTCTCTCTTTGTGGGTGTGTATAAGTGTCTGTTTGTGCATATATGTGTAAATGTGTATGTAGATAAAAGTATTTGCATTCGGGTATGATTGTCTATTAGTGTATGCATCCATGTCCTTTTATATGTGCATACTCATGAGTGTGCCATGTATGTGTGTACATGTTCATGTATGTATTTGTATGTGTTCATGAGATACATAATTTTACATACACACCTGTGTGGTTGTGTGTACATGTGGCTGTAAGAGCTCACAACTATCTGTGTACTTTCTCTCATATGCTCTTGATATTTTTACATAGTCACAATTGATTGTTGTCATTTGTGCATCTGTGTATGTGTATAAATATGTTAATATATGAGTTGGTCTTTGTCTATATGTGTGCACACTGGTTTTTTATATGCATGTATTTTTGTGACTGTGTGAGACTGAATGTTCACATGTACATATCTATAGAAATACATTTTAGTGTGTGTGCATTGGTGTGCTTATGTATGTATAAATTGATATGTGTGTATTCCTGTTTTCCTGTGCACACACGGGAGGCCATGATATACATGTGTGTATACATGTGTGCC
>OU015749.1:84084168-84098991 GCA_907169655.1 Acomys percivali
ATTTTATTTTTGATTAAAAGGAGATAGGTATTTCTCTTGCATACAAATCTTGGTAAGTAGTCCAGGGCCAATGTGGTACTTTATGGTATCAAAAACCCAGACTACTATTTCTTTCTTTAAAAATTAATTTATTAATTTATTCATATTGCATCTCGATTGTTAGCCCTTCCCTTGTTTCCTCCTATTCCTCCCTCCCTCCCACTTCTCCACTTCTCCCCTCCCCTATGTCTGTGATTGAGGGAGACCTCCTCCCCGTATATATGTTCTTAGAGTATCGAGTCTCTTCTTGGTAACTTGCTATCCTTCCTCTGAGTGCCGCCAGGCCTCCCCATCCAGGGGACGTGGTCAGAAAAGGGGCACCAGAGTTCGTGTGAGAGCCAGATCTCACTCTTCACTCATCAGTGGAGAATATCCTGTTCATCGGCTAGGTCTTGGTAGGGGTTCAAAGTTTACTGACTATATTCTCCTTGGCTGGTGCCTTAGTTTGAGGAGGACCCCAGGACCCAGCTCTGCCTGTCATAAAGTTCTTCTTGTAGGTTTCCAGGACCCTCTGGATCCTTCTCTTTCCCCACTCTTCCATGCTACTCTCACCTACAGTCTCAATAGGATGTCCTCTCCTCTGACTCACTTTCCTGGTAAGTAAAGTTTTTCATGGGACGTATCCCTTGGACTAGAGTCTTGATATAAGTGAGTATATACCGTTTGTCTCTTTTTGCTTCTGAGTGAACTCACTCATGATAATTTCTAGATCAATCCATTTGTCCACAAATTTCGGGAATTCCTTGTTTTTAATTGCTGAGTAGTAGGGAATCTGTGTTTATATACGTAAGTGTGCATTTGAGTTCATGCTAGTAGATGTGGTTTTGTATGTGTTTATTTACTCATGTGTGTCATGTATGCTTTTATGTTTGTATCTGTATGCATGTGTTTGGTATGTTCACATACAGTCAGTCATATTCATGCATATCTTCATAAAATTTGGTTTATGGGTGCATATGATTTTGTATGTACACTTTTATTCATATGTACATATGTTACATGTACATATATGTATGTCTGTTGATTTGTTTATGTGATCATGTATTTCTATGTCCATGAATGTGAATGTTTATTTTATTTTTCATGCATATACAGGGCTGTATCTATGTATGTGTGTGCCTTTTTTATGTATTTGGGTGTTTGTGCACAAAATGTTGTGAAAGGGTTGTGTGTTTGTGTGTGCATATGTATGTGCAGGCAGGAGACTACATAGAAAAACATATTTTTGTTCATATGTGTTTATATGTCCTTATGCATGAATGAATGTGATTCATTTGATCTTGGGATTATGCATATGTGTGTATGTGTATAGACATGAGTGTATGTGTGAATGTGGATGTGTGCACATGTGTTCTTCTATTTATATGTTTTCAAGTGAGCAGATATTTCCTCATGCAGTATTAGTATATGTGCTCATGTATCTGTTCATGTGTGTGTGCAAATGTGTGACTATTGCTTGTGAATATGTATATATAGAACAATTTGGCTGTGTATGCACATATTCACGAGTCCAGGTATATTTGTGCATATATGCACATATTGTGTTTGTATGTAGGTGTGCATATTTTGTCATTCATGTTTGGGTCATGTGATGGTTAGTTTTTTTTTTTTTGTCAACTTGACACAAGCTAGGAAGAGGAAACCTTCATTGAGAAAAATCTCCTCCTGGGGGGTGGTCTGTGAAGCAGGCTGAGCAAGCCATGGAGCTCCGTGGTCTCTGCTGCAGTTCCTGTGCCTTTCTCCCCATGACAGACATCCAAGAGGACAGGGAGCTGACTTGTTTTATGAGCTATTGCTTATTATATTTCACTCCTAGAACAAGGTCGAGAAAGTGATAGGTGTTCAGTCTGGTGGTTGAATGAATGAGTGACCAACCAATCACCAACACTGTACACAAGCACGTGCCGTTGCTCAGAGTAACCACTTGTAAGTTTATATGCTGCGTCTGGTTTTCTGGCTATTGCTCGATGCATGATCAGTGTCTCCCGTTTGTTGAGCACTTACCATGTGCCACAGCTCTTTGGTTTGTGGTCTCTCAAAAGAAAAAAAAAAAAAAAAAAGAAGGAAAGGAGAGGCAGTGCGCTCTCTTTAAAAAAGATGAGTACATTCATCAAACCTACACAGCATCCATCAGTCCCTAACCACTCACATTCCGGAGTGCCAGCTCCTCATGAGGCAGTGCGGAGAGGCAGAGCCTCCTGGGAGGTGTCTGACTCACGGAAGCAGAGCATTTCCTAAACGGACCACGTCTCTCTCGTGTGAATAGCTTAGCTAGCACAGCTGTCTGTCTCACGTTCCTTCTTACTTCCATTTGTACTTGGCGATGTAGCACGAGGCCCTTAGCAGCTACGGCCGCCTCGTCTTGGACAACCTGGCTTCTGGAGTCATGAGCCCAAGTAAACCTTTTTCCTACACTACCCAGCCTCAGGCATTCTGCTGTAGCAAGAGAAAATAGACTTAAGACCTGCTGTCCCTGGATCTGCAGCCAGCGCCTTGGCCTAGCATCCGCTGGGCTCTTCTTATATTAGACTTCCCCCACCCCACCCCACCCCACCCCCGCCTCCAGGCCAGTCTCCAAAGGGGCTAGGAGCTACACAGATACCAGCATTATGACTTTAAGGCCACCCTTAAGCTTTGAAACCCATTGGTCTTGGTCATCTTGCCACCATTCAGTCAGCCAGCGGAGGGCTCTTTTGCTCTATTTGGATACAAACCATGGTCAGCCGACTCAGTAAGAAGCAGTCCAGCCTCGGTCTCTAGTCTGATAGTGAGCGGCGGCGGTAGGCAGGTAGGGGCCATGGCGAGCGGCACGCTAATGTTATAGTCCTTTGCTAGTCTTGGATGTCAAGGTCGGGACTCTGAGTGCTACAAGCGTTATAGTCCCAAGAAGGTCTCAGGCTCTAGGTAGTGGGACCCTGGGTCCCCCAGCAGCCAGCTTTACAGCTCTTGATTGGTTACCTACAGCTTGCAGGCTTGAGAGGGCGCTGTGACTCTTCTGGAGATCATAGGCGGCGGGCTCTCTTCTTGGCCTCTCTACAGTGTTACTATCTCTTGCTCTCTTGTTGCCTCTGCTTCCACTTTCCTTTTCCCTTCTCCGGCCGGCCACTTTCAACCTGTTCAGTTTGCGGGTTCAGACCATGGTGTAGTTTAGGAATTGCCACTGGGTGCAGCCAAGATCAGTGGGGTTCAGGCACCCCTTTCTACTGTGAAGCTGGATCCCTGCAGGATGGGATTTCCTGCCTGGGCTGGCTGGCATTCTGAGGCCATGCGCTTTGCAGGTTCCACTGGGTAGATCAGACCTGTGGATATTGCCAGTGACTGAATCTGGAGCTTCCATGGCCAGCCACTTCTTTAGCTGGTAAGCGGCTGTGCCAAAGACTTGTGGCTTCTTCGCAAGTCAGGTGGTGATTACCTGACTTGGCTATGAAAAACAAGGGCTTCTGACTCAGAAAGGAAGACAAGGTTACTAAGGGAAGTGTCCGGGAGCCAGAATGACAGGTCTTAGAAATCAGTACCAGGCTGTTCCAGGAGTTCTGGTGGCTGTTAAGCCCTTGCAGGCACATTCAGACTCAGCAGAAGCCCTTGGGAACCTCAGGAAATGGAGGCAGCATCTAGGTGCTGGGTGAAACTTAGTGCTGTCATACAGCGTAATGTCCAGCAGGGGGCGCCGGATACCCTTGCGCTTGTGGAACCTCAGCTGTCAGGGAAGCGCCTGGAAAATCAGGCTCTGTGGACATCCTAGATCAGGCAGTTGTCAGAGGGAGCATGACACCGCAGAGGTTGGAGCATATTCAGCTTCTGCATCCCCAACCACCATCCTTACTGCTAATTTGTTCTCTTCTGCTTCCTTCTTATATTTTCTGTGCACCTGCAGTGCTGAAATTAAGGCAAGAAAAGCCCACTTCTGGGCAGACTTTAGTTGGCCTGATGTCATATCACCAGAGGAAGTGGCACAAGAGAGTATATCCCAGTGGCCCCAAAGCAGCACAGGAAGGGTTGCTGGAGCCATTTTCAGACATTTGCTTGGCTAACCACACTGTCTTGCCTCTAGCCCCATTCATAGTGAGTGATTAAGACTTCTGATTTTTATCAAGCATGGCCTTGCTACCAGGAGAAGTGTCCTCCTTTGGAGGAGGTAGAAATAGTTTTAGGGAGTCTACTCACTCCATCTCCAGTGTCTTACTTGCAGGAAAATGAGCAGCAAGCAGGTGGTGAGCTCCCCATATAAACTCCCAGAACCTACCACCAACACTGGCAGTTATCTGAGGGGATTTAGATGATGCTTTAACAATGTTGTACAACTGCCCAGTGGACCGAGAGGGACAGGCTGCTCTTGTTTGGTCAGCAGCTTAATCATTGGCCATATCTTGCAGAATCAGCACTTTTACACAACCAACTTTCCCATTAAAAAGACAAAGCTCACCACCGTGTAGGAAACAGCACCGGGCACACGCTGAGCACCATGCCACCCACCAAGGTGGGCATGGTTAGGTTCCTGTTACTGCTTTAAGAAAATTGCTGAAAACCTGGGGCCTTGGCCAGTAGAATCTTACTGTCTTCCCATCTAGAATCAGGGCATTGGGAGTCTGGGAGAGCTATAGAGAACATGCATGCCTTTCTACCTCTGCTTCTCGTGGCTTTCATGGCGTTTGTAGGCTTGTGGCTGCATCCCTCCATATTAGGCCTCTATCTTTACATTGTCTTCTCCAGATATCCATCCTGCTCTTGTGAGCGCAGCAGTTCTCTGCCTCCCTCTTGTAAGCATGCATGAAAGACATACTAAGGTAAGCCAGGCTAAACATTTCCGCCCGAGGTCCTTAATTCAATCACATCTATTGCACAGAAAGCCATACTTACAGTTAAGCAGGAGGCAGCAAATGTTTCATTGGGGCCACTAGCCAGCTCATGCAGAGTTGTCTCCAAATGGCCCATGGAACATCATTACAACAAATATACAGCCCCAGAACACTCTAGAAAAGAAAATCAATATACATTTGGTCACACACGTTTCACCTTGCTTCTCAGGAAGAAAAGATCTGTGTACTATTTAATATTCAGACTTTTCCTTATGGGGAGAATCTTCTCTGTCTTGTCTAACAAACTTATAGAAAGCACTAAGTACTCCCAAAGAGCACATAGCAAATACAAAGTGTCTGCATGTATTGTTGACCTAAATTCGGGGTTTGTGTAGAAACCCACACATTCTTAAGCCTTAGACCAAAGGGACTTGCCATTTTATATGAAGCATAGAAATAGAAACTTTTAAACTTTTAAAAAGGTTTCAGTTTTGAGATTTATATAGTGAGATAATAGGCATCTGGGAGAAAAGTCCTGGATACTGTCTCGGTGTCTCAGTGCAGTTGAGTAAGTGGGCACTAGAGGGCACTATTGCAGCGAGAAGAGGGAAACCTTTGAGGCAGAGAAATCCCTGAGCAATTGCCTAAGCTGAGTCTTCAATGCTGTTAGTAGCAAATTATAGCTAACACTTACCAAATGCTTACCGGGCAGTGTGCTGACTCTTAAATGCGCCCTCCTCCTTCCCCTTCCCCTCCCATTTCTATTTCATCAGCACAAACGCTTTCTGGAGAGCGTTCACTAATAAGCACCTTTTGCACTGGAGAACACTGAATCTCAGCAATTACAAGTACCTTTCCCAAAGCCTCAGTGGGTGTGTCATAGACTGAGATGAAACTCAAGGACCACACTTAGCCAACACACATTCTCTGCTGTACTCTGGGTGCTTACATTTTAGTCGTAGGGAAGCTAGTAGCCCTTGAGACATGTTCTAGCTCTTTGACTGAGTGTGTTGTGCCCAAACTTATTCTCTTCTGCCTGTTTTACTTGTGATTCAGGCTCCTATGCAAAGACCGTCACGAGGGCACAGACCAGAAACTGCCTCCTTTCTCTGCATCTTAAGGGAGGGACATGGAGGCGCACAAATCTACGCCTCAGCTTTAACCCTCATGCATGTCTCCTGAATGATAAAGACCCACGTAAGTGGGAGATTCGTGGTGATCTAGCACTCAGAATTCTTCTGGGTTCCGTAGGGGCGGGGCAGAGGTAGGCAGGGACAAGTCCTTTCAGAGGTTCCCCTTGGTCTCTCCAATTTCCTCTTCTTCTAGTCCCGCACGTCCCTCAGCCAGTGGCTGGAAATGGGCAGCAGTACAAAGTGAGGCACAGGCCTGGGGGTTCCTCTAACGGAGCTAACAGCAAACTGATTATTCACGAGGGTGGGAGAGAAAGAAGAAGAGCAACGCTAAGCATGCCTTGTAGGTGGTGGACATTCAGCAGACATTGGCTTACTCCTTGGTCACGTTGTGTATGAAGTCGTAGAGGGTATCAGCGGAGCACACACCTGCCCTCTGTCCTGCCCTAGCGTTCATGGCTAATTCGAATCCCTCAAACTCCCTTTTCAGGTTCATTTTTCTGGCTTCCTATTTGACAAATAGAGCACAGCTGATCTCATGCGCACACTCATTTGACACCATATGAGAGTGAGAGATGGTCTGTCATGACGGCAAGCATCTGTCAACTTCCAGGGCCAGTGCTCTGTCTCAGGGGTATATTGAACAGAATTTACTTCTGACTTTTCTCCTCCCCAATGTGCCTGCTGCTATGCCTCTCGGAGTTCACTCCAGCTTCCCTTTTCCAAGCACCTTTGCACTCATCCCTCCTGGGTGTTTAAGTGCACCACCAAAGAGAAGGAGGTTGGGCTCCCTAAGCTCTGTTATAGAAAGAGCCACAGATTACTGATGTTTGAGGATGTTAGAGAGGTGAGTGTTGCTGAGATGTTAGTGATGCCAAAGAAAACAGAAGTACTGAAAGATTTCCTTGGATTCTTCCCATCAACTGCTGTCTCCTTGGGGCTCAGACCCAGGGTCCGCACACCCCATAGTTCTTCCATGTCTCCCTTTCAGCCCTCTCTTTTAGCCAACCCCATTGTTTCTGACTCCCAGCTGACTCACAGAACCGCTACCCACCAGGGACCCCACATTCTCCGCAATTGACTAGGTCTTAGCCATTCTTTTTGGCCCATCTTTATTTCTTAGTGAGGTCCTGCTCACCCACAGAACTGCTGTCTATGAGGGAACTCACAGCTGCCATTCTTAGATCAGACCCAGATTGGGGTAACAGCAACCAAAAACCTGAATACCCACCCATCAAAGGTGAGCCTAGACATATACACCCAGAAATAATTCATATGCCATAACTCCAGGTGCCTAGATCCCAGGACACGTAAACAACCAAGACAATATACTTTATTCAGAAATCAACAAACCTATTATGAGTCCAGGACAGCCAAGGCTACACAGAGAAACCCTATCTCAACAAAACAAAACAAAACAAAACAAACAAACAAAAAACCCCAAAACCCAAAAAACAAACAAAACAAAAAACCCAAACCAAACCAACCAAAAACCCCACAACCCTATTATAATAAGCCTAGAGAAAACTATATTTGGCTGAAGCCCAAGACAAGGACTTCAAACTAGCAATTAGATATGTTCAAGGACCTTGAAAAGGATATGAATAAACACCTTAATAAGACTGTGAAAACAGAAACAGTTGGATGGAATAATGAAAACCATTCAGGACATGAAAGTAGAATTCAACAAAGAGCTAGATTAGCTAAACAAAAACAAAACTGAAATACAATTTGAACTGAAAAAACTCAAACAGTCAAACAAAGAGCTCAGAGATAAGGCTCACTGATAGCTTAAAAGATGTTGAAGACGAAGACCCAGAAAGACCAAGGCTGTTCATGTGTTCTATTTTCTTGAAGATCCTAACTCCAAATCTCCAGCTGAGGGTCCATAACCTGTAGTAACTACATAAACCAGGGGAGTAAAATGGTACCATTGCCAGGATAGCAGCATAGCGGAGCAATAGAGAGGGGAATTGCAGGATGCCAGTGACCTGATCAGGGAAATGGAACTGGAGAAGCTCTTTAGAGAGGGAAAGGAAGGTAGATACAGAAGAATGTGGGAAGAGGGCAAAGGGAAATGCCAGGATATAAGTGACCACATATGAAACATTGGAAAATCGGGGACCTTTTTGGGAAGGAGGAAGGATGGCAAAGAGGGAGGTAAAATAACAATAAGGATGGCCGAAAGAGCTACAGGAATGATTCTATTAACTCTGTACCTAAAATAAACCCCTATAGTACACAATAAAGTATACAAAATTTTAATGAACTTTTCTTATTTGAGAATATGGTGCTCCCCATAAGAGCCAAAGACTAACAACATCTTCAGTCCCAGACAGGAGAATCCTTCTTTGAGTCATTGGCCAAGGCTATTCAAGAGACTCCCAAAACATAGAGGCTAATGTAGTTGCTCTTGGCTACCCTCCAGAGGTGGAAGATAAGTTCCTCTTGATGAATACACCATGTGCTTCAGAAACAGGACCCAGAGGACCCTGAGCTGGAACTGAACTGAATGCCCTCCCCCTCCATGAGGACTAGGTTTCCCGATTCCAGAAGGTTCCACACAAGCTTCCAAAGGAGGGAATCAATAACACTCCTACTCAGCTATGATGCCCATGAACCACAGTAATAACCCCATGGTACAATAACCGCACAGGTGCTGTAGTGGCACACGTACCTTGGCAGTAACCAACAGCTCTCTAGTTGGACTTAAGGCCTGTTCAACAAGAGAGATTTTATGCCTGCTACTGAAAACCCGGCTTACTACTCAGTGCTAGTGAAGTTACAATTACTGGAGGAAAAGATACAGCCACTAATTTAATAAGCCAACATAATACCTAACAATAATCTGCAAACATTTATCCTTATTCCAACAGATAGGTGTAGTTTCATTCTCACAAGGCAACTTTTCTTCGCAACAGATGGAGACCACTACAGAAACAACAACCAATCAAGACAAAGAGTTGAAAAATCCATTTTTTCAAGGGATGTATCTACACAACACTCTTGCACTTAAGGTTCAGGGAATGTTGCAAAAGAGGGGGTGGACATATTTTAAGATCCAGAGGACCAAGGAGTGTTCTGTGGGATTGTAACTCCTAATAATATCAGAAGCTGCACACAAAAAGCTTCACTAACATGACTGTCCAAATTTGACCACGTCCCCTGAATGGGAAGACCTGGTGGCACTCAGAGGAAGGATAGCAGGCTACCAAGAAGAGACTTGATGCCTTATGAGCATATACAGGGGGAGGAAGTCCCCCTCAGTCACAGTCATAGGGGGACTGGAGTAAGGGGAAAATGGGAGGGTGGGAGGAATGGGAGGATACAAGGGAGGAGATAGCCATTGAGAAGTAGCATGAATAAGTTAATAAAATAAAATTAAAAAAAATTTGAGCTGAATAGAAACAACACCAATGGACATGCTAAAGTAGATGGGAAAAAAACTTATGAGGCCTCAAACTACACAAAGAACTACAGACAATTGAGAAGAGCTGGGCATAGGAGAAAAGTCTTCCTCAAAGAAGAGTATGCCAATTAGTTGTCTAATGCCAAATACTCAGGCCTCAAAACCTACATATGTATCATTATACAGACCGAGACAGGTTGAATTTAGGATTAGATATGTATACAATAATAACTAGTGAAAAGAGAGGCCCATAAATTTGAAGGAGAGTGCAGAGAGGTGTATGGGGAGGTTTGAAGGAAGGAAAAGGAAAGGAGAAATGTTGTAATTATATTAAAATCTTAAAACTTAAAAATAAATCTTAATAAAAAGGACATTAAAGAAAGAATTTCAGATCTTGAAGACAAGACAGATGAACTGGATAGTTCAGTCAAAGAAATTGTTAAATCTAAAAAATTCCAGGCACAAAACATCTAGAAAATCTGGGACACTATGATAAGATAAAAGCTGTGAAAAGTAGGTATAGAAAGAGAAGGCACCCAGATTAAAGGTACAGAAAGATTTTTTTTCTTAATCAAAGAAGAATCATTTTTCCAATCTAAAGAAAATGATGCCTAACTGGGTACAAGGGAATAGAGAGCACTAAATAGGTTAGACCAGAGAAGAAAGACTCTCAACACACACTAATCCAAATGCTAGATGTACAGAATAAAAGGGAATTAAAAGCTGTGAGGGAAGAGAAAAAGTTAAATGTAAAGGTAGTCCCATTAGAATAGCACCTCACTTTTCAATGGAGAAACTGAAATACAAAGGGACCTGGATAAATGTCCTACAAGCACCAAAGGACAACAGAAGCCACCACAGACTACTATAACCAGCAAAACTCTAAACCACAGCTGGTTGAGAAAGTCAAATATTTCATGATAAAAGTAAATTTAAGCAACTTCTACCTACCAGTCTGACTCTACAGAAGGCACTACAAGGAAGTCTTCAGTCTGAAGAGTAGATTAATATCTTAGTCAGTGTTCTATTGCTGTGAAGAGGCACCATGACCATTGCAACTCCTATAAAAGGAATGCATTTACTTGGTGTATGTTTATGGTTTCACAGGTTTAGCCCATTATCTTCATGCTCAGAAGCATGTGGGCACATAGGCACACATGGTACCTGAGAGTTTTTTTTTTTTTTAATTCAGATCTATAGGCAAAAAGAAGAGGAAAGCATCTCTGGACCTGGCTTGGGCTTTTAAAATCTCAAAGCCCACCCCACAGCTGTAGGGCAAATGAGCTGTGGGACTGGGGGAACTGGCCTGGAGCAAGAGTGAGGTGGAGCCATGTCCAAACCTGAAAATCTTATCTTGAGACTGGAAGGAATAAGAACCGCCCCCTCCCTGTTCTGGCCCTGCATGTCCTGGTGCACACGCACTTTGTGACCCCTCCATCTCTGCCACCCTTGAGGTAGTTATGTATCCTGGTGGTCAGGTTTCAGGAGCTGTCCAGCTAGCACCTGGAATTCCTCTCCATGCAAATAAAGAGTTCCTGGCACCCCAACCCCAGCAAATTATTTACATTCACCCGTCAAAAAACCCTACACATTTTCCTAATGTTTATATAGTTCTTATTCCCCTGAGTAAAGAAGAGCTATTTTGGTGAAAAACCGACTCAGAGAAGGCTGTTTCTTACCCAGAACTCATTGACAAATCAAGATCTTGATAACCTACCGGCATGGTTAAGTTTCATTCCTTCTAGAACTAGTGCTTGACAGTGTCTGGACACCCTGAGGCTAGAAGCAAAGCCAGAAAGGCCCCCAGTGACATATTTTCTCTAACAAGACCATACATACTCCAACAAGAACACTCAAGTTCATTTAAAAATGCTGCTAAAGCTACAATCACATACTGATCCTCACACAGTAATCGTGGGTGACTTCAGCACTCCATACTTGCCAGTAGCTGTCATCCAGACAAAAACCAAACAGAGAAATGTTGGAGTTAAATAATTTCATGAATCAAATGGGCTTAATAGATATCTAAAGAACAGTTTGCTCAACCATGAAAATTATACTTTATTCTCAACAACTCATGAAAACTTCTCCAATATTGACCACACATTGTGATACAAAGGAAGTCTCAACAAACACAGAAAAGTTGAAATAACACCCTGTATTCTATCTGACCATCATGGATTAAAGTTGATATCAAGAGAAGTAGAAATGACAGAAAGTATATCAGATGAACAACCCACTACTGAATAAAAAGTGAGTCAAGAAAGAAATTTAAAATATTGTAGGACTGAATTAAAGTAATAACACAGGATACCCTAATTGATGAGATGCAATAAAGACAGTTCTGAGCAGCAAGTTTATAACACTAAGTACCTTCATAAGAGAATGGAACAATATGCTAAAACTTAATGATATACTTGAAAGTTTCAGAAAACAGTAAGAAATAGCACTGAAAAAGAATAGATGGTAAAGTGTAATCAAGGTCAGGGCTGAACTCAATGAAATGGAATTAAAATAATAAAAAGAATCAATGATAGGAAGAGTTGATTCTTTGAGAAAATCAATAAGAATCACAAACTTTCATCTAAATGAACCAAAAGAAATACATCGAGAGAGGATCTAAATCAGTACAAATTATTGATGAAAAGGGAGGCATTACAATAGACACTGAGGAAATCTAGAGAATCATCAGGATATGCTTTAAATTTTTGTATATTACCAAACTGGAAACCCTAAAAGAAATGGATGAATTTCATGGTGTATATATAGTTTATTAAAGTTAAATCAAGATGAAATAAACAACCTGGACAAACTCAAAACTTCTAGTGGAATAGAATCAATGATTAGTCTTTTAATAACACTACCACCAAATAAAAGACCAGGGTCAGATTCCTTCAGCACAGAATTCTACCAGACCTTCAAAGAAGAACCCGCACTAATACTTATTCCATTTTTCTGTAAAACAGAAATAAAGGAACACTGTCTGAGTTATTAGACCACCATTATCATAAGACCAAAAACCACTGAAATACTCTACAAAAAAGAAAACTATAGACCAATATTCCTCATGAACATGCATAAAAATTTCTCAATAAAATACTTGCAAACCAAATCAAAGAGCACATCAAAAAGATTATCTATCATGACCAATTTGATTTTATACCAGAGATAAATGGGATGTTGTGGAACTCTGCTGCGTAAGTTTGAAGTCTGACTTTTCCGGAAAGCCATTTGTACTTGGTCTATGTTGGTGGACTTCCTTTTCTCAGTGGGGTTCTCACTCTTGTAGGGAGTGTCACAGAGTCCTCAAGGGAAATTACAGGTCTGACCCTTTCCTGATAAGGAACTTATTCAGTCAGCACAAAGAATTACAGGGAGTACCCCATTCTATGCTGAGGATATCCTAGCCTCTAGCAAATGACCTGTAATCATACTTAGAAGTTATCCACTCACCTGTAGGAAGTAACGTTTTCTCCCTGTGATAGGACCCCGTGTGTTACTGCATGTAAATGAGGTACATCATCACCTTTTGTAGATTAAGTATCCTGGCGCCCTAGCAAATCAGACATATTCATCCTCAAAACCCCTCCCCACTGCTAAAGGTCTATAAATAAATTCTGGCTGGCATGCTTGGTGTGCTCACTCTCTTGCTTGCCATTTCTCCACTATGGCCATTTATTCCAGGGGGAGGGGGACGGGGGATGGGGGGACCTCCACTAGATGCTCAGTTGTCCGGCAGCAGTGGAAGAACTGCCTTTGCAGCCCATGGGAGCATGCTCCACCACTGCTGATAGCTTGGTGCTGAGCCCCAGTCAAATACTCCTGGGTCTGTGTCTCATCAGACTTTCCTGACAGCCAGTTTTGAACATGCACCTGCTTCCTTCTGCTGTGCTTAGCACAACAGCTTAAATAAGGAGCTGTGACACTTGGTATCATCATGGGTTTGTGGAGCTCCTGAGTCTCCACTGCCTTTTGCAACCTGCAGTCTCATTCTAAAAAGAGCTAAGCCATGACAGCCTGTGGAAAACTGATTTTCCACCTCCTCCAGAAAGGCTGAGAACATGGTCTCACTCTAAAATGCTCTATTTGCTACTGAGCAAGAAATGGGACCTTAGGACCTTTGATCTCAAGGTCTGTCTATTCTCATTCGGAGGCAAGAAGCACGTCAGGAAGTGGGATCCAGGACAGCCTCCAGCATGTCTTTATCAAACCCCTCCCCCAAGGCTCAGAGATCTATGTGGAAAAAGAGGTTAAAAGATTCTAAGAGCCCCCCAGAAGATGCTCCAGCACACAACAAGAATATTTGTTCAACCATGTGCATAGCAGCCTTATTCATAATAACCAGAACATGGAAACTGCCTAAGTGTCTCTCAGTAGAAGAATGGATAAAGAAACTATGGTACATTTACATTATGGAATACTACTCAGCTATTAAAAACAAGGAATTCCCAAAATTTGTGGACAAATGGATTGAACTAGAAATGATCATAATGAGTGAGTTAACCCAGAAGCAGAAAGACTCAAATGGTATATACTCACTTATATCTGGACACTAGCCCAAGGGGCATGTCCCATGAAAGTCTTAACTCATCAGGAAGGTGGGTCAGAGGGGAGGACATCCTATTGGGACTCTAGGTGAGAGAATCATGGGAGAATGGGGAAATAGAAGGATCCAGAGGGTCCTAGAAATCTACAAGAAAAACATTATGATGGGCAGATCTGGGTAGGGGTTTGAAGTTTACTGCACATATTGTCCTTGGCTAGTGCCATAGTTTGCACAGGACCCCTGGGCCCAGATCTGCCAATGGACAGGACGTTCTTCACAGTTGAGTGGAGAGTGGGGACTGACTTTCACACGAACTCTAGTGCTCCATATTTGACCATGTCCCCTAGATGGGGAGGCCTGGTGGCACTCAGAGGAAGGATAGCAGGCTACCAAGAAGAGACTTGATACCCTATGAGCATATACAGGGAGAGGAAATCCCCCTCAGTCACAGTCATAAGGGAGGGGAGTAAGGGAAAATGGGAGGGAGGGAGGATTGGGAGGATACAAGGGATGGGTTAGCAATTGAGATGTAACATGAATAAATTAATAAAATATATTAAAAAAAGATTCTAAGAGCCAGAGTTAGTCAATAGTGTCTTCCAAACATAACAGGGTTTATGCACATACAAACTCACAAGGGCTATGACAGCATGCAGAAGACATTCACAGATTTAATACAGACAGGGCCCAAACACTGAGAAGTGGGCATAACCTCACACTGAGAAGTTATTTATAATTGATATCTTCTAGGAAAGAGAAAGTCAGTTTTTTCTAGTTCAGTGACATGGGATATATCAGTTACACTCCAGGGAAAACCCCATGCCCCAAAGTAGTTGGCCAATGTAAAACAGACTCCTGTGTGTGTGTGTGTGTGTGTGTGTGTGTGTGTGTGTGTGTGTGTGT
>OU015749.1:84101426-84120991 GCA_907169655.1 Acomys percivali
CCTGGGAGATCTTAGGATGGATGTGATCCCTTCTTTCAACTCAAACAATGCCATCAAGAGACCTCGTTCATTATAGCATACTGCAGGAAATCCCTTATTGAATCTTGTGAGGGTTAATATTGTTTTCTTTTTTTTTAACTGTGTAAATAAACACATAGAAAAACGAGTGAAGGGTACCTCCAAATGCTTTTATAAGGATAATTCCAGAGACTAATAGATAATGATGGCTTCATCTTAATGAAATTCTTAACCTACAGACTAAATAGACTATTAGAAGGTTGTAGAAGGTGGGGCTTGGATGAAGGAAGTATGTCATTGAAGAGTGTGTCATTGGTGGCTATATTTTATCCCAGACCTTCTTGCTATGGCTCTATTTTGCTTTATATCCACCATGATGTGGGATACATTTTCTCAATGGTTCTTGATTGCAATGAGATGAGTAGCTTCATCTACCACATGTTTCTAATGCCAAGGTACTGCTCAATGGCTCTGAAACAAGTTACCGTGCCCTAAACCCCTGACACAATGAAGGCAAGTAAAATCATCTTTAAGGTGCTCTCTTGGGTGTTTTGAGTACAACTACTAAGAACAGTTAACAAGAATGTATTCCTTTGAGCCCTAGATTTTAGGGTTTTTTTTGGCCCCCTGATCATATCTAAATATCCTATGTAGAGATTATATTTCATTTCTTTGTAGCTCAAGCCTAAAATAGGAGCAGAAGATGAATCAGGACTGTGTCATGCAGCTAGAATAAAGTATTTCGTGTAAAGGTCCAAAGAAGACGTGCCTAACAAGGGTTCCAGACAATGTCACAAAGAGAATCTTACATTATGTTCTTCAAGATAATCACTCCTACATTCCGGGTCGGCACTTGCAACATGGCTTCTCTGAATTGAGATTTTTTTTTTTGTTAGTCAAAAAGAAATTAACCTTTCTTTCTTCTTCCTGCCTTTTTCTTTCTTTCTTTCTTTCTTTCTTTCTTTCTTTCTTTCTTTCTTTCTTTCTTTCTTTCTTTCTTTCTTTCTTTCATCACTTTACAGCCTGATCCTAGCCCCCTCCATCCTCTCCTCCCAGTCCAACCCTCATGGCCCCCTACCCCACTCCACCTTCTTCTCAGAGAAGGGGAGGCCGTCAATTGGTACCAATCCACCATGGGACCTCAAGTCACAGCAGGGCTAAGCATATCCTCTCCTACAGAAGCATAGCAGGGCAGCCCAGGTGTGGGAAAGGGATGCAGCCAGAGGCAGACAACAGAGTCAGACAACCCTACTCCCATTGTTAGGGGACCCATATGTTGACCAATTTGCACATCTGCTACATGTGTGTAGGGGCTCTAGGTCTAGCCCATGCATATTTTTTGGTTGGAGGCTCAGTCTCTGTGAGTCCCTATGGGCCCAGAGCAGCTTACACTGTAAGTCTTGTAGTGTCCCAGACGCCGCCTTCTCCCTCAATACTTTCTTCTACTCTTCCACGAAGCTCCCTGAGCTCAGCCTGTTATTTGCTGTGGGCCCTGCATCTGTTTCCATCAGCTGCTGGAATAAGCCTCTTAGAGGTAGTTATGTTAGGCTCCTGTCTACAAGCATAGCAGCATAAAATAAATAGTGTTAGGGATTGGCTCTCTCCCATGGGTGGGTCTCAAGTTGGACAGGTCATTGGTTTGCCATTCCCATAATCCTGCTCTACTTTTGTCCCTACAGTTAAATTTTGGATCAAAAGTTTTATGGGTGGGTTGGTGTCCCCATCCCTCCACTGGAAGTTTCACCTGGCTACAGGAGGTGGTAACTCCAGATTCCTTAACGCCCTCCGCTAGGAGTCTCAGTTAGTGTCACCCCCATAGACTCCCAAGAGCCTCCCTGTCCCAGAGATGACCTCCCACTGGTTTCTGTTTTCTTTTCCAGTCCCTCTTTCTCCACACTTGATCCTTACCCCTGTTACCCTCTGCACCCCCTCTCCCACCCAGTTCCCTCCCTCCATCTACTTCAGATATCTATTTTATTTCCCCTTCTGAGTGAGAGTCTCACATTCTCCCTTGGGGCCCTCCTTAGCTTCTTTGGGTCTATGGACTGTAGCATGGTTATCCTGTACTTTATGGCTATTATCCACTTATAAGTGAGTATGTACCATGTGTGTCTTTCTGGGTCTGGATTACCTCACTTGGGATGATCTTTTTTAGTTCATTCATTTGCCTGAAAATTACATGATATCTTTGTTTGTAATTGCTGAGTAGTATTCCATTGTGTAAATGTGCAACATTTTCTTCTCTTTTTAATTTATCATGTTTTAATGTCCAAGCAAGGGATTGGCTTCTGAAATTTACTGTCTGTTTAGGGCATAGCAAGGATATTTGCAAAGGGGATTTGTCAAGTTACCATACCACATTTTCTTCATCCATTATTCACTTGAGGGTCATCTAGGTTGTTTTCAATTTCTAGCTATTATAAATAAAGCTGCTATGAACATAATTGAGCAAGTGTCCTTGTGGTACCGTGGAGCATCTTTTGGGTATATACCCAGGAGTGGTAAAGCTGAGCCTTGAGGTAGATCTATTCCCAATTTTCTGAGAAACCTCCAGATTGATTTTCATAGTGGTTACACAAGTTTTTACTCCCACTAGCAATGGAGGAATGTTCCCCTTTCTTCACATCCTCATCAGCATGTGCTGTCATTTGAATTTCTGTTCTTAGTCATTCTGATGGGTGTAAGAAGGAATCTCAGAGTCATTGCAATTTGCATTTCCTTGATGATTAAGGACACTGAACATTTCTTTAAGAGCTTCTCAGCCTTTAGAGATTGCTCTGTTGAGAATTCTCTGTTCAGCTTGATACTCCATTTTAAAAGTTGGATTATTTGGTTTGTTGGTGTTTAATATCTTGATTTCTTTTTATATTTTGTACATTAGCTCTTTGTCAGGTGTAGTGTTGGTTTTTTTTTTTAATTGCAGAGCTGTAGTAATCAAAATAGCATGATACTGACAAAAACACATGAAGATCAATGAAATAAAAGAGAAAATGCAAATATAAATGCAAATAATATAACCGTGAGATCTTAGATAAAGATGCAAAAATACACACTAGAGAAAAGACAGTGTCTTTAACAGGTGGTACCAGAAAAACTAGATGTTCCATATGTAGAAAAATGAGATTAGACCTGTATCTATCATCCTGAATAAAAAATAAACCTCAAGTTGTTAAGCATGTCAATGTAATACCTATAAGTAAAACAGGACTTTAAAGGGTGTGGGGAGAAGGAGATCTAGAGAGACAGTAGGACACAGGTGCTCATAAAGTGTCGGGAGGGAAAATCCAGGTTGGGGCAGAGATACTTAATTAGGAATGGCGGATAACACAGAGAAGGAAGAGGGAGATTAGGGAAACATATTATATATTTTTAAAAATACATAATGCATATATGCATACATATATGCATGTATGCACAGATATTCATTTTAAATGAAATTATACCATATGGGTTGCTAATTCTCTCCTCAGACCCCAAAACACCAAGAAGGATCCAAGGAAGAGAATGCTTGACTCTCACTCAGAAGAAGAAATAAAATAGACATCTGAAATCGACGGAGGGAGGGAATTGGATGGGATGGATAGTGGGTAGGAAGGGTAATGCAGGTGGGGAGAGTGGAGGTGTGGTGGGGAGGACAGGTAGAGATAACAGAAGTCAGTTGGGAGGCTTTTCTGGGAGGCTTCTAAGAGTCTATGTGGTGATACTAGCTGAGACTCCTAGGAGTAGGGGGAGATGCAGCCTGAAGTGGGCACCTCTTGTACCTAGGTGGGACTTCAAATGGAGGGAGGGAGGTCCCAAATTACCCATAAAACCTTTGCCTCAAAATTTGTGTTGCATGCAAGAAGTGTAGGGATAAACATGGAGCAATGATTGAGGGAATGGCAAGCCAATGACTGGACCGACTTGAGACCCACCCCATGTGAGAAAGCCAACCCATGACACTGTTAATGATATTCTGCCATGCTTGCAGACAGGGGCCTAGCATAACTCTCTCTTTCAGAGACATTAAAAGCTAGGTTCTGCATATGAGAGAGAATATGCAGTATTTTTTTCTCCATTCGGATCACCTTGCTTACTATTACAATTTCCAGGTCCATTGATTTTTCCTGAAAATTTTTAAATTTCACTTTTTAAAATAGATGAATAAAATTCAGTTCTTTATATATACCATATTTCTATTATCTGTTACTTTGTTGATTGAAATTGTGGATGGTTCCATGTGTTTGTGATTGTGAATAGTGCAACAATAAACATGGATGTGTAAATATCTCTATGTTAGTCATCATAGTGGGAAAAAGTCAAGGTGCATAGCTAAAATATTTACCATACACGAATTGGTAAGTTTTAATAAATAGACATTATAGACAGAAAAAGAAGGCAAATCCTTAGAGGAAGAAGAGGAGGAGGAGGAGGAGGGAGGAAGGATGAGGAGGAGGGAGGAGGAGGAGGAGGAGGAGGAGGAGGAGGAGGGAGAATCTTTCATAGAAGTTTAAAAAAATGTTTGACTCCTGGGCCATTTGTGCACGGTTATATTGAATGACGTTTAAGGAGGAAGCTTACTATCTTGAAGCAGAAAAATCTTATAATGCCATTTGTCTCACATGAGAATGTCTATTTAGGGCAAGGTATCATGGCATTAAGAGGTGTACTCTAAATGTATAACAAAAAAAAAACCCAAAAAAAAACAAAAAAACATAAACTCATTGAGTCAGACTCCTAGGCCTTAGGGTCTGTCAGTGAAGAATTTTGCTTTTTAGTTTTGGCTTCTCTGTTTCTACCATTGGACATAGTGTTCTTTGGGTGCATAATGAGGAAGTAGAGATGAACCATATGTTAGTATTGTTTTTAATCTTTTATGTATTAATTTATTTAATTACTTTACAGCCTGATCTCAGCCCCCTCGCTCTTCTCTTCCCAGCCCCACCCTCTTACCTCCACCATACCCCCTCTTTCTTCTCAGTGAAAGGGAGGCCCCCTACGGGTACCAATCTATCCTAGGACCTCAAGTTGCTGTAGCACTAAGCACATCCTCTCCTACTGAGACCAGACAAGGTAGCCCAGCTAGGGGAAAGGGATCCAGAGGCAGGCAACAGAGTCAGAGACAGCTCCTGTTCCAATTGTTAGGGGACTCACATGTTGACCATGGTGTATGTCTGCTACCTATATGTAGGTGGCCTAGGTCCAGCCCATGCATGCTTTTTGGTTGTTGGTCCTGTCTTTGTGACCCCCCCCCATGAACCTAGGTTAGTTTACTGTGTAGGTCTTCTTGTGGTGTCCTTGATTCTTCCAGCTTCCTCAATCCTTCCCCTTACTCTTCCACATCACTCCCAGAGCTTCGCCTATTGTTCGGCTGTGGATCTCTGCATCTGTTTCCATCAGCTGCTCGATGAAGCCCCTCAGAAGACACTTATGCTAGGCTCCTATCTGCAAGCTTAGCAGATTATCATTAATAGTGTCAGGGGTTGGCTCTCATCCAATGCGTGGGTTTCATGTTGGGCCAGTCATTGGCTTGACATTCCCTCAATCTCTGCTCTATCTTTATTCCTACACTTCTTATGGGCAAACCAAATTTAAGGTTGAAGATTTTATGGGTAGGTTGTTGTTGCTCTCCCTCCATTGGAAGTCCCACCTGGCTATAGGGGGTGGTGATTTCAGGTTCCATATCAATAGCTTCTAGGAGTCTCAGCTAGGGTCACCTCCATAGACTCCTAAGAGCCTCTCTTGTCCTAGAGATGCCCCCTCCCCAGATTTTCATTTTCTTTCCTCGTCTTACCCCCTCTCTTCCTATACCTGATCCCTCTCACTGTTAACCTTACCAGGCCTTCTCCCACCCAGTTCCTGCCTTCCATATACTTCAGATATCTATTTTATTTCCTCTTCTGAGTGAGATTCAAGCATCATCCCTTGGGCTTTCCTTGGCTTCTTTGGTTCTGCGGACTTTCCCATGGTTTTCTTGTATTTTTGGCTATTATCCACGTATAAATGAGTGCATATCATATGTGTCTTTCTAGGTCTGGGTTAACTCACTCAGGATGCTGTCTTCTGGTTCCATCCATTTACTTGCAAATTACATGATGTCTTTGTTTTTAATAACTGAGTAGCATTCTGTTGTGTAAATGTACCACATTTTCTTTATTCATTCTTTGGTTGATAAACATCTAGGTTGTTTTCCAGTTTCTATCTATTATGAATAAGGATGCTATGCACATATTTGAGCAAGTGTCTTTGTGGTATTGTTGCATTTCATTCATCCATTCATTGCTTGATAGCTTTGGGCATCTTGGTGTTTAGGGTGTTTGATTTTTGCATGATTTATGCAATATAAATAAGTGTAGTATATATTAACCTCCTAACTGAAGTATATCTGCCAAATAATTTTTGTTTTGTAGGCTATCTGTTTCCTATGATAATAGTCTCCCTCATTGTGTGGAAACTTCTAAATTTATTCTAAGTATAAAATATAGACTGTTTTTGAAGATTTAATAGGATAAAAGAATATAAAACATCACACTAGTGGTTTATATTGAATACGTATTAAAGCTTAGTTTTACTTTTAAAGGTGTAGTTTCCAGACTAGTTGAAAACATGTATACAATTCGTACATTTTTATTTCTCTTGAGCAATCGAGTTTATGGAAAATATAATTCTAAGATAAATATCACCTATTTTACCAGATAACTAAAACCATAAGAAGTCTTCATCTACCTATGTATCCATCTATCTACCCATCCATTCATCCATCTATCCATCCATCTATCCATCCATCCATCCATCCATCTATCCATCCATTCTATCAGCCATCCATTAACCAAGTTAACCATTCATCTACCCAATCAACCATCTTGCTACATGTATATCTACCCATCCATAAATTTACCACCCACACATTATCCATCTAAGTATCCACTAAGTTGATATTTCAATTTGGAATATACTAGAGAGGAATGTTGTACTGAATTTCACATTTGCTAGCTTATAAACATCTCAAAAAAAGAAGAAGAAGCAGGAATGAAAGCAGTGAAGGCAGAAGAGGAGGTAGTTGGTACTGAAGGAAAGGCCCATTACATCTTGTTTTCATCCTTCCATGTTTCTTCAGTGAATAATCTTGATGCTATTTTTGGTTATTCAGTCTTGTAACTTTCTCAGCCCAGTGGTGACATTTATGGTCTTACATTGTCACTACAGGTTCTTCCATTTATATATGCACCCAGTAGAAAGTAAACAAAGCATTTGCTTATGGAGGCTTAAAGAAGTGTGCCTTTATCTTTTTCAGCGGTTGCTTGGATTGGTTGAAATGTCAACTTCAGTGGATTTGTGATTTGATTGGTCTTTCTTCTTGTATGTGGCCTCTTGTTTATAAGATGGATACTGTAGCTCCAGACAGTCTACTTACATTCACAGAAGGAATAAGGGAAGGAGTGGTGGTTCTTGTTGCAATTTTGTCTTTTATTAAGTGAAAATTCTTCTACAAACTAATGGGATGGCCACTTTTATTTCACTAGTCAAACAGTGAAAAGGAGCTTTGTGATTTTACTCTGAGTATTAAATGTTAGGGGATAAAACACACCCAAGAATCCTTTCAGGGATAGGCAAAGAATATGTACACTATGAAATGGAACTTCTGCATATCTGCACGCTGAGATCCTAAAAGACAAAGTCCTCCTGTTAAGATGTCAGTGGCTTCTTCTCTGAATTAGTGTTCTACTACTCTATACAAATTGTATTCCGTGGGAGAAAACTTACCTGCATATGAGGTGGCTATGAACTTTAGGTGTGATTACGTTATTGTAAACATGATGGTTCCATACAATTGCAGTGCCTAGAGAGCCATGAGGCTCTCCTTCAGGTCATATTCAGATGCAATTTCTATGGTTTTCTTCTATGTCTTAGCTTTTCAAGTAAAGTTTGAGTAAGTGCCCCTACTGTTTTTACCACATAGGGTTTTGTGAGATGTACATAAAACCCATCTGGGAGGACACGCATGAGCTACATTGTCTGGAGTAATATTAAATATCACTAACATGATGTCTGCAAATATGTGGGTATCATTCAAAGTATGTCTAACAAAGCACGTATGATGATGCACATCTGTGATCTGGAATGCTGCAGTAGGAGGAGTTTGAGGTCAGTCAATCTGAACTATCTAAAGAGACCCCATATCAACTTTCTCACTGCCAAGCAATTTTCAATAAAATTATCTAAAGGATGAATTCAAAATCATTTTCAGTTCATCACAGTAGGAAATTATCTTGGAGTTAGGTTGCACTTCATATAACCATTTTTTTTGCCACGAATATTTCAGCAAGTCCCTTATATATGTTTAAGTAACTTTACATTATACATGCATTTTCATGCACATATGTTTTACAATAGCTCAGATCCGACAGACTACATTCACACAGAATTTCCAGTTACATTTTCTTTCTGTGTTGCAGAAAGAAACTGTTACAGTTTCTACTTGCTTTCTTATACTGTCCCCACCCAACTGCCCCTACCAGTGTGGATAGAGACAGGAAGAGTCTTCTACCAGGGAGTGTAAGACTGAGATGAAGAACTGTGACCTCTCCTCATGAGTCCTGCCTAAGTCTGAGACCATCAGCGCCACCGCAGTAGCTCTCACATCAGGGTTGTGTTGAAGGGAGTGCTTGGCACATGGGGGCGCCCCTGCCTAGGAGAAGGCAGCTTTACTGGCGGCAAACTTTATTTGACACACCTAATCAGGCTCATTAATGTCTCCTGTGCATTTCCAGGGGAAAAGCATCTATTTGTAGAAACAGTTGAGTTAAAAAAAGGACAAGCTTTCAACATGCTCGGCCCCAAGGGATTTGGGAGACATGAGTGTGCGGAAGAGGATATAGGAGCAAGATGTCTCTGAATGATGTGTGGCACCCCATGGCAGAATCTGTGACAGATCCACGGTGAATAGCAAATCTATAGAAAACTTTAGTTATAATAATTTAAAAAGACATTATTAAAAATTCATTTTTATTGGAGTTTATTTATTTTAAACTAATTTTTAAAAGTCACATTATTACAGTTTAAAAGGCACATTATTCAGTTCATAAACAAGAAACCGAAAGGTTTACAAAGAATGTCCCTATTCTTAACATTGCCTTTAGTGTCCTTCAGCTCTGCATCTATGGATTAAGTCAATTGATGATTGAAGATACTGAGGGAAAAAATTGCATCTGTACTGTGTATCTTTGTTTATTTCCTAAACAATATGGCATAACAATCATTTTCATCATAGTACATATTATAATTTGGAGTACGGTTTAAAGTATATAGGAAGCCATGTATCTGTTGTATGTGAATACTGAATGCTTTCCTATATGGAATGTGAGCATGTTGAGATTTTGGCATGAAGGAAGTTTTGGATTCAATCTCCCACAGATACTGAGACACTGTATATTATTGGTGATATGGAATACCACTCAGAAAACACTTCTTCTAATGACATCATTAGACCTTGGTGACAAATAATATATTTCAACCCAAAGGATTGTGGTTGGAATGTACTGGAAACAAAAGCAATGATACACCTCATCGGAATGCAAGAGAGAACCATTGTTACACTTGGGAGAAACCAATTATTATAAGAGGGCGAGGAGAAGGGGTTGTGGAACTGGGGTGGGGATGTCCAACATGCTCATAGTTAGCCTGATTGGCAATTCTCCTTGGGGTATATTTTAATACAACAAGGCATGGAATTATGGCTTCATCAATATTAAGACTACAAGCAAGTAATGTGGACCAGAGGCACTTTCAGGAGATGAAAACAGCTTGTCTGGTCTGTTAAGGTCCAAAAACAGAGATGGAAACCCCTCTTCCTTAGAAAGCCCCACATCTTGCTCTGTTCTATTCTGTGTTCATTGATTAACAATGAATTTGTTATTTCACTTATAAATATGTATTCAGCTTATAGAATTCACAGATTCATAAACCGTATAATTGATTTTATTTGCTTCTGAGTAAACTTTTGTGATGATACAAACTATGTGCCTTAGAGCGAGAATGTGCTCTGTTTTCCCCCCCTTTTCCCAGATTCTTTTTCCTCCTTTCCTTCTTTCTCTCTCTTGACCTTTCTTGACTCCCCCACAATCTTGATCTCTTTTATTCTCTATTTCTCCCACACATAAAGAGTCCAGCTGCTTCTGTTTCTTGGCTGCCAAGTGCAATCGCTGTGTTTGAGACTAGTGAGATCTGAGAATGTTTGAAATGTCTCAAACTCATGCAACAATCAGGAGGGAAACACTCTTTCTATAAAGAACCCCTTGGGCTCCATATAATGGCAGAATTAAGTTTTTCAGTAATCGTGTCTGAAGGAGAAAAGCTGGGGTTACTGTACCAGATAACGAACAGTGTAGACCAGGCAGCATTGGGAATGATGCTATGCTGCTGCAGGCTCTGCAATTCTCTGCTTTGTTATTTTTTGTTCGTATTTGTACCTTGGCATTATTTCTGAATCAAATAAACATTAAGTGCTAACATGGAACTTATTTATTGCTCTGTGAGGCCATTCACAGTATTTGAGTTTCTCTGGAAGTCAACTGCTAAGTTGACCCTCAGTGACTATTCTGCATGGCATCCATGCCTTAGTATATATAGTCCGTTCCCTAACAGATGGTACTCAGTTCTGTGACCAGCATTGTGGAGATGATCTTGAAGGCTAGCTCTTACAAAAAGCACTATCATTACTCTCTTTTGTACTCATCTCTCAAGAAAGATGAGGTGCCAGAACATCCCATGGAGAGACCATGTAGGGAAGAATCAACTTGCTAGCACTACCTTGTCAGCCACCAGGAGCCACACTGGAAGGGAAGCCTTTATATCTTGTTTGAACAAAAGGTTTTACCATGGAACAAAGGCCAACACAGAAAGTCTTAAGGAGCAGGAGATTCTTGGAACTACCCATTCTCATTTGCAAGTGTGAATCTGAAGAGACAACTATTGCCTTAAGTTTCAGTCCAAGGCTCATCAGGGTATAGTTGTTTCTGTATAGTAAATAAATATTTATCCACCCAGCATACATTTGCTGAACCCATATTAGGTACCAGAGCGTAGAGCAAAACAATGATAATCTCTCACATTATAGAAATAAGAGTCTCATGACAGAAACAAACTGTGTATAATTGGCTAAACACCTAGTTGCTTCAAAGAGAAACTTATCTGTGGCTATAAGGACAAGTATTTAGAGTATAGTTAGGAATTGTGCTGGTTTAGTAGAGGATGTAGGTGCTCCTTCAAGATTTATGACTTCCCTTGGTAGTTGGCTAGGCTTACAGTACAAGGCAGAAAACAATAGCCAATCAGAATGCAGAGTTGCATACAGGGAGCACTGTGGAAGAGGAGATGGAAAGATAGTTAAGAGCCAGAGGAGCAGGGCATTTTCTGTGAGACTATATCTCTTGGTTATGCCTAGACCACAACAGAATGGTCTTCCTACCAACTAATTGGGACATAATAACCAAGGAGGCACACAAATTAATGAACTTTGCCAAACAGCTACAACAATATTCTCAGCCTTTTCTAATCTTAGTTGATCACAACACTTTTAGTCTCAGGACACCTGTGTAAAAAGCCTTTAGGTGAGATGTATTAAATCAATTCTTTCTGAGTGACAGAAGCATGGATGCTTTTCTTTCATGCTTGCTTGCCGGTATTGCACATATCTTCTTTTGTAAAGATATTGTATTTGTAATGAGATCAGAATGAAAACCCCTCTTGTTTCTTTTAGTGTAAAGAATGAATGAGATGATGGGCAGCAAGCATGTACCACTCCCCTCCCCCCTCAACTCTGCCATCCCGGGAAAAGTTGAAGGCTTGAATCATAGGACATGAGTCTGAGAGGTGGAGGGAGTGTTGTAGTTACAGCAGGTGATGCTGTTTTCAACTCCTCATAACAGGTTTCAGCTGCTGTGTACAAGGATGGCCATGGAAGAGCTTAGGGCTCCCCATCTTTACTGTGCTCCTAGCCTAGGAGCTATTCTAAGTCCAGGAGGCACAATTCACAGTCAGCTTCTTCTGGCTGGGCTTAACTGGGCATTTTAATGCCTTAATAAGAGTTAAAAGTCCCAGCCCCAACTCAGAACACCTACAGCTACAGAATCATAGTTCCTCGTAATATTGCTATGAACTAAATGCATATTCCCATCAAATTCATACGCTAAGCTGCAAATTTGGAGATTAGACACTTCAGAGGTAGTATTCAAGGTTAGGTAAGGTCACGAGAGTGAGGCTCGTGACAGGATCAGTATCTTTACAAATGGAGAAGAGGTACATAAGTCCTTGTGAGGACATAGTGCTTGTTGGGAAGCAGACCTTCACCAGGAAGTGAATCTGCTAGTCTTAATTCCTCCGGCCTATGGAGTTCTTTTACAGCAGCACAAGCTGACTCCGATGTGAATGCAAGTCTTCTTTGTGGAAACACAGCTACAAGAGACTCGAGATTTTTATGGAGAAGAGGTTTTAGCAGAATGTTTATCATATATCTAAGTGAATATTTATAAGTATTTACCGAATTTTTCTCTATAACCAGAAAAACTGGAATAAGAAGAGAAATTAACTGGTGGTCTTGAATGACACATTGGTGGTTGGAAGGGCTACTCAGGATGGACCTTTGGAATGCTATTCTGACACTCTATTATGTCACACAAAACAGGCCCCAAAGTGGCAGTGCCACTCTTGCCGACCTCCTTTTTCTCAACTAATTTTACTCTTACCCCTCATGTTTCATTATTTTTTTTATCAGATCTTATGCAGCTGCTGTTTCATGGTTATGGCATCCAGTCCAATGTTTTGTTGTGATCTTCTCTGTTCAGACCTTACAGTCTTTCTGCTTCTGCTGCTGTGAGGGTCCCAGAGCCCTGGAGGATGTGATACAGATGTTTGATGTAGAACTGAGCAGTCAGAATTTACTTAGTATTTTGACCAATTGTAAGTCTTCGCATTAACCACTGCCCTCTGCAAAAAGAAGCTGTATTGATTGCAACTGAGAGCAGCATAAGGCTGTGGGCATAAACAAATCTTTAGGAGGCAGCTTGGCTACATGTCAATTTAGCAATAGATCAATAGTACTGTCTCCGTGAGAACTTTCGACCTTCTCAGTCACAGGCTTTTGATCAAGTACAAGACATGTATTTACAGTACCAAACTTGTACTCACTCCCATAAGGCAGGCCTGGAATCCATGGCTGGTGAGGCCCCAATACTCTTGCCACTATTGTATGAGTGGACACGCCTTGCTTGGTAGGGCCCAAATCTGGGAAAGACCATTGATGACATTTCTCCACAGCAGCCTGTATACTGTTTTCTGGCACTGTGACTTCTAGTCAGCAAAGACTGAAGCTTCCAGCTTGGGTCCAGCTTGATTTCTCCATGTTCTTCATCCAAATGGTATAATGTATTCAGCAATAGGCTCTTATCATCTAGTTCTTCTGGTAATCAAGAGCAATAGCATTAGCCTATGTTACTTTGGGAGCTTTGGGGAAGTCTGGACAACAACACATAGGGAGGTATCTCATACATGACACTGGGTTCTTGCTTTAAAATTCTGAAGTAATTGAGAGCAGTATTTTCTTGTTTTGCTTTTAATTTTTTACTTAATTAAAATGAAACTATATCATTTCTTTTCCCCTCTCCTCTTGCCTATCATTCCCATGCCCCCCCAAAACCTCACAGGTCCCTCATTTTTGACCATTGCTATTGAATGAATAAATAAATGAATGTGACCTGCTGAATATGTTCCATGTTGCCTGTGTATGGTTTTAGGACAGACCACTTGGTATTCAATAACCAGTCATGGGGCTTATCAATGAGGAAGACCAATTCTCCCTCTAAGAGCCATTATTTATTGGTTGTAGCTCTTCATCTAGGGAAGCGTGTCCCTGTGAGT
The DNA here is from genome assembly GCA_907169655.1 of Acomys percivali. Taxonomy (NCBI): domain Eukaryota; kingdom Metazoa; phylum Chordata; class Mammalia; order Rodentia; family Muridae; genus Acomys; species Acomys percivali. Next base: position 84,115,338 of record OU015749.1, read on the forward strand.
TTCTCTCATCTACTTGAATTGCTCAGGCCTTGTTTGGAGCTATGTTGTTGAGATTTCATGGATGTAGCTTTCCTGTCATAGCTAGAAGGCATAATGCCACATCAGACTTCTTGGTCCTCTTTTCTGTAGTGTTGTTCCCTGCGCCCCAGAGTAGGACTTGTGCTATAGATGTCTCAGTTAGGGCTGGACACCCCACTGCCTGTTGTTACTTGCACTTTGAACAGTTGTGACTTTCTGTAATTGTCTCCTTTTCTTGTAAAAAGAAGCTTCTTTGATGAAGCATCAGATCTGTGTGTATAAGATAAAAAAAAAGTTCAGTTAGGAATTGTACTGGTTTAAGAAAGCACAGTGGTAGGTTATCCTTTAAGATTCATGACCTTATTAGCCATATATAGTTGGCTATATTTCCAGTACCTGGGATGACTTCCCTCTTTTAAGTGGGCCTTGAGTTTGATTAGACATCTAGTGGTTATTGCTGAGAGGTGAGGGCCATTATTACGCTTTTAGGGATATATTGCCATGTTGGTCAATGTGTTTCATAGGCATCATTGCTGGGCAGAATTATTGATTTAATTCTTCCCTTAGCACCATGACTATCACCCTCTTGCTCTGAAAGCACTATTATCAATTTGTTCAAGGTGTCTCCATTCAATCGCTCCTTTAAATAACTTAAATTAATTCTTTGAGAATTTCAAACAATGACATCAAACATTGTCTTAGTTAGGGTTTTTATTCCTTCAGTTAAACACAATGACCACAAAGCATGTTGGGGAGGAAAGGGTTTGCTTAGGGTATACGTCTACATTGTAGTTCATCATCAAAGGAAGACAGGACATGAACTCAAGCAGGACAGAAACCTGCCGATGCAGAGGTCATCTAGGGGTGCTGCTTACTGGCTTGTTTCCAATGATGTGCTCAGCCTGCTTTCTGAGAGAACCCAGGACCACCTGCCCAGGAATGGCATCATCCACCATGGGCTGGGCCCTCCCCCATTAATCACTAATTTTAAAAATGTCTTACAGCTGGATTGTATGGAGGCATTTTCTCAACTGAGGCTCCTTCCTCTCTGATGACTCCAGCTTGTTTTAAGTTGACACAAATCCAGCCAGTATAAAGACAATCTCTTCATCAACTCCTCCCCTTCCCATCCTCTCAGTCCTTCTATTTCTTCCTACACAGATTCGATATTACATGTTTTTTTCTTCTTCTTTCGTAGAGTCCAGTTTGTGTTGCTTAGACAAACTTGGGACTGGAGCCCACTCTGGCATGTGGTCAGATTTTTAGGGGACATATCACTAAGAAAATTGATGCTCTCCTAGAAACCAACATATGCCAATAGCTACTTAGCTAGTAGTATTATTACATCTCTGTCTTCTTGCCTGCTATGCTGGAATTTTGCATGGCTGGAGCTGAGAAAGTCACTTTTTAAAAACTGTACTTTTTAGTTTATGTAGTAATTGGTTTCTATAGGGCTTTCCCACTATCCTTAGTTTTGGTAGACTGTCTCCTTCAACCACCCACTATCCCTCTTAGGCACATTTAACCCCCCCCCCCCGATGTGATGTTTAGTTTCATTTATGTTTATATCAGATATTGTTCATTTCCTCATCCTAAAAAAGCCTCTCTGGCTATTTCTTGTGGATCCCATTTTGCTTTCTATCCATCCCCAAGTACTCATTCCAACTCAACAACATAAATGTAAGCATTAGTCTCCTCATATGAGAGCACGGTACAGTTCTCTTTCTGGCTGGGTTATCCCTCTCAGTATGTTTCAAGTTATTGTCATTTCCCAGAAAATTTCATGACTTATTGAAAAATATTTAGTCTATATAGAATCCAATTGTGTACATGTACCACGTTTTCATTACCCATTTATCTTTTGATGGACATCTATGCTGATTCTATTTCCTATCTATTGTGAGTGGAACAGCATCGGCAGTGAACATGGACGAGCTACTGTTTCTGTTGTATGGAACAGAATACGTTAGGTAATGCACAGGAATAATATAGCCTTCTGATATCATAGTTCTATTTTTAGCTTTTTATGAAACTTCCACATTGATTTTCATGGTGACTGTGCCAGTTCAAATTCTCATTAACAGTGAATAAAGAGTCTCCTTCCCCTACATCTTGTCAGCATTTGTTGTACTTTGCTTCACTGTAGCCATTCTAACTAGGGTGAAATGGAATCACAAAGTAGTTTTAATTTGCATTTTCCTGCTCACTTAATGGTGTTAAACATTTTAAAAAGTGTTTGTTATGTATAATTTAAATTGACATATTAATCATACATATTTATGGAATACATTTTAATAAATATATCTAACATAGTGATAAGATCGGGGTAATTGGCTTATCACTACAAACATTATCATTTATGTTTGGAACATTCAAAATCATGCCTCCAAGCTACCTCAAAATATACATTAGTATCAGCTAATTACCATAGTGTGCTGGGTAGTATTAGAAACTGTTCTTTCTATCCCACTGCACCGCTCTTTCCACTGGTGATTTTCTTTCCTGTGTTCTTCCACCCTTCTCAGACTCTGGCATACGCCATTCTCCTCATTAGGAAGGCACTGTGGCTCTGCAACTTTTGTAGCAACATTCTGCTTTTTCTTAAATCCTTCAAATTTGAGTCTGACATCAACTCACTACAAATACTGTCTGCCAACCAGGAATCTCCCTGGATTTACCTGCAATGAAGTCCAGGAACTGAGCTTAGTACCCCCTCATAAGTTTGGAAGCTCATGGCATACGAATTAAGACTATACCAAAGTCTAAGAGTTAGAAAGATTGTTTACTGCATAAGGATGCACCTCTGTCTGTAGATCTCCCCAAAGTCATTAGATTCCTATCAATCTCCTTCAATCTCTACCTTCATCTCAAGGAAGGCAGGGTAAGTACCTGGAATCCCCTGAATGCTGCGATCTGAATTTTTGCCTTCATGTGTTTAACTTTATCTTCCAAACTGGATGATATTAGGAGGTGGAGACTTTGGGACCTGATAAGGTCATGAAGGTCGAATCACCATGAGAGAATCTCGAGGCCTCACCTTTCCACCAGAAGCTATTTAAAGTTAAGGGAGGAGCGTCACTTTATTCAGTAGTGTGATCACTGATAAACTTCTCATACTCCTGTAAATAACCTCCATCCTTTGATCATGCAGGCAACCCTATTTAAATTCAGTGGGCCACACACACAAAGACACCGACGAAGGAAGAAAAAATATTTCAGTGAGATGGGGGCCCAGGGAAGAAACAGAGCAACAGCCCTGGTGATGGTGTCCTACACCTTTAATCTCAGCATTTGGGAGGCAGAGGCAGGTGGATCTCTCTGAATTTGAGGTTAGCCAGGTCTACAGAGCAAGTGTGTATGCATGTGTGTGTTTGTGAGTATGTTGTTTGTGTGTGAGGTGTGTTCATGTGCATGTGCTTGTGCGTGTGTGTGTGTGTGTGTGTGAATGTGGTTGTGCATGTGTATAGACAGAAAGTAAGATGGGCAGAGGAGGTAAAGTCTTCTAACATAGAGGTTTTAAGTGTGAGGTACTAAAATGTTGGCTAAGATGAATGCAAACAACTTTCATGTGTGTTGTAATCACCAGGATATTTGAGTGTGATGCTTTAAGAGGGTGGTAATCAGGAGAACTTTGTCTCTAAGATGATAGGAAGGTAGGTTCTCACCACCAAGTGGAAGGTGAAGGGTACCAGGGAAAGGGCCTCTTACAGTGTTTTGGAGACATAAATGGACAGTGTGTGGAAAAAGTTACAGCAGGCGGAGGTAGTTGTGGAAGTGTGGAAAGGAAGCTGCATGAATTCAGCTTAACTTGACTTGTCTGTCTTGGGTCATAACCACCATTGGACCTAAGTTTGGCTGGCTGTTCCTGGACAGTTTCCCAGCCAATTAAAAACAAACAAACAACCCACAGAGTCACAGTGAAGCTTGGCTGTCAAAGAACTGCCCCCTCTGATACTAGTTAAACTTAAGCCAAGTACGTCCCAGGCAGGAAGAAGTCACTTTTGTTCTAACGCAGGTTGTTGTTCTGCTTTGGCCTCCACTTCAGGCCTCCACTTTCTCTTTCTGTCACCCAGGACCACATTTCCCTCAGTGAGCCCCTGGATGAACTGCTGTCTCTGTAAACCCTAGATTTGTTTAGTCATCTTTGGTTTCACGACACCTTGCTGACCAGCTTCTGAAGCTAGGACTGGGTGGTTTGGAAACAGACAGATAGAGAGCCATGAGCAGGCCAGTAGCAGGTAAAAGCATGAGCCTTGGATGCTGATACACAAGCGTTTTATCCATCCATAAGAGGTGCCCCCTATTTGACCATTTCCCCTTGGTGGGGAGGCTCAGTGACACACAGAGGAAGGGGAAGCAGGCTATTGGATGAGACCTGATAGGCTGTGATCAGATGGTGGGAGAAGAGGTCCCCTTCTGTCACAGGTCTAAGGGAGGGGAATAGGGTGAAAGAGGGAAGGAGAGGGGAATGGGAGGATACAAGTGAGTGGGTAACAATTGGGATGTAATCCGAATAAATTATTTAAAAATTTAAAAAGAAAAAAAAAGATGTTGTTGCAAGTGACTTCTGTTTCAGTTTTCCTCATCTGGCAACTAGGAGTGATAACAACACTGATCTCATAAAGCTACTGTGAGGGAGAAATGTGCTCAAGCACGCAAACTTCATTTGTCAGTGCCTGAGGGTGTGATAGATTTACAGACACAATTTCCCTCGATAGGTCCAGAAGGCAGAGCTCAGAGCAGTGTTTTGCTCACCAAAGGCACAACAGCCAGCGGCAGGTGGGGCAAAAGCCTCTGTGAATGGTGACTACAAGACAGGTGTGATCAGGCCTCATCTGGCACGCAGGCTGGGGTGTTCTGTCCAAATGCAATAATGCGCTGATCGGGCCGACCCTCCCTGTTGCTTTAGAAAGCCACTGGAGGGTGTTGAAGCAGGATTAGGGAACAGAGCCTGGCTGGGAAAGCAGGTATGGAACAGTGCCAGCCTACACAGGGAGATCTGGGGCAACACCTCACCCCCACCCAGGAGTCTGTACCGTTTACTCTCCTAAACAAGCAGTGCTTTATTTTGTGAAATGCAAAGCAAAACAAAGGCACAAAAAGTGCCGAATGGCTATAATAATGGGACGTTTCTGAAACACTGTACAACTAAAGTAATCACACTCACTCACCAGGGCAAATGAGAAGCAGCCTAAACAAATAGCGCCAGCTTCCAACTGGGTGACGGATAGTAGGTTCAGGGGGAGAGACCATAAACTTTATGGATTTATTCCCCCAGAGGGTATCAATGGGAGACAAAAGAGCAAGCCCATGGCCAGTTGCCATTTTACTATTTATGTGGCCATGAAGCATCTAAAGCATCCACAATCTACTCTCCACAGTCACATTTGCTGTCGCTAAAAAGTCCAAATAAACCTCTTTACTAATGCCTCTTTGTGAAGAAAGGCTTTAAGTGGAAACTTGATAAATTATTTAAAAAATACACATTCTATTCTGTTGAGCTATATTTATCTTAACATGTAGTTTAAGATTTTCTTTTTCCAGGGAAATCTGAAAGTAGCAACCATAACTTTCACCAGTTTTATGCCAGTGTGTAAATGTAGAGCATATGGGAAAATGATCCTGTGTTGTGTAGT
>OU015749.1:84121716-84148544 GCA_907169655.1 Acomys percivali
TGTGTGTGTGTGTGTGTGTGTGTGTGTGTGTGTGTGTGTGTGTACATCTGTGGAGACCAGAGGACAACTTGAGATATTGTTCCTGATTTTGCAGGCACTACTCATTTGTTTTTTTTACTAGCCTGGTACTTACCTGGCTAGACTTGCTAGTTACTAAGACCCAAGAATGTGCCTGTCTCCACCTCCCTCCCAGTGCTGGGATGACATCTGCACATCACTATGCCTAACCTCTTTTTCAGTATGGCCATCCACTCAGTTCACAGGCCTCCTGGCAACCCCTGAGGAGTCCTTGTGAGTTCTGAGCTCTGAAGTCAGGAAAGGAAGAGGGTCATGGGAAGTCATAATGTTTGAGGGAACATGAAGAGTCATGGGCAGAAAAGACATATTTTATTCATGGACACTCAGGACCCTAGGCAGGTAGACACTGATAGACATGTAGACACTCACAGGCACATATGGGCCTCACAAAGGCAAGCATAGCCATACATGCAGATCAGCACACAGGTCACAGGTAGACACACACAGAATTATATAGTTCTACTGGCAAAAAGTCAAAAGTCAAGTCAAAAGGCACTCACCAATGACGTCAAGGCTTTATTTATATAGAATCACATTGGGCCAGAAATTGCTATAAAACAGATTTCCTTACTGTTTAATTTGGGGTTCCCCAAGATATCCAGTGTCAGACATTGTTTGGTCAGCACCCTCATTGTCCAATGGTAGCCATCTTCTCCTGTGCATGACATCTATGTCAGCACTTTGTTGTCCAAACATAAACTGGCCTATATGGCCTTGTGTTCTATTCAATTCACCACTTTACACAGCAGAGCTTCATGGGGACCAGTCCCTAGAGATGCTCTGAGGCCATAGTTCACAGGAATGGTCTACAAACAACACTGTTCTGTAGGTTCTCACACACCTAGGTTTTCTAGGTGCTTGCCTCCTGTTGATTCTACTAGTTAGCATTTAGGGTGTGTGGGTTACCAGACTGTAGATCAATGGGCTCTTGGGCTCTAAGGTTCTAGGCTACTAGGCTCTTCTTTTTTGAAACTCACAGTCTCACTTTAGGCTTCAGGAGTGTTCCCACATGGCATGGCCTCACATTGCCCTAACCCCTAATCCTGTGTACATGTGGAATGGGGAGTTTATTATTGTTAGGCATTTAGACTAATTTATCTTAATTATCATTAACATAGCTTATCAGCTGCATTGACCAACTTCTGTTTCATCAAAATACCATCAGTGGACAGTTACACTGTTACCATGTTTTATGTGGGTTGTGGCCTTCTCCTGGTTTTATCAGTATACAAGCAATAGAGGGCGTGACAATCCTTTCTCTTTAGGGCCTTGGCTTTGTGGGACACATCTTCTGTGGGGAGCGTATTCTGTATTAACACATAAAGTTCACTGGTCCAAAGGCTTCTGTAACTCTCTTGTGAGGGGAGCATTAGTGTCTTCTCCCTCTTTGGTGTAAACAGACACAGACTATTGCATTTTGGAGCTGGTTATCACCCAACTCATGAACTTGGAGCAGCTTTCAGACTCAAAGTCAAATCTGCATGAGATTATGAGGTTAGCATAGCATCTGTAATCAAATGGTAGAGTGACTACCTTGACTTTCTTTCAGAACCCCAATTGATGAGACAACAAATCATGACAAGCGATGCTGCAACAATACACAGCTGATGTCTACTGTTCCAGGTGTAAATGAGTTGTCATTGCTCCACTACATAGTGGCATGGAGCAAAGCAAAGTTGACTAGTTTATCAGGACCGTGGTGAATTGCACAGATGCGTCCAGCACAGGGGTCTCAGTAACCCACAGTCACTTTTTAAAATTATTAAAAAATTAGATTATAATAGAGTTATATCATTTCTCCTTTTCCTTTTCTTCCTCAAAACCTTGCCATATACCTTTTTTGCTCTCTTACAAAATCACAGCCTCAGAAGGCTGAAGATGATGTTCCAATGTTATGTGGAGAGAATGAGTGATTGACCATGTAATAAACTGTCTCTGTCATTTCTTAGTTTTGGGAGCTGCTTGCCTGAACTTCCTAATTAAGTAATAATTTTATTCCTTCTCAATTCTATGAGGTGGTTGAAAACTAGATAGTTATAGTTTCATAGTTAGGCTTAAGTTATTTAGGATTTAAGAACATGTTTTAAGGTTTAAAAATATGTCTTTAAGTTGATAAATAAAAGATATGGTAGAGAATGATTTAGGTACAAAACTTTAGACTCACCTAGATAGCATACATAGTATTTTCTTCAAGGTTGCCAAATATAAATGAGTTGAATGTTTTGAATGTAATATGGCTTTCCTGACTGTTTCATATCTCTTCTTATTGTATGTTGTTTATTATAAATAAAGTCCATATGCAAACAAACAAACAAACAACCCCCCCAAATCATGGCCTTTGTTTTCATTAGTGGCTGGTTTGTTTATTCTCTCATGTACTACCTCCCAACCTCAGTTTCCAGGGCTTGGCTTGCAGGGCAACTAGCCCTAATCAAATACCCACCCCTAGGATATACTCAGCCACCCAGAGACAGCCAGCAGCGGGAGCATGGCAGGAGCCCCGCACACTGAGGCCCACACGTGCTTACACTGGAGACTTCTGCATGCCCCAGTGCCTGCTGGACTCCAGTAGCTTTAGCACCCGCAATGCACCCAGCTGCAGGATGGAGGGAGAATGCCACACATCTATTGCCAGAGCCATTATTCTCAGCATAGAGCTTGCACTGTTTCTCAAGCATGCTGCCTGAAGGAACTGTTACCCTTGCTGGGGCTGGTGTAGTTTTTAGTTTGGGGATGTCTGTATTAAGTCCATTTACCCAGCCTCTGGTAAGTCATCAGCACTGGACCATATCAGACACACTCTGGCCGTCACCCATTTCATTAGCTAATGTTCTCCCTGTTTTTATGGCCTGGGGATCTTCAGGAACTGTTTTAAAGAGAGGTAGGTGGTAATGGCAGCTAATTTAGTTATCATCTCCTCCACCATCAATGAGAGCCTTTCTGCCCCTGGTACAGCTTTGCAAGCTTGGCAATTCTGGCATAGTGGAAGGAGCATAGTTTCTGCAGGTGTCCTCTGTAGATATGAGCATTTGGACTCCAGATATGTGCTCTCTGTTTTACTGGCCTGGTACACAGTACAGGCTGGTGTCTCTGATAGTCTCACTTTTGGCAAAGGGATTTTAGCACACTTAATAACATTCCTGAGATTCTGATTGCTATCCCATCTCCACTCTCATGCCCCATGCCCCAAACATGTTGGCTTTCCATGATGCACGACATCCCCAGGCTAACGTTTAGCATAGTCAACACCAGCCACTCGACTTTCCCTGGCTGGAAAGGCAGCCACTGGACTTGGGATTTTTTCCCCCTATCAATTCAGGAGTCCTATCTGATTTTCTACTTTTTCTAGGCTATCATCTGACAATTGCATCCCACTGACTATGCCAGATGTGAGGTCTGAGCTCAAGAGAGGCCATGAGGCTGAAGGGAACATGGGGGAATCAGGCAGATAAGACATGTTTTACTCATGAACACACAGGCTGCTAAGCTGGCAGACCCTGGCAGGTATCAAGGCACATGCTAGCACCTGTGGGTCGTACACAAGCTGGCATGAGCACACATGCAGACCAGCACACATGCTGCAGGCAGGCCATATGGGTCTGCACACACTGACAGGCAAAGACTGAAGACAACAGGCACTCACCTCTGACCTCAAGGCTTTATTTATACAGAATCATACAGAAATGACATTTTGACATGAGCAGTTATAGCAGAGATTGCATCACTGTTTATATGTGGGTGCCCCAGATGTCCGACGTCAGCAATTTTTTTTGTTGACTTGTAACCCCCTGGGTGTACAACCTTAGTCATTTTGGCCCATATGGATATCAGCCTAGGTGCGTGCCATCTATGCCTAAATGGTCTTGTATGTATTTTTCTTCCCTTCGTCCCAATCTGCAATCACTAAAAATGAATGCATATGGATTTTTGATTCACCATTTATGTATGCTTCTTTTGTCTCCAGGTCAACTTCTTTACAAGTTTAACACTCAGTTATCTATATATTGCATTCCCATGTGTTTGCACTTCTCAGGAAGATGGATGTGATCTTTGTTTGAGCTGCTAGAAAAAAAGGTATTATACTGGCATATATAAAAAAACAGTTTTCTTACAGCTGGGAAAGCAGGGAATCCAAGGTCATTGTAACAGAAGAGTCAGTGTCGAATTCTACTTTTATGCTTACCTTTGCATGATGAAAGAAGTCAATCATGATAAGAGAAGTCGATGAACTGGTTTTGGATGCTTTGTTATGGGCCTTAACCCCACTGGCGAGGTTTTTGCCCTTTTGATCTAACCACTTCCAAAAGGCTTCAGCTGTTAATACTTGCACATTGGTTTGGCACGTGACTCCTAGAACAGCCAACACATAGAAGGCAGCAATTGACTTTTCTTGAACCTGAGCCGTGGCATAGCAGCCTGACTAATACAACCCCTAACCTCAGAAGCCAATAATCCTTGGAATGGGTGAATATGCTCTTTGATAGGAACAAGGATTAAAGTTACACATAGAATTAGGGCTAATAATTGGGTGACTTTAAGGAGATTATTCTGCATTATCCAAGTAGAACCTAGGAAATAAAAGATCCCTCATGTGCTCAGAAGCAGAAGGTGGTTGGCCAGGAAATCTGAAAACACTGCCGTGCTAGCGTTAAGGATGGAGATGGGCCACAAGCAAGGAAACTAGTATACAGAGGAGCCAAAGGAGAGAATGAAGTCTCTTAGAGCCTCTGTGAGGAACACAACATTTCTGACTGCTTTATTTATTTTTAAAACATTCCAGATATCTGACTTCTACAGGAAATAATGGCTGTAAGATAACATGCTTAGGGTATTTCAAGCCACAGAGACAGTCTTTTTTTTTTTTTTTAACAGCAGCACTCCAGGGCTAATGCACACAGTTGGGAATATGCCCACATGGCAATGCTTGTGTGCTTCACTTCCCTTGAGGAGCTCCGTCCTGTTCTATCTGCTTTTCAATGCACAAAAGCATTTCTTTCAAGTGTTTGGTTTGGCTTACAGTGGTTTGCTGTGAGAATGTCAAGGAAAAATTGCAGCAGGCAATAAAATGGGTAAGGAAGATTATATTCAAGATTATTCCAATAGGAAAGACATATAGAGTTCAGCTGAAGAAACCAAAGGCAAAAAAGTGAGAAAGGAATATAGGCACCACTCTTTCTGTTATTTATAAATTTATTATATTTCATTTTAACTGATACATAACATAAATGTGTGCATATAGTAATGGGATAATATGTGATATATATATATATATATATATATATATATATATATATATGCAAAATGCTTAAACCAAGACACAGTTATACATTTTCTCAATCACTTATCATTTTTTTATTATAAAATATTCAATATTTTGTATCCTTCCCTTTAGCTTTTAGAGAGACATAGTACATTATTACTATCTCTATTACCCTACAGGAAAAGTTCTCTACCTGTGGGTTGTGACCCCTTTGGGGTCAAATGACCCTTTTCAGGGGTCACCTAAGATCATTGTAAAACACAGATATTTACATTACTATTCATAACAGTGGCAATTTTACAGTTATGAAGTAGTAATGAAAGTAACTTTGGGGCTTTGGGGGTCTCCACACATGAGAAATTGTACTAAATGCTTGCAGCATTAGGAAGGTTAAGAACTTATAGAGTAATAGCACATCTAAATTATTTCTTATGTAATTACAACTTAATATTCATTGTTTATAATGGTTATTGGTTATATGGTTATAACGGCTAATGTTTTCTGTACCCCTCATTTCCTCCCACTATCCCTAAAACATGGTAATCAGCATTCTTCCCTCAATTTGTATGAGATTACCTTGTAATATCCCACATGTGAGTGAGCTTCTGTATCATTTGTCTTCCTTTTCCTAACTTATTTCACATGACATACTCTCCAGTTGTATCCTAGTTATCACAAATAGTAGGATCTCATCCTTTTACTGACTAAATAATATTCCATTGCAAACAAACACCACACTTTCTTTATTCACCATATGGTGCACACTCAGGTTGACTGGATATCTTGGCAATGGTGCTAAGTACTCTGAAGAACATTGAAATGCATTTCTTTTACACACTGCTTTCACTTTCTTTGGACATCGACTCAATAGGTACGATAGCTTATCTTCATTGTCAACTTGATGGGATTTGGAATTGCCATCGAGACAAGGCTGAAGGACATCTGTGAGGGGTCATCTAGATTAGGGCATTTGAAGTAGGAAGACCCACTATGAACGTGGACTACCCTTCCGGGGACTGGGAGCCTGGACTGTTTAAAATGTAGAAAACAAGCTGAGCACAAACATTCTTCACTCTCGGTTCCTGACTGTGAACAAAATGTGGTCAAATGCTTCTTGTTCGGGCCACAGTGGGCCATTCCTGCTGGAACTATTAAGACTGATAAGCCCTTCCTCCCTTATGTTCCGTTTGCCAGGCGTTTTGCCACAGCAAGCAGACAGAGAACTAATACAATCCTAATATAATACAATACAATACTAATACAAACCTACCTTTGCATTCACTGTTCCATTTAGTCTACTCACTAGCATTTCCCCACTTCATAGATAAGCAAATTATGGCTAAGGGAGGCTAAATGAATTTCCTAAGCTTGTACTGCTAGTGGATAATGGAGCCTAAGTATAGGGTCACCTCCAAGCCTCAGGTGTGTCCATGCACACACTGCAACCACTCACCAAAGAGTCATCTTCTGCATGCTTATGATCTATTAGCCAAAGCAAAGTCAAGAGGTATTGATTTCACTTAGGAAAAACTACAACCCCACTGCTCCTGTTGATGTTACTTGCCATTATGACTTTGTATGGAGCCTCAAACTTCTGTGAAAAAAGATGATCTATATAACTCAAGCGTTTTGGTGTAAATAGTTTGGAAATGCACACGTGACACATGAAGTCCTCCTTGTCACTGGTGCTTGACCTTCATCCCAATGAGAGTCAAGCTAGTGATGCATTCCTTAGAAACTCAGCCTGCCCTGCAGAATGCTTTCTTCCCTTTCTGAAGAGATGGGTTATCCTGAAGCCTGAAGCTGACCCAGTAAGCAACAGAGCCACGATTGACCACAGGTCCCAGGACACACCCCCCTTACCCTGCTCTGAACCTGTCACCATGTTACCTCATGTGTGAAGTTACCAGCACGGACAGAGCCTCAGACAGCTGGGCTACCCAACTCTTCCAGAAACACTTGCAGAGATTGCCTCTTACCTGACCTGAGGAGCCCATCTGATGAGACACATTCCTCCCATTCTTCCCTAGGCAGAAGATCTTCAAGCTCCTTGGCTGTTTTCACATGTGGCTGCTGCCCATTGTAAAACTCAGTCCCTGACCGCTGCTTAGGTTTTTGACTCCATTTATTCTTCCTCTTGTTGTGGCTGTTTGTGAGGGTTAGAGGTGTGCCAATTGGTGATCTACTGACCTGGCAGAGTTCCTGTTCTCTGTGTCTCTTCTCACCCTCCTGGAAGCTGTGTTCTCTGTGGTTGAGGATGCATTGGTGAGTGGGTTTTTAGTCTTCAGTAAATAGTTACTAAGCTTGTGTTTAGTTTATGTATTTGGAATTATTGGGGGACTTATCTCACCTGTATTTTTCAGGGTTCTATAAAAGAACAGAAGTGATAAAATGAATATATTTATTCATATGTATATATGCAATTGGGGTTTAATATATGTCATATTTAATATGTTCCATGGAGTTTATTATATATATGAGATCATTAGACTGGATTACAAGGTATGGCCTATGTAGTCCAGCAATGTTTGTCTCACACTGGAGAAGCTTGAGAATGTGGCACTTCTTCAGTATTCAAGGCTGGATGTCTTAGCAATCCCAGTCAGAATCAGAAGGCCTGCAGGATTTCTGGAGAGGGCTGGGCTTCAGTCTGCATTGGATCCCTGAAGAGCTTGGTTCTACTATCAGTGAAGGAATGTCATAGAGACAGGGTAAATGTATTTGGATGCAAAAGTGAGGTCAAGCAGGCAAAAAGCAAAGCTTCCTTCTCCTGTGTCCTTTCATATGGGCTGCCACCATATGGACCATCTAGGGTGGGTCTTTCCACTTAAAACACCCAGATCAAGAACTTCCCTCACAGGAGTGTCCAGCAGCTTGTGTTTTAGTTGATTTCAGATGCAGTCAAGTTGACAACCCAAATTAACCATCATATTGCCTCCTACTAGACTTCAGGTTACTTGAAGACAAGGGAATGCCCGGCTCTCAGAACAGGGCTCCTACAGCAGAGAGACTACACTTGTCACCACAAAATGAGACCCACTGACTACCTCCCCCATGTCACCTCTATCTCCAATCTTGGCATTAAATGGGTACAGGGAACCTTAGGGATTCAAGGTTTTTTAGTCTTCAATAAGTAGTTACTGAGCTTCTGTTTTGTAGTAGATACAGATGAAAGAGACAAATTGTAGGACCATGATTCTGACAGATCAGAGTCACGGAGTGGAGTGCAGTGCTCCTTAGGCAGGGGGAACAATGCGTAAGAGAAATATGACGACTTTCTATGCAGCCGTTGCTTCTGGATGTCGCATAGACCACAGTAATTGGTCCTACTAAATTTGTAGTGACATTCTATTATTTGGCGAGTTGTTTGCTACTCACACTACTTCATCCCACAAATAGTGGCCAGATAGTAAAAATGACAAACGGTTGGATCCTGGGTCTGATCTTAAACCCTGAGCCATTGCTCCCTCCCTAACCTGCTCAGCAGCTCCAGAGAAAACAAATGCAAAACCTCAGATAACAGGAACCTTCCCAAAGCCTGGCCTGCTTCAAAGCCACATGCTGACAAGTGCATTTTTTTCTGATGTTTCAAGGGCTTGGAGAGAGGAAATATGTGAAGTAAGCAAGGTAATTGGCTCCAAATATTTCCTTTTTTTCCTTCAGAACTTGGGAACATAAAAAGGGCTTTGTAGAAAATGTAAGATCAATTAAATGACATCATGGTGGGGGGATTGTTTCCAAGCATCCAGATAGGGCTAGTGTCACCACAGAGTTATTAAAACCAGAGTAAGGAAGGATACTGCAGGAGAAATATAAAGAGGTCCCTGAAGATGTCATGCTACTGACCCTGAGTGCATCCTCAAGTCAGTCAGCCGAGCTCACACCATGATGTAGTCCATTGAGCTCCACTTGACACTGCTGACATCTGGAGCTTCTGTGTTACCTTGAGCTACCACATTTGTGTAATCTGTTACAGGAGTCATAGGGATGAAAATAATATCGCATGCTATCCCGAATAATATTGCCATTTCAAACAGTCGTTTTTGAATAATGCAGTGAAAGGAACAGGCTGTTGAGTTAATTTTCACTGTTTCCGAATGTGTGAAATTGTCCAGCCACATATCAAGTTTGAGCTTTTTACCAACAGAAATAGTAGAGTGTGCACGTTAAAGCCATGATGAGTTGATAAAAGCCATCACATCCCCTCTCTGCTTTTTTCCCCCTTTTCTTTTTGAGAAAGTAAAACCTGGGAGGTGGGTGAAAGGACAAAAGAGGAGGGATTTCTGCTACTCAATTCAGCTGCCACTCCTGCTCTTGGAGATCATGTAGCTAGGCCTTCTGTCTCTGAAGTACCTTCAGGACCACATGCCAGACAGCCGGGAAGGGAGTGTCTCTATAACTACCTGTCTGGCTTATTCTCTGAGACATCAGCCCAGGGGGGGGGGAGAGAGGGAGAAAGAGAGAGAGAGAGAGAGAGAGAGAGAGAGAGAGAGAGAGAGAGAGAGAGAGAGAGAGAACAAAAGAGAAGTTGGAGAAATCGAGAGGAGGGAAATTCCAAGGAAGAAGAACTGGTGTAAGAGGCAAACAAAGGTGTGAGGTCACCTTCTTTTCTCATTGAGTTCCCAAGAAGATTGAGCTAAAAAAGAAAGAGGGAGAGGAAGAGACAATAAGGAGAAAGAGAGACATGGTGACATAGGACATACAAAGGGATTTAGACCCGTAACAGTTCTGGTCCTGGTGAAATCTGGTGCTTAGGCTGGACAGGTATCCTTCTGTACCTCAGGTGTGAGCTTATCCTTGCTTAGTAAGATGCTATAAAGAATCTGATACAGGTGCTTTCTCTAGCAATCCCTGTCAGGCAATGGTCTGTGTGACCATGCTTGGCAGTTATCACAGGCTTTGTGGGACCTGTCTTGACCAATCAGTATCTTTACTATTCCCCAACTTGTATACACTACAAATTTTTGAGCCTTCCCAAGCTGTCACCACCTATGGCTTGTCCTCATTGTAGCCTGTCTACTTGTTTGCAAAGTTGGTATCATGCCTCTTAGAAATTTGTTCAGCTTTTAAGCTGTGGTATGTACTTACAGATGGTGCACATATGACCTTTGCAGCCAATTGGAGAGAATCAAGTAGCCAAAGACTCTGCAAAAGGGTGATTACAATGTGATTAGACAATAAAGTGTTGGTCTTCTAGCCTTTGTTTTTCCCTGTGTTCTCTTGTGACCATAACTCTGTAGCTGTTCCAGGAGAAACATGTCTGAGTAGTGACACAGGAGAAAAATCCAAGGATGTGGGCCTAGAATACTGAGTATAATTTTTCTCTGGTTATTTGGCCTAGAAATAATTTCTTGGTAAAAAATCTAGAGAGTATAAAGTAATCCCTCACAGGTATAATAGAAAAACACCAAGATTATAGCTATAACAGTCTGAAGAGAATGCTGCTGGAGAAGCATTTGGCTTTCATGGGGCAGCTGAAGGCAGCCAGTACCATGTGTACACAGGATCAGAGAAACCCTAGGGTAGATCTCACAGAACAGAGCCTCCACAGTGGTGACCTTGTGCTATAGAGAGGTCCAGAAGTGTGCTGAGGGATGTACTTTGAGTAGCACTTTCCTGAGGGAGAAACTCACCCATGCATTCAAATACCCCAAACAAACACTGCTTATGTTGTGTGCCCTTGGACACCACAGTGGGATTCACACAGAGTGCAGCAAACCTTCAAGTAAGGTGGGAGTGACTTGGGAGGTGATCGTGTGTAGAGAGATCAAAGGATAAAGAACAGTTACTTATGCTTTGCTAAGGTTAGCTGAGCAGAGAAGGTGCCTGTTTCACAGTGAAATCCATGGTAGGAAATAGGATACATTCTTGAGTGTGTATTGGGTGGATACCTGGATCCAGCTACAAAATCCTAAGATCCAAGTACATTCGTAAGCCTGATGCAGCTCGCACAGTGTCTCCCATGTCTCTTACTCAAGAAAGTCAAAATCACAAGGCAGTGATAGCATCCAATGGTCCCCAATTCTTTTCTTAATCTAATGTCTACATGCTGAGTCTTTCAGATTACTTTTTAAAATTTAAATTTATTTATTTAATTACTTCACAGCCTGATCCCAGTCCTCTCACTTATCTCCTCCTAGCCCTACCCTCATGCCTCTCTCTTCCCTGTTCCCCCTTCCTTATTCTCAGAGAAGAGGAGGCCCCCAAGCAGTATCAACTTATCTTGGCATCCCAAGTCACATCAGGACTAAGTACATCCTCTCCCATTGAGGCCAAACAAGGAAGCCTAGCTGGGGAAAAGGATCCAAAGGCAAGCAACAGAGTCAGAGACAGCAGCTACTCCCATTGTTATGGGTCCCACATGATGATGACCAAAGTGCACATCTGCTACAATGTTTAGTGGGTCTAGATCCATCCCATGCATGCTCTTTGGTTGGTGGTTCAATCTCTCTGAACTCCATGTGTCCAGATTAGTTTACTCTGTAATTCTTCTTGTGATGTCCTAAACCCCTTCAGTTCCCTCAGTCCTTCCTCCCACTCTTCCACAAGACTCCCCTAGCCCTGCCTATCCTCCACTCTTCTTACACCTGATCTCCACACCCTCTCCAACCAAGTCCCATCTATTTTAGATGTCCAGTTTATTTCTCCTCCTGCATGAGATTCAAGCATCCTCCCTTGATACCTCTTTGGCTTCTTTGGGCATGTGGATTGTGGCATGGTTATTGTGTTCTTTATGCTAATATCTACTTATGACTGCATACATACTATGCTTGTCTTTCTGGGTCTGCATTACCTCACTAGGATGGTATTTTCTAGTTCCATCCATTTAGCTGAAAATTGCATGATGCCATTGTTTTTAATAGCTGAGAATAATCCCATCGTGTAAATGTACCACAGTTTCTTTATCCATTCTTCGGTTGTTCTACCTTATTCCTAGTTTCTGGCTATTATGAATAAAGCTGCTATGAACATAGTTGAGCAAGTGTCCTTGTCATATGGTGGAAAGCATTTTGGGTATATGCTGAGGAGTGGTATAGTATATCTGTGTCTTGAGGTAGACCTATTCCCAATTTCCTGAGAAACCTCCATATTTATTTGCACAGTGGTTGTACAGGTTTGTACTCCTTACAGCAATGGAAGAGTGTTCCCCTTCCTTCAAATCATCCTCACCAGTATGTGCTGTCACTTGAGTTTTTTATCTTAGCCATTCATGGTATTGGCATAAAAACAGACAAGTTGACCATTGGAATTGAGTAGAAAACCAGAAATAAACCCACACACCTATGTACACCTGATTTTGACAAAGAAGCCAAAAAAAAAAAAAAAAAACCCTACAATGGAAAAAAGAAAACATCTTCAATAAATGCTTCTGGTCTAACTAGATGTCTGCATGTAGAGGAATGCAAGTCGATCATGTTTATCAGTCTGCAAGAAAATCAAGTCCAAGTGAATCAAAGACTACAACATAAAACTGGATACACTAAATCTGCTGGAAAAGAATGTGGAGAATAGCCTTGAGCCCATTGGTATAGGAGACAACTTCCTGGAGAGAACACCAACAGCTCAGGCACTAAGGTCAACAATAATAAATGGGACCTCATGAAACTGAAAAGCTTCTGTAAGGCAAAGGACACTGTTTAACAGAACAAAACAGCAACCTACAGATTGGGAAATGATCCTCACCAACCCTACTTCTGACAGAGGGCTAATATTCAAAATACATAAAGAACTCAAGAAATTAAACACCAACAAATCAGATTGCTATTATTGAGTTCACAGTCTTCTAAAAAGACAGACATATCCCTTCTGCCATTCGTGATTGCAACAACAGAAATGAGTGCTACTTCAAAACCAGATTCCTCCAAGTATTGAATGATTCACTGAAACAGCACTTATACACATTATTATTATTTTTTAATATAAGGACAGAAATGGACATATGGCTCAGTGGTACAGAATACTGGCTGATTCTGGCAGCTCACATTTGTCTGTAACTCCACTTCCAGGGGACCCATGGCACTAAGCATGCATGTAGTGCACATATCTGTACATGCAGGCAAAAATACCTATACACATAACATAAAACAAATAAATCTTTAAAAATTAAATATAAAGACAGTCTCATAACAGGCACATAAAGAATTCAAATATTTCCCTTTCATTGCACGCGCTTGCGTGTGTGTGTGTGTGTGTGTGTGTGTGTGTGTGTGTGTGTATGTGTGTATATATGTGTGTGTAGGGGGGGTGATTGTGGCTCACAGAGACTGAATCACCAACCAAAGTGCATACATATCCTGGACCTAGAGCCCATAAACATCTGTAGCAGATGTGCAGCTTGGTCATCATGTGGGTCCCCTAACAATTGGAGCAGGGGCTATATCTGACTCTGTTGCTTGCCTTTGGATCCCTCTATGATACCTAGTCTTTCTGTCACTTGATGTGCCAGGGTGGGTTGGTACCCAGGGAGGGCCTCCCCTTCTCTGAGGGAATGGCAGAGGGCTATGTGGGTGGAACTGGGAGGAGAGGAGAGAGGGGGTTTTGATCAGGCTGTAAAGTAATTAAATATATACATTAATAAAAAATCAAACCCTGAGATAAAGTGAAAGGAAAAAAAAAAGATTTATCCTCCCTAAGCTTGAAATTCCTGGGAAAATACCGGTGTCATGGAATCCATTGTTTCCTTAGTCTAACAGTCAAATATTGTCATCTTTGCAGGCTAGTTACATTGAAAACACCACTGGGATCATGTTTTGTCCTGATAACCAAAAGCAGCCAACGAAAGTGAGTAAAGGATAAGCTGGGATGAGTGACAGAAGACAACAGAGGATACGATGTCTGAGAAAACTGAGGTACCTCTGGCAACATGCCCATGCAGGCAGCATCGCCTTTCCCCAAACTGCAAATTACCCAGCAAGGAAAAGAAGTGTTGATAGAATTAATTAGTACCTGGAAAGCGATTTCACACTAGAATAAACAGTGGGTGCAAAAAGCAATAAGTATATTGTAAACTCCAGATCTTAGGCAGGAGACTTGATAATTTTTTTTAAAATAAAAGGTGTCAAATGTTACCAGAATGACCAGAAATCATATTGTTTATCAAAACCAGCAAGTGAGGTTTGAGATGAGGCACTAGACACGGATGGACCACATGCTGAGGATAAAAGCCTCCTTCTAGAACATGGGCTTCTGCCATGGAGATACATGCAGCTTGTCTCTGTCTCAGTGAGCCAAGGAGGAGGGATGCAGTGTAGCTTAGAAGTAGAAAGGGATGGAGGCTGTTGAAGGCTGTCTGTAAAGATGGCCCTTGTAAAGATCTTGAAAGTGAAGAATGAAAGAGACAAAGAAAGAAAGGAGGAAAGGAAAGAGGGAAGAAGATAGAAAGAAGCAATTTCACTAAAGTATCCATGATGGCGGATCATCACTGTTAATGTCTTTGGGTTTCAAATCACCATGGAAACAAATCTTTGAACATGTCTGTGAGGGATTATTTAAATCACTAATGGTGGTGGCAAGACACATTCTAAACATAAGCACTGCTATCCCATGGATTGGGGTCCTGGACTGAATAAAATGTAGAAGTGAGCCACTCACAAGAACTCAACTGTCTCTGCATCCTGACTGTGTACATAGTGTGACCGTCTACCTTAGGCTCCTGCTGCCATGAATTCTCACTGTAATGGGCTGCCCTGTGGAACTGAGAGCCCAAGTAAACTCCTCTTCTAAGTCGCTTTGGTGAGGTATTTTGTTCCAGCAATGTGGAAAGTAAATAATACAGAAAATTGATATCTGAGGAAAGCTATTACTGCGATAAGCCTGACCATGGAGGTACTGAGACTTGGTTTGTGAAAAAAAAATTGAACTTTGTGTTAAAAAATCCCTTGAGTACTGTAAATTTATCTTAATGGGCCACTCTGACGGGGACTAGAAAGACAAGGTGGCCAGGAGACGTGTGGAAAGCAGAAGCTTGGCTCATCTCATTTCAGAGAACAAGAGCTCTAACCGAAACTGGGGTTGGAGGCCATTCAGGAGATAGTGTGGATTTGAAGATTTGCTTCTCAGTGGTGGTGATGTTTTGAGAAGTTATGGAACCCTCAGGAGGTGTAACATTTCTCAAGAAGGCAGCTCACTGGGGAGGGCTTTGAGAGTTTATAGTCTCACCCACCTCCAGTCTACAGTCTCTGCGTTGTCTTTGTGGTTCGAAATGTAACGTCCCAGCTTCCTGTTCTAGCTTCCTGCTGCCATTATGGATTCTTCTGTTGGAACAGTAAGCCAAAACAAACTCTTTCATAAGTCACTTTTAGTTATGATGCTTTATAACAGCAACAAACAGTAATAACTACAAAAGTTGTTGGTTCTTGTGAAGAACCTGATTTATTTTATTTTATTTTTTATTGTTTATCTTTTTTTTACATACACATTTATATTATCACACATATATACAATAAATACCTACAGCAAGAAGAACCATGAAACAATCAGGAATTATATAAATGTTACAGTCATAGTGTTTTGGCTATTTGTATTTGGCAACTTTGAAGAAAACAGCTTTCCTATCTTAGTGAATCTAAAATTCTGAATGCCAATCAATATTTATAATATCTCATCTTTATCAACTTAAAACATGTATCTAGATCTAAAAACATCTTAATCCATAAACAACTAAGATTCATTGTAAAAACTAAACTATCTGGTCTTCAATCCCATCAGAGACCTGAGAAGGAATAAAATTAGTTATCTGAGTAGAAAGGAAGTGCAGGTTAGCAGCTTCCAAAATGAGAAAATGAAAAAGACGTTTGATGCCTAAATAGTTAACCAAAACTATCTATAATGTTATAGTATTATCTTCACCTGTCTGGCCCAATATATTGACAGACATATTTGTGAGGCAGGAACTATTGAGGACTTGCTTACCCTGTCTTGGCAGAGTTTGGCTGTCGACTGTGCTTGCATCCACGCTTGCCCATTTTTAGGCAGAATTCTGTCTGTGACAGAAGCAAGGACATAGTTCCAAGTGCTTGTTTGCCACATTTGAAGCCATCTCCATAAGGAGGTCCACTGATGCTCATCATCTTCTTTGAGGTAGGCTGGGTGTTGCCAGGAGTTAACCTGTCTCATTGTCACTGATCTTTAAAATAATAAAAACATCTTTAAATGCCATATTCTATAGGTCTCTGAGTTTTTTTGAAGACCTTATCTAACTTTTTTACTTTAGCTATAGAAGGAGGACTACAGAAACATATAGGTATGATAAGACAAAAAGTAGCTTAGTGAATCTACTCAACTTAATGTCTTAATTGTTATTCACAAGGTTATTTTTAATTCACTGGTATAGAATTTTGTATATTGATGCAAAATATGTTTAATTTTGATACATTGGTATAGAATTCAAATTTAAGATTATTCTTTACACATTATATATATTTCTACTCTAATATGAGGTATTGTAGCCATAAAACTCAATTATAATACAAGGTTTACTTCCAATACTTTGATAGTGCTATTGTAGGCTGCTTAGGATAATTAAGTAATACAAGCTAATTGTTAGTTGATCAAATCATGGTCATATCAATTACAAGTTTATTTTTGTCACAAGAACATCCATCCTGAGTTTAACAGATTGATTGTTTTTCAAATGTGTAGAGGACTTTGGAGCTGTGGGTGAGAAAAGTTATTGAACTATGTAAGCATAGCTTAAACAGGCAATTCTTGTACTTGGAAGACAACACTAGTTAGGAATGTAGGCTGTGGCTGCCTGGCTAATAAAGTTTCAAAGGGAAACAAAGTCTCTAATAGCAACCAGGTTAGAATCAATTCATGTGGTATTTTGGCAAATATTCTGGCTGTTTTCAGCCCATGCCCTCACAATTTGTATGACAGCATAATGTGGACTCTGTTACATGGTTATTGATGATAATAGTTATGTGGGTGTACAATGAAAAAGAACAAATTGGGCAAAAGGGGTTACAAAGTATACACTTTTGAGAGGAAAAGAACAATAGGAATCATAATCAAGTCAGGGCATGCGCTAGAAAAACATTAGTACCATTAAGGAGAAGGGTTGTCTCTGCATTGAAATAGTGATGAGGTCACCTTCAGAGAAATAAACTATCCTGCTGTGCTTCTAACTTATGAATGACGGAAGCTTAAAAGGTTTATTACTCTTAGAAAGCAACGTTTCAACACATAAAACTCCTATAAATGTGGTAGAAGTAGGCAAGGGTCCTGCTCAGGCTGCCAGCTGTACTTGATAATGCCATCTTCATGGAACTGGCTGTAAAGGTTTGAAGGTAGGATACAAGATTCATATAGTTTTCCTCAACTGCGTCAGAGAGATGGTGAGGCTAGGCAGTGCATGGCAGGGAGGTCCCTGTGAGAAAGCTATGAGAGGCTGTTGTAAGAAGCACGGAAAGTGAAGCCTGAGTTGCAGTAGAGACCCCAAAGCCGTGAGGCATATGCCAAGGAGAGCTGCATACTGAGAGTGAAGCCAGCCCAGCAAAGAGAAGTGGAACCATTTAATTCCCATGAAACTAAGGTCCTAGATACCAGGCATGGATCTACCAGATGCAGTGTTTGGCCTGCTGGATTATCTTGTTTTGGCCCAGTATTTCCTCACTATGTCCTCATTCTTCTCCTTTGGACAAGAAGTGCATATTCTATACCACTGCATGCTGGAAGTATATAATTTGTTTTATGTTTTACATGTGTCACAGTTAAGATATTGCATTGATCTATTGCTGAAGACAAAACTTCCATATGTCATTGAACATGAAGAATATAGCTGGTGCCTAACTAGAAGTTTTACCCATACTGACTAAGATTCATGGTATTGGAAGTCACTCTTCACACTATTGAAGGAGAAAGACAATCATCAAAATCTTGCAACTATCAACTCTGAAACTTACAACAGTGACGCACCTGCAAAATATTCCTGTGCAATAGTGACATAAAAGTTACGGGAGTAATTGGCTACTTTCTGTAGGGTATAAAGTCCATCCCACAAGAAAGAACCCATATCTAACACTGCTAAAATGACAAAGATGTGAGACTAGAAAGGTCATGGGACTTGGGGTAAAAACATACTACTATTATTCTGCTAAAAGGGAAGTAGCAATAAAATAGTCATGTATCCTAGAGGAATACTGCTATACTCATAGTTCAATGTCTTCTTCAATGCTCATCAGAGAGGTCTCTTCTTGCAGATGTGAATTAACATCGAGACCCACAAATGGACACTATGAAGAGAACGAGACATTTTGGGAAACCCAATCCTAAATGGGATGTCTTCATCAAAGCTTTTCTCTAAAGCTCAGGGATCTATTGGAAGCGGAAGCACGGAGATTGTAAGAGCCAGAGGCGATGGTTGATTTCAAGGAATTTGTGTTTTCCAGATACTATAGGACTGAAGCACATGAACTCACTGAGATTGTGGCAGCACACACAAAACCTGCACAGGGTTAAGCCAGATGGGGGTCCCAGCATTGAGAATAAAAGGTGGGTCCAGGCTTCTACCCCCAATCAACACTATCTTCATTTGATACCTACTGGTAAAGGAAAAGCCAGTTTTCTCTAATAGATTATTATTGGGTGTATTAGCCATACTTCAGGCCAGTGCCCATGCCCAGAAGTAGTATGACAATACAAAAGAAACTCAATGATATTTCTGTAGACAGCGTGTGTGTATGTGTGTGTGTGTGTGTGTGTGTGTGTGTGTGTGTGTGTGTGTATGAGATTTTGCTTTGTTTGGGCATTTTTATCTTATTGGGCTTTTGAGTTCCGATTGTGTGTGTGTGTATGTTTTAATTTTTTGTTGGTAATGTTTTGCCTTTTTATAAGTGAGAGAAAAAGCATAAATTGGATGAGTAGTGATGTGGGGCAGGATCTGGGAGGAATTGGTAGAGGGAGAAATGATCAAAACTCACTCTATGAAAAAAATTCAACTAAAATAATGTCTTTCCTTGAGTCTCAGAAGATAATTTTGGCTTTTAAGCAGTGCTGAATCTGTGAAAAGCTCCAGAGACTTTTGAATTTGGACTAAGTAAATGTCCATGAGCCTATGGGTGAATGGAGTGTGATGGTTTAAGTAAATAATGTCTTCTATAGTCTTAGGCATTTGAGCACTTGCTCTGCAGTTGCTGCCTCTGTTTAGGGAGGATATAGAACCTTTAGCAACTGTAGCATTGCTAGAGTAAGTCAGTCACGCAGAGAGGCTCTGAGAGTTTAATACCTTCTCCCATATCCAGTTCATTCTCTGCTTTATGCTTGTGGGCCAAAGATGTGACCTGTCAGCTTTTTGCTCTAGCCATTTGCTACCATGTAGCCCTTGCCATTATGAACTCTCGTTATGGAATCATAAACCAAAATGAATGAATTTTCCAGGAAATTGATTTATTTTCAAGGTATTGTTTCCTATCATAGGAACAAAACCCAACTCATAAAATTATACTGGCGTGGCTGGCATGGTGGTGCACACCTGTAATATCAGCTCTCAGGAGGCAGAGGCAGGTGGATTTCTGTGAGTTTGAGGCCAGCCTGGTCTAAAAGTGAGTCCAGGTCAGCCAAGGCTGTTACACAGAGAAACCCTGTCTCAAAAAAAGGTAATAATAAATAAAATTACACTGGTATGCTTGTATAAATACCCAGGCATTGGTAACCAACTTAAACTTTAACCTCCATTCCCTACATGAAGTAGGACAAGGAATTGCTTCAGGTTTAATAAGATAATCTTGAAGTATTAAATATCATCCTGGAGTAACTTACATGTTGCCAAAAATTAGTCAAAGTTTAGTCTACAAAACTCATTTAGCTCTTTGGTGATTCCAAGGATGATTTTGGAATTACTTAGGATTTACATGTCAGGAAATGGAGAGCCTTACCTAATAAAGGTTTCACAGCATCATTAGTTCTAAAAGGGCTGATACAGAGAAAAAATGAGAATATATAAATTATAAGCATTTGGAATGATATAAGGTCTTATTAGGAGAGTGTATGGTTTCTTAATAATTTTATTAGTAATTTGAGAATGTTGTATAAGATTTTTTGATCCTATCCACCCTTTTACTCCCAACTCTGCTAAAATGTACCTTCTTTCCTACTCACTCAACTTTGTGTCTTTTTGCCCTTGCATGAAGACCAACCGTGCTGTCCAAATACTCTCAAATGTGTGGCCTTCCACTACAGTGTGATGTGAGTATGTTTTCTGTTAAGGTTTAAGTTGTATTGTAGAGGCTATTGAAACATGGATTTCTTGGACCCATCAGCCTTGCTATACTTGCTTTGATGGTACATTCCTATTTTTCTTTCACTACTCACTCCAGAGATAGGTCTTTGTATGGGGTATAGAAAAACAAGACATTTTCAAGTTTGATTGTATGGGCTGAAGTACTAATAAACTTCCTCAATTTCGTCGGGCTGGAATTCCATTTTTCAGCCCTGGATGTGGCTCTTTTGTCTTTTTTTTCCAGTTCCCAACCCATAGATGTCCCTCTGCTAGGATATAGACCTTGAGCTGATGCATGTCAGCCTGCTTCAGCCCTGATGATGCACACTTCTGCTCCCGGCCCCTCACAATATATGGGTGAAGCTTTACCTCTTGAGACTTGTGAGGTGGCTGCTCTGCTCTCTTAATAGGTCAAATATTTATCATAAGACAGATAACCTAGTGACTATGAGGCTCGCTTTATGTGTTGTGAGCATATTAACCCAGAAACACAGGCTGACATGTTGGTGCCTTTCTATAGCAATATAGCAATATAACAAATGTCAACAGTAATTGAATAACAATACATTCACAAGGTACATTTACTTTTTTGGTTGAAATTTTGCCAGTCAGTTTTAATTTCTTTCTCTCTGTAGCTGGTTGTCGGCAAACACAATGTCTTTGCTTCTTTTTCTGTGGCTTTGGGGAAAAAAAAAACTAACAAAGAAACTTAACAGATAAGGAAGAAAGGGGGTTTGTTCAGCTCACCAGTCCATATTAAGCCCATCACTTTGGGGACATCAAGGAGGAAGGGACTTGAAGCATCTAACCAGGTCACATCCATGAGTGAGAGAAGAGAGAAATGACCTAATGCACATGTGCTGCTGCTTGCCTCACTTTTTCACTCTTAAACAAACCTAAATGCTCTACCCAAGGCACAGAGTAGTTGTTGTGTCTTCCAGCATGAGAGATCATAATGAGGACAATGTTCCAAAGACACACCCTAGGCACAGTCTAGATTCTGCCAAGTTGACCATAATAACTAACCATCACACACATATTCATTTATTTTTTATCTTAGTTACTTCAATTAACTCGCAGGTCACTTATCACTTGTCAAACAGTAATCAGTTTAATCCTGATATATACATATCTGGGCTACAAAAGGGCTAGAGAGGCTTCAGCAAAGTTCAAGGGGTCCAAAAGAGGCCTTACTGGAGCTGATGTAGATTCAAAATGAGTTACTGAAACAGTTAGGAAGATTATTAAGGAATCGGTTGGAGATTTGCTAGAGGTGTAGAGCAAAAGATTTAGGGATTGCAGGGGCTGCAAAGTCAGAAGACTGAGTTGGGGTTTGGGATTGAATCCAGTTTCAGAGGCAAGGTACAGAGCCACGGTGACCATAGGAGAGAGATACAAGACAAGTTATTGACATACAAACAAGTAAACAGATGGGTAGCAATCTGAGTGTGCTGCAGCATCAGCCAAGTTTAGCTGAAATCCCAGGCACAGTTAGGGGTTGTTTGTTTGTTAGTCTGAGTCTCAGATGACTGATTGTTAGGGGCCGTCATCATTGTAGCACTAGATGTGCTCCTTTTTTGGGAGGGGGTTGTCTAGATGAGAACAGTGCATATATGGGCAACATTAGGAATAA
Organism: Acomys percivali; assembly: GCA_907169655.1. Taxonomy (NCBI): domain Eukaryota; kingdom Metazoa; phylum Chordata; class Mammalia; order Rodentia; family Muridae; genus Acomys; species Acomys percivali. Next base: position 84,143,905 of record OU015749.1, read on the forward strand.
AGGAAAGCATTTTCTGGAGTGTTTCCTTTCAAGTGTGTTGTAATGACATAGTTCCCTTTCTTTCTTTCTTTCTTTCTTTCTTTCTTTCTTTCTTTCTTTCTTTCTCTTTCTTTTTTTGCAACTTGAGGAGGAGTTTATTTCATTTTAAAGGTAACAGTCCATCATGAAGGGAAGCAAGGCCAGGAGCTCAAGGCAGGAACCAAAGCAGAACCATGGAGAAGTGGCGCTTACTGGCTTGCTCAGCTATTTTTATTATATAGCTTAGGGCCACCTACCTAGGCATTGCACTACCCACAGTGGGATGGACCCTCATATATCAGGTAGCAACCAAGAAAATGCCCATGGACACACCCAAGGGCCAGTCTATTGGAAGAAGTTCCTCAATTAAGGTTTTCTGTTTCTGGATGTGCCAGGTTGATGACCAAGATTGGCCATCACAAAGTTCCTGACCACCCTGCTTAAAACTGAGATCCCTGACTTGGCTTTGGCTATACTTACATCTTCTGATATAGTATTCAGTTGGCTTATTTAACTGTTTTTTAAATTTAAATTTTATTAATTTATTCAGATTACAACTCAATTATTTCTTGGAGCTATCAGGCTTAGGTTACTTTCTTTTATGGTGTGTTTTTGAGAAGTCTTCATACTTCACTCCAGGGTGAATCCTTGACACACTTTTCTGCAAGGTGCAGCTTTTCTGTGTCTGAAAGGACTGAACTGCTTTCATAGTTTCTGGTGTATTTGATAAGTCTCAGGGCTTATCTTTGCCCTGTGGTTTTAATATGCCCATGTGATCAGATGGTCTCAAATAACTGATGAGTAGGGTGGTATCTTTTGAGTTTAAGACTATGCTGTGTCTCTGATTGGTTGGCCCTAGGCAAGTGATGGTATTTATTTACGCAAGAAGGTATAGTCATCATGTCCTCTGCTCTGTATTCAAAATGGACCAAAGTGCTGAAGACATCTAGGATGAGGTTACTGGGTTACACAATGTGGAGTGACAAATCAGGACACATCCGATTTCAGCAATGTGTGCCTTCTCTGTGACCACTGTTCTCTGCTCTCAGATGATTAACTCCAGAAAACAACCAACACATTATTTTTATCCAGTATTTAAATTTCAGGTAGTGAAGTCTAGTACTAGTGACCATGCCATGCTCAGAAGTGACATGATATGTGTACAGAGAAAGCATTGCAAAGGCTAGCAAGCACTCTTCCTAGGTCCAAATGAGGGTGCACACCAAGGTTAAAGGCAACTGCTTTTCATAGAGCATGTGGATGCAGACAGATTATCCCTGATACTAGCTTACAAGCCATGTCAGGTACACTTCCTCAATATTCGTGTACATCCAGATCACCAATAATCCTATTCTAAAATTAGTTTTCACCCATGTTCTTATGGCTGGCCTATCACAGACTTTGGAAAGATGAACCCATCTGTAGTTTTTCAGAGAATAGTGGCATTTAATATCTCGCAGAAGCTGTGTCTCACAGGAATGGTGCAGCGACTACCACAATGTCATAGATCACAGTGGGGGTGGAGCCAGGCGGGAGGATGCTCTAAACAGTGATTGTTGGTGACTGAAGTAGTTGCTGAGAAAAGGGCTTTTTGTAAGCCATTCTCCTACTCTTCTGCTGAGCCCATCTGCTCAGCCTAAGCTATTTTCCAGTCCTTGGTGCTCTTATTCCTTGAAAATGGGCTTATCCACCTCTAAGTTCAGAGCTGTTGGCCTATTTCTTTGGTTGGAAGTTTTGTCCCTCATAGGCAGCCACATCTGTCTTTTCTCTCTGGGCTACAAACTAATGAGAATGGGAGAGGCCATTTATCATTTTAATAAGATCTCTACATCCAGATATTAGAGGCTTCTACTTTATTGGTACTTTGGGATAGAATACGAAGAAAATCATTACGTCCTTTAGTCAATGGGTTCTGTGAAGGCTGTTCACGTAAGCCACAGAGAGCCTAAATCAATCACCCCTGACACTCTCCCTCCTGGCAAATCTCTTTGCCAGTTGCCAGTGTGGGATATACCTCTTTTCATATCCTCAGCACAGATCCTTCATCCGTTCATATTCTGATATTCTAAAAGTGAAAGTGTTGTGTACACAGCAACTCGGGAGGTATCCTTATACACGTTCCCGAGTTCTGCAGTCAACCTGGGATCTTCCTGTCCCACAGTGCTGCAGCTACTGAAATCAGTCCACTGTACCAGGTGATGTGACCTCCACAAGTGTGGTTGTTGGGAAGATGCCCTTAACCAATTGTTAAACAGGATTCACAGGCTTCTGAAGATTCCAAGATGGGCCCAGGGAACAAGACATTGTGAGTGTAGTGGCTACTGTCTTCAGAACATGAAACATGGCAGTGTCTGTGTGGAGACGCAGATCTACTCACCTTAAGAAATCTCTGACCCAGAGAGACTGAAGATGAGGTAACAATGGTGCATGATGTTCAGAATTCCTAATCTAGTATCAATTTTGCCCTCTATCAGACATCCTCTTTCTCTATTGTATTGTATATTTTGCCTTCTGGGCCTTAGATTCTGCATTGGGATCCCTCAAGTCATTATCACTTAATGAAAGGGTACCTGAAAGTTACCCAAGTGTCACTCAAATCTCCCTCACTCAAGATCACCAAGGTTCCAAGAATGCTTCCTGAACCCCAGTGTTTGCGCTCAAGAATCTCTTTTGCTATGATTCCTTCAGCCTCCTAGGACTGGCCAATCCTACCATGTTATGCTGGAATGCATTTCAAACTTCTTTATAGCAATGTTTGCCTGATTCTACAATAACCTAACTGTAAACATACATGTGGTATCCAGTTGAGCAGACATGAGGAAACAGCTGGGCATCACTGAAGGAGACTTTCTGCTGCTCCCATGATGAATAATGGTGTTCCATATACCACCCAATGGGATTTGTGATCTCTACTAGTTCAAGCCTTGTACTGACCCTGCCTTCAACCAATACTCATGTTTTCACAGAAGAAGGACACAGAGTCTTTGTAATGTGAACCACCTCCCAAGATCTCTAAGTTTGTGGATGATGGAAACAGCTGCACCAACAGTGTGACCCCACTCTGCTGTACAGAAAATGACCCTTGAGACTGGCTGCTCTCTGAACTATGGCACTAGATCTGGCTATTTTACTCGTCATTGACAACCAGTCTTTCCCTACTTCTTGGGAAGAAATTAGCTTTACTTTATACTTGAAAGGGCCTTGAGTATGACTTGACTCTTCAGATCTACACCGCCAGGTGTCAGTCCTCACCGATAGACTCAGACCACTACTCCATGCCTTATTTTTTATGACTTTAAATGGATCTTCCCAAGGACATTTCATTCAGAGGCCTCTCCCAAGCAAGGCTCCATGGGATATTAGGAGCTGCACCAGTAGTACCAACAACAGCATCTTGACCAAGCGCTGGTCAGACTGTGAAGCCTATTTTCAGGTAGGCATATATTTGACCTTTTGTCTTCCCTTCCCTAGTCTACTCTTTTCTTTTTTAATTTATTTATAATAAACTATATGCAGTAAGAACAGTTATGAAACAGTCAGGAAAACCATATGTAAAAGTTACATTCAAAATGTTTAGCTTATTTGTAGTTGGAAACCTTGAAGACAATTCTATCTAACTTATCTAGGTGATTCTAAAGATTTTTTACCTAAATCATTCTCTATTATTATCTTGTAATTTTCAACTTAAAAACATCTTTCTAGACCTTAAAACATTTTCTTAAATCCTAGTAACTTTTAAGCCTAACTGTGAAACTATAACTATCTCATTTTCAAACTCGCCAGAGACTCAAGAAGGAGTAAAATCATTACTTAACCAGGAAGTGCAAGCAGGCAGCTTCCTAAAGTAAGAGATCACAGAGACAGTTTGCTGCCTGGTCAGTCACCCAATCTTGATAATGTTGGAGCATCATATTCAGCCTTCCAGCCCAGTAATATCTGGCAGACATAATTGTGATGCAGGAAATACAAAGGACTTGCTTACCCTGTCATGGCAGAGCTAGTATATAACATGACCATGAGTTTTATTGGCTAACCATTACTTTGTATACGTTAACTATCCTAAATAGTTTGGAATAGCAGCCTTTGAAAGGTCTCAAAGGAACAATACGTTATTCCAGAGTAGAAACATACATACATATATGCATCAAAAATAACCTTAAATTTGAATCAAGGTATAAAATTCCATACTTATGTATAACAATAACCTTAGTTAATGTAAGTCCTTGGTTGGTACAACAGTTTCGGCAGGCCCCCCTGGGCCCAAGCCTAGACACTCAGTTCAGATCTAGCCAATGGATATCTCATTCTCCAGGGTTGTGGGGAGAGCAGGGACAGCCTCTGACATGAACTCTGGTGCACCCAATTTGATCACTTCCCCTTAGTGGGAGGCCCAGCAGCACACAGAAGAAGGAGAAGCAGGTTACCCAGATGAGAGCCAATAGGCTGTGGTCATATGGTCGGGAGGAGATCCTCTTCTGTCAGAGGTTTAGGGGAGAGGAATAGGGCAAAAGAGGGAGGGAGGGTAGGAACTGGAAGATACAAGTGAGGGGATACCAATCAGATATAATCTGAAATACACACACACACACACACACACACACACACACACACACACACACACA
>OU015749.1:84156195-84170650 GCA_907169655.1 Acomys percivali
TCTCTCTCTCTCTCTCTCTCTCTCTCTCTCTCTCTCTCTCTCTCTCTGTGTGTGTGTGTGTGTGTGTGTGTGTGTGAGAGAGAGAGAGACAGAGACAGAGACAGAGAGAGACAGAGAGAGAGACAGAGAGACAGAGACAGAGACAGAGAGACAGACAGACAGACAGACAGACAGACAGACAGACAGACAGACGGACGGTGCTCCTTTCCTCTTGGTTCTGTGTCCAGGCCAGAGAGCTGCAGTAAGCAAGTACCCAGAGGCCTGCTTAACAGAATCTGTGGGAAGCAGACCTGATAACTTGCTTTCTTGCTGTATACTCCCTCTTTCTTCATTCTCTTTTTTGACACTGAGCTTCTGCTATCCTTGTGGGGTACTGACTAGAGAGGGGGTTCTCTGCAGGTCCAGAAGCCATCCTCACCCTACTCCTTTCTCCCTTCTTCTCTCTCTTCCTCATTTCTTCTTTCCTTCTTCTCTCACTTCCAAATATACATTGCCAGATCTTTATCTTTTGAACCTTTAGTATCTGTGTACCTGACCCAGTGCCTTAGAAATGGCCAGACTCAGAGAGGCAGCAGTATGGAGACACAGAGAGAGAGTGATGGAGAAAGAGGGAAGGTGAGAAGAGAAATTTCCTAGTCAGGTCAAAGTTGACAGCTCTATGTCTAGCAGACAAATTGAGTGATGCTCCCAGCAACAGCATATTATCATACCCATACTTACTGTGGGCAACCATGAATAATTACAATAGTTTTGTTGTTCTCACTATCTCTGGGCTCTCCATGACAAATAACTCATGATTATTTATTTGTCTTCATCCATATTCCAGGTACCTCTCCAGGCAATTCAGGCTTAGTGGTGATCAATTATTGCCCTTGCCCAGTTGGCTCATGTCCCAATCATGCCCCTCCTAGTTGCCTCCGAACACTGCTTTTCACACTCAGCATATCACATCATATGTCTACTGTGCAGTAAAACATTTTGGGGTCATGTATCCTCTTTTCCTGGAGATCTCACGGGATGTGTCCTGCATTCACTACAGGGCCAACCTGGCTTTCAGGAGGTTTGTGCTGCCCATACTAGGGTGGGACCACTACTGACTGAACATGAGATATTACTCAATGTGGTATGCTAGTGGAATCAGAACAACAGGAAATGAGTAAAATAAAGGGCAGTGGACAGAACATGATTCATAAGCCAGATACCATTTCAGTAGACTAGAGACATGAACCATGGTAGAAAATCTGTGCATACTCTAGGGAAGTGGTTCTTTCACACGAGTCACATATCAGCTATCTTGTACATAATATATTTACATTACAATGTATAGCACTAGCAAAATTACAGTTATGAAGTGGCAACAAAATAGTTTTATGGTTCTGGGTTACCACAACATGAGCAACTGTATTAAAGGGTCTTAGCATTAGGAATGTTGAGAACCACTGCTTTAGCGCATACATATGGCTAAATATTTGTGGTCCCTTGGGTCCTTTTTCAAACTCATCAATGTCAACAGCTCTTCTCCGCAGATTTAGGGAGATAAGTATGGACACTGGTGAAAAAAGATATGTGACCGAAAGAACAAGAGGTTGGGCCTTCAGCTGTTCCAGCTGATTAAAAGAGCATAGTTTCCCATGACAAAACCAACTCAAAGGCAACAAACTTTGTGATTCTATCTCCATGGTTCTGTGGGAAATGATAAAGGCAGCAAAGTAAACTATTGATGGTTAATGATGTGTGATCATGTGGTATGTGGTGGTGGTGGTGGTGGTGGTGGTGGTGGTGTGTGTGTGTGTGTGTGTGTGTGTGTGTGTGTGTGTTTATGCTGTGAACAAGAGGGCTATATGGTGTTTTAAGGGCCAGTTGACTTAATTAAAACCCACAGAACTGTGGTCCTTAATGTATACTATGGAATGTTTAGTTAATAACAATGTATTGATATTGATTCAACTGTAACATACTACATGCTTTTTACATGTTAGTAGTAATAGAAGACATTTTGTATGGAGTTGGGGGAATGTACATGGCTTCTATTTTTCTATACACATCTTATATAACTTAAAGTTGTTTTAAAAATTAAAGCTATTAATTTTTTAAGGAAATGAATAATAATAATGAAACTAGTATGTAGGTGACCGTGTGAGTTGTCCTGTTCAGTCTTTCAAGCACATTTTAGAAAACTGAATCTTGCCATCATTGGGTAAATTGTTATCTTGATTTTTCTTAGAGATAGTTGGTCTTCAGTGTTGTCCTGGTTTGCATTTTTCTCTTAATTTAATTTAGCACTTTTTAGTTAGCATACAGAAAAATGCATTTCAGTATGACATTTTTATATATGTCTATAATGTATTTTGATGGTATTCTGCGTTACCTAGGGGTAGCAGCATCAACACCCATCAGTTGACCACAACTTTATGGAATGTTTATTACACATATTCCTGACAGTATCTTGGAGTGAAAGAAGGCTGCTTCCTTTGTGTTACTGGTCTTGGGTGGAGTGGGAAAGAGTGTCCTGGGATAAAAACATAACTTTGATGGGTCATCTGTATTAACTCACCTGCTTTTCTAAAATCATGATTTTATTTTCCTGCCTTAAAAAATGTAGTGAAAAACACCATATACCTGAGAGGCTAAAACATTTAAATAACATCCTCCAAGTCAGTTGGATAAAAAGAACAGACAAACCCTGTAGCATTGCTAAGGCTTGGGATCCATATTTCTGCTTTGAATGCTCTCTGATGGGCTCTACTCCAGCTTCCCCCATCAGGAACACCGAGGCCCTCACAGAGTAAGGAAACTGAGTGCTGGGCCAGTGGAGCATGTCTTGTGTGTAGATACTTGAGTGTTCTGCTTTGTTTAAAGAAGACGGAGGAGGCCGTGTCCCCATCCTTCAGCCATAGATCATGTCGAACCTAGGCACAGCTTTCTGAACTTAGAGGAAGGTTCACTCCTATTGCTGGAAGACATGGATGACAATTTCTGCTTCTTAATGCGATGGAAAAATAAGAAATCCCTTCACCAACTGATCAAAAAATGAAGACAGAGAAGAAGTTATGGGAGGGAATAAACAGAGTGAAAGCACTTTATCACTTCAGGTACATCTTAAAGGCTGCAGCACTGTTCTCTCAAAGAGCATATCTTCAGTTCTACTCCCAAGTGAGAGTTTTCTGGGGCCAGATGAAGGAGAATTATCAGAAGTGCTGAAAAAACTGTTTTAAAGCTTTCTGTAGCTAGGGAGTAACTCTTCCCCATTAAGCAAGCCAGAGCTGGCAGGCCAATATCACTGGAGATTAATAACTCTGTTTGAAAAGAAGCTGCAATTAAAGGGTCCCACAGCCCCACCAGCAGACAGAGGCTGTCTTCTGGGGGAACTGGCTCTGGGAAGAGGACGTGCAACAACCAGCAAGACTGGGGTTTTACAGAGAAGGTTGTTAGGAAAAGTAAATTCAGGGCTCTGTGTTTAAGACCAGCCAATGCATGCTCACAAACGTGTTTTAGAAACCTATATGTTGGGATTATTTATTTTTAATAATAGTTTATGGCTTTTTTGACATTTTAACTTAGGTGTTCAATGTGTCTTAATCCTATGTATTCCCACTCTCCTCCCGTTCTTACTAGCACCCTCAAAACATCTCCCCTCCAAGTTCATGTTTTTTCTTTTCTTTTAGATTTATTTAATTTGATATGTATCAGTGATTTGCTGTATGTATGTATGTATGTATGTGTGTGTGTATGTATGTATGTATGTATGTATGTATGTATGTATGTATGTGCAACATCTAAGTGCCTACCTAGTACCTGTGAAAGTCAGAGAAGTGCTTTGGATCTCATGGAACTGGAGTTATGATGGTTGTGAGTCGCTACATGAACACTGAGAATCAAAGCCCAGTCCCCCGCCAGAGCAACAAGTGCCCTTACGTACTAAGCTCTCTTCCTAGCCTCCTCCTCTTTTCCCTCTTCCTTTTCCTTTTCTCCCTTCCTCCCTCCCTCCTTCTCTTCCCCCGCCTCTCTCTTTTTCCTTTCTTCTTTCAAGTATATGACCTATGAGTCTGACTAGTGCTGCCTGTGCATGGGTGGGGGCCCATTCACTGGGGGCATAGGCAGCTTACCGGTAAAAAGTGACACTGCCTGTCCTAGCTGAAACTAAGTAGCAATAGTTCCTTGGCTATGGAAGGGACCTCAGGAAACCTCACCTCATCTATTCTTGACTTTTGACCAGCTTGATCCTGTTCAGGTAATCACAGCTTCTTTGAGCTCCTGTGTAAGCAGCCATGTCATGTCCAGAAGATGTCTATAGACAATAGAAGTGACAAATCATAGACTGGTACTTCTCAAACTATAAATGGCATAAATTCATTAAAATATTTATGTATAATATATACTTACATGTCTTACATGGAAAGTTATGTAAATAAAATTATAAAGTTTTTATAATTTTCACAAATATTTTTAATGTTTTTGTATCATTTCTGTCTATCTCTTTCTGTACTGATATCCCTCCCCCTTTCCCAATTAAGTCACTCTCTATTTTTATGATTTTCTCCTTCATTTAATTTGTGCCTTGCCATTTCCCTCTCTAGTAGTGCCCTTCCCATGGTCCCTTTTAATTTTCTTGGTTCTCTTTGTTACTCTAGGTTATATACTCATTTTTTGTTGTTGTTGTTTTTGGGGTTTTGTTTTGTTTTGTTTTGAGACAGAGTTTCTCTGTGTAGCTTTGGTTGTCCTGGACTCTCTATGTTGACCAGGCTGGCCTTGAACTCACAGCGATATGCCTGTCTCTGCCTCCCAAATTCTGGGATTACAGGCATATGCCACCACACCTACCTTATATAATCACATTTGAAGATCTGTAGCTCTTAACCTCCGCTGAGAAAGAACAGGTGATGTTTGTTTTTCTGAACCTGGGTCACTTTGGCCAATGTGGTATTTTCTAGTTCCATCCATTTCACTGCAAATTTTATAATTTCATTTTTTCCTGAAGCTAAAGAGTGTGCCATGTACTCTGTGTGCACTGCATTTTCATTATCAGTTTGTCAGATGGAGAGTGCTTGGAGTTTTGTTTTTCTGTTTCCCAGCTGGTGGGAACAGAGGGCAACGAACATGCCAAGCAAGGATCTGTGCAGGAAGTGCTGAGTCCTCTGGGCAAGACCAAGGAATCACAGAGCTTGGTTACGTGTTTTTAGAGTTTTGAAATTTTTCCACACTGGTTTCCAGAAGGCCTGAATCAGTTTGCAATCCCATCAATAGTGAATGAGTGTTCCCTTTCCCCGATCTGTTGTCAGTTGTTTTGTTGATCTTTGGCATTCTGACTGCAGTGAGAAGACATTTAATTTTTTCCTTGCTAAGGGTGATGGACATTAAAAAAAAAAAAACATCCTAATTGATTCATGCACCTGAATTCCATTCATTTTTCCTTCCTCTTGTACCTGCCTTCCACCCTTGCAACCTCTCCCCAAAAGAGAAAAAAAATCTCATTGTGGAAGGTGTATAGTGTCACAGTGTGTCCCCCAGTATACTCTTTTGTCCACACTTTGCTTGAAAATGTTCATTGCAATGACTCCTTGCCCTCGTATGAAGCCTCTGGCTTTTGTGACTCAATCAATACTGGAAACTCCCTGAAACTATTCTTGGATGTCCTGTTGTTGCCCTGTTTTGTGGAGATTCTATAGTTTTAGATCTATAGGACCGACCCCTTCATGTACCCCAGCAACTCATCTATAGGGTAGATGTTGGGGGTGGGTAATTCAAAGCCTGGGATCTGGGTCTGAGAGGTACCTGAGCTGGTCAGTCCCCAGCTCTCCCACTCTAACACTCTTGAGGACAGCTCATCCTGCTACCCAGGCAAGGTGCAGGGCCTCCTGTCCCCAGTTTTGCCGCCTGTAAAAGACATGACCAGTTCTCCCACTCTAACGAGTCTGGGTCCGGCTCTACTGCCAGCCATAAGTGGCAAGAGATGAGGGAGGAGAGGAGGGTGTCTCTCCCTCATCTGTGCCATCCTACAGCAGACAAGGGCTAAGTCTGGCTTTCCCACACTCACCCTCAGGGCTAGCTCACCTTGCAAACTCTAGGGCCAGCTCTGCTGTGCTGCCAAAGAAAGGTGCAGGGCCTGCTCTCCCGAGTGCTGCAGCAGGTGAGAGTCAGAGCCAGCTTTCCTGCTCTGTTAACCTTGGAGCCAGCTCTCCTGCTGGGGTAAGTGGCAAGGGAGAAGGGGGGGGCTGTCATCTCTCCCTTGTCTATGTCACCACATGGCAGACAAGTGGTGGGGCCAGCTCTCCAACACTCATGCCTTCAGGGCTGGTTTGCCCATGCCTCTCCTATTAGGGTCAACTCTACTGTGCTGTCCAGGTGAGGTGCAGGTTCTGCTCTACTGAGTGCTGCATCTGGTGAGGGACAGGACCAACTTTCCTGCTTTCATGACCCCAGGGACAATTCTCCTGCCTGCCTCAAGTGGTAAGGGGTGGAGGAAGAGAAGGGTGTCCTTTTCTCATCCATGTCACCACATGAAGGATGAGTGGCAGGGTCAGTGTCCATGCTCATACACTTGGGGCAGGATCACTTGCAACTCCTGCTATATGCAAGCTGAGCTCTGAAGTAGTGCAGCTGGCTAGTGGCAGCATCAGCCTTCCTGATCTCACTACCCCTAGGCAAGGGATGGAACCAGCTCTGCACAGCCCTCAGACATCAACCTGTCCCCTGGTGGCAGCCTAGACCAGGAACAGATCTGCCTGGCCTTTGATGGTAACAAGCTGCTACTGCTGCAGGGCCACAGACCCAGTGGCAGCACAGGCCAGGACCCCACCATGGTCCCAGGTGACATCACCAGTTACTCACATCAGGCTGTTTTTGCTATCGTCAAGTCTATTCATTGTGCTCACATCCTTCTGTTTCTCTTCCTCTTCCATTTCTCCACCATTTACTTGCTCCTCCTAGTAGTGCTTGGTCTCTCTGGGTGTCTAGGGTTTTCTCAGAAGTGGTCTCAGGAGTCCTATACCCTGCTCATGCATTATGACACTGGGCAGGGGTCATCTCAGGTGTGGCCTAACCTGCCAGGCCTCATGCTCAGAGCTAGACTGGGGTCATCTCAGGCTAGCTCTCTGTCCTGGCCTCTTTGTGGCAGCAGGGGATCATCTCAGGCTCTATTTTATCAGGGAGTGTTAGGCTACTAATCACCCAGATGTTCACAGGTCAGAACACTGAGCATAGACATGCCCTCTTTCCTCTCTGCCCACTACTGACATACATGTGACATGGCAGCCATACCTACAAAGCCTCTAAGAAGTAGTGATGATGAACATTTTTGAAAATATATTTCATAGACATTTTTATTTCTTGTTTTGAGAACTCTCTGTTTAGATCCATGGCTTCTTTCTTTTTTATTTGAGTTACTTGTGTTTTGACTTGTTTTGAGTTCTTAAAAAAATTAACAGAGAAATAGTGGAATTAAATAATATTCAACATCAAACTACTAAGTAGATATCAATAGAATATTTCATCCCAATACCAAAGAATATACATTCTACCCAGTACCCATGGACACATCTTTAAAACACAAAGCAAATCTTAACCAAATCAGAAAAACTGAAATAAGATATATCTTCATGAGTCCTATGTGACAATAATGCTTTAACACTCAGAATCAAAAGCAAATAAATCTCTAGTAAATATACAAGCTTGTGGAGATTGAACAGCTCACTAGTGAATAATGAACTGGTTAAAGAAGAAACTAAAAATAAACAAATCATTAAAAATAAATAAAAATGATAATGTGACACAAAATAGCTACTGGGGCACATTAAAAGCAGCTATAAGGTAAATTTACAGCTCTAAGCTTCTATATTAAAAATCAGAAAAAGAACAAATACATAAATTGATGATACAACATAATTTCAAAAAACAAGAACAAAATTCAAATTTGTTTGACAACAAGAACTAATAAAAATCTGAGAAGAAATTAATGAAACAGACATAAAGAAAACAACACAAAGGATCAATGAATCTAAGAGCTGGTTATTTGAGAAGATAAATAAAATTGATCCAATTAACTGAAAGTAAGAAATAGATAACCCAAATTAAAGGATTCAGAAACATATAAGGAAACATTACAACTAAAGAAATTCAGAAAAATATAAGAAAATACTTTTAAAATCTTTACTTCATTAAGTTGTAAAATCTTAAATAAGTGGACAAATTTCTAGATTCAACCAAACCATCTAAACTAAACTATGAATGGATAAAGAACACAAAGAGACCACTAACAAATGAGGAGATTAAAAATGTCAAGTAAAATTCTCAAGCCCAAATAGATTCACATCAGAACTCTGTCAGACTTTAAAAGAATATCCAAAATGAATGTTTGCAAATTACTAAAAAATTTAAACTGAAGGGATTCCTTAGAACTCTTCTATGAATCCAGTATTACTCTAACATCCAGACGTGGTATAGACATTTTAAGAAGGTTAATGTCCCTGATGAACATAAATGATAATATCCTCAATAAAACACTTCACACTGTAGACACACATATAAAAATGATCATCCACCACAACCCAGTTGTCTGCATCCATCCCAGAGACACAGGACAGGCTCAGTGTACATGTCAGTAGATTTAATAAATTATGTAAATGGATTTAGAGACAAAAATTACACGACCATCTCAACAGGGGGAGAAAAAAACTTTGACAAAATCCAACATACCTTCCTAGTGTATATCCTAGAGATATTAGGGCTGGAAGAAACATACCTCAACATAATAAAGGTTATGTGTGAAAAATCCAGGAATAACATTGTCCTACGTTGAGAAAAAATTGAAAGCATTCCAATAAAATCATGAATGAGACAGGAGTGAACACTGTTTCCACTTCTTTTCAATATAGTGCTTGAAGCAAAAGCAATAAGACAAGAGAAGGAAATTAAAGGGGATGGTAAAAAAAGAGTAAAATAGTAAAAAAGAGATCAAATTATCTATTTGCAGTTGATATTCTACATGACTCCCAAAAACGCCAACAGAAAGTCCTAGAATTTATGAATGAATTCCACAAAGTGGCAAGATTCAATATTGGCTTACAAAATTTGTAACCTTTCTCTGAGACAACGGTGTTGAGAAAGAAACCATGTACATACTACCATTCATAATAGCCTCAAAAATTCTAGGAATAAATCTTATTAAGGAGGTTAAAAACTTCAGTTATAACTTCAGATCTCTGAAGAAAGAGATTTAGGAAAACATTAGAAAACACTCCAATGCTTTTTGGATTGGTAGAATAAATGATTTGAAAATGACAGTTCTATCAAAAGCAATGTACAGATTCAATACAACCTTAATCGAAAATTTTACATTATTTACACAAATAGAAAACACTTTCTAAAAATTCACATGGAACTATAAAAGACCAAGGATAGTGAAAGAAAGCATGAATGAAAAGGACAAGGGAGGAGGGATTGCTATTCTAGATGTTAGGATATATTCCAGAACCGCAGTAACACAAACAGCATGATATTGCACAGAGAGACATGTAGACCAATGGAACGAAATAGTATGCCCCAACATGAGTATATGTAACTAAGGCCATATAATATTTGACAAAGATGCCAAAAGCATACACATGAGAAAAGAAAGCATCTGCAATAAACAGTGCCAAAAAATTGAATGTCTACATGTAGAAGACTGCAATTAGGTCCATATATGCCACTTTACATAAAAAACTAATTCCAAGTGGATAAAAGACCTTAATGTGAAACCTGAAACACCGAAACTGTTAGAAGGAAATATAGGCACTACCCTAGATTTACAGGCTTAGGAAAAGGCTTTCTGAAGAAGAATCCATTTGCCTGGGCAATTCAGGCCAAAAAAATTGACAAGTGGAATCACATAAAACTAAAATGATTTTGAACAGCTAAAAAATAATTGATTGAGTGAAAAGGAATATCAAAGCACCGGAAAGAATGTATGGCAGCCGTACATCTCCTGGCTTCATTTTAGATTCACTCCAAGGACAAACTTGTAGGCTTTGAACTTTTTCAAGCCTACTTTGTTTGGGATTCTTTAGTGCTTAAATCTCCCTTCCAATCCACCTATCCTAGATAGGAGAGAAAAGTGGTTAATGGGAATAGAAGTAGACCTTTTTTTTTTTTTTTTTTGGTTTTTTAAAAATTAATTTATTTTTGTTACATCTCAATGGTTATCCCATCCCTTGTATCCTCCCATTCTTCCCTCCCTCACAGTTTCCCCTTATTCCCCTCCCCTATGACTGTTCCTGAGGGGGATTACCTCCCCCTGTATATGCTCATAGGGTATCAAGTCTCTTCTTGGTAACCTGCTGTCCTTCCTCTGAGTGCCACCAGGTCTCCCCCTCCAGGGGACATGGTCAAATGTGAGGCACCAGAGTACATGAGAAAGTCATATCCCACTCTCCACTCAAGTGTGGAAAATGTTAGGCAGATTTGGCACAGGGGTCCCGCTCAAACTAAGGCATCAGCCAAGGACAATACAGGCGGTAAACTTTAAACCCCTACCCAGATCTAGCCAATGGACAGTAGAACTTCTTAGACTCAGTTCCTGGGAGCAATTTCACTGGCATAGTCAGCAGGATCCCAGCAGACCTGTTGAACAGCAAACCAGCAATTCAGCAAAGGTGACTGGAACACAGCAGGAACCCGGAGCACAGCAGGAATCCAGAGCAGCAGACTGAACATGAAACCTTGAGGCATTCTCTGGAGCGATTCTCTCTAGGAGGATCTTGAATTGGCACAATGAACAGCCAAAGATTAGGAAATGATGTCAAGACCAAAAAGCCCAGCCTCTTGTTTTGGGCTCATATAGTCTGGTATATCTCTTCTCAGAGTCCTTAGTAGGATGTTTTTCAGCCAGCAAAAAGACCAACCCTGGAAAGAGGCAGTTCCTCTTCTAGTGGATAAATATCACTTATTATCTCACAAGTCTGTTTCCCATCCCACACTTAGGATCAAAATAAAAACATGTTTACTTCCACTATACAGACGTTTAGGTTTCTTTTCAGCTGTTAAAAGAGAACTGAAAATAAGGGGTTTTTATTTGGTTATGTTTTATGTATGCTTGCATGCACATATGCACACACATATGTGTGTGTGTGTTTTTCATGGGTTTGGCATATACCATGCTTTCAAGTTTCAAGTTTCAAGTTTCAAGTTTAAATTGTATATAAAAATAAGCTGCGGACTTGTTTTGGTCAGTACAGCCTAGGCTTTTCTTCCAGAGGCAGATTTTGATTAGTTTTGGCACAATGCCCAGGGATCTTTGTATTACACATACCAGAAGTTTCTCACCTGGCTGATGTAATTATGTCATAAGGGAGCATGACTCTTAAGACTCCAAATCACTTCCACACCCAGCTGTCACTTGACCTCAGGATGTTGTAAAGGAAATGATCTTGAACCCTTGTCTTGTCTTCATCAAAGTTTCCTCAGGGCCATCTGAGCAGAACAAACTGAGCTCCAGTAAGGATTTGCTTTCCACATGTGGAGGCACATATCACCCCAGGTAGGAATTTCAGGACTTATATCTCTGGATTCAATTTAGGGCTCCAGACTGAAGGAAAAAGGAGGAGGATATCTTTTTTTTTTCTTTTAAGAATCACAGAATCGTAGGCAACTAGTATTGTGCTAACATATTACTTACAGCTGACTTACTCACAGTGTGTGTTAGCCCAAATTCTGGGCTACAAAAGTTGCATTTCTCTCTTTTTTTTTTTTCTTTTAAACTTGTGATTTTTGTTATAGTCTCTTTTTTATGTTTTAATTAGAATTATATATTTTTAAAGTAAAATAAACTTACATCATCTATTATCCCCCCCAATTTCCTTCTTTCTATCCCCTCCCCACATCCCCTCTCTGTTTCCTTTCAAATCCATGGCCTCTAGTTCTTTAACCAAATAGGCTGTTCATCTCTGGAGAAGATTATTTCATCATACCAGCAGTTTTTGGTTACCTGTGCACCCCCCTGTGATTTCCCCAACCATACTGGTGCTTTTATTGTTCATGCTTTAAGTAATTATATTGCTGAGATTTCATGGGTGTAGCCTGCCCATCATATGTAGAAGTCTCAGACTTGCATCAGACTAACTGGTCCTCTGGCACTTTTAGTATTTCTGCCCCTTCTTTTGTAATAGTCACTTAACCTTGGATAAGGATTTTGCTGTAGATAGGTCAATTGAGGATGGGTACCCATAGTCTGTTATTCTCTGTATTTTGATAAGTTGTCCACTTCTGTAATTGTTTCTGCTGCCTCAGGAAAAATCTTCATTAGTGAGGATTAAGAACTATGCTTTTCTGTGCACATGAGAATAAGTGTTTAGAAAGCAATTAGAAGTTTTGCTGGTTTAAGAAACGGCAGTGGAGTGTTCTCTGAGAAATATGACTTCACTAGCAATGTGTAGATGGCTAGGTTTATAGGGCTAACCATAATCTCATCCTTGTTCAGTGGGCCTTAAGTCCAATCAGACAATCTTGGTTACCACCAAGATACAAATGCCACTATTACACCTTTAGGGATATCTTGCTGTGCTGAGAATTGCTCTAGTTTATAGGGTTCTTATTTAAGTAGGAATATTGAATGATTTTTCTCCTTTGGCAGCTTGCACCTTCTGGTATTATGAAAGCAAGTCCCAATGGGGAGGCTTTTGAGTCAAATCCAACTTGAATCCTTCAAGTTCTTTGCTCAAAGTACATAATGCCTTCAGCAACAGACATTTATCTTCAGCTTCTGAAAGTCAACCACAGGAAACAGAAATAGCCCATCTTGTTTTGGGATTCTTTTAAACTTCCTTAACCAATTATTCAAAAGTAGGTTTCTGGATTTTTGTTAGATAATTTATGGGACTATGGGACAGTATTATTATCCCATGAAACATAATTTCATTTAAACTATATACATATATATATATATATACATACATTTATATGTAATTTTAGGCAAATATAATGATTTCTTATGGACTTTTCAAACATGTGTTATTTATTCCTTCTCTCCCTGTATCTCTTGTATTTGGACTATGTCATGGTTCTTGGATTGTTAATATTCCAAAAAATATAGTGAACACCCCAGCTGGGAGCTCCTGAGGGTATGGCATTGCAGTAATGTCCTTTACTCTGCAAACTCTTCATTATTGCCTCTAATACTCAGGAAATCATATAGTGGTGTCACCTCAGAATCCATGTTAGTCTGCTAACTGTGGTATCTTTCATCCCATTGGGAGAGTTTGGAGGTTGTGATTCTATAACACAGGCAAGTCCTTTGCATCATTGTCATCTCTTTCTTCCAGTTGACATGGAGGTTAGTGTTCATAGGAGGATTGTGAGAGATGCAGCATCCTGAATGATGATAGAGCTGACCCAAGATCAGTGACATTGAGGAATTGCATAGGCAAGGTGACTTGTGCAAATAGGTTCTGCAGAGCCATGGCACCACAACAATCAGCAGGGGCACTGCTTCCTTCTCCTCTTAGCAGGAACAACATTATCTGGAATGAAACTTCTGACAGGAAAGAAATCAGATGCTGGAAAAGAACATGCAATACTTGACAGAAACTTTATGTTCACTGACTGGATGGGAAGCATTCAATAGTATGTCTCCTTTACCTTATCAGGTGTGTGTGTGTGTGTGTGTGTGTGTGTGTGTGTGTGTGTGTGTGTGTATGTAATAAATCTCTTTACTTCACTTGTACCCATAAATCATGTAATCCATTCTTTCATAAAACAGGCAGGAAGGCTTCCACTGCAGGTGGCTGTCATGCGCAGAGATGATGAAGATTTAAGATGAGGAATCTGAGTGTATGCATTAAATTGTCTCAGCTCCGACAGTTGAGTTTTCAAGGATATACAACATGAGCTGATGGCCACAGGCCACAGAAGTCTGGCTTTCTCTTGGCCATTCTCTATTAGGTGCCTAGCTTAATGATGTATCATGCAGAGAGACAAGAGCCAGGGGCAGGTTCCCTGCTGGGTTTGTTTGCCTGCTGAAAGCCTTCTGTTATGATCTCAATTGCTGATTGTCAGAAAGGGCAACTTTGCATAATAAATTACACTGTAAGAGTCAGGCATTTCCTAAAAGAGCCATGTTTCATTTTTCCTTAAAAAGCACAGTTTTTTCCTTCCATTTTAATTCCCTATCTGTAAAATGGGGTAGTGATACCTGCACTGCTTTTCAGCACAGTTATTAGACTAAATAATAGTAACAAGAATGACAATATCACTGGTGAGTGTCCATGGTGATGATTGTGATACCTCTGATGAGAATGTTGTCAGTGATGATGGTGATAGTTCCAGTGAGGATGCTGTGTCAGAGGAGGAGGAGGAGGAGGAGGAGGAGGAGGAGGATATATCCTTGGTGCAAATGCTGTGTCAATGATGATGGTGATATTCCCAGTGAAAATGCTGTAAAGAAGAAGAAGAAGAAGAAGAAGAAGAAGAAGAAGAAGAAGAAGAA
>OU015749.1:84178045-84229366 GCA_907169655.1 Acomys percivali
ACACACACACACACACACACACACACACACACACACACACACACACAAAACACCACGGTTTTCACCTTAAATGGAGTAAGAGTTTATAATGGAGCCATTTTGAGTCACTATGGCCCAGTAAACACAGATTTAGGTTACCACAAATTCCTTCTTCCAATGTGAAAGGATTTTCAAAAAGTTTCATAGGTTTACAGGACAAAAAAGTAATAAATCAGAGTGAATTTAAAATATTTTGGTGGGTACACTGGAGAGCCGTAACAAGATGAGGGATGCTTTTCGATCATCCTCAGAGCTATCTGATGATATTATTAGGTTTGGGGCTGGTGGAAGCTAGTGGTCTACTAAGTTAATAAAGCCCACATGGTTTCTATCTGTTCATCACAGGATGTTAGTTTCTACACAGTGGTAGTAAAGAAATGGCTATTTATGGGATTACAACTAGTCTGAGATGAGGAAGTTAGCTTCTGGCCTGTGCCATTCCAATCTCTGTACATCAGTGTAGTTTGAACCCATCAGTCAGTCTCCACAGACATAGCTTCTTCCCAGAAATTCTCATTGACAGGTGGGAAAGCACTTCCAGCTCTGCTTTGTAGAAAGCCCTAGAGATATCAGATTAGCATCTTCAAGCTAGCCACTCTCAATGTCTCATGGTCTCAGTCTCCTGGGTCAAAATGCAGCTTGAACTCTCTCTACCTGCCTGCCTGCTGCAGCAGCTTTGGTTCCCCCAGGGAGGAGGCTACACAGAACCAATGGTAGCAACCTAATTCTCTGCAGTGGCCCAGTCGCTCAAAGGGAAGACACATGCTTGGGGCGGGTTCCTCTGCCTCTGGGTCAGTGGTCGGAGTTGACGTGGTAGGAAACACAAATGAGGCAGTGCTAAGAGAGGAGGGTTGGGAAGAAAAAAGGAAGAGGACTTAGATGAGATAAGCTAAGAGAGAAATGAAGATGCTGTAACTCAGGTAAGGCATCAGAGAAGAGAAAATATATGTACAAATGGATTTGTCCCTTGCACAGGACTGTCCTGAGGTTAAATCTCCTCACTCACATGCACTCTTCAGGGCTTCCCTATCCCCTGATGATTTGTGGTTTCTTCTCATTTAGATGGTCTTTAGGAAACTGTTCTGTGGCCTTTTCAGGGACTAGAGCCCTCTTGGGTAAAGCACTAACTTGAAAAGACAGGTTTTATCTGAGGAGACTTAGACAAAGGCACCTATGCTATTTGAGGTTCAGACTCTAGAAAATATTATCACAGTGAATGAAGTCAGCAGGCTGATATTTCTTTCAAATATGCCTGGCCTCATATGGCACTTGTGACTATGTTCAGTTCCATGGCAAGGGGCAATGCTATAAGGATCCAGAGATTGGGGCTCAGTATAACCACAGCCTATTTAAAAGTGAGAGTAAGGCAGGAGGTTGGAAGAACGTGACTACATATGAAACCCACAGAGATGCAGAGAAACTGTTCTGAAGATGCAGAAAGAATTCCACGTCATATGGGACATTCAGAGGAGCTGGGAAAGGAAACAGGACAGTTTTCTCCCTCTCTTAACCTTCTCAAGAAACAAGACAAGAGTCCCGTGTTGGACTTATGCCAGATGGTATAATAATTTTTCATATCTGAAAAATTGCCATAATAAAACCAACCACACATAGAGTTGAAAACATGCAATTAGTTATATTTACTATGTTCTTTCTGTACATCCTATTGGGGAAGGAGATCCCCGCCCCCAGATAAGCAAAGTACACAATTCCACTTTGTAGCAGTTCTAGTCAGAGTGGGGCTCAGGCATGCATAAGATGGAGGAAAGATTTATGCCCAAGTAAGCTTAGATTATTTTTCCTTTGAGATCTGCACACTTCTTGGCTTGCTGGTACAGAGGAGACCAGTGCTTACACAAACCCATATCAGTTTTTAATTGGAAACTAAGCAGTCTGGATCCAAGTAGACATAGAGGAGATCAACGGGAGAAAAACAATACAAATGTTGTTCATGTGCACATGAGGACGCTCTTAAGATTGTGATTATTATTCCTCCAAAATGCCAAAGCAGAAACATTTTACATACATACATACATAAAAACATACATACATACATCCATGTGCACAAACGTATACATATACATACACATTTTAGGAGAAATGACAAACCATGGTCCTGGGAGGCTGACCTGGTATAGCAAGTAATGCAGAAACCTGTACGCTAGAGCTGGTGGAAAGTGGGAATTATGGCAACCAGCTTATATACAAATATCCCTAGGCCTATCATTTTCCAATCCCTATAATAGAGATTATTTCTTCATCTCAGGCCTGGGAAATCCTCATCATTATCATAGGAATATTATGGGTTGACACAGATAAGAAAGTGTGTTCAAGTCACCTTTTCCGTGACTTCTGCCCTTCCACTGTTGTCACTTGGAAATAATCAGCTTGTCAAATTGTGTATGTTGGGTAGTCAGCACATCACTAGATGCCACTGTTTTCTATAAGCTCACATTGTAAAATCTTACTTTCACTCCCTTCCCATCTACTAAAACTCCCGGGGAAGTTAAAGCTACCATGGTGTGCCAACGGTGTACCATGGTGTAGGACCAAACTCATCTGGCTTCCTATTAAGCTCCTGGCTTTTTTGTGGCTATCTGGAGAGACTGAAAGTATAAACTAAAAGTTAGACACTGCCATGAGGTGAAGGGGTCTCTATGACCTGAAAGAGGTATCTGGTGGTACTCTCATGATATTGCCCCCATTCCCAAGTGTTTGGTGTTGACTGGTAGAGTCTATTCCCTTGCTGATTTTATGAAATTATGTCTCCTTGGCTTTTGATTAGAAACATGGACTAAGGTATAGCTTCTAACAATGTGGTGTCATGGCAACCATGGGGTGAAAAGAGATGGGTTGGTGTTGTTCAGCATCCAGTGGGGCAGCATGGGTCCCAGTGCCTGTGTGTTGGTCTCGGATTCATATCCAGAGGGTTGGTCTAGGCATGGCTTGCTTCCTGAGGAGAACAAACAACCTTGAGATTAAAGGTCCCAAGGTGCCATTTCTTGCCCAGGGCAGCATAGAGTGCTCAGGATGAGGCCCAAGGCTGGGCACTAGGTCAGGTTCCCAGTCTTTCCAGAGGAGGTAGAAAATGAATTTTCCACAGAGCGTTACAGCTTAGCTCTTTTAATGGAATGCCTGGTATCAGAAGGCAGTGGAGCTCCACAAGCCCATGACAGTACCAAAAGTGTTACAGCTTCTTGTCTGAGCTGTAGGAAGCAGGCTGATGTTTGAAACCTGCTGGCTGGTATTTCTGGCCCAGCAAGAAGCAGGCCTGGTGGTGCTTCACAGGGTGTGGGGTGGGGTGTGTGTGTGTGTGGGTGTGGGGTGGGGATGTGTGAGGTGGGGGTGGGAGGGGGGGGAGGGAGGGTCAGCACCAAGCAGCAGGCCCTAGCAACTGCAAAGGCAGTTTTGCCATTGCTGCCGGATCACGGCGCGTCCCGCAGTAGTTCCTCTGGAGTAAATGGAGTCTCAGATGGTCATGGTGGAAGAATGCTGAGCAAGAGAGCCTAGGCATGCCAGCCATGCCATTTATAAACCATGATAGTGGGGAGAGGTTCGTGGGTGAGTGTGTCTGATTTTATAGGGCTAATGGTGCCAGTACCTCATTTACACGCAGTAACACCAGGTCCTCTCAAAAGAAGGAGAAAACAGTACTTAATTATCCTGTGGACGAGGGGATAACTTCTAGGTATGATTAGAGGTCATTTGCTGTAGGCTAGGATCTCCTCAGCATAGGGTCCTCTAGTTCTAAGAATTCTCTGTGCTTGAACAATTCCTTATCAGGACAGGGTGGGGCCCATAATCTTCCTTGAGGGCTATGAGAAATTCCTTATAAAATCTGGTGTTACCAGATCAGGTGGTGTGGGAACCCTGATGAGAAAAGAAAGTCCACCAACATAGGCTGAGCACAAAACAGCGATCTGAAGAAGTCAGACTTCAACCTTACCCAACAGATTCCCACAGGTTGGTGTTAGGACTGGGACATTCAAGGAATGTCAGGGAATGGATAGCCCACGGCTTGAGTCTGGAAGATTCTGAGAGATTGCAGTGTAAGTGCAAAATCAGGGCCTAACCTAGAAGGGTGAGGAAGGCATAGTAGTCACTAACTCCTGGGAGTCAAGGAAGATGAGGGAAGAAGGAATGTTTGTAGACTTAGGTGTTGAATCTGCAAGTAGGAGTGCATTATTTGTCTGCTGGGCACCAGGCCAACTGCTGGAAGTTGATGAAGACATGCTTAGGCAACATGGGAGATGTTCCAGATGCCTTTGAAAACAAAACCATGACTGACATCAATGATACAGTGTTTCTTGGTAGCTGGACCTTGTGATAGTAGCTTTATTTATTTGGCTTTTGGGGATAGGGCCTCATCTAGCCCAGGGTAGCCTTTAACTTGATATGTGGTTAAAATTGAGCATGAGCTTCTTATGCTCTGGCCTCTGTCTCTGGGTGCAGGGATTAAAGCCGTGCATCACTGTGTCTGCTTTATACTGGGATGCAACCCTAGGGCTTTGTGCATGTGAGGTAAGTGATCTCTCAGCTGAGCTACACCTCTAGTTAATATTTTACTTTTTAAATTCAAGTTTTTCCATTTTCTGAAGACAGATTATCTCTCTATAGCACAGACTTGTGTCAAAGTAGTGGCTCTCGTTTCTCACCCTGCCAAATGCTAGGATTGTAGGTGTGCACCGTGATGCTTCCCTTCTCACTGCTGTGGGAAAATCCTAGCAAGAGAATCCCGAGGAGGGAGGAGCTTACTTTGGCTCACATGAAGGTGAAGGCACTGTTTTTCATAGCAGAGAAGGCTTTGCAGTAGAAGTGGAGGGCAGATGGTTGCTTTGCATCCACAGGCAGGATAGACAGTGGTGCTCAGCTTGCTTTTCCCTTTTTACTCAGTCTGGAAGCCCAAATTATGGGATGGTATAGCCCCAACTCAGAGGGGATCTTTCTACCTTATTTAACTTAATCTAGAACCTTCCTGCCAGTCATATTCAGAGAATTGCCTCCCAGGTGATTCTAGACCCTGTCAGGTTGAAAATACTACCACCACAATTCCATCCATTGTCAATTTGATGCTGAACTATATAATTTTTGAGGCATAATTTCTACTCTTTGCTCCATAGGTTCAAAGCCACCTCATAATGTAAAATACATTCAGTCCAACTTTAAAAGTCTTCATTTTCTTTATTAGTCCTAAAACCGTACAATCCCCAAAAATCTAAGTCTCTGTTAAGAGTCAATACAATCTCTTATCTGTGAATGCAATTGATCACATCACACCTGTAGTCAGGAAGCAGCGATGAGTGCTGATATTTAGCTCACTTTCCCCTTTTTATTCAGTTTGGGAATTTAACTCATGGCTGGTGCTGCCTATATAGGGTGAGTCTCAACCTTAACTTATCCTAGAGCAGTGGTTCTCAATCATACTAATGCTGTGTCCCTTTAATACAGCTCCTCATGTTGTGATGACCCCTTCCCAGTGTAAAATTATTGCTGTTAATACTTCATATGTAGTTTTGCTGCTGTTATGAACTGTAATGTAAATATCTGACATTCAGGATGTTTAATATGCATATGACCATAAAGGGTCATGACCTACAGGTTAAAGCCGCTGCTGTAGAAGCTTCCTCATGTACATACTTATGAATTTGTCTTCTAGGTGAGTCTTGATCCTGCCAAGCTGACAATTAATTATCCACCACAAGCACTGTGCTTGGTTTCATATTTTTTCTATTTTTAATTGAGAATTTTCTATAAATATCTGTGGAGTAAGATGTGATTATTTGACAAATACATACATCATAGAAAGAATAAAAGCATGTCTTTAAACCCAGCCCTTGGGAGGCAGAGGGAGGTGGGTCTTTGAGTTCACCCTGTCTTGAAAAAAAAATGGAGATAATTAACACATCTAACACTCCAGCTATTAGATGTGTAAGGACATTTAAAAATCCACTTTTTAAGAAAATTTAAAATACATTATTTACTGTTATCACTGTGTGGTGTGATAGTCTAACATTTACACTGGAGCTTTGCATTCTTTGACTAACATCTTTACATTCCTCCCCATCTCTGTTCCCTTATTTGCAGTAAATAAACTACACTGTGTTTTTCCACAGGTGAGATCATGTTAAATGATCTTTCTGTGCCTGACTTATTTCATCTAATATAATGTCTCTTAAGTGCATCTATGTTGTATAAAATGGTAGAGCATCCTGTATTCAAAATGCCAACTCCCACTGTATGTATGTAACATATTTTCTTTGTCTATTAATCCAAAGATGGGCATTTGGCTTGATTTTA
The DNA here is from genome assembly GCA_907169655.1 of Acomys percivali. Taxonomy (NCBI): domain Eukaryota; kingdom Metazoa; phylum Chordata; class Mammalia; order Rodentia; family Muridae; genus Acomys; species Acomys percivali. Next base: position 84,184,382 of record OU015749.1, read on the forward strand.
TCTCTTACGCATTATGATTAACACTGAAATTGAAATGGTGGGAAAAGGGTCTTTAACTCAGGAGCTATGGTGCTGGAAGCTCAATAATAACACAGAATTTTACAATTGCAAGAATGAAATTCATGGGCTATAGAAAGGTTAGTTTTAGAGAGTTTTATTCTAGGATTATAGGTAGGAGATTAAGAGAAAGAAGGCTGAGCTCCTCCTGAATTGCAGGAATGGGTCTTGGAAAATAGGATACCCTGGATCCACTAGTCCAGATGGCAGAAACTGGGGTTGGGCATGGGAAGATGGGCTGATCACACCAGCTGGGCCATCCACTAAGTATACAGGTGCGTCTTGGTTTCAGTCAAGTCCCCATGTGCAACCCCCAATCGGTGGTGCTCCACCATGAGAGTGACACAGGAGGCAAAGGAGGAAGCAGGTCCCCTTTAGGCATTCCTGAGTTTAGTCCGGAATAAAACCAAGGACATTTCCAGACAAGAACAAAAATCAGGGCCCTTGTTCCTAAACTACCTGACAATAGTTTCTTCTATTCTCCTCAAAATGAGCATAGATGTGTAGTAGCACTTTAACATACTAATTTCATTCCTTTTGTATATATACAAGGAACAAAGTTGCAGACGCAACTTACAAAAGGAGGTATTTAATTGGATGTTTGCTTATAGTCTCAGACCTGAGTCCTTAACCATCATGGAAGGAAGCCTTGTGCTGGAGCAGCAGGTGGAAGCTTACATCTGATTCACAGGTAGGAGACAGGGGAGTGGGTGGGAGGATGGAGAGGAAGACAGAAAGAGTGAGAGGGAAGGAGGAAGCCAGGAAAGGAGGGAAGGAGGGAGCCAGGGAGGGAGGGAGAGAGAGAGAGACAGGAGAGAGAGAGAGACAGAGAGAGAGACAGAGACAGAGACAGAGAGAGACAGAGACAGAGAGAGACAGAGAGAGAGAGAACCCTCTGACACACCTTCTCCAACACAGCCATACTTCCTAATCCTTTCTAAACAGTCCATCAACTAGGGAGCGAATATCCAAGCCTATGGCAGCCATTATCACTCACACTACCACAACTGGTACAGATGGATTACATTTTTAGCATTGGATGACTTTCTTACCGTCCTGTGTCCTGGCTGCACTAATTGACATTGGTACCAGTGTGCAAGCATTCCCCTTTCTCCACAACCTCTTCTTATTCCTTGTCTGTAATAATGGACATTCTAACATGAATGAGGGAGCTCTGGTGCTTTTGATATGCATTGCCATGAGGAATGCGATGTTAAATGTAGACAAAGGCTTTTAGAACCAGAAAAGGGAAGGAGGAATTCCTGATGCAGCTTCACGGAGATTCAGACAACGGCCCCCCTCCTGGAGAGAGAAGGTTGAAAAGTGACCACTAACTTCTCCCTTTCCCTTTTTGCTTGCCATAGCATTCTCCTGGGACTGATGACAGCTTCGCTTCAGGGCTCTCATTTCCCTTATAGTTCATCTATGACAGAAAGCTCAGTCTGAAAGAATGAGGGCATTTCCTCCTTATTTTCTGGAATTTTTTTTAAATTTGAAAACTTTATTGTAAAGAATCTGCAAATACAAAAGCAAAATCATGAAGCTACTCTCATATAGTCAGTCAAGCACTTGCCCATACCTGAAGTCTGTTCTTATAATTACATCATTTCCCTTTCCCTTCCTTCCTCCAAGCCCTCCCAGTTTCCTCTCCCTGATTTCTTTCACATTCATGGCCTTTACAAAAATTAATTGTTGTTACATACATACACATGTATGATTATACATGTATTCCTAAATAAACAAACAACCTACACAGTCTGTATAATGCTACCTCTGTGTACAAATTTTCAGGACTGACTATTTGGTATTGGGTAGTCACTTGGTGTGATTTTCCCTGGAGAAGAGTATTTCTTTTGATCATAGGATTAGTTGCTGCCTGTAACTTTCTGTAGAGTTGAGATATTGTGAGTTCCCCCCATCCACATTGGCTTATCTATTGTTGTTGTCTTTGTTCAGGTCTAGGCAGTCATGTCGGTGAGACTTTACAGATGTATGTAGCTTCTGACATTACTAGAAGACACAATCTCACAGCAAACTCCCTGCAAGAGTGTGGCTCTTACAGTTTTTCTGCCCCCTCATCTGCAATGACACCTAAGTCTTAAGTAGGGGAGTCCTTTTGTAGATGTATTGTCCTGGACTGGGCTCTACAACTTTGCATTTTGATTGGTTGTGGTGTTTTGCAATGGACTCCATATCTTGCACAAAGAAGTTTACTTGATGAGGGGCAATGACTACACTTATCTCTGTGTAGAATAACAAATTCTTGGAGTGTATTAGGGATTATGTTGGCAGTAGATTCCAAGATCTATGGCTCAACTAGTTATGGCTAGTTGGCTTGGTTTGCTGCACCAGGCATGATTTTCCCCTTGTCTGAGTGGGCCGTAAGTCCAGTTATTGAGCTGCAGGAACACTGCCAATGTATGCATGCTACTACAGCATCTTAGGTTGATCTTGCTTTGATGATTTTTATGGTCGTTCATAGGCATCAATGCTGAGTAGGACTGTGGTTGCTTCCCTCATTTACACAAACTCACATAGCATGCCTTCTGGTACTATGAAAGCTAGTCCTCAGGAAACAGAGAACATAAAGGACCAGACTCTATGATTCCACTCTCTTCATTCTTATGCTCTTCTTAACAGCATCACATGTCTCCTAAGGTGTTTCTCTTTTAAAGAAAGATTTGTCTCATTTGGATTCTGAAAACATACTCAAAGAAAGCATGACTGCCTTTGTTATCTTGACAATGGGGCCAGCTCTTGTGTTCTGTTGGTGAAGCCTGCCTCTGTTGTTTCTGTTCCAGTTCCTAAATTTTTCATTACCAGATTCCTGAGTTTGGATTTCCTTTATTGATTCTATTTCCACTTTCAGTTCATGAATGATTTTATTTAGTCTCTTCCACTCATTTTTGTGTGTATTTTCATAGATTTTTAAAATGGATTTTTTTCATTTCCTTTTTAAGGTTCTCTATCATAGTGGTTCTTAACCTTCCAAATGCTATGACACTTTTATATAGTTCCACATGTTGTGGTGACTCTCAATCAAAAACTAATTTTCATTGCTCCTCCATAACCATAATTCTACTACTGAAGTACCTATATTTTCTGATGTTCTTAGGCAACCCCTGGAAAAGAGTCATTTGACCTCTAAAGGGTTCATGGCTCATAGGTTAAGAACTCACTGCTCTATCATCTTCATAAAAGCTGTATTTAAGGTCTTTTCTTTCTGCTTCAGCTATATTGGAATATTCAGTGCCTGCTGGGGGAGAATTGTTGGACTTTAGTGGAGACATGTTGTCCTGGCTTCTGTAGTGTGTTTATGCTACAATCTAGGCCTTTGAGATTGGGAAGACTCTAATATCAGCTGCTGATATTTGGTCTTAGTGGATTAAATGTTTTGTTCCTTGGTTTTTGTTTCCTCTCTGGCTCTTAGGAGAATCTGGTGGCTGTGTGTTTCCCTATAGGAATTTTTCTGCCCTGTAGGGATTTTTCTATGGTCCTGATAGGTGTAGGCACTGAGGATTCCAGGTAAAACGTGTTTTTGGTGAATGTGGCCACACTTAATGTAAAGCATTTTATGGTGCTTAAAGTGCAGTGTGTACTTTCATAAATGCTAGGGTCTTACGCATGCTAGGAAAGTACTTGCTAGAAATGCATAAGGAAGAGCAGGTTTGGAAAATATGATGGCATGAAATTACCCTTCAGGATGAGTTTTATAGGACAGTGAGACTTAGGCTCATGGGAAGCCACGGTCAGGTTTTGAAGGGGCAGTCTTAGGACACAGCATGATGAATCCTGGAAAGCATAGGTCCTTCCCTTTGAGCTCTAGAGAGAAGTTACATTAGGAGAGAAAGCACCATGTATAGATGGTAGAGATCAGAAGGGAAGAGTCTTCAAATATCCTCAAAAAAGTGGGTTTCTGAGTCTCATCTTTTGGGGAGGGTGATAGAAGATCCCGTTCATTTTATTTAGGATGGTCTGTCTTATGTGCCAAGGGGCATGAAGAAGGCACTAGATGGAACCATTAACTTATTCTACAGTTGCAAAGCAGAGTGGCTTGCTTTTCCTACACAGGCTTGAGTTCATTAGCAGGGTTTGGTCTGTTCTTTAAGGCATAGACTTGAGTGGGTGTAGCCTGATTTCTGTCAATTTGTCATCCTGTCTCTTAGAGAGGCAGTTCAATGATTTAACAGTATTCTGCTACTGAATCTTGCCCCAGATCCCAAAGTGCAGTTTTAAATTGACCAAAAAAATTGAGCAGATCTCAGGCTGTCCAAATATTTCTGTCTACATTTCACCTGTTGTTACTATCTTCTCACAGTGAGGTACATTTGATCTTTGACAGACAATAAGAATGTAAGTCTATTAGTTAAAAGTCTATAATGTTTATTAGAACTTAGTCTTTGTTTTGTATGTCCCATACATGAAGAGACATATATAATGTCATATCCCTTAAATACCGTGCACAACAGTTCCCTTGCTGCAACCTCTTTGTCTCACCTGTTTGTCTAGTCTCCCCAAACCCTAAGAGAGCAAAGTCTCCATTCAGCTGTCAATTTGCCGTTGTCTGAGATTTTTCTCTGGGAAGCCAGGCACTGGGCTCAGAAACAAGATGGCACTAATCTCTTTTGGTGTCAGGTGGTATCAGCTGTCTGCACAACCTTCAGCTGTCAAGCTTCAGGACACTGCCCATGTTATCGTGTTCCTAGAGCCCCATAGGATCTTTGTTGTCACACCTGGCCTGGAGGTACTCTCCCAGCTGTCAAGCCCCTGCTTAAGACCAGTGTTGCAGCGCTGCTATCTGTGGCCAGCACTTGTTCAGCTGTCAATATGTGCCTCCAGCTGCTCTGATGCTGCTTAGCTTCCTTCTGCCACAGTCCTCAACTCTGACTCTTGATGTTCCTACTCAGTTTGCACTAGGAAAGTAGGCCAGTCGAGAAAAGTCTGTATTGGATATAATGCTGCAACACCAGTAGACTCAGCACAGAAGAGTGTCACCAGTGCATTCGCTAAATGGGTCTAGGCAACCTGCTTCAATAACCTGATTATAAGTATTTGGACCAATTATAGCCATTTGTTTGTCCAATCCTAGCTTGTTCATTAGAGTCATAAGGATTTGTATTTTTGGACCCATCACAGCCTTGTCACTGATAATACTGGTCCACTCACCAGGGAAATAGTATCCGTCCAGCCAAGGTGGAAAATGGTTTACTGAAGCTTATGATTGGAAAGGTCTAGTCCAAACTGTTGCAACCAGCCCTGGCTGTGGTTGTGCCTTCAGGAGCCAGCAATCATCTGCAATATTTTTCATAGAAGTCTCAAGGCATGCCCAGTGTGGGCATTAGAGCTGTCAACTGTCCATTTAACTGATGGCCCTTTTGCTTCAGAGAAGCTTTGGGAAAGAGAAAAAGTTCAACAGCTGTTATCCCCAGTGTTAGTTAACTTTAATCTCTCCTCCTCAGCCTCTGCTACTAGTTATTAAAGAAACTGAAGTTAACTTACATCAGTAAAAAATCAAATACAAAATCTGAACCACTGTAGCCTCTCATAATCCTGAACTATCATCTCCTGGAATCCGCTTTGTGTAGTAAGACAAAGTATAAATCTGCCTACAATATTAAATAGAAATGGGGGCCTCGTCAGGGCCACATGGAGCCCAGAATAGAGCAATGGGACACTCCCTTGGCATAACAAACTTTCAGAAGCAATTTCCTCTGTCCTGTCTCAAGAGACCTTTGACTTTGTGCTTCTCACCTGTCAGAGATGCTGCACAGAACTGCTTCCTGTGCAGCTGCTCAGATCATCCTGCAGCACCTCTCTGTTTCCCTCTCTCCTTCACTGTACATAGGAGAACACTGTCAGCTCTTCAAAATTTCAAACAGAAAGCAGTGAAACTGTCCACACTCATTCTTCACCCCACCAGAGCGTATGTGAAGAATGCAAACCTCTGAGATTATAATCTACAGGACTTTGTTACCAGAAGAGTTCCTGAGAGCTGTCACATCTGAGACCCTAGGCTTAGATCTATTATACCAACTACTGCCACAGGGTAATGGTTCAAATACCCAAGGTCTACACAAGGACTAAAGCACCTAGATAGTTAATAATTTTGACACCCAAAGCCAGCACAAGAACTGTAATATGATCAATATTTGCTTTGTTTATAATGTGACAATAATAGTGTGAGTATAAGAGTGTGACTATTAAAACTTTGCACTATATAACTACATATGTATATATAAGTATATATATGTATACACACACACACACACACACACACACACACACACACACACATATATATATATATATATATATATATATATATCCACTATAAGCAATGCAAAGACAAAAGTGAAGAATTAACTCAGACTTTATTGAACATTTACTTATTACATCACTGAAATGCTTCAGAAAACGTGTTCCTCAGAATTTACTGCCAAGTGGAGAAGATATACAAAAACAAAAATAAAGATGTAATCTCAGATAATTATGGTTTGGAGAAACTCTAAAAGATAAATAAATAAAATAAAAGCAGAGTAGAAGAGAAGAAAAAGGAGAAGAGAAGAAAGTTCAGCATTCGATGTGAAGTGGTATGCTGTATGTGGACAACGTTGTACTTTGTTTGCAGCCAGAATAATGCATAGAAGAGAGCAGATGTCAAATGGAGATGGAATTCTAGGCAAAGAAATCTCCTTAAATATTTGGGGGAAGGTATGCTGTGATTTAATGCAAGTTATTGAAATGATCTAGATGACTCAGGGTAGCCTAGCTCTCGTGGGATTTTGTATAATTATGTTTAATGCTCAATGAATTTCTGTGATCTGATTGGCATTTAGAAAGACATGTTGGCTTCCCAGTGAATAATGGATTTTTATTCTTCAGGGAAAGAAGAGAGATTATTAAGGAATTGTTGTCTTTCCCAGACAAGAGTTGATGGTGTGATGAGTGAGTCTAGTCACACTGGAAATAGGGAAGATGGTTGAGTTAGGAAAGGGCTTTAGTGGCAAAAGCTTATTTGCTTATGTAATAGACAATGGTGTTTTGTTAAAAAGAGGGACTAATGATGGCCCCAAGGTTTTTTTTTTTGGCATCATAAATAAATGAAAAAGTGGTGGTATTTTAAAGAAACGAGGGAAAGTCTCAGGGCATATGAGGGAATTGACAATTAGTTTGAAATCAGAGAATATAAAAGGAGATGGATATTCAGGAATGAAGTCAGATATGAAGATATTGATGTGGTAATTACCATGCAAAAGGAGAGATCCCTAGAGTAGTCCACTGAGAGAAATGCCAGAGAATAGGAACAAGAGAGATCAGTGAAGATTATGGTGCCAAATTCTAAAAAGTAAAACATTTGAACAGGAAAAAAAAAAAAAAAAAAAAAAAAAAAAAAGAAGCGATGCTGACTATGTGAAAAGTTACTGACTCTTCAGGAACTCAGAGCTAAGAGGAGTGATAACTCTAAGGTGTGCTTCACATGAATGACAGCCACAGGGGGCCCCTTTGGGTGGGGAATGAATGAGTGGTTATAGCTGAAAGTGGAGAAGGTAAGAAACTACCCAGATTCTAATAGAGGAAGCAGCCACAAGCTCAGGAGTCATCTGAATCCAAGATCAAGGCAGTGTCTATAGGCAGCTTGTATATCTTACCCTTCCCTTTCTCTCCAAGAGTTTGGGAATCTCTCATGTATACCCGGGGAAAAGACCTTTGTAAGGAGAAGGACCTGCTTCTATTCCTATGGTGGGGAGTGAGAAATTACGAGTTCATCTTCTTATTGCTGTGGCAAAATTCTTGACAAAAACTTCACAACCAAAGGGTCTATCGTGACTCATGGCTCAAGAGTATAATTCACCATGGTAGGAAAAGCATGGTGGTAGGAGTGTGATGTAACCAGTCACAGTGCATCCACACCAGGAAGGAGAGAACAGAGGATGCTGGTGCCCAGCTCACTTTTTATTCAGTCTAGGATCCCAGCCCATAGAATGGTGTCATCTCCATTAGGATACATCTTTCTGCATCAACTCAATTAGAAAACACTTGACAGACATGCTTAGGGTATGTCTTCTATGTGATTCTAGGTTCTGTCAAGTTGGCTGTCAATACTACCGTTACATCACTGTGGTGCCTTGGATGAGGTTATGCTTGCTGAGTTAGCAGAAGGACCAAAGCTCATTTAATACATGAAAAGTGCAGAAAACCAGTCTGTTTTTACCAGTGCCCTCCATTGTCCTTGGACATGGATGCTAACCTGGCCTCAGAACTAGATGGTTAAATTCAGTAGGACAATCTGCATGAATGTGCTCAGTGGCAAGGAAAGGATTAGTATTTATATCTATGAAAAGTGAAGTAGGTTCTAAATTAATTTATGTTACTTACTTTCAGCAGCAAAACCTCTGTTATTAGTCAGTCTTATTGACTATACTTTTGCTAGCAGTGCTAATGCAGAAATAGGATGTTTTAGTTCTTCTACTAGGCTACTTTCTAGAAAGACACATGTCTGTCCCACTTATAGAATTAGTTGATATACCTGTGCTCCCAGTTCAATTTAACTCTACCACCTCATCTAGCTTTGGCATCACAGGAGCTCATGATCAAAAGTAAAGGTTTGCAAAGCTGAGGTATTTGAAATAAAGATAAGCAATTTCTTGAATGCAGCGCCACTACCTAAGTGATAATTAGATACCATTCATTGGCTGATTTCGTACTACGACTGTGACCATTGCATTTTTATATGGATCCTGGTCTGAACCACATTTCATGTGTAGGATAGAGCTGAAAAGGAGCTTCCAGGAGCCTCAGGCCTGCCAAGGGTTGTTGCTAGAATGGCATCAGAGACCCTGTATGCTGCTACTGAAGGTACAGAGGTCTCCCGAAATGAACTGGAGGATCCTTAGCTGTGAGGCCACCACTGGCTACAAATGGATTAATACCACCAGACAACTTTGTGCCCAGTTAGCTCTTCATGCCATAGGAATTTATATCTTGAAATGCTACATGCTTACCATGCTTAAGATCTGAGACCACTCCTTCCTTGCTCATTGAGAGATAAGTATAAGGATGGACATGAAGAATTATGTAAGCTTTATCCAAAAGAAAATTTATAGCTTAAGAAGAGGGCAGATACTACCAGCGATGAAATAAGGGAAGGGACTAGATGAAGCAATGAGGTCGTTTCTAGGGGCATAGGCTAGCTCTCATCCAAACCACCAAAAAGACGGATAAATATCTGTGCTTCATGCCCTTTCACCTGGGGACATTTGCAGACTTTACAGATAAAAATTTAATCTAACATTTGTTTGGTTAGGTGCAATTGGTGTGTGTTTAGTCTCCTTCATCCAGGAATTGTTCCCTACTTCTGTGTTTTGTGGTTTCTTTTGTTGTTTGTTCAGTGATCATCTTGGCTGTATGTTGCCCTGAATTCCGGCATTTCCTGGTTGTAACCTAGCTATTTCTTTTTTATGTAAACTGAAAGTTAACTCTCAACACTCAGATAGACTGGGGTTCAATATTACTTGGCAAAGTGTTTCACGTAATATTTCTTTCTGCATCTTTTCTGGAAGCAGGAGGAACATGTTTTGTCATTAAAAACACTAAGTTGATCAGTTTGTCCAGATGATGACCTCCATCTATGGTCCATTTAAAGATGTCTGTGGGCATGGTTATTATGGGTTATCTTTCAGCAAGTCATTTTTGCATATATTTACAACTTTTGCACGAATAACATAACTATGAGCTGATTTTCCAATATCAGCATTTCTTTACATTGGCTCTCTAGCATTCTCAGGCATATAGCTATATATCATTAACTGAAGATACATGGCAGTTTATCCAAAGGTGGGGTAAATAGTTAAATATTTTCTTTCAGGGTTGATTGGCAGAGATAATAATGTAATCATAATTTTTCAGCACGAAATAACATTCTGAGATATTTTTATTGCAGTTATATAATTTAAATAAGACATTTCTCCAAGTGACAGTTACCATTTTTACTGAAGTTTTGATAGTATATTTTCTATTTATTCTAAGGTTAGTGGACCATATTAAAGTTGAAGATTGATTAAGAATTGAGTAATTGCCAGGCAGTGGTGGTTCCAGTGCTTGGGAGGCAGAGGCAGAGGCAGACATATCTTTATGAGTTCAAGGCCAGCCTAGTCTAAAAAGCGAGTCCAGAATAGTCAAGGTTACACAGAAAAACCTAGTCTCAAAAAAACAAAAACAAAACCAAACCAACCAAACAAAAAACCCCAAAATGAGTAATCAACTTTTTCCTTAGTCTAGAAGGGAAATGTTACATACCTACTCACAATCAACATTTTGTAGCCTCTCTGTGACTGGGGATTTGCAGTCTCTTCTCAGTCCACAGTCTAGAAAATGAGCTACTCCAAAACAGTGTATTTAAAGTGTTTGGATAGCTAAAGGAGATGTGTTGATGGCTTCTGTATTTGATGCCAACATTGGATATTCATGATATAAGCACTATCCCATTCATAAAATATAGTTATCTTAAGTTACCCAAGTTCTCCAACATAGCAAGGAGGTCATAAGAAGGCATGAACTCTCTCCTCAGATACAGGTGAGAACAAAGTGAAAGGTGGGCCATAGAGATTGTCACTACTCCAAGTCTACTGTTCTTTGTCATGAGGACAAGACTACTGTCCCGACCTCACTCACCATGTAATGCCAATAGGGCAAACATTTTCTCATAGTGGCAAGTGTTTTCCCCACAAAAGAACTGCAGGCTGAACACACAATTAGCTTCTCTAGGGCTACTACAAATGTGTGTGTGTGTGTGTGTGTGTGTGTGTGGTGTACATATGTGTTTGCAAGATCAGTCTTTTGGTTTAATAATGATGATGATGTCATAATCAAGCTCCTCAGAGAATTTCCACCTGAGTCTCTCTTGGAGAATGTTATCCTCTCACAGCCATTAATTACAGCCTTTATCAGAGCAGCTGTGACAACTTGTGAGAGCCACTCAACATCCAGCCTGGTAGTGTTCTCTTATGGAAGACAGAGGAGGAAAGGCTCACTAGATATCCACTTGATATCCCAGGAGCTCTTTCCTGCATCGAATTCCCAACTTTACATAATTCTGCCCTAGCTACACATGGTCTCATGGTTTCAGGAAGTAATACAGTAGATAGCAGATGTAAGGCCAACAGAAGAGGAGGACCTCATATCTGCAGCTAAGGAGTCATTGTCATCTGTTCTGGCGTGAGACTTCTATGATGAGGCTGCTTTGGTCTCACTCAATCCTGTAAGTGACTCATCATCCATGCTTTGTAATTAAGCCTAGTAAACACGTTGGCTCACCAAGTTGGACTTTGGTTCAACTGCTGATTTGACCTGCCATCGAAGCCCTATCTGCAGTGAATAGATGTTTGCTTACATCTTTTCAGGAAAAGGTCATGCAACAGTCTGCTTTTACACTATACAGCTTTCCCCTGGCAAGGGGGTCTTCCAGTCACTGGGGAAATGTCCATCTTATGGGTCTCCATGATGCAACTGGGTGACTCACACATTTGAGAGTTCGCTATCCATTTCAGACCACACAGCACATTACAAAAGGACTACCCTTTGATTTTGAACAAACAGGTGTTATATCTGATTGGGTTTCACAAGGGTGTTGATTAGAAGGGAAGGAAGCAAGAAGAAACAACACAGAAGGTGGTATCCAGAGATGAATGCTGTTACTCTCCTCTTGGGGCTGACATGATGACTCGCAACCTCATCTCTAAGAGCAGACATCCTTGTTGACTATCTTGACCCATTTGGATGTCTATTCACCTTTATTTTACACTCCTGTTCAGTCTGTACATTCCTTGGTTGTTTCTTAATGATGTTGGTGTCTATGCGCACACATAGACCTTGAAACTTTACAGCAGAACAGCATTGGCAGCAATATTCTGAATGCTCACAACATTCCAGGATCAGTAGGTGTTTTGCCTAACATCTCATTATCGAAGTAGAAACAATTGTATTTTAAGAACAGAAGTCTCAGAGACACTGAGAGGCAATCCTTGAGTCACACAGTTAGTAAATTCTGACCCAGGTCTGGTTGACTCCTAAACTCAGCTATCTTACTCACCTAGCTTACCAGTAGTTTGCCTGTCAAACTCTTTTAATCCTTCTCAACTATAAGCCCAGCAGCAGGTGTGTGTGGCTCTATGTGTGGCTAAGATTTGACACTTGGGGAAGCTGATTCATCTGTAGATTGATCTAGGAGGTACAGATGAAGCTGAAGGCCAGAGGCAGTGAGAATTACTAAGCTTGTCATCTGCATCTCCAGGAAGCTCCTCAAAGAAATATTTAATTAACAGAGCATAGCTTCATAGTTCTTGGGTGGGGATGAAGGCTATAGGTCTTATTTTCTGAATTCCACTGAACTGCAAATGATGAGGCAGAACCGATATTCTAAATCAGCCAGGTAAGGTACTGGGAGACCACATTCTTATTTTTCTGAGGTATGCTAATGTCTGTGAATATAAGTTACTCAGAGTAGCTAAAGGGGAGAACACAGCTTCTTTGACACAGAGTATGGTCAATGCATCAATTTTCATCTTGATTTGATGGACCTGCAGCCTATTAAATAAAAAAAAAAAAGCCCAGGTAATTTAAAAAGTCTAGTAAAGTTGGCTTGTGTTATGGATGGGGCTGAATAATATTGATTACATGTCACCGTTTCTTACTTCTCAACAAGACTTAATTTCTAACTTCACTCTCCAGAGCACCAAGGGGACAGTTTAGTAGCTATTTCAAGGGCTAAGTTCAAGTGGACTTTGAAAGGATCTTCCTCAGGCTTTTCCAAGTCCCATCTGGTTCCAGTGCTATGCAAATAGTAAGTTGGCCCCAGTGGTTTCCAGCCCGAACCAGCTGTATCAGCTGGGAATATGATGGCTGAGTTACTAACTCATAATCATGGACTTTGATTCTTTGGTCCTCAGTGAGCCTCCTGAGCACAGGAACTCTGACAGGACAGAGGAACAGACTATTTTAGCTATTTCCTCACCAACAGGCTTAGACATGGAATCCAAGTGAGTTCACATCGGTGAATATTGATGCTGATTTGTGACCAAAGTCTCCAGGTTTATCCTTAGGGCTTTCATGCTTTTCTGTTTTTGCTGTAAGTGTACCTCCCAGTCTCCTCATCATCATATTGTTCAACTTATTTAGGGATAATACAAGAGAACCCAATTTAATTAAGCAGTAGGTAAATGAAGATTTACAATATGCTGCCAAGCAACATGAAGGCTTCCTGCTTCTTTGGAATCCTTCATACCCAGGGACTTAGTCACTGACAGTCATGGTCTTTCTATCATGGAAACCTTCACATGAAACTTTCTGCAGCCAGCAATGTCTGCCCCACTTATCAAGACGCCTGGGGCCCTCCTCCCTCTACTTCGGCCTGTTATCTTAGACTCACATTTTCCTAGAGACTTTCTACTGACCAAGGTATTCTCCCCTCTCATGCATCTTAGGAAACATCTCTGAAAGTGCAGAGAGATTTTTTTGACCTAAATGTGGAGATTAAAGTAGGACCAATACATTGCATGAGTGATATATATGATTCTATAAGCTATTTTATAAGTTCTCTTCCTCTAGAGAACCCCAACTAATACAGATTTGAGTACCAGAAGTGATTATAGAGCAACAGAAGTATAAGAATATTTTAAAAAGTATCTTAAATAGGCTTTCCAGTTGGGTCAAACCTCCGGTTACTGTAGTCTCTAGTAAAAGCTCAGAGACCCTTGAAAGCCATTGGTTTTTAGCTATTTTGGAAGTGTAAGAAAACAAGTGAATTTGATTATCCCCATTCACTAATTGTGAGAGGCAATGGATTTGGTGATTCTGTGTATAAAACTTTTGACAATTTGTATAAAAATAGGCCAATGATGATTCTGGTCTGTTGCTCCTATCACCTTTGGTTTAATTGACTAAGAAGAACTTCTAGCATCTTAAAATTCAGTGAAGGACAACAATTAACTCAGTGATAAAATTGACCTGCTCCAGATGTGTATAACAGTCAAGAGATTTCTAAGTGTGTCCTGGAAGAGAATATTCTCTCCAGCCACCATAGAGCTCAAGTTGTGGAAAATCAAATTGAAACAGTCATTATAAGAGTGGTTGGAATTAAAAAGAAAATTTAAATCAAACCCTCAGATTCTCAAGGGCTTCTGTCACCTGAGGAAGTATCCTCTGTACTTTCAGCAGATGCACTCCCACCACACCCCTGCAGTATTGCCTTATCTACCTTTGAGTGAGGAAATTAATACTTCATTATTAGATAAACAAACACTGACTTTTCTGAAGAAGACACCAACTGTTGTCTCTAAACCCTATCAATAGTTGCCATTAACCCTATGACCAAGCTAAAGGATATGCAGCCCCTTATAGGGGAGGTAGAAAGGTGTGTTATACTATTAAATAGCTTAGTGATTTTGTTCATTCATTCAAGCAGAAGTCTGAAGAATATGTGAGGGAATAGATTTTTGAGGGTGTGGAATAATGGTAGAAGAAACATAAAACTGGATCAGGCTGAATTTATTGATACCATCTCAATGAGCAGAGATTCTAGTTTTAAAATGGAATTTCAGAGTTTTAGAAGGTGCCAACAGTTTGTCTGAATGGTTGGCAGAAGCATTTGTCAACAGCCGGCCTGCTGAGGAGGACTTAGAAATGCCCGGCATTTCTTGGCTTGGTGTTGATGAGGGGATTTTTTTTTAAGGCTCAGGAAAACTGAGATACTAGAGTGGTTATGTTGTGTAAAATCTATTCCTCTACAACGTAAATGCCTGAAGACATACCCTTCACTATCCTATAAGCCAGAGAATGGTGGGATGGGCTGTAGCATATTAGAAGAGCTTTGTTGTTACTCTTTTCCTTGTGCCAGAGTATATAGCTGGACACACTTCTGCTTAGTTAGATAAAATAAATGCAATGGGTATTATTTGGCCCTAAAGTAACAGGAGGTTGGGGGTAGGACTGAATTGCCAAAGGCAAGGTGATAACAGTTATCTTAATGGGCAGCATAGAGAAAGCATTGTCCGTAATAGTGTGACCTGTAATGGGCAGCACAGGTAAAGTGATTTTTATGGTGACATGACTCCTATGGACCTTTGGTACTGGCTAATCAATCATGGTGTTTCCAAGCATGAAACATATAAGAAGCCTACTGAGTTTTTGTTAGATCTGTATAAGTAAAAAAATATTCTCAAACAAAGATTCTCAAAGCAAAAGGGACTCTCACACCTTGGACGAATTTCCAGACTTGAGCCAGTTTGGGAACCCAGAACAGCTAGAATGAAGGGAAGGCCAGGTTCCTGTGAGGAAGGATCTTGATAAAGCACCTTAGAGTTTTGCTCTTAACCTTTCTCCAGTCCTTCCCCAGAGGAACCTACAGCCTTTTACAAAGGGAGCTGTTAAATTGAGGGAAAGGAAATCAACTTTCCAGGGTTTATTGAATATTGGTTCTGAACTGACACTGATTCCTAGAGATCCCAAGACATATTGTGGCTCTCCAATTAAAACATGAGATTTTCTAGGTGAAATGATCAATGAAATTTTGACTGAAGTCTGACTCATAGTAGATTCAGTGGGTCCCTGAACTCATCCTGTGGTTAATTTCCTCAGTCCCGGAATGTATAATTGTAATAGACATACTTAGAAGTTGGTGCAACTCTAACATTGCCTCCCTGTCTTGTGGAGGGAGGGTTATTATGGTTGGAAAAGCTAAATGGAAGCTTTCAGTGTAGTCTTTGCCAGGGAAGCCAATGAATCAAAATCAGTATCACACCCCAGGAGCAACTGCAGAAATGAGTCCCATCATCCAGGACTGTAAAGATGTAGGGTGTGAATTACAACCACATCTCCCTTTAACTCTCCTATTTGGCCAGTGTAGAAGACGGATGTGTCTCGGAGAATGACAGTTGACTATCAAAAACTTAATCAAGTTGTGACTCCAATTGCAGATGTTGTACCAGGTGTGGTGTCCTTATTTGAGAATCTTATAATAGATCTCTTGGTACGTGTTATGTAGCTATTGATATAGCCAATGCATTTTCTTGGTACCTGTCTGTAAAGACAACCAGAAGGAATCTTCTTTCAGTTTGCAAGGCCAGCTGTATACCTTTACAGTTGTACCTCAAGGATATATTAACTCTCTAGCAATTTGTCATAACTTCATTGAAAGAGATCTTAGCCACTTGTCTCTTCCTCTAAATGTCACATTGGTTCCCTGTGTTACTGACATCTAATTGGACCAAGTGAGGAAGAGGTAGCAACTTCTTTGGATTCACTGGTAACACACACATGCATCAGAGGATGGCAAGTAAATCCAACTAAAATTCAGGGCCCCTCTATATCACAGCAACATCTCAGTGACTGGTACCAACTTCTATCTTAATTAGGGTTGTATTATTGTGAAGAGACATCATGACTACAGCAACTTTTATAAAACATTTAATTGGGGCTGTCTTACCATTTCAGAGGTTTAGCCAGCCTCTATAGAGGCATACTTCCTCCAACCAGACTACACATACTTCATCAAGGACATACCTACTAATAGTGCCACTCCCTAAGGCCAGGCATTGAAACACATGAATCTATGGATGACACACAAACTATCACAATTAGCTAGCACTCTATCCATCTAGAGCAATCCATCTTTCCACCCATGTAGCCATCTGCCCATTTGTCTGTTCATCCATACAACAATTCATCCATCTATTGCAAAAAGACTAACTAAAGATTTTGTCTAAATCAGAAACTTCCTTTTCCCAGAGCTTCATGTGGTTTATTTGTTCTTTCTTCCCTCCTTATTTACTAAGGATTTTCTTGACTGCTAATCTTATTTCACTACCCATATAAAACAGGAGCTCTCCTTGTGTTATTCTCCATATCACTTATTCTCCTTAATTTTCCTTCTTATTACTTCTTGACACCATTTTTTATTATTTAATTTGTGTTTTAAATGAATTTGTTTACTATATCCTACTCTAAAAGTGCAGTGTGTGTGAAATGAGTTTGCAAAATGTAGTTGAGGATGGATTAGCCAATTTATGAAAAAATTATAGCCATGTTGACTTTAGATATTTAGGAAGATTAAACTCTCATTTACAGTGATGTCAGTGTAAGTTTTCAAAGTTAATCACTCGAGGGGATCCAAGATGTTGTACTAATCACATACCGTGTCTGATCACCAGGACAGCAGAGACTTCAACGCAGTCTAAGGCCCAAACAGAGAACTACAAAACACCAATCCTGGTGATTCCCAGGTGAGAGAGCTCCATATTGTGTAGAGTATGGGTGCCTCTGACCTTGGGCCAGACAGGTGCATGTGTGAGGCTGTGCTGTGGGTATCAGACTGAACTAGGGACTAAAAAATACCAATGTCTCGGTTTTCTGGCTCAGGAAATACTCCATGGTATGGAACACAAGTAGATCTGACCTCAGGTCACTCGGCCAATCCACAGAAAGTTCCTGGGTCCACACATACATGGGTGCTGCCTCTAAGATCTAGTAACACACCTGTCAGGCATGTTGCACCTGTACTTTGTGTCTCAGAAGGAACTGTAGGCTACAAAACTCCAGTGTCTGAGTCTCCCTGTTAAAAGCCAGGTAGAGCTGACCTTGGGTCCTCATCTAGTTCACGAAAAGTTCCAAGGTCTGATCTCAGGTCACCCATCTGATCCACCTGAAGAATTCCCTGATTCCTGCAGATGAGAGGTCTCCACCTTTAGGCACTCATTTATGAGCCACCCTCAATGGCTAGTGAAAGACACAAGAATACCACCCAACACCAGAAGAGCAAGATGGCTAAAGGCCAGCATAAAACACACACACACACACACAAAACCAGAAGACAGAATAATATGGCATCCCCAGAACTCAGTTATGCCAAAGCAATCAGCCCTGGAAACTCTAACACACCTGAAACATGAGAAAATTACCTTAAATCTTTCCTTATGAAGATGATACTGGAGGAACGGAATAAAATTCATAAACAAATAAAGGAATATACAGCCAAACAGATTGAGGCCCTTATAGAGAGACCATGAGAGAGACCTATAGAGAAGAAATGAATAAACTATTGGATGAAATTTAGGAAAACACAATCAGGTGAAGGAAAGCAATAAAGTGGTTTAAGATCTAAAGATGAAAATGGAAACAATAATAAGAAGACAATCTGAGGAACACCTAGAAAGAAAGAACTTAGAGAAGAAAACAGGAACTGCAGAGATAAGCATCTCCAAACAAGTACAAGAGACTGGGGAAAGAATCTCAAGTGTAGAAGATACAATGGAAGAATTTTCTGCAACCATCAAAGAAAATGTTAAATACAAAACATCCAAGAAATCAAGGACTCCTTGAAAAGAAGAAATCTAGGGATAATAGGAATTGAAGAAGGAGAAGATGCTTGGCTCAAAGGCCCAGAAAATATTTTCAACAAAATCATAGAAGAAAATCTCCCCAATTTAAGGAAAGAGATGCCTATAAACATACAAGAGGCCTACAGAACATCAAAGAGAATACACCAGAAAAGAAAAACCGCTTGCCACATAATAATCAAAACAACAAATGTACAGAACAACAACAACAAAAAAAAAACCATTGAAAGTGGAAAAGGAAAAAGGCCAAGTAACATACAATGGCAAACCTATAAGAATCACACCTGTGGTGGCATTCAGAGGAAGGATAGCAGACTACCAAAAAGAGACTTGATACCCTATGAGCATATACAGGGGGTGGAAGTCCCCTCAGTCACAGTCATAGGGGAGAGGAGTAAGGGGAAAATGGGCGGAAGGGAGGAATGGGAAGATAAAAGGAATGGGATAACCATTGAGATGTAATATGAATAAATTAATAAAAAAAAAAGAATCACACCTGACTTCTCAGATGAGATCATAAAAGCCAGAACGGTGTGGGCAGCTATCTTGCAAACCCTAAGAGACCACAGATTCCAATCTGGCTACTGTACCCAGCAAAAAATGTCAGTAGCCATAGATGGAGAAACAAGAATTCCATGACAAAACCCAGCTTAAATAGTACCTATCCACAAATCAGCCCTACAGGAGATACTAAAAGGAAAACTACAGTGCAAAGAGGATAACTACACCCAGGAAAACACAGGAACTAGACAACTTCACTTTAGCAAAATAAAAATTAGACAAGCACACAAATTACTATCATAACCAGCATTTAAAAAATAGGACCTAATAGTCACTGGCCATTAACCTCTGTCAATATCAATGGTATCAACTCCATCAATAAAGAGACACAGAGTAAAATATTACATGCTTAAACAGGATCCAACATTCTCTGCATAAAAGAAACACACCTCAGCCACAAAGACAGACATCGCCTGAGAGTACAGGGCTGGAAGAAGGTCTCCCAAGGAAGTGGACACAAGAATCAAGCTGGAGTAGGCATTATAATATCTATTAAAATAGACTTTCAACCAAAATTAATCAGAAGAACCCATATTTGTGAAAGAAACATTAACAAAGCATAAATCACACATTGATCCCCTTACATTGATAGTGGGAGACTTTAACAATATCCCCCAACAAAGATAGTTCAACAAAATGGAAACTGAACCAAGAAATAATGACACTAACAGATGTCATGAATCAAATGGACTTACCAGATATCTACAGAACTTTTCACCTAAACACAACAGATCATACATTCTTCTCAGCACTTCACAGAACCTTCTCCAAAACTGACCATATAGTAGGTCACAAAGCAATCGTTAACAAATGCAAGAAGATTGAAATAATACTTTGTATCCTATCAGGCCACCATGGACTAAAGCTGGACTTCAACAACAACAGAAAAAACAAAAAGCCTACACACATTGGAATGGAACAACTCTATACTCAATGATAACTGGGTCAGATAAAAAATAAAGAAAGAAATTAGGGAAAAAATTCCATGAAAATGAAAGTATAACATACCCAAATTTATGGGACACAATGAAAGCAGTGCTAAGAAGAAAGTTCATAGCACTAAGTGCCTTCCTAAAGAGATTGGAAACATCTCATACAATCAACTTAATGGCATATCTGGAAGCCCTAGGAAAAAAAAAGAAGCAGACACACCCAAGAGGAACACATGGCTGGAAATAAACTCAGGGATAAAATCAACAAATTAGGAACAAATAGAACAATTCAAAGAATCATTGAAACCAAGAGCAGCATCTTGGAGAAAATCAACAAGATAGACAAATCTTTAGCCAGAGCAACTAAAAGGCAGAGAGACACACTATGCAAATCAATAAAATCAGGATAGAAAAGGGAGACATAACAGCAGACACTAAGAAAATCCAAAGAATTGTTAGGTCTTACTTCAAAAGACTCTTTGCCACAAAATTTTAGAATATAAATGAAATGAATAATTTTTGTTATAAATTCCACTTACCAAAGTTGAATCAAGATTAGGTAAACAAATTAAATAGTCATATATCTCCTGTGGAATTAGAAGTAGTTATCAAAAGTCTCCCAACAACAACAACAACAACAAAAAGTCCAGGGCCAGATGGTTTCAGCTCAGAATTCTACCAGACCTTCAAAGAAGAGCTAATACCAATACTCTTCAAACTATTACACAAAATAGAAATGGAAGGAACATTAACAAATTCATTCTATGAAGCCATAATCGCCTTGAAACCTAAACCACACAAAGACTCAACAAAGAAAGAGAATTTCAGAACAATTTCTCTTATGAATACTGTTGGAAAAATAATAAAATATTTACAAACTGTAGCCCAAAACACATCGAAGATATAATTCACCATGACCATGTAGGCTTCATCCCAGGAATACAGGGATGGTTCAATATATGGAAATTTATCAATGTAATATAAATCATATAAACAAACTTAAAGAAAAAACCCAGGCGATCATCTCTTGAGATATAAAAAAATATTTGACAAAATCCAACACCCATTCATGTTCAAATTCTTGGAGAGATCTGGGATAGAAAGCACATACTCCCAAATAATAAAGTCAATATACAGCAAACCAATAGCCAAAGAACTCAAAGAAATCCCACTAAAATCAGGGACTAGACAAGGCTGTCCACTCTCTCCATATCTCTTCAATATAGTACATGAAGTTCTAGGTAGAGCAATAAAAAATCAAAAGTAGATCAAGATGATCCATATAGGAAACAAAGAAGTCAAAATATTGCTATTTATAGATGATATGATAGTGTATATAAGTGACCCCCAAAATTCCACTAGAGGACTTGTACGGTTGATAAACACCTTCAGCAAAGTGGCCAGATACATGATTAATTTAGAAAAAAAATTTGTAGTCCTACTTTATACAAAAGATAAACAGGCTGAGTATGAAATTAGGGGAACTATACCCTTCACAATAGCCACAAATAATATAAAGTATCTTGGTGTAACTCTAACCAATCAGGTGAAAGACTTCTATGAAAAAAAAAAACTTGAAGTCTCTGAAGAAAGAAACTGAAGATGATATCAGAAAATGTAAAGATCTCCCATGCTCATGGGTAGGGAGGATGCCAGAACAGCTAAAGAAAATCCTGTACAATAAAAGATCCCCAGAGGAATCTCCAACCCTAATTTCAAGGTGTCCTATAGAGCAAAAGTAATAAAAATAACATGGTACTGGCATAGAAATAGGCTGGTTGATTATTGGAATTAAATTGAAGGCACAGAAATAAACCCATACACCTATCAACACTTGAGTTTTGACAAAGAAGCCAAATCCATATAATGGAAAAGAAGATAACATCTTCAGCAAATCATGCTGCTCTAACTGGATGTCTACATGTAGGAAAATGCAAGTAGATCCATATTCATCACCCTACAGAAAACTCAAGTGCAAATGGATTAAAGACTTGAACATAAAACCAGATACAATAAATTTATTAGAAGAAAAAGTGGAGAAGAGCCTTGAACTCATTGGCACAGAAGACAACTTCCTGAACAGAACACCAATAGCTCAGGCTCTAAGATCAGTTAATAAATGGGACTTTATGAAACTGAAAAGCTTCTGTAAGGCAAAGGACACTGTCAACACTACAAAATGACAGCCTACAGACTGGGAAAAGATCTTCACCAATCCTACATCTGACAAAGTGCTAATATCCCAAGTATAAAAAAGAATTCAAAGCATTAAAGACCAACAAACAAAATTATCTAATTAACAAATGGGGTACAGAGCTAAACAGAATTCTCAACAGAGGAATATGGAATGCTTAATGTCCTTAGTTATCATTGAAATGCAAATCAGAAAGCCTCTGAGATTCCATCTTACACCTATAAGAATGCCTAGATCAAAAATTCAAGTAATAGCACATGCTGTCAAGGATGTGGAGAAAGGGGAACACTTCTCTATAGCTGGGGGGAGTACAAACCTGTACAACCACTTTGGATATCAATCTGGCACTTTCTCAGAATTGTGAATAGGGCTACCTCAAGACTAAGCTATACCACTCCTGGCCATATACCCGAAAGCAAATTATAATAAAAATTTAAAAGTTAAAACCTTAAAAGGAAAAGTTAAACACTCATGTGTGATTTATCACAAATATATATTAGAATTTGTATAAACTTTCAACCTACTGCATTTTATATATGATATGAGAGAGAGAGACAGAGAGACAGAGAGAGACAGAGAGGGAGAGAGAGACAGAGAGAGACAGAGAAAGAGAGAGAGAGAGAGAGAGAGAGAGAGAGAGAGAGAGAGAGAGAGAGAGAGAGAGAGAGAGAGAGAGAGAGAGACTGGGTTTCTCATAGGTTAAGGAGTTTGTGCATTGCAGGTACAGGTTTGCGGCTTTGTCCAGCAATGGGAAGCCTACCTCCATTCTTTTGTTCTGTAGCAGCATTAGGAACTCATTTTAAGAGCAAGACATAACATTAGTCCTGTCACATGGAAGATACACCGTTTTTAAGCATGCTCATATAATGACTTGATTACCCTCTGTGGTTTGTCACCACAAGAATTAAATTATTCACAGAATCAGATACTTATCAAAACATTTTGCCTGAAAAACAAGTCTAGACGCACTTCTGAGTCAATTCCAAGCAGGCTGATCATCAAGCACTCTCTAGAATAATCTTTGCCAGAAGAATGCTTTGGAGAAAACACATTTCATTATAAGCAATATTTGTATGTAGGAAAACTTTAGCTTATAGAATCTGTAATGGGTTTCTAAACCATGTAAAACAATTGGAATATGTTCAGTCAAATATTAGAGGCATTTGTTAGTGTTAAGTCATTTATTATTGACTCTGATATTTTGACCTACATCTTTTTACTGACATCTGTTCTGAGAACTGAGTAGAAGCCTTCACATTCCTCCATTTTCTTTAAAATTAACTTCCTAGCTTAGTTTTTAAATGCCCAGAAGGGAAGATAGAACCATCACTCAAATATCATTTTTTTCTGACATTTCTACTTTATAAAATGAAGTGCCTTGCTTGGTCAAAATACTCCATTAAGTTTCTATTGACAGAAAATTAATTTGATTCAGGAGAACGCACATTTTCATGAGCACAAGGCACTATTAGATTCACCATGAGAGGCAGCACCATTTATTCTAGAGATACTACATCTGGCATGATGAAAATATGCCATTTGCATGGAGTGTGGCAGGGGCTGCACTAGAGGGCTCTCTCAGCACAGAGACAGGTGTGTGTTGTTGTAACAGAAGGAATCCTGTAGAGGGCACCTGGGCTGTCTTCGGTGGTGTTAATAAGAACAAGAATAGTCCATAAGGACCTAGTTCCTGCACATGTTGCCATTTTCGGGGTATGTAGAGTGTCTGGGTTAGCCGATCAATACCTGTTATTAACATCAAGTCCTCTTCCATGTACTCACCTTACACAATAGTGCCTAGGAGGTCACACCCCCTACTTCTTAAGCCTGGGCCAAGCAAGTGACACAGATCCTGCAATGAGAGGTCAAATAACCTTTGCTTTATTAATTAAAACATCCTTTGTCCTCAAAATATCTCTTTTTGAATGTGATATAATATCCAAGGCCATGGCTACCCTACTGTGAACAAAGAGGAAGGGGTCACAGCAATTATAGAAAATTAGATCTGACACTACTAAGCCATATCAAGAGATTTCAAGTAAGGAAAAAAAACCAACCATTGATTTCAGTTATGGTGTGCTAGTGTTTCTATTACTAGATGCTAGAAGCATGTCTGAGTGCTCAGCGTGCACCTGCCCTTGACCTTGGCCTTCCCATCCTCTTCTTGCTTAAAGCTCTGCCCTTGGGCTAGGGTACCAGATTGCCTTTCTCTGCCTCCTGCAAGCTGTGGTTGTTTCTGAAAAACAAAAGAAATTCTCCCTTGTCTGGGAGTCAGAGAGCTTGCTTGACAGCTCTGGCTTTGGGTGCCAAAGGCATAGTTAGCAAGGACTGATTTCCATATCACTCAAAGATTTTCCCCCAAGGCACACATCCATATGATTATCTGAGTTCAGAGTAAGAAAAATAATCACAACCGCATTGTTCTTGGGTGCTCCCACAACCATCCCCCTTCTCCTTTGGAGACTTGTATCCAGCAAAGGGGAGGGTCTGTGTAGTAAGCATCTTTCTGCTTATGTGGATAATCGTGTGAACGCTGTCATCTGTAAGATAAGCATGGCGTTATCCATGTAGGGTTGTTGCAGGAGTTGAGCAGTGGGTCATTCACATAACCTGCTTGCCCAGGATCACATGTAAACAGGAGACTTACCTAATCACTCCCCACAGGCAAAGAGGTAATACACAGAAGATGCCATTGTTTCCTTGTAAAAAGATTTGTCCAGAGAAGCTTCAAGAGAAAATACTTCCTAGCCATGTGATGTGGGGCTGGGAAAACTTTATCCCTTGTGAGGCTGGGCCTGAATTAGAAAAAAGCATGCATTAAAGGACAGCTGCATAGTGAGACTATCTCAAACACCCCCAAATAAAACTTAGATAGTCTGTTTAGGTGATTCTAACTCTTCTTTTCTGCATCTATCTATCTATCTATCTATCTATCTATCTATCTATCTATCTATCTATCTATTTATCTATCTACTATCTATCATCTATCTATCTATCCATCTGTCATCTATCTATCTATCTATCTATCTATCTATCTATCTACCTATCTATCAACCTATCTACTATCTATGTATCATCTATCATTTATCTATCATCTATATCTATCTATCTATCTATCTATCTATCTATCTATCTATCTATCTATCTATCTCTCTAATCTTATACTTCAACCACAGTTTCTCCTCCTTATCTCCTCCCAATCCAGTCTTCTTACTTCTCCCCCCCTCCCATCCACTCCTCCTCTGTTTCTCTTCAGAAAAGGGCAGGCCTCCCTTGGATATCAACCAGCCATGGCATATCAAGTTGCTGTAAGTGTAGGTACCACCTCTCTTACTAAGGTTAGACAAGGCAACCCAGCAGAAGGAAAGGGCCCTAATGGCAGACAACTGAGTCAGATAAAGCCCATGCTCCCACTGCTAGGTGTCCCACAAGAAGACAAGCTACACAACTGTAATGTATGTACAGAGGGGCAGGAGCCGGCCAGTCCCATGCAGGCTCCCTGGTTAGTGGTTCTGTTTCTGTGAGCCCATATATACAGGCCCAGAGGAGAAGCCAAGTAACAAGGAGGGCTCAAGGGGATGTGTACATGAATTTCACCATGAATAGGAAATAGAATAGACATTGCAGGTGGATGGGGAGTGCTCTGGATAAGTGGGTGGAGATGGGAACAGGGGATGGGCACAGGGGGTGGCAATGATCAGGTGGAGGAAGGAAGAAGGGAAAGAGCACTGGGAAAGACAACTGGAACCAGAAGTGGTGGCATCTCTGGGACAAGTTAGAAACATAATGCAATGTAAACTCCTAAGAATCTATTAGGGTGACCCTAGCTAAGACTCCTAGCAATGAAGAAGAATTCTAATTCTTGCACAGCTATTTTCTCATCTGTCTTTTCCAGCCATCTGAAATCATGGTTGCTGTTTGGTGTAGTGTGAGGAATAATTGTCAGTTCTTATAAGCATTTGTCTAAACTTCACCTCCCTGATCTAGAATCAGAAGTATTTTGAACATAGTTTTAAAGTCTTCCACATTCAGCTTGCTGCACCTCCTTCTGTTTCCTCAAGCACTGCGCTTGTCATCTCTGAACTGGACAAGATCTCCACCATGGGATGAATAGTGTGGAGGACATTGTTTCTATTCCCGGGAACAGTGCAGAAATGGAAGCCATGTGAACATAAGCAGAAGCAGAGATGAAGTGCATGTATACCCTGAGACTCAGTTTACCTTCAGGTACTTTTTAAGATAACCCTGGTGCTGGTAGAATGTCCACTCCTCTGCTCGGCCCAGTATCAAACTTTTTGAGCATCTGGGATTATATGGCTTTTTAATGTAATCCTAGTCTCTAAAATAGGTGATATCATTAAATTGGTTCTCCAACCCCAGAGGCGTCTTTCTCTTCTCTTGGCAGCTCTCATGCTCAGGTGGCTTCTCTCAAAGCATGGCTCAGGTGGCTCAGGCCCAGTACTGGAGTACAGAGCGTCTGTGCTTCATGTGCCTCTCCTGGAGTCATTGGCTATGTAAATTGGACCTTTTAAATAATAGCTTATCCAGAATACTCCAACATTCTAAGTACAATT
Source organism: Acomys percivali (assembly GCA_907169655.1). Lineage (NCBI taxonomy): Eukaryota > Metazoa > Chordata > Mammalia > Rodentia > Muridae > Acomys > Acomys percivali. The sequence continues at coordinate 84,211,086 of OU015749.1, forward strand.
GAGAAATAAAATTCTCTTCTATCCTTATATATGCCCTCCTCCTAACTTACTATATCACCCGTCATTACCAGAGAGCCTGGAGGCCTATATTTAGATGGCTCTGCCTCTTACAACATGCTTACTATTGATAGAGATGCACATATGATCTGCAATATCTGTATGTTACAGGCTTTTTCTCCAGCCTATGGTGCTCTGGGGAGGTTACCAAAGTTCCATGGCTGATTGCCAAGGACCACCACCACAATCTTCTGGCCACTTTCTCTATTTTTGGAATTTACCAAATCTCAGCCAGCTCCACACCAGGAACCTCCAGCCACCACAGGTGATCCAGACATCCAGAGATTTTCCAGTGCCTGAAAAGAACCCACCCCAATTGCTTTATCTGTTTTTGTGACCAAGGACTAGGCCACACTGAGTGTAAAAATTTGTCCCAAGATTCTTGACCAAACTGCTGAAAGCATCAGACTGTAATGGGCAAGCAGTTAGAATCCGAGGCACCAAGTACAAATCAGAGAAAACTGATATTTCAATCCTATAAATTTGCCTTCTCCCTCCCCAAAACATTGTAAACACCTTTGCTAAGAGCAGAAAGGTGACCTGAAAAGAAGAAACCTCATCTAACAAACTAGCCCCAGATGCACACATACCAAAGCAGAAATACAAACAACATGAAAAACCAAAATAACAACCACTCCAAAATATAGAAACACCAGAGTAATGGGCAAGTGAAAATGGCCTGGAAGAACTCTCAGGTAAAGAATTAAAAAGAACGAATATACAACAATCCTGGGCTCATAGTGGTTCAACTGAGATTGAACTGACAATCAGGGCGCCTACTTGGGCTTAATCTAGGCTCTCTGTACATGTTACGGTTGTGTAGCTTGCTGTTTTGTGGATCTTCTAACAAAGGAGGCTGCTTCTGATGCTTCTGCCTGCTTTGGGGACCTTTGTCCTCTTACTGGCCTGCCTTGTCCCACCTGAATATGAGGGGAGGCAGGTACCTAGACTTATTGTAACTTGATATGACATGTTTGGTTAATATCCATGGAGACCTGTCCTTTTCTGAAGGGCAACAGAGGGGGTGTGGATGGGGAGGGAGGAGGTGGCAGGGAGGAACTAAGAGGAGAGGAGGGAGGGGAAACTGTGTAGGGAAAAAAGTAAAGCAAACAATTATAACTATGTCCAATCAACTCAAAAGAGGTAAAAGACAAAACAAGAATGAAATAAGTATGATAATCCAATAATCCAAGACATGAAAACAGAATTGAAAATGTTTAAGAAAACCCAAACTGAAATGATGTTGGAAATGAAAAACTCAAGAAGTCAATTAAAAACCTCACTGAAAAGCCTTACCAACAGAATTGATTCAAGAATAGAGGAAAAGTGTAGGATCCTGATTACTCCATAAAGGTCAATGACAAATTAAAAAGAGAAACATGAATGTATCATGGGAGAGTTTTGAGACATTATGGAAAGACATAACCTGCAAAGGATGGGAGTAGAAGGAGGAGAAGAATATTACAGCAAAGGTATAGAGAATATATTTAGTAAACTCATAGAAGAAAACTCCCCAAACCTATGGATCGAGATGCCCATCCAGGTACAAGAGGTCTACAAAACACCAAATATACAACACCAAAAAGAAAGTTCTCCATAACATCATTAAAATATTAAAAACACAGATGAAAAGGGGGTGTGAAAAGCTGTAGGAGTGAAAGTAACTCATAAAAATAGACCTGCCTGATTATCTGACAGAAAACTTTATAATTCAAGTTCCTGAAAAGATGTATTCTAAGACTTGAAGAATCACAAGAGTCAGCCAAGACTACTATATCTAGCAAAAAATATCTATTAAAATTGAAGAAAAATACAATATGTCACGATAAAAGCACATTAAAGGAATATATCACCACAAAGCGAGCTCTATAGCAGATGCTTGAAGGAATACTTAAATATGTAGAGATGATAAACACATCTAAGTTGTCACAGAGAACAAATAATGGCAGGAAATAATAAAAAGATATCTAAGGAAATATGACAAAATCAACAAATGACAGGAATTATTACACATCTTTCAATAGTAAGTCTCAATTTAAGTGGTCTCCATTCTCAAAAAAAAAAAATGACACAGATTAACTATAGTAGTTTGAATAAAACTCCCCCATAGGCTCATATGTTTAAATATTTTCTCCCTTGTTGATAAAATGACTTGGGAGTGATTAGGAGGTATGTCCTTGGAGGAGGTGTGTCACTCAAAAGCAAGCAAATACAGCTTGTCTAATATGTAACAAAATAGACTTTAAGCCAAATTAAACAGAAGAAGTAAGGAAGAACATTTCACACTCATTAAAAATTACAAGCAGAATATTACTTATATGCACCAAACACAAATTTTATAGAACAAATGCAACCAGATCTAAATCCATGGATTTATCCCAACATACTGATTATGAATGATTTCAATGCTTCACTCTAATCTGTAAGCTACCTGGAAGAGAAAGTAAGCAGAAATGCTGGCCCTAAATGACACCATAAATCAAATAGACCTAACAGATAGCTACAGAGCCTTGCATCCTAACATTAAACTAGGCAGTTCATTCTTATAGCCCATGGACTTTCTCTGAAATTAACAACGTGTTAGGATACAAGGCATGGCTTAATAAAACCAGGAAAATTTAAATATCTTAGGTTCTATCATACAACAGTGTACTAAAGCTTTATATTAACATCAATAGGAACTATGAAAGGCACAGAAACTCAGAGAAAATAAGCGAAACATAAATGATAATTGGTTAAAGAGTGAAATTAGAAACAAAATTAAACATTTCCCAGAGTTGAATTAAAATGAAAATATAACATACATCTGTGGGACACAATGAAGGCAGTCCTGGGAGGAAAAATTTATGGTGCCAAGTGTCATAAAGAAAAGTTGAGAGTTCTGAAATTAAGTACTTAATGATGTTCCTGAAGGTCTATAAAAACAAGAACAAACAACATAAAACTCAAAAGTAGGTAAAAAGGCATAATCAAAATCAGAGCTAAAATTAGTAAAATAGAAAAAATAAAAAAATTACAAAGAATCTATGAAATGATATTATGGTTCCCTGAGATTACCGAAATTGTCATACTTCAATCAAATTAACCAACTAGAGGGTAGCAATACTAATAAAAATTAGATATATCAATGGTGATATTACAATGGAAGCAATATTCAGAGAATCATAAGGATATACTTTGAAAATATATCTATTCCACCATTCTTGAAAATGTAAATAAAATGTATGAATTTTTAGATACATATATGACCTACCAAAACTAAATCATGAAAAATTTAAGCAGACCCACAGGATTCAATGAGACAGATGAAGCAATCAAAATAGTTCCTGCTGAATAAAAGCCCAGGTCCACAGGAATTTAGCACAGAATTCTATCAGACCTTCAAAGAAGAATTAATTCCAACATTCCTCACATTATTTTTAAAATAGAAAAAAGAGAAATATTTCCAGTATCTTTTAATGAGTACAATACCCTGATAACCAAACAGACCAAGACTGACTGTCTCACCAAAATTAATGACAATATTCCTGATAAACATGGATGTAATGATTCTCATTAAAATACTTGCAAATAGAAGTTAATAACATATAAACGATTGTTCATCATGATCAAGTTCACTTCATTCCAGAGATTCGGGGATGCTTCAATATGTGTAAATCAACAAGTATAATCCACCATATGGGGGTAATCATCTCATTAGATGCAGAAAGGGTCTTTGGTAAAATGCAAGGTCTTTCTTTGATAAAAATTCTGGAGACTCTCAGAACATAGAGAGCATATATAAACGTAACAAGGACAATATACTGTAACACCACAGTCAAAATTTTGATGAACAGAAAAATTGAAAGCATTTCCATTAAAGTCAGCAACATGACAAGGATGCCTGCTCTACCCCTCCTGCTCCTGCAGTGTGAAAATAAGTTAAGGGAAGGTTAAGGGGATACAAACATTAAAGGAAGAATTCATAGCACCCTTATTGGCAGGTGATATGATTCTATATATACACAACTAATTCAAAAGTTAGTAGCCTTTTTTTATAGGCAATTGACAAATGTACCAAGAAAGAAATGAGATAAACAATATCATTCAAAGAGTAGAAACCTGAAAACATACCTTGGAATAAATCTCATTAAATAAGTAAAAGATTTGTACAATGAAAACTTAGAATTCTAAAAACAAATCGAAGAGAACACAAAAAAAAAATGCAAACACCCTCAATGGTCATAGATTGGTAGGATTAATATTATGAAAACTGCATCCTACCAAGAGCAATATAGAAATTCAACACAATATTTATCAAAATTCCAATGCAATTCTTCACATAAACTGAAAGTATATTCCTAAATTTCACATGGAAGCAGAAAAGGCCTAGGATAGCCAAAACAACCCACTCTGAACATTTAAAAAAATGCTGGAGATATCACTGCCCCTAATTTCAAGGTATATCCCAAAGCAGTAGCGATAAAAGCAGCATTAAAATAGGCAAATTGATCAATAGAAAAGAAGTGAGGACCCAAATATAAGTCCACTAACCACAGCTAACTGACGGTTGACAAAGAAGGTAAAAACACACAATGGAGACAAGGCAGCTCCTCCAACAAATGGTTCTGGTCAAACAGGATAACTACATGTAGAGCAACCTAGATTCTTATCTCTCACCTTACACAAAACTCACATCCAGATGTATGAAGGACCTTAATGTAGTACCTGAAGCCTTGAATCTGATAAAGAAGAAATTAGGGAATAAATTGTAACTCATTGGTACAGGAAAGGGCTTTCTGAACAGGACTTTGGTAGTTCTATATAAAACCATTGGTCAGTGCATGTGCTGCCAGCAGCCGACTCTCCTGCTCACATCATCTCCTCGCCTTCCCCTTTTTGGCTTAATTGAATTAGCCTATGAGTTGACTCATATAAAGACTGTCACAACCTTTGCAAAGTGAGGATGATGTGGTGGAACCTGGGAGAATGGAGCCAGTGAATGAAATGGACCAAAGACTCATACAATAGCCAACTTTATTCAGAGCTGCAGACAATTCACACGCTGAGAGTTAAGAAGGTCACATGAGCAATGTTCTCATAAGTTCAAGCTGTGTATAACACAAGGACAAGCAGCACGTGGCAAAAACACGTTTTCTCACAGAGGCATATAAAGGATAGTTTGCACATCTATCTGAATAGCAGCAGCAGCAGCAACAGCAGCAGCAGCAGCAGCAGCAGCAGCAGCAGCAGCAAGCAATAATGAGTAATTAGAGGTAAACGTACTCCTATCTGCTATACCTAGGAGGAACACAAAAGCATTCCAAGGATAATTTTGTATTTTGAAGAACCAAAGGTCACAAGACTTTTTGTCTTGTTGTCTTGGAGTTTTCTCATGAGCATTCAGAATTCCCACACTACTCCATCCTTGGACTGTGTTCCAACAGATATACTTTGTAAACCAGTTACAATATTAACTGAAATCATGAAAATGGTATTTTATAGTAGATCAGATAATACTGAGAGAAAAATCACACAGGGAGAACAATATAGTGGGGTTTAATCAGCAGTGGAAGGAAACCACTGCAGAAATGGTGGCCATGGGGACATATAGTAGTACCCTGCTGCCTGTCACCAGCCCCTTGTTTTAGAGCAGTGATTCTCAACCTTCCTAATGCTGTGACACTTTAATACATTTCCTCATTGTGTGATGACTCCCCAACCTCAAAATTATTTTTTGTTACTTCATAACTGTAATTTTGCTACTGTTATGAATTATAATGTAAACATCTGATGTGCAGGGTATTTGATATGTAACCCCCACATGGGTCATAAACCAGGGTTGAGAACTGCTGTTTTAGTGGGTTGCTCTGTTAAGATTTCCCCCTGAGACCACTCAGTGTTCTGTGGCAGAATACATAAGAGGAATTTGTTTTAATCCAATGAATTTTGTAGAAGGAATCAAGGAAAAAACCCTGAGGTCTGGGGGTGAGTTTATATTGTGATAAAATATAATTTAATATAATGAGAAAAAATAACAAATATAAGATGAGTGATGTCTTGGTTTGAATTTTGTATAGCCCAAAATAATTTATTTCTATTAAAACAAAACAAATTGTGCCCAACTGCTGAAGAAATGAGATAATTCAATCTGTAAAGGAACATGAGTACCTTCTTTCATTATTATCCTTTATCATTTCTCCTCTTTAGACTGAGTCACACTCTGCCCACTAAGGTACAGATTAAACTACTTGCTGCACTATGGTCCTAAAAATGGCTTCCTTCCCAGCCCAGGCATATAAACTCAAATCATATGATCAGCCTTGGAATATCAGCAAATGAGTCTTGGCTGTTGGAAGCAAATTTATTTTTTCTGCCTCAGAGAGTCCCAGATACTTTATAGCCTATAAATTATGGCAATGAAAGCCATAAAAATTAGACTATCAACATCAATTAAAATCTCACAGTCCAGGCTGTCAACAAATCACTGGTTCTGCATGCATTGTGGGAGCACCTGAGGTGATTCTGTGCTTCAACAATGCCTCTTACTTGACAGAGCCTTCAGAGAATTAAGGTAGATGATTCCTCTACCACAAATATTATCTTGCCATCTTTCAGAGTAACCAAAATATGTGTTTAACAAAGTATTTATTGTGTCATACTTTAAAAATGCTTCAAACTTCAGGACCCTCCTATTCAAATGAAGCATTTCAGAAAAACGGAGTGTAGTTGAAGTCTCAAGCATTCTGGAATTCTGTGCACACAGAAAGCACTTACCATAGGATTCCAGAATAATTAATAAAACCAATACAGTGTCCAGAAAGCATGGTGGATAGTTCTATGAACACATATCACAAGATTCATTTTAATATAGTATTACCAAGCTTATTTGTCATTCACTCATTCAAACCAAGCATGAGTTGACCCCTGACTTTGTACTCTTCTGAGAAAGGGCATTTTTCTGTATGTAGTATTGGCTTTGGGTATAAAAGTTCCCCGGGATTGAGGAGAAGGTGGCAGTAGTAGAGAATAGGGTCTGAAATGTGTTTTGTGTGTTAGACTCTGCTGCATCTTTTCCTGTCTTTCTTAGTTTTTGGTCTGGACAATTCTAATAATTGAATATGATCTCATTTTAATACCAAATTTAATTTAGGTGAGAATGCAATTTACCTATAAATGTGGGGCACTGTTGCCTCACATCTCCTATGTGTGGTAGATTTTGTGTGACATTGGTGCTGTGTGTAAACTCCATAGACTGTAGTGATAGAAACAGTATCACTGTCCACTCTTACATGTAATATCGGAGCATAGCTTCCCAGCATCTACCTAATGAGTTTAAAACTTCCATTACCTTTTATTATTATTATAAACCTAGAGTGTATGCATCAGCATGTGAGTGTGCGTGTGCGTGTGCGTGTGTGTGTGTGATGCCATGTCATAGATGTGGTGGTCAGAAGACAACCTTCAGAAATTGGCTCTCTATTTCTACTGTATGGGTGGATCTTAAGGATCAAACTCAGGTTGTCAAGCTTAGGGACAGGTGTCCCTACTCACTGAGCCATTTCGTGGACTCTCAAATCACTTTAATACAATTCATTTTACAACTTTGGTGCAACCATTTATAAGGCCAGTCAGATGTTTCAAGTAACAACACCCCTCACAAAATACACATGCATTTACCACAATTCATGTTCACATTTAAACATCTAAATTTCCAGCAGCCTTACTCATACAATAAATGCACTGAATTTCAGTGTACTTTTTCTGATATTGGGGATGGAAGACACAGCCCTGTGCATGCTAGGCAAGTGTTCTAGTGCTGAACTACAACGTGAAGCCATTTTTGCTTTAAGACACTCTGTAGTCCAGGGTGACCTCAAGAGTAAAGGTCATTAGCACCATCATGGGTGGTCATAGTTTCTCAATAATTGGCATGATTCTTCAATGCATCATCTGCTTTAGATTGGTGGGCCAAAAGAGCAGAGAGAAGTGTGTTGTTTTCCTGGAGAACCTATGGTGAACTGAAGATGGCAGTGTGTATTCTATAGAGGAAGGAGCCAGGCTGAGGGTTTATGAGTATGTTAATGAACAAGTCTCAATATCTGATTTTGATCCTCTTCTTGATGGGAGGGTGTCTAGTATAGTACTCACAGCTTTCAAACAGCCTGGATTAGTTGAAACTTAAGCCTGACTCAGGCACCAAGTGAGTCTCAGAAAAATCCCTGGAACAAAGAGGTAAAGAATTCATCTTTTGCCACATTTGAAGCCAACTCTCTAAGGAGGTTCTTTAATGCTCATCTTCTTCTTTGAGGCAGGCTAGGTGTTGCCAGGAATTAACTTGTCTTGTTGTCAAAGAATCTTTAGAATAATAAAAAAAATCTTTAATGCTATATTCTGTAGGTCTCTGAGGTTTTTGAAGACGTTATTTAAACTATTATGCCTCATATATCTATAAAATCATATCTATCTATTAGACCTAGAATATATATTCTTGTGATAAAATTAGACTAGTTTTTTACATGAGCATGATTTGTATCAATATACAAAATTCAATATCATTGAATTAAAATTTAACCTTATTTGTGAGTAACAATTAGGGCCTTAGGATGAGGATTAGATTCAATAATCTACCTTTTGTTCTAACCTCCCTCTATATTTCTATATCCCCCTTTCTTTTGTTTCGGCTCCTATCTCCTTACCTACAAAAGAAAGATAAAGGAAAAGACATACATCCCTGAGTCAAACCTACTTTCCTCTCTGTAAAAGACCAATAATACTTATAACCAACTCCCAGTGAAAATAAGCATCTATAGACTAAGAGAGTAAACAAATGTGGCAATCCAGCCACTGGGGAAAATGTCCTCATTTATGTTACAACAGAATTCTGCCTAAAAATGGGCAAGTTTAGATGCAGGCAGAGTCAATGGCCAAACTCTGCCAGGACATGGTAAACAAGTCCTCAATAGTTCCTGCCTTGCAAGTTAGTCTGTCAGATATATTGGGCCAGAAGGCTGAATGCTCCAACATTATAGAGAATGTTGGGTGACTGTTCAGGCAGTAAACTGTCTCAGTCATTTTTTCATTTTGGAAGCTGCTAATCTGCATTCTGGGTTCACTCAGTATTTAAGTTTTATCCCTTCTGAAGTCTCTGATTAGTTTGAAGACCAGATAATTTAGTCTTTCAATTAAACTTAATAGGTTAGAGGTTAAGATGTTTTTAGATCAAGATAGATGTTTTAAGTTAATAGAGTTGAGATATGATAGATATGAATCTCCATCCAGAAATGTAGACCCAACAAGATAAGAAAGATGTTTACTTCAAGTTTGCCAAATGCAAATAGCCAAGTAACATTTATATAATTCTTGATTGTCTCTTGGTTCTTCCCACTATATGTAGTTTATTTTACCCCTGTATAATATAAATGTATGTAAAAAGAGAAATAATTTAAAAATATTAAATTAAAAAAAGAATTCAGCTATTGACAAGGCAATGTGTGTCTATGGAAGTGAGGTTCCTATTTCAAGAAGCAGGTCAGGACATTGGTACTGAGGACAGGAGAGCTTGACTGTTCTCATCTCCACATAGTCATTCCTGGGAGACTGGAAACATAGATGTATAGTTTCTTTCTGTCTGATGATGTGCAGGGACATTGGGTATTTTGGGGATTCTAGTTACTCATATTAGGAGCCTACATTAGAAAACAGAAGCTTGTATTACACAGACCAAGAGTGAAGTCAGGCATTGTTAAAAGTCTATAGGTAACCTAACCACGGATTTTTATATTGGAGGAAATGAGAAAGGGCCTGGTGGGAGAAGGAAGAGCTGTGGGCTCTGAATGCTTGGAAAATCAGCTTCATGCCTGACACCTAGAGAGTCATATAGTACCCTCCCACCCCATATCTGCCACTGCTGTGACTTTTTTATACACATTTCTCTAGATGTGGCTCCTTATTCTCAGCACACAGCATAATCCTACAAAAGAAACACATGGCTTCCAAGAGCCATCTTGAGATAGTGAAACAGCTGTTGTCGTACCCAGTGACCATATCTTGTTTTCAGCCACTACTGAGAGAGAATGGCTTTGCTAAGGATGGCAAGGAATGCAAGGCTTTTTCAGGGTATTTGAGGACAGGTCTTGAGGCAGATTTGGAGGAAGAGAGCTACATAGACATATTAAGGCTATTTTGCCCCTTACCCATCCCTTGATGGTTGTATAGAAACAGGTTGTAGAAACAGGATGCTGGATGTATCTTCATGAGTAACATCTCTTGTTCTTGTTGCAGTCACATACTGGTTCCCAGACCACCTCCATAGCCAGAATCACAGCAGGTATCACTGGTCCCAGATATTCCATGACAGTTTGACATCACTGTCAGTGGCTATGGAGACTCTGATCTTCACTGTTCTTTCTCCATGATTGATGTGTTAATTTCTTTTTGCTGTAACAAATTAACACACTTCGGCAGATGAAATTTGCGCTAGTTTACTATGTAACAGTTCTAGAGTTCCAATCAAGTTATTGGCTAGACTTGAGTTTTTGTGGAATTTCCCCCCTTTCTTTCCAGTTTCCACCATCAAGGTCACATGCATCCCTACTAGGGTGATCAGAACATCACTTTTTTGATAGGAGTGAATTGTTTAGTCTTTTAGAATCAACTCTCTGTGCTAGTGATTCACTTCCAACCTTTATGCAATATATATTTATATTCAAAAGTTGTAAAACGTTTCATGATTTCACAGCATCAATTCAAACTCACAATCTGTATTACCTTCCCAAAACTCCTTTCTATCTCTGCCTCTTTTCAATTAGTAGGCACATTATTTTCTCCAAAATATAATGGTAGAACAGACATAGTAGTAGATAACACATTCAAAATGAACAGAAAGAGACTGGCCCTCCACATTTTCAAAGTTGGAAAACTTGATTAGTCTTTGAGTCTTGGGGACATCCACTGTGACTCATAGGGCATCTTCTCTGGACTGGTCTGGCTTCAGTCATCTAGTCTGTGTTTTCAAAGAGTTTTTTTTTATGTCTGAGCCAGATAGATTTATTTGCTGCTCTTGCCTATGTAAGTACAGGGAGCGCTGCAGCCTTTTTTTTTTTTTTTTTTTTTTAACTTCAGCCTCTCTCATGCCTGCCATTTATATCCTGGTTGGCCTTGTTTTTGAGTGTACAGCATTCTAAATATACTTCTCCAGTGCACTAATTAGAGATCCGTTCCATTAGACAAGACCCCTCATTCACCGGTTGCCCTGAGCCTGATTAATTTCCTCATCTCTTGTTCTGGCTTCTGCTTATAAAGCTAGAAAAAGATCTACAAGTCACATGCCTGTGTTCTTCAATAGCTCACCAGGAGGTCATGTACTATCACCACTTTCTCCTTCACAGGCACTTTATGACTGTACCATGTAACTTTCCAACATCCTATAGAACGATAGAGGAAGGCAGTTCCAGACAGGCTGTGATAATATGTGACAAATCACATTGAGTGTTATGTGTCTTGGGGGTTTGAATCTAAAATTATTTTTAAAAACCTCTGACTCTCACTCTCCACAGGAATAAGTTGGAACCAGGACTTTTATGTTTATCTTATCAGTGACATGGAATGTAATCCTAAGTACCTTGAAATAGAAACCAAATCCTCTATCTAAGGACTAATATCTCTCAGGACTAAAGAAAGAAAGAGGTCCATCCTTTACAGAGTATGTCTAAAGCTAGAGCTTTTGGGAATGGGCCCACGGGACTTCCACTTGGCCAAACCCACCTAAAGTGTTGGTGTTTGTGGAATTGGTGAGCTGCCAAAAGTACTTATAGCCGGGACTGAAAAGTCCCATTTATAGTATATTTCATAAGCACAGTCAAACACATAAATTGTGATTTTGTTCAGACTGAAAATAAAAATAAGCACCAGTCTCAGAAATGTTTTCATCACTTGAAAAAAACTTTCTTTGACCTTTTGGAGGAGGCAAAGGAGAGGTGAGATCTATCAGGTTTGCTTTTGCTCCCTGCTCTGTATTTTCCTACATATTTATAGATCATTAGATAATTCATTAAGTAATTGGAGTATGGTTAGAGCTTATGAATTTTTTAATCCTATGTATTTTTAATTGGTTTTATGTGCTTTATGTTGATCTTTGAAGGCATTGAAAATTATGTTCCCCTTAATCTCCATTTCTCTTCTCACTCGGCTGTCTCTTTTGCTGTCCTCTTTGGACTACTTCTTGTAGTTGCGGTCTGACCTTCCAGCTCTTTCTCCCTTTTATTTCGTTTCCTTTTCTTTTGTGTACTCCCCTCCCCGCACCTCCCCCCCAAACACCTTTACTTCATGCCATCACTCTGTCATTTTTCCACAGCTCCACACTCCAGTTCTTTTTTGTTCCACTAAACTGTCACACTCTTGGTACTAAAGTTCTTCAGAGCAGAGTGCTACATCTGAGGTTGGCAAGAAACTTGAGGAAGTACAGTAAACGTTTCAAGGGAAAGAGAAAGTTGGAGAAAGAGGTGTCCAGTGCTCAAGTCACATCAAGAACTCTTGTAATTACTTGACAGGCAGATTCATTACTTTGCAAAATAATAAGTGACTGTATCTGAAAGGGCGAAAGAGAAAGTGCTTCAGACCATGTCTGCATCGCATCTGAAAACAATTGATGTAGACAGCATCCAGTGAAGGGAAAACAACGTGTCCAGTGAGGTTGCAAGGTTCCTGGCTTGCCAATCTCTGGCAGTTTGGAAACCAAAGTGAATATAAGGACTGCCATTTGCTTTTCCTTCTGCATTTTGAAATCATGTGCTATTTTGCTCAGCTTTTCATTACTATAAAAAATAACCAAGACAACTTTCAAGTGTAAAATTGTTTTATTTCATACCGTTGGGGGTTTCCATCTATGGCTGTTGCTCCATGACTTTTGGGCCTATGATTAATAAGAATTTCTACATATGAGGGTGTGATTTTCTGTTTTTTTCCTTTTTTATTAATTTATTCATATTACATCTCAATTGTTAGCCCATCCAGTATCCTTCTATTCCTCTCTTGCCTCCGCTTTCCCCCTATTCCTCTCCCCTACGACTGTGACTGAGGGGGACCTCCTCCCCCTGTATATACTCATAGGGTATCAAGTCTCTTCTTGGTAGCCTGCTATCCTTCCTCTGAGTGCCACCAGGTCTCCCCATCCACAGAACGTGGTCAAATATGGGACACCAGAGTTTGTGTGAAAGTCAGACCCCACTCTCCACTCAACTGTAGAGAATGTCCTGTCCATTGGCTAGATCTGAGTAGGGGTTCAAAGTTTACTGCACATATTGTCCTTGGCTGGTGCCGTAGTTTGCACAGGACCCCTGGGCCCAGATCTGCCCATCATAATGTTCTTCTTGTAGGTTTTTAGGACCCTCTGGATCCTTCTATTTCCCCATTCTCACATGATTCTCTCACCTAGAGTCCCAAAAGGATGTCCTCCCCTCTGTCCCAATTTCCTGGTAAGTGAAGACTTTCATGGGACATGCCCCTTGAGCTAGTGTCCAGATTTAAGTGAGTATATACCATTTGACTTTTTTCTGCTTCTGGATTAACTCATGCATTATGATCATTTCTAATTCAATCCATTTGTCCACAAATATCTGGAATTCCTTATTTTTAATAGCTGAGTAGCATTCCATAGTGTTAATGTACCACATCTTCTTTATCCATTCTCCAACTGAGGGACACTTAGGCTGTTTCCATGTTCTGACTATTATGAATAAGGCCGCTATGAACATGGTTGAGCATATGTTCTTGTTGTGTGCTGGAGCATCTTCTGGGTATGTTCCAAGGAGTCGAATAGCTGGGTCTTGAGGAATCCCTATTCCCAGTTTTCTGAGATAGTACCAGATAGATTTCCAAAATGGTTGTACTAGCTTGCATTCTCAACAGCAATGAAAAAGTCTTCCTCTTTCTCCACATCCTTGCCAGCATGTGGTGTCACTTGAATTTTTGATCTTAGCCATTCTGATGGGTGTAAGATGGAATCTCGGAGTTGTTTTGAGTGGCATTTCCCTGATGACTAAGGAGGTTAAGCATATCTTTAAGTGTTTCTCAGCCATTCGATGATATTTCTCTGTTAAGAGTTCTGTTTTTTTTTTTTTTTGACATAATGTGACACAGTCACAGTTCCCCCTTTTCTTTCCTTTCTCATAGCCCTCCATACACTCTATATATTATCCTGGTCAGTTTTTACTATGTCACCTGAATGTGTGTATGTTTTCAGGACTGGCCACTTGATTTTAGATAACCAACTTGTGTACTCTTCCTAGGGGAAGACTATTTCTCTACATTCTTAACCTTCCTCAGTTGTGTAGTACCTCGTATAAGGTTGAGGCCTCATGACCGTTTCCTGGCTCACTTTGATGTATCTATTAATGGCTTCCTTGTTCAGCCCATGCTTATGCAGTCATCTTCACACTGCTCTTCTTATGGCTGTCAGGATGGAACAAAAAGGAGAATGGGGGACAAGAATTGCCCTACTATTAAAACCTCCCACAATACCCCACCATTTAGGAATTCTACCACTTCCTAGTAGAGCTACCTTGTGGAACAAATGTTTACACAGGGGCCTGTGGAAGACATTCTTCACTCAAACTACAGTACCTGCTATATGTGCCAACAATTCTCTGTGTGCCTGCTGGCTCCATGTTAAACCGATCACCTTGCTCCATTCAGCAGATTCAAATGATTATCAGCAGCATGGTACACTGCTCAATTCTAGTGTTTTTCTTTAGACAAATGATGTTCATTCACTGAACACATGAGTGTACTCTTATGTAATATCCAAAATGTTACAGTCACTAAAATCCCTCCTCTTCGCTGCATTGAAGACAATTAGCTCCCCCTATAAGACATAGACTTAGGTAGTGAAGCTTATGCCTGACAGGCTTCATCAGTCTTGCCTGAGGATGCAGCAAGTGGCCTGTCCCAGCACTGCTGCCAACAGCCTAAGGAGTCGCTTTAGTCTACTCGGGTGGAGCTGGATGCTTGAAGTCATCACAGAAAAGAGTTCCAAAATGAGCAGTATGAAGGAGAGTCGGAGCTTATTAAAAATAGAACACAAAGGCATTCAGAGAAAGAGTAAAGCAGCCCTGAGTACATGGCATGGGCTCCTCGAAGGAGAACGCATCACTCTTTAGTGTTCTAGTGGGGACTGTCTGGAATGCTTTGGAAGCTTTTGAATTTCAGTATGTGTTGTAGTATTTTCCTTTTCATCTCTGATTTTATTAATATTGATTTCTCTACTTTGGTTAATTTGGTGCATTAGTTACTTTTCTACTGTTGTGATAATATGTTATGACAAAAAGCAACTTATGAAAGAAAAGGTTTGCTTTGGCTTACTGTTCCAGAGTTTGTTATGTTTGGGAGGCATGTCATGCAGCGAGCAGCAGGCATGCCAGCAGACACTCACATCCTCGAGTGCATGCAGACATCAGAGACTGGACAGGAAGTCAGGTAAGGCTGTGAACTCTCAGAGCCTGTCCTCAGGGACAACTTTCTCCAGTGAGGCCACACCTTCTCAACCTCCCCAAGCAGTGTCAAAACTGGGGACCAAGTATCCAAATATCTGAGTTGATGGGGGACATTCTCATCCAAATCACTACATTTGGCAGAAGCTTTGTCAATCTTGTTAATCTCTTCAAAGATACAACTCTGTCTTTTTCCATTGAGTGTTCATATGTTTTTTAGCTTCTGTTTCATAAATTTCAGGCCCTACTTTAATCACCCTTTCCTATCGACTCATTCTGGGTGTTGTTTGTTCACTTTTACCCAAGAGTTTCAGGTGCAACATTACATTGTTAATATGAGTGTTCTTTTTTTTTCTCCTTCCTTTTCTCCCTCTGATGTAAACATTGATTGCTATGAACTTCCCTCTTTGGACAGCCTTGTGTCCCATAGATTTTTGTGTGGTTTGTTTTCATTTTTATTCAGTTTTGGGAATTTTAACATATCCCTCTTCATTTATTCTTTGACCCAATTTTCATTCACTTTAGCTTCTGTTGTCATTGATATTTTACTCTATTTCTTTGTGGTCATTTAATATGGGGTGTTGCTTCAGATTCTTTTTTTTTTTTTATTATTTGCTGAGACTTTCTTTCTGTTTTAATTCAGCGAAATTCCCTGGACTGCAGAGACAAATATATATTTTGTTGTGCTTGGGTATAATCTGTGTTAATGTAAGGATCCACTTGGTTTATGATGTCACTTAGTTTCAGAGTTTCTCTGTTTAGTTTTTGACTGTATGACCTGTACTACTGGTAAGAAGTGACTATTGATACCATCACTGTGTTAGGGTCAACCTGTGATTTTAAATACAATTGCATTTCACTTAAGAAATTATACATCCCCGTGATTGGTGTATAAATATTTAGAATTGTAATATCTTCTTGGTGGCCTTTTTCTTGAGTGGATATGAAGTGTTCTTTGTTATCTTTTCCAATTAGCTTTAGTTTCTTTTTTATTTTTTCAATATTGGAACATTTATGTCTGTTTGGTTCTTAGTTTTATTAGCTTGGAACACTCCCTTTCAGCTTTTTACCATAAGATAATGTCTATGATGTTGATATTTTCTTGTAGGAAAAAAAGAAAAAGATTGGTCCTTGTTTCTAATTAAATCTGTTAGTCTTTATATTTTATTATGGAGTTAAGACAGTTATTGACCGTTACTACTGAATAATTTTTATGAATTCCTGTTATTGTGTTGTTATGCTGTTATTTCCTTAGACCTTTTTAGCTAACTGTTCTGGGATTATATATGCCTAGTGTCCTTTTGCATATGTTTAGTCTTCTTTTCAGACCACAGCATTACTTCCATTGTCTTCTATAGGGCTGCTGTATGGGCATAAAGCTTATGTCTGTTTTTGTCACAGAAAGCTTTTATTTTCTCATTGAATAATAACTAATAGTTTTATGGACATAGTAGTTTGGAGGTGTCATCTATGGACTTTACCACTTGTACAACACCATTCTAAGATCTTCTGGTTTCAAAAGATAACACTGAAAATTTAGGTGTAAATCTCATAGCCCTGGCAGTATATTTGACTTTGTCTTTCTCTTTTGCTGCATTCAATATCATTTCTTTGTTTGGTACATTAAATATTTTGATTATTAAATGATGTATAGATTTTTTTTTTACTGATCCTGCCCATGTAGTGTTATGTATGTCTCCTGCACATTATTATGCATCTTTTTATTTCAAATTGGGAAATTTTATTGAAATATTTTCTGTGCTTTTGAGATAGGTTTCTGCTCTTCCTTGTATTTATATTATTCATTTGTTTGGTCTCTCTATGGTGTCCTAAATTTCCTGAATTTTTATAGATTTGTATGAGATTATTCCCCTTGGGCTAACACATCTGAACACTTGTGAGGAGGTTACGGGGAATGATGACCTAGAGGATGTATGTCGTTGTTAGTAGGCTTTGGGGATTTATAGTCTTGCCCAACTCCCTGTTCACTCTGTGCTTTCTCCATGTGCCTGTGTAGATATGCCTTTATTTAGTTTGGGAAGTTTTCTTCTATGATCTTTTGAAGATCTGGTTTGTGCCATTGTCTTAGGATTTTTCTCCCTCATCTACTTCTATAATTCAAAGGTTTGATCTTTCTGTAGTGTCATACATTTTCTTCATGTTCCTTTTCTGAATATGTGTGTTCATGTTTTAAATTTTCATAATCTTTTTTTTTATTTTGTATAGATTCTACTTTATCTTCGAGACTTGCTATTTGATATTGCAATTAATTCATTCTATGTGTAAGGCTTTCACTTGAGTTTTCTCTTTGTGTTATTGGGATTTTTTTTTTTCAATTTCATCCTCATGTATCTTTATTGAATTCTGTTTTCAAACCCTGGATTACATTCATTTCCATCAGCTTTATCTTTGTGTTTTCTGTGGCACCATCCAAGCATTCATTCTTTTTAGGTTCACTGAGCTCTTTCTTCTATTTTCTGTAAATCCTTTGAATTATTTATTGAAGTTTATGATTGTCTTTTAAATTCTGTGTCCTGGGGTTCACTTAGGTAATCCTTATTGGCAAATATTTTTTGTAGGACTAATTGATTTTGGAGGGGAGATACCACCTTGATTTTTCAAGTAGTTTTCACTGTTGTGAGAAGGTCTGATCATATTTCTTTCTTTCTTTTCTTTCTTTTTTCTTTTCTTTTTTTCTTTTTTCTTTTTCTTTTTTTTTTTTTTTTTTTTTTTTTTTTTTTTTTTTTTTTTTTTTTT